>OX336388.2:920267350-920881004 GCA_946902985.2 Meconema thalassinum | reverse complement strand
AATTTGAAAGTCGACAGATTGGAAATTGATTTTAAATCGCTTGGAAGATGTAAGATTGAATGGCTGAGAACTTAAAGCTACAGTTACCAAGGTCTTTATCCAAACACCACACGATGGTCCTCCAACCAGCGGCCGCCATTTAGGGTCCAAAAACGACATAGTAGACTCTTTTAATCAGTTCCATAACATCCTCCCACCTTTTTATCATACTATGATTAAAACCACTGTACTTCAAATATTACAGATCAAGGAAAATTTACAAATTGAGGAGGGATGGAATTCGTATCTTCCTCCCACACCTTGTCGAACTCAAATGTGGAACACCAGGGGGCGAGACAGGAACATCAGGGCTCGATACAGGTGCACCAGGGCTCGATACAAGAACACCAGAGCTCGAAACAGGAACACCAGGGCTCGAAACAGGAACACCAGGGTCTTTATCCAAGACCTCTTCTTCACACTGCCACTCAGTAAACGGAGTTGCTTCTAGAGGATAGATGTTCTGCACAGGCCGCTTAAGCTCTCCACTTGTAGTCTTCACCTTGACCACTCTGACGACATTGTCCTTTCCGGGATGTACTGAAACCACCCTTCCTAAAGGCCAGTCCATTCTATGTGCACTGTCACTTCCAAGGATCACTACTTCTCCCACCTTCAATTCTCGATGTGAGTTTGCTTTGCCCTTTCCCGGTTTAAGTTGTCCTAGGTACTCTAGTCTGAATCTTTTTCGCAACTCTGCCCTCAAATGCTGCATGTGCCTGAACCTTTTTCCATGGTTTATCTGATCAATGTGATCAATATCGGGTACTCCCACACTCGGAATGTCCTGAAGAAACATCGCAGGTGTCAACGCTAACAAATCATCACTATCTTCAGACAAATAAGTCAAAGGCCGAGAATTGATGACTGCCTCTGCGTCCAACAGAACCGTTAATAGTTCCTCATAGTCTAAGGAGGAACGACCTAGTACTCGTTGCAACAACTTCTTCAGCATTTGAAAAATACGCTCCCAAAACCCACCCCACCATTCAGCAGTGGGAGGATTGAATTTCCAAACAATTCTCATGCACGTAGCCTCAACATTTATTTTGGTCCAGTCAACTTCACTGAAAGCATTTTCTGCTCCCTCAAAATGTGTCCCATTATCACTGTAAATGATGTTTGGTCTCCCTCTTCGAGCGACGAATCTCCTCAATGCTTGCAGAAACCCTGGAGTAGATAGTGTACTAACGAGTTCAAAATGCACAGCTCTGAAGACCGCACACTTGAATAGCACCACCCAGACCTTTTCACCTCCTCGGAGGTATAACGGGCCAGCCAGATCAATTCCTTCAATTTCAAAGACAGAAGCGTCTCTAATACGATCCTCTGGTAAAGACGCAACTTCGATGGTAATTCCCTTTGCTTGGTGTCTTCTGCACCTGACACAGCTCGAAATCACCTTTCTTATTGTCCTTCTACCATTAACAATCCAAAACCGTTCTCGCAAAGTGGAGAGAAGAACTTTTACTCCAGCATGAGACATTTCTAGATGTTTCTCCATGATCATCATGTGGACTAGCTGATGTTTAGCTGGTAGCAGAATTGGAGTGAGGAATAATTCATCGTCCGGTCTCCTTATTAACCTTGTTTTTACTCGAAGTAATCCTCTTTCATCTTCAAACACGTTCAGATTTTTGAAGGACTGCTCCTTTTCGGCGAGCATCTCTTGCATAACGATCTTCAACAGTCTCCTTTCAGCTACTTGCAATTCTTCGACTTAGAGTTCCTTTGAAATAGTTTGTTGCCTCCTTTTGCTTTGTTGTGGAGGAATCGTAGAATCCAGGCTGTCATCCTGACAACTTTTGAGTACTTGGAAAAGTATTTCAGATACCACTTTCCTTCTGGTTCCACAGAAACTAGTACAGTTGAAATTCCTTTCCTTTTCTCTTCATTTACCCTTTCTTCATCAGGCAAGGCATTGTCGAGAGGACATTCCGAACTAGGAGATCTCAACCAATGAGGGCCCTCCCACCATTTCGACGTCATGAGTTTGGAAGCAGAACAATCCCTGGAAGGTAGGTCAGCCGGGTTATTCACTCCACGTACATGATTCCAGCTATCAGGGTCAGACAACTGTTTAATTTCCTTCACCCGATTTGCTACAAATGTTTCCCAGACTTCCTTCCTCTTGATCCAGCAGAGAGCTGTTGTAGAGTCTGTCCAATAATATGTTGAAAGCTCTGCTATTCCTAAACTTGCCTTTATGGAAAATGCAAGGCGAGCTCCAATTGAACAAGCTAGGAGTTCCAACCGCGAAATAGTAATTTTTTCAGCGGGGCTACACGAGATTTTGCTTGAAGGAGCGTTATATTTGTGTCCTTTCCATCTTCTGAACTAAGAAACACAACCGCAGCATATGCTACTCCACTTGCGTCGCAGAACGTATGAAGGCTCCAAGATTCCTGTGTCTTGCAGCGTGCCCTTTGTCTAGGAATTTTAATATCAGGCAATACCTCAAGTTCTTTATGCCAAATTTCAAACTTCTTCCTCATGTCATCCTCCATTTCTTCATCCCAGCTCATTTTCTTCCACCAACTTTCCTGCAACAGCAACTTCGGTACTAGAGAGACAGGACATGTGAATCCTATAGGATCAAAGATTCTCTGAGCAGCCGCCAATACATTTCTTCTAGTGATCTTGTCGCCAATCCTCGACATGTCAATTTTCTCACAAGAAAGAACATCTTCTGTCTTGTTCCATCGAAGTCCTAATACCGAGGTTACCTCAGGAACTGACGAGTCGCTCTCGGGAGAATTTAGACTTGTGTACTCCCAGTTACGAAGATCAAAACGTGCTCTGGCCAGCAATGCGGTAGATTCTTCTATAAACGTACTCAATTCTTCCTCATTATCCAAAGAGGTGATGCAATTGTCTACATAGATGGAATTTCTCAGTCTTTTTGCTGTCACGTGGTAGTCGACGCTCTCTTTCAATTGAAGGTCAAGAACTGCTTCCAGCAGAAATGGGCTACAATTCAGACCAAATACGACTCGGCAATGTCGAAAAACCTTCAATTCACTATCCTTCCACCACAAGAAGCGCAAGAAATCACAATCAGTTTCCTGAACAGATATTTGCAGGAAAGACTTCTTAATATCGGAAATTACTCATATCCTATTCGAAACATCAATAGAAGCGTAGGGATTTGTTTTAGCAAATTAGGACCCTTTTCGAGACATTCATTTAAAGAAGGAGTATCCTTCGATTTGCTGGATCCATCGAACACGGGTCTCACATTGGTGGTAGAGTTTTCTTTGAAGATTCCCCGGTGTGGTAAATAATAACACAGGTCTTCCTTTTCTCCTTCTGGAAACTCTTCAATTATGCCCTCATTCATCCATTCCTGAAACACATTTCCATATTCCTCAAACTTTCCTTCTTTGGTCAGTCTATTCGAAACTGAGATCAATCTCTTCTCCGCTATCTCCTTGTTGTTCCGTAAGTACTGTCGACTCTCCAACCAAGGTAACGCAACTTCATATCGGCTATCCGCATTAACCTTTACAGTCTCTTGGAATTAATGACGTGCAGCTTCTTCCATCTCTTCTCTCGACTTGTTTTCAGTGGGGTCAGATATGCCTATAGTCTCCAAGTTCCAAAGGTCAGTTATAGAGGCAGATTGAATGAACAGTGTAGTTGAATACAAAGCCAGGGAACTACCCTCTTCGTCTTTCAATTTACCAGTCACGGTCCAGCCAAGCGTTGTTCTCACAGCAACCAATCCTGATTCAAGCTTATGGGTTTCATTCAGCAAAAGACTCCTTGCAACATCAGCTCCTAGCAGGACTTCCACGTCGGATGGATTTGTTCCCACATCAGACAGCCATATCTTTTTTGCTTTCATTTCCTTCATCCACTGTCCAAACTTCAACCTTGGAATCTTCCCACATATTACCTTCTGGTCAATCAATTGCAACGTGGTATTAAAGGAACCATCACAGCTGCTTACGTTCACATCATACAGGTGATGGTCTTCTTCACGGGTCTCAGCGCCCCCAAACAACTTGTGGATCATCATCTCGGTCTTCAAAGGTTTATATCCCATTTCCTCAGCAGTCTTCCGTAAAATGTAGGATCTTTGTGACCCACTGTCTATTACTGCTTGGACCATCTTCTCCTTTCCTTTATCTGTCAGTTTGAAGCACAGCGTCTGTAGAAACACCTCCTTTGTGGCACTCTGAATGTTCATGGAGATATTGCTCTGCCTTTCCCTATCATCCTGTATTTTAGATTCAGGTTTCTCCTCGACCTTCTTTGTATTCAGTTTATGACACATGATCACAACGTGAGGACTAGTGCACAGTGGGCAATGAAGATGTGCCTTGCAATTTTTCACTCTGTGTCCTACCTTAAGACAAGCAAACCAACAGTTTTCTTTGGCCAGCTTGTTGCGCCTTTCCTCCAAACTCATTTGTTGAGCAAGGTGGCATTCCTTGCTCTCGTGGAATTTGCTACAAAACACACACTTTCTCTTCTTGCCTTCAAACTTGGCCGAAAACAAAGAATTCGCCGTTGGTAAATGTGTGTCGACATTTTTTCCTCCCACTCTCTCTTGTCTTTTCGTATCGGGCAGACCAAAACCTGCCCGAGCAAAGGTTATCCTCTCTTCTCCCTCCACTTCACGTTTGAGGAAATTTAGAAGAGCCTATAGCCTATCTTTCTGTTCACCAATCAACTCATTATTCGCTGATTGATTTCTGAGCCATGTCCTTAAAACATCTTCAGGTAAGCATGATTCCACGAGAGGGAACAACATGGACCCATACTTATCCCTTGTCACACCTATAGATTCTAGAGCTCTTAACTTGCCCTCTAATGTGTCATACAGTAGGCCTACAGCTATTCCTGATTTGTCATTGTTGTGCGACACATTCTGAATGACTAACCCAATAAGCTCCCTAACGTAGTACTCCGTCAGGAGATCTTCACGACCGAACTGAGTCTTCATGCACTCTATAACCTTTGGATAGTTTTCAGCGGTGGCTGGGAAACTGTTCAGAAGTTCTCTGGCACGACTGTCAGGTATGGTGCACTGAATCAGATATTGAAATTTATCTTCTGATTCTATCTCACTATCCTCATGGATTCTCTTAAACATGCTCCAGAATCCTAACCAATCTTTAACGTCCCCTCCAAACTTGGCTAGTTCCAACCTAGGAAGTTTCAAGTTTCTTTTAGCTGCAGATGAAGCTTCAGAAATGTGTTCTCTAACCACACCAACATTCTCATTAGAGCAAAAATTCGTCATCTTTAACCTTACTTCATCTAAATTATCTCTATAAGTCTCAACTGCCCCGTACTCACGGCTGTAGACATCATCCTCTTCTTCTAATGCTAGTTCCAGCATTTTTTCATCCAAAGGAGCAAGTTCAGCACTTAACCTCTTCAATTTCACCAGCATCTTCTCTGCCGATTCCAGGTCAACTATTTCGCTGGTTAAAAGACGCATTACCTCATCACAGTATAGTAACCATACAGTAAGGACACATCAGGCCTTTACCATGTAAATTTTTCGTCATGGTTTTGAATCGGCCGGTTCCGGAAGCACCGCACGCACGCACGCATGAGAGCGACGGTTCGCCATGGATCCGCGAGAGAGCAGTCTACCCGTATTCATTGAGTGCGGCCTGTCGATTTTGTCTGAAGAAAACATTGTTTGTAATTATTAAAATCAACTCAGAAATATAATTTTGCATTTTAACCAATGGCAGAAATGTGGGAAACCAACATCTGTGCGGTAATTTATTGCGCAGTTCTTGTCACACTGGACATAACAGCATTCCGGTTTCTCGTGCATTGGAGCGGTAAATACAAATATCACACGTTTCATCGAATAATTCTGGTTTTAATATCCATGAGATGTCAGTCCCTCAAACACCTATCCATTAATTCACAAATTCCTCATTCCTAATCCAGATATAATGACTGGATAAAGGCCTGTAATCAGGAGGATTTACTGGCAAACGTGGCAAATCTACACGCCAATATATAGGGTATGTAGCCTTTATTTCTCAAAGGAAGTGTTTTAAACCACAAGGAGGGCAGTGCTAGGCTGAGATTAGGTAATATTGCCCAACAAACATTAAATCTCCACCCTAGAGAAGCTATTGTCTCCTTTAATGTGTCCGTTTTCTAACCCCACTTAGCTTAGGAGGTAAATGGTTTCCTGACTGAAGTTAGTTGATGTGTTTTATTAACTGTAATTTGTTAAGCTGCAGCCCTTTACAGTGAATTAAGAGCTTTAATTACAAGCTACAATGCAAATCGGATTTAACATTTGCTCCCTCACCTATGGGACTTTGTGCTATTCCTGAAGAGTTCTGGAGAAGTTTGGATTGTCGTGTACCCAAAGCTACAATCCCATGAAATGACAAGGTACTCCAGTCCATCAAAATTGTAAATAGTGTTGCTTTCAGAGACAAACTATTGAGGTTAGCAACCCCTCACTACGCTCTGCATGGCATTAAGGCTGTGTGACTTAAAAACCAGGGCTGTTAACCTTGATGTTCCTAACTCATAGACATATCACAATGCCCTTAATTTTATTTAATTCTGTGAGACCACTAAAAGTTTGCCCACCCATGTAAATGATAAGCCCACCCAATTTCTTCTCAAGTGATACCTCCCTCTCATTCCACACACGCCCAAATACACGGGGATATATGACCACGATGTCTCAGCCCTTAAAATAAGCAACAACGACTGTATCTTCGATACACACTGATCAAATTCCTGGATACTTCTATACTTTCAGCAATGATCCTAGGGATGATTTTTCTTCACTATGTCACATGCAGAACATGGTACCACTAAAGCAATACTGTATAGGTCCATGTTATTTGAAAATGAATACCGGTACATAATAATCATACAAGAGTGGAGCCTTGCATAAGTGAGGAGATGTAACACCAAACTCTGGGTGTCAACAAGCCTTGCACTTATATCACTCGGGAATTGAGAAATTGGGTGGGCTTATTGTGTGATAATCTTTGTTACTGTGGTGGCTGTACTAGTGTGTGTATTTGTAAATAGGGGATAGGATTGGGAAGGAGGTGGCTGTGCCCTTAAGTTAACAACCATCCCTGCATTTGCCTTGAGTAGGGAAACCACTTCCAGGATGGCCGAGGTGGGAATCGAACCCTCCTCTTCTCAGTTTTGCCTCACGAGGCTGACTGTAGCCCATTCCAGCCCTAAGGCCAGAATCAAAATTTCTTGGCAAAGCCGGGAGTCAAACCCAGACCTACGGGGGTGACAGCCAAGAAAGCTATCTGCTGCACCACGAAGTGGTCTCGCGAAAATGTAATGTCTTGGTCATAAATATATTCTATATAAATCTACATGAAAATAGCCTACTCCCTATCCAAACATTTTCATAAATTTAAGTTTCATATACCATTTTAAAGCTCAATGGTTTTAAAATTTACAGTTATCTTAAGTCATAGCAACAGATTTCAATGTTTACATTAAGCCACATTGTTCAAACCTGTTCAGGGATGTCGGAAATTCCTCAGATAATGGCAAGCTGCAACTCACATCCTATTCTATTGTTGGGCAAGGACTTGATTCTCATCATTGCAGAAATAATCTGTTTAATACTAGCTGTAAACATGGCCAAGGTTTCATGTGATACAAGCTAAAGGTGTAGAATTTGGTATAAATGTTTATCTCAAGTATCCAGTACCAGTACCTCTATGTCAATGTTGCATAGGCATTGTGCTTGCTACACTTGTCATAGTATGTGGTACGGTATAAATTTCAGAATGTGCATCAATTTTAATTTCTACCGTTTGATTATTCATATTTTTGTGGGGGTCAGGAATCGTATGGTTTGTGAAGTGATGCTTAGGAAAAGTTGTCTCCTTTCTTTTTAAGGATGTGTGAAGGACAGAGTGGTGTGTCTTTATAATGACATACTAAAATTGTAATGGCTGATGAAGGATGTAATTAATATCCAGAACATGTCCTACTATTTGCACATTATTTATTCATTTAAGGGTTGATTAGGCAGAAAGATTTACAGAAGATTACAATTCAAGAAATATTATACTCATCAGAGTTAATTAGAGATGAATGAAACTGGGCAAGGTACTGGAAAAGCCTGTGACCTATTAAAAGGAAAGGTCCCGGCAGATTTCCCCTATATTGTTCAACCAGCCACATCTGGTTACGACCACTATATTCTTCCTGAAGTAACTCCACAGAGAGAATGAAAAGTGTCAAGAACAAACTTCTGCTTGCAATCGCACATTTTTCTGCATTACAGTATTACTTACTTGTTTACATGGTTTATGTAGAATCAACTCGTACAAATATTACAGTGAATTCTATGTCTGTGCCCCATCATATCCATAGTACCGTACCTAGAAGAATTTGCAGTAATTTATTTTCTGGCCATGAAAGCCTAAACATTCCAACTCAAACAGGCATATTTTTCTGCAAATGTTTGGGTATTCTGATATATTTTCATGGAAACATTTGACTTTTTTTTTTAAGAAACATTATTTTTTCCTGTTTTTAATTTTCAGAGGTGAAGCTCACCAATTTTGTGACTACATCCTGAAGTTGGTTGGCCTAGAAGCCTAGAGTATATAAAATATGGTAGCGAGTGTTTAATCGTAAAGAGGTTTTCTCAATAGTGATTTTTAATGCCCTGGCATTGTCATTGAGGAGCAAATTTAACTTCCTAAATACTGTAACATTTAAGTTGGTCTAACACGAAAGAAATTTAATAATACTATACCTGTAAGGTTTTAGCTACCTACTAAGAAAATTAATGTGCAATTTTTGAATGGAGCTACCTAGGCAAATCTTTACACCAAAAACCAACATATTGTTTATCGCTACCTTTCAGTGGAGAAACTAGAATTCATGTCAGATAACCTGCAGCTTCTGTGACTGATAACTATAGTTTTGTCTTGTTGTCAACAAATGTGATAGACAGGTCTGAAGCAGTTCATTATTTCAAAAACTGACTCTCTCTATCAGAAATCAAATCAGTGATTTGAGATCATGGCGATATCAGGAATGTTTGTTTATTGCATTACAACAAAGGATTTGGAAGTAATCTCATAAAGCAATAACTTCTAAATCAAAATAACTTACAATTTTATTGTTGGACAGCCAAAGGACTTAACATAATCCTCCATGGTTTTAGACAGGTGCAACGATCCATTAGTTCTGGGTTATCCCATCCCGTTAGAAAATGGAAGGATTGGGGTTTGAGGCCTAAGGATGTTGTACAACATTAACTGCAAATCACATCACCACACTGAAGACCTGGTTTGTGAAATAAGTTGGTTCATGTCCCTTCACCTGTCATTTTAAGTTAGCTTCCTTGTTTCTCATCTCAAAATGCTGAGATGGTGGCTTTCCCATAGACCACAGTCACTTCCCCATTCCTTTCTTAGCCTCTTCTACTTTCCATCTACGTTGAGGCTGCATGGATGATCCTTTTCTCTAGAATGAAAGGGCTCCATGACACTGTCAATTATGACGATAAAGACTTTGGGAGTGAAGTACGGGGATAAAAGAAATATTCATATCCAAGAAATAAAAATAGCCAAACATATAAGCCCATTGTTTCCACAGCTACTGCCATGGTCTAGAAGTAAGCATAGCTGCCTTCTAACTGGTTGGCCCAGTTTTGAATCCTGGTTTTGCCAAGGAGAATTTAAATTTTGGCCTGTAGTCATGTGTACTTGGATGTGTGTATCATTTGTCTCATAAACTGCCTTATTGTGATGGCTGTATTAGTGTGTGCATTTATAATTTTAGGTGAGGATAGGGAAGGAGACGACTATGGCCTTACGTTAGGGGTAGCTTACCGTCTCGGCATTTACCTGCAGTAGAAGTGGAAAACCAAGGAAAACCACTTACAAGATGGCCGAGATGGGAATCAAATCACCTCTTCTCAGTTTTGCCTCACAAAGCTGAGTGTATCCCGTTCCAGCCCTCAGACCAGAATGCTAGTTGCTACACCACGAGGTGATCTAAGTGAAAAGGGATGGATTCTAATCCACCTCTTGGTCCTAATAGAAGTGAATTTCTATGGTTTCTAATTCCCCTTCCCCCCTCCCAGAATGCTCCATGCACCAAACATTCCATCTTCAAATTATTTTGCATGCCCAATTAAATGGAGTAATATAGCTCGGGTGGTGTTGGGGTAGCGCGCCTGCCTCGCATCAGGAGACCTCGGGTTCGATTCCAGGCTCCGTCAGGGATTTCAGAAACCGGCGTGAGGGCTGGAACTGGGTGTACACAGCCTCGCAAGGACAATTGAATAGCTGTCTGACAATGAGGCAGCGCCACGCTCATGGAGACCAAGATTAACGGCCGAGGGGACCTGAGGCGCTCACCACGCGTCACCACATAATCTGCAGGCCAAATGGCTGGGTGGCGATCGCTTAGTAGGCCTAGGCCCTTCATGGACTGTAGTGCCACGGGGTTTGTTTGTTTGTTTCGTTTTAATGGTAGTTCGGAGACTACGGTTTCAATAGTCTTCTTAGAATGTACAGTATATGGGTGTTAACTTTAAAAATACCCGCACGAGTCTCTCTGGAGGACTCACACATTATTACTATTACGTAAACATATCTTGCATAAGAATCATGGCCCTACTAATAATATAGTTCATCGTATCTTGGTGAGAAAAATACCTTACCTGTATGTGCATTTGCTCAAAGAACTTTTTCTTTTCTGAATTTTTATTCCATACATATTATTATTATTTTTAAAATTAATATTAGGCATCCACCTATAAATTTTAACTCAACTAAAATTTGTATTATTTTGTGTTAAGAGGGACAGATGACCTTGCTGTTCCGCCCCATAAATAACAATAAATATCCATACTATGTGTGCTGTTAATGAGCAATTCTGAGAATATTTACAGCAGATCTAGATTGCAGTCATGGACCACCTTGTGGCGTAATGACTACCATTCTTGGCTGTTGCCCCAGAGGTCTGGGTTTGATTCCCGGCTCTGCCAAGGAATGTAATTCTGGTCTAAGGGCTGCAACAGGGCACACTCAGTCTCGTGAGGCACAACTGAGAAGAGGAGGGTTTGATTCCCACCTCAGCCATCTTGGAAGTGGTCTTCCGAGATTTCCCACTTCTTCTGCAGGCAAATGCTGTAATGGTTCCTAAGTTAAAGCCAATGCCGCCTCCTTACCAATCCTCACCGGAATTGCAAATACACATACTCAGACAGGCATCACAATAACACAGGTTATCAATCAAAATTCCACACTCGTCCAAGTACACGGGGCTAAATGACCACGATGTCCAGGCCCCTGAAATGAAACAACAGATTGCAGTCGATGTACAGAAGTTGTCTAACATGGTGGCCAGATCGCTCCTTAGTGCCTCTTGGTCTATTGGAATGGCTGTAACATCCGGCGCATTATACCATAGTCGAACTGTTCCTCTATTGGAGCACGAAGATTGGGATTCTCTGCCGTCACTGTCTCATGAAGCCATAGCCAGGTGGCTATGCTAATGCTTGTTGTTTCATGTAGGAGGTTGTACATCATGGTCGTCAGCCCTGTGTACTTGGGCGTGAGAAGAAACCCATACAACAGGAGCAATCGAGTGTGGCAACGGGTGGGTGAGAGATTTCACAAGCTCTTCATCCAGGAACGCCTCCAACAGCAAGGAAATTGTCATGTTTTGTGGTGGGATCATGTTTGGTCGACGTACGCCTCTAATTCCTATCCACGGTAACATGACCGGTCTGGTATACAGAGACAACATCCTCAAACCTGTCGTTACAGGATTCGCTGCCACAATGGGTGAGGGCTTTACACTAGTGGACGATAATGCTCATCGAGCTAGGGTGGTCATCAGTTCCTTCAGATGCAAGGCATACTGAGAATGGAGTGGCCTGCATATTCTGCGGACATGAACAGTATCGAACATCCATGGGAAAAGATTAAGAGTGCAGTTTCGCACTGTCCCAATCCTCTAACAAACAAACAAACAAACAAACATTCAGCAACTGATTGAAGCTGCTTTCAAAGAGTGGGATAATCTGCCCCAAACCCGGTTGGTTCGTAGTTCGGTATGCCTCTTAGTCGGCAAGCATGCCTTAGGGCTCGTGGTGGCCATACATGGTATTGATATGCCCCAACTAGAAAAAGATTGCCACTTTTGTTAAGCTTTTAGTGTTTGTCTCTTTTGCACAACATATTGTGTGTTGTTTTTCTTTGTATGCCATTACATACTACCTTACCAGGGAATTGTTACTGCTAGACGTGGAGCACGGCTGTTGTGTATACATTACGTCAGCTCGCCTCGCTATGGCTGCCGCGAGCGGTTGCTGGCCAAGAGGGGGAACGCATGCACAGTCGTACAATGAGAACACACCGCACAGCGCACGACCCAGCACGAATCATGCACACAAATGACATGCGATGAGGTTTCTCTGGCGACAACTGCACGTCTATCGCAGGAGTGTGGCTGGGCGGAGTGCATTAGTTCCGATTTCCGCCACCGGTAACAATTCGCTGGTAGGATAGTACACATAGCAAAACACTAAATCCCAATATGCAAAACCTTTTTTGGAGTACTGTTCAAGTTACAAACACTGCTAGTCACCATAACACTCTAGGGGCAGATGACCTCGAAGTTCCGCCCCTTAAAACAACAATTACATTACATTCACCACAACACTGATTATCAAATACCATGCACACACAAGTACACGGGTCATAGACCAAAGAGGTCCTAATTGGAACTATAATAATATATACAGTACCGGTATGTCAAAAAATATGGTTATATAAATGACTCCAGATTATAGCTTACCAAGAGACATACATAGGCCTACTTTGAACCGGCCTTGGTGGCCGAGAGCGCTAATGTGCTATCTCGTGCCTCGCTGGCATCGGGAGAGCGTGAGTTCGAATCCCACCTCTACCGTCCTGAAAATGGTTTTCGTGGTTTACCATTTTCACTACCAGGCAAATGCCGGGACGGTTCCTTTCAATAAATCCACGGCCAATTTCCCTCCAATATCCCTTCCCTGACCCGTCCTGAAAAGAAAAGTACATGGCCATTGGCTGCATTAATAAAATTATACATACTTTGAAACTTTAGTTTTTAAAATAAGACTGCTGTTACGACTTGAAACTGAATCCCAGCACTCTGCGCAGAGTGTGAACTGATAACACCACGATAGCCCTTTGTTAACTCTTGGGCCTAGTAACTGAAACTATGGCATGTAGTTAGGCCTCCTAATGACCAGTATTAATTCTGCTATGATGTACATGTCGCTTACAGGTACCAACTGGAAAGACCTGCCCCAGGCCTCTCCAAAAGCAACACAGCATTATGAGCCTAACATTTCTCTCATCCAGGTGTAAAAACCATCCATCGCATGGAAAACTCATCCTACATTATCTCCATTTCTGCAGAATGGGGAGAATAAGGAGTTGACATACCACTGACAAGTAAAAAGTGCGGTGCGGATAGATGGCAACTTATTAGTCGTGACGAGGTTAAAGTTAGGTCTGATTGGTGTTAAGCTATGGTTAGAGCAAGTTTAGGACTGAGCGTTTTACTTGATTGATTGGCGACACCATTGCACATAGTGTTATTTACCAGTTATATTACTTTATTACATTCACTAGCGACAGAAAGCAAAGCAAACTTGTAGCTTCACGTGGCTCTCGTGATCATAAGCCACAGAACCTTTCTTTTTTATATTTGGAATTTGAACCACGGGATGCAACTCTGGAATTCTAACATGCATTAACCAAGAATCAAAACCCAGTCCAAAACTATAATATGACGACTTTAGGATCTCCGAATGGAGATCTGGGTGTGACCTTGGCTTCTAGGATTAAAGAAGCAGGCCTCTGTACGAAGGGTGGTTGGCCGGTTTACTTACTGTAAGCCCTGAGCTTGTATTTCAGCTTTACTTTACTTATTTTTAGACCATCTGTAGGCTAAACAAAACAATCTACCAGTAAATGTATAGTCTATTTGTTGAATCTGAAAGCTACTTGTTGCTCCTATAATAGGCATACAAAGACGTGGAACTAATAAAGGTAATGAAAAGAGATTCCTTAGCACATGACTTACAGTACCGGTATTGAATTCTTCTTGGAACACAAGATAATGAACGGAAGTGTGAGTAGGCTAAGAAATAAGGAGTAAGAAGTAGCCTAGGCATATCATGAAATGTGAAAATAACACTGCATAATAAGGCTGTCCCCACCCATCAACATGACTTTTTATTGACTAAATAAATTCCCGGGTATTTACGTTAGGAAGCTAAGAACATTAAAAATTAACACTTATTTACAGTTTCTGTAGAAAACTTGAATTGCATTATCTCAGACTACAAAAGTTTAAGAAACAAAATCCACATTTCCCCCACACTTTTCAATATATCGTGTGTTAATTTAATCATTAAAAACATATCATAACCTTTCATCGTCACGATGCAATCACAATGCGACACCACAGGACTGGAGGAGGAATGTGGTGTTAAACATTAAATTCCACACTTCTTAGAATTAAAACACAGTAGTATTAACACTTTCTATTTTCTTGTTATTTATTTTCCTAAAATATCTGATTATAATGAGAGCTAGTGTGTTGAAATAGAGTTAAATAAATGACATAAAATATACATTCATCAATCAGCTGTTTATCATGTGGTTGTCCATAAGTGGTGCTACCTAGCGGCTTACAGGTGTATTGGTGCTCCCCCTTATCAATTGTTTTTTTGAAAATCCGTTCTTCCGGTTTTGCCGAAGTGTCCATACTGTATGGTTACTATACTGTGACCTCATTATACGTCTTTGTATAGGACGCTCGAATTGGCTTACGTTGTTTCGCAAGCTTTTCCATTGTCGTGTAGGCTAGCCTATACCAAGATTTTCACTCAGAAATAAATCTTACGTATCCTGCCGTAACTTCTCGTAATTTACGTATTAAATCACGTCGGGGTCACCTTTTTTTGTTAAGGGACTAATTCACCGAATTAGTGTTAACCATTACTTATTCAACTAGTTATTTCACTACACAACTATACAACAGACATAATCAAACATGGAACAACGAACCACCATGGACAAATACTGAGTTTTGAAGTATCCGAAGTAATCAATAATAATGATAATGGAGTAAAATCAAAGTGCAGGTCATTCACTGAATCAAATGTTACATATTTCAATGACTTATTAAATAAGGAAACATGGTCAGAAATTTATGAACTAGAAAATGTAAATGATAAATTTAATGCATTTAACAGTACCCTAAAACACTATTTTGAAATAGCATTCCCCTTTAAACGAAGAACTGTTCAAAATAACAAAACTAGCAATTGGATAACAACAGGGATTATAAATTCATGTCAAAGAAAGAAATTTCTACACAAATTATATAAACAATACCACACAACACCTGAATTCAATTTATACTACAAAAAATACACTAGCATATTAAATAAGGTAATAAGACTAGCAAAGAAAATGCATAATGATAATTTTATTTCCCAATCATCTAATAAAAACAGGGCTATGTGGTCTGTAATAAAGAAAGAAACTGGAAAATCTGCTAAAATACAAAGGAACATTACACTGACCAGAAATAATAAAGTGATTAATAATCCAGAGGAAATAGCAAACACTTTTAATGACTATTTTCTGGAAATTCCGCAAAAATTATTAAATAAATCACAGGTAAATACACTAAATTCTAATAATAAAATAAATATATGCAGTGATTCTTTATTTATAAATCATGTCACAAGTGAAGAGGTAAGAATAGTTATAAAAGAGCTAAAAAATAAATTCTGTGCTGGCATTGATGGCATCCCTGATGCAATTTTAAAGAAATGTGCAGAAAATATAATAAATCCACTTACGCACTTAATAAACAGTTCAATTCTCTCAGGAACTTACCCGGATATTTTGAAGTTATCAAAAGTAATTCCAGTGCACAAAAATGGTTCAAAAGATGAATTAGATAACTATCGTCCTATTACCTTACCAACTGGTATTGCAAAAATTGTGGAAAAAATTATGTATAAGAGACTGATAAGTTTCATAGAAAAAAATAAAATATTATCAAACTCACAACATGGATTTAGAACGGAAAAATCTACACAGACAGCAATTTACGAATGTAGTAATAGTATACTGAAATTAATTGACAATAAGGAACATGTAACTGGCCTATTCTTGGATTTATCGAAAGCATTTGATGTAGTTGACCATAAAATCCTCCTTACCAAACTAAATCAATATGGTGTTAGAGGTCTAGCTAATAAATGGATAGAGTCTTACTTAACAAGGCGTAAACAAATAGTAAGCTTGAGACACAAGGATGATGGAACCAAATTACTTAATGAAACATTGTCCAATGAGGGAATTATTGAATTTGGAGTACCCCAGGGATCGGTTTTGGGCCCACTACTCTTTCTTCTATATATCAATGATATAACACAGAACGTTCATTCACATAAGGAAATTTTGTTTGCGGACGATACAACACTCGTAATAAAAGGTGAAACTAAACAGGTCATACAGCAGTCTGCTGACTCCGTTACAGGAGAGTTAACCAAATGGTCACAAGATAATCGCCTCATAATAAACTATAAAAAGACAGTATGTCTAAATTTCCACACTATACAGAATAGGAATCCTGCGATGCCCAATATAACATTAAATGGTCATCAAATAGAAAATAAATCAGAAACAAAGTTTTTAGGACTATGGATACAACAAGACTTGAAATGGAATAAACATATACAATATCTGAATACTAAACTGAACTCGATGTGCTTTGCGTTACGTATTTTGAAAACCTGCACTAGCATGCACACATTAAGAAATACTTATTTTGCTTATTTCCATTCATACTTAAGATATGGGATCATATTTTGGGGTATGTCGCCAGATGTACTAAGCACGTTTAGGATACAAAAGAGAGCGATTAGAATTATGGCAAATGTACACTCTAGAGAATCATGTAGACCTCTGTTTAAAGATTTAAACATTCTCCCACTGCCCTGCATATATATCTTTGAAAGTATTATGTTTTTTAAAAAGAATTTAATGAATAAAGATGTTTTTCTTAAAACAAACAATGATGTTCATAGGCATAACACAAGACAAAATCAAAACATTCATATTTCACACACACACACAAGCATATATCAAAAAGGAACTTTTCACACTGGAGTTAAATTATACAATAAACTACCCCAGTATATAAAACTGGCCCCAAAAATAAAAACCTTTGATAGAATGTTGAAAGCTTATCTGCAGTGCCATTGTTTTTACTCAGTAGTTGAATATCTTAGCGTATAGGAGTGATGGAATCTATAACTATATTTTACTTTTTTAATTTAATTTTAATACCTAGCTGTATGTTGTTGTATTTATAGAATTAAGTTTTCATATTATGATAATAGAGTGAGGTGTAAATAGTTGTGGAATAAGATTGTATCTATTAAGATTTGCTATTATAATAAGTTATAAATAGTTTTAATCTTAGTAATATATACCTGTTAGTTCTTTTATTTTATGCATGTAAATTCTGACGTGTCCTATATCAAAAATGTATTGAATGCATGTATTTGATCAAATGGAATTAATAAAAATCTATCTATCTATCTAACAACTACTGCCACAGTCCTTTGTCACAGAGTCCAAACACCACAAGATGGCCCTCCAGCCAGCGGCCGCCATTTAGGGTCCAAAAACGACATAGTAGACTCTTTTAATCAGTTCCATAACAGTTGTAGTAAAATTATGTAGAATCCAAATATTCCCGTATTATCATATGTATATATATACCATGATTTATAGATTTTATCATTTCAAATGACCTTGTCGACTTCATCGTTATACTTTGGTCTTTCCGTTATGCGTTACTATTACGACGTGTATGACGTCATCATGTTGTTCAGTGCATATGCATCGAGTCTGAGTTTACTCCTGCTGGGGTCTGGCGTTATGCGATACGGAGACGGCGAGTGCGTGACGTCATGCAGCAGAGTGCACCTCCCGCTCTCCATTCCCCCACGGGAAACCTAAATTAATGGGCAATGGAGTCTGTTAAAAGAGCCTGGGGCTTCGATTAGATTAGATTTTTATTAAATCCATTTGATCAATTACATGTATACAATACATTATTGATATAGGACACGTCAGAAATTACATCTATAAAATAAAAGAACTAACAGGTATATATTACTAATACTATAACTATTTATAACTTATTATTATAACAGATCTTAAGAGATACAGTCTTATTGGACAACTATTTACACCTTACTCTATTATTATAATATGAAAAGTTAATTCTATAAATACAACAACTTACAGCTAGGTATTACAATTAAAATAGAAAAGTAAAATATAATTATAGATTTCATCGCTCATATACGCTAAGATATTCACTTACAGAGTAAAAACAATGGCACTGCAGATAAGCTTTCAACATTCTATCAAAGGTTTTTATTTTTGGGGCAAGTTTTATATACTAGGGTAGTTTATTCTATAATTTAACTCCTGTGTGAAAAGTTCCTGTTTGATATATGCTTGTGTGTGTGTGACATATGAATGTTTTGATTTTGTCTTGTGTTATGCCTATGAACATCATTGTTTGTTTTAAGAAAGACGTCTTTATTCATTAAATTATTTTTGAAAAACATAATACTTTCAAAGATATATATGAAGGGCAGTGGGAGAATGTTTAAATCTTTAAACAGAGGTCTACATGATTCTCTAGTGTTTACATTTGCCATAATTCTAATACCGCTACCCCAAAATAAGACCCCATACTTTAAGTATGAATGGAAATAAGCAAAATAAGGATTTCTTAATGTGCGCATGCTAGTGCAGGTTTTCAAAATTCGTAACACAAAGCACATCGAGTTCAGTTTAGTATTCAGATATTGTATATGTTTATTCCATTTCAAGTCATGTTGTATCCATAGTCCTAAAAACTTTGTTTCTGATTTATTTTCAATTTGATGACCATTTAATGTTATATTGAGCTTGGCAGGATTCCTAACCTGTATATTGAGGAAATTTAGGGATACTGTTTATTTATAGTTTATTATGAGGCGATTATCTTGTGACCATTTGGTTAACTCTTCTGTAACAGAGTCAGCAGACTGTTGTAAGACCTGTTTAGTTTCACCTTTTATTACGAGTGTTGTATCGTCCACAAACAAGATTTCCTTATGAAAACAAACGTTCTGTGTTATATCATTGATATATAGAAGAATGAGTAGTGGGCCCAAAACTGATCCCTGGGGTACTCGAAATTTAATAATTCCCTCATTGGACAATGCTTCATTAAGTAATTTGGTTCCATCATCCTTGTGTCTCAAGCTTACTATTTGTTTACGCCTTGTTAAGTAAGACTCTATCCATTTATTAGCTAGACCTCTAATATCTTATTGATTTAGTTTTGTAAGGAGGATTTTATGGTCAACAACATCAAATGCTTTCGATAAATCCAAGAATAGGCCAATTATTTCAGTATACTATTAATACATTCATAAATTAATGTCTGTGTAGATTTTTCCGTTCTGAATCCATTTTGTGAGTTTGATAGTATTTTATTTTTTTCTATAAAACTTATCAGTCTCTTATACATGTTTTCCCCCTCAATTTTTGCAATACCAGTTGGTAAGGTAATAGGACGATAGTTATCTAATTCATCTTTTGAACCGTTTTTGTGCACTGGAATTACTTTTGATAACTTCAATATATCCGTGTAAGTTCCTGAGAGAATTGAACTGTTTATTAAGTATGTAAGTGGATTTATTATATTTTCTGCACATTTCTTTAAAATTATATCAGGGATGCCATCAATGCCAGCACAGAATTTATTTTAGCTCTTTTATAACTATTCTTACCTCTTCACTTGTGACATGATTTATAAATAAAGAATCACTGCATATATTTATTTTATTATTAGAATTTAGTGTATATACCTGTGATTCATTAAATATGTTTGTGGAATTTCCAGAAAATAGTCATTAAAAGTGTTTGCTATTTCCTCTGAATTATTAATCACTTTATTATTCCTGGTCAGTGTAATGTCCCTTTGTATTTTAGCAGATTTTCCGGTTTCTTTCTCTATCACGGGCCACATAGCCCTGTTTTCATTAGATGATTGGAAAATAAAATTATCATTATGCATTTTCTTTGCTAGTCTTATTACCTTATTTAATATGCTAGTGTATATTTGTAGTATAAATTGAATTCAGGTGTTGTGTGGTATTGTTCATATAATTTGTGTAGAAATTTATTTCTTTGACATGAATTCATCATCCTTGTTGTTATCCAATTGCTAGTTTTGTTATTTTGAATAGTTCTTTGTTTAAAGGGGAATGCTGTTTAAAAATAGTGTTTTAGGGTACTGTTAAATGCATTAAATTTATCATTTACATTTTCTAGTTTATAAATGTCAGACCATGATTCCTTATTTAATAAGTCATTGAAATATGTAACATTTGTTTCAGTGAATGACCTGCACTTTGATTTTATTCCATTATCATTATTATTGATTGTTTCGGGTACTTCAAAACTCAGTATTTGTCCATGGTGGTCACTAAAACCCGGACAATAGACTTCTATTGAATGGTGATATTTATCTGTATTGTTGAAAATTTGATCAGGAGTGGTTTTACTAAATGTTGTTATTCTTTTACTATCTAGTATAAACCCTGGGAATTGAATTAATTGGAGCTGTTCCTCTTTCAGCCAATGTTCTGAAATACATAGTGTAACCGAACAATGGTTCACCCTTAGGTGCGGTTGGTAGTATTTGTTATTTTTTGCTTTGTCGGGTGGCCAGCGAGGGCCATTTGATGGTGGGCCGCCATGCAGAATCTTGTGTGCTCTCTGGCCATAGAGATTCTCAGTGGTGGGTGGCTGTGCAAAATGACCAGGTGGCCTTGGCTATGGCATGTGTGCCTTGATCTAGGAGTGAGGTCATGATGGTTGCCATGGGAATGGGCTGTTTAGGTTGTGGATTTGCGGCAAGATGGAGGCCAGTCGGTGATAAAATAATTGAGTATGAAACATAGTTTTTGTTGTTGAAAATAATGGATTGAATAACTCTGAGTGTTGAAGTATGGAGTATTGAAATGGGTTGTTTGGAGTGGAATTTGAGGCAAGATGGGAGCTGAAGATTTTTTAGAAAATGTAATGTGAAATGGTGACACTTGATTGGGTGTATGATGCCAAGGCATAGGTAATGGAAGCTTGCCTATATTAAATAAATTGTGTGTATTTTACAAAGTCAGTATCCTGTTCTTTGTGTGGTATCATTCATGCAAGCATATTGCCCCACTACCTGAGGTGGTTAGCTTTTATTGTTATTACAATGGCGCCCAACGTGGGGGAAAAATTTATGAATCACACAAAGACAGGAGCACGAATAACGAAATAAGAAACATGGAAGCTGAGATGATGGCCATGTTGAGGAGGCTCGTGTATCTTAGTGACAAGTCTGTAGGCATGGAGGAGAGGTTGACTTGCCAGATGACAGGAATGTCAAGGAAGTTTGGTGAGAAGCTTGATGAGATTTCGGAGCATTTGTCAGCGAAGTTAGATGAGGTCAAAGAGCACGTGGCTAGCCTATGCATCGTGTAAGAGAAAGTTGAGATTGTAGAGCCTGTGAGTGTGGTTGTGGAGGAGAAAAATGAGCAGGAGGAAGAAAAAGGGAAGTTAGAAGAACAGAGAGTTGAGATCATGTGTGTTGTTAAAGAGAAAGTTGAAATGGTGGAATTTGTGTGCGTGTCTGTGAAGGAGGAGAAAGAGAAGAAGGAACAGGAGGAGGAGGAAGGGAAGTTGGAAGAGCAGAGAGTGGACATCATATGCATTGTGGAAGAGAAAGTTGAAATAGTAGAATCTGTGAGTGTGTCTGTAGAGGAAGAGGAGAAATTCTATGAAGTACTTGATGCTAGGGGGCATAGGAAAAATAATCAAGAAGTGGAAAAGATAAGGCGAGGTTGTAGAAGAATATATCGGAGAGACCATAGCAGGCGTAGAAGAGAGAGAAGTTGCGGAGGTAGACACAGAGGTCGCCGACGACGTGACAGAGGACGTCAAATGGATGACGAGAATAAAACTGAAAACAAGGAGAAAGATGAGATAGAAGATAACGTGAAGAAGCGTTGGAGGAGAGGGATATGCAGGAGAACAATTTGGAGGAAGAAATGGACCAAATGGAAGGCAAAGAGAGGGAGTAAGAAGAGGAAGAGATGTCAGGCAGATCGAGATAAGATGATCAGAAGAAGAAAAAGAAGAAAGGAGAAGATAAAAGGGATTAAGGCAAAGAGAAAAGAAAAGATGAGAAGAAAAGAATTGCTGAGCAAGATAAGGCAGATGAAGAAAAAGAAGGGAAAGGAGATGAAGGAGAGAAGGAAGGAGAGAAGGAAGGCGGAAGGCAAGCGGCTGATGACCAAGCACAAAGCAGACCGTGCGCGTGCTCAGGCCCTGCTGCAGGCTAGCATGGTCCATGGCATGGAACCGCCTGCGTTGGACGACCGCAATCCGCCTCGACTCGGAACCAGGATAAAGCTCAACAAGACCTAGCAGCAGCAAGCCATTGCCGACCAAGAAGAACAGAAGGTGGAGGTGGAGATTGTGGACTAGGTCCCCTGCCCTCAGAGGGCAGCATGGAACGCAAGAAGGAAAGGAAGAAGCAGAAGAAACTGGAACAGAAGAAAGAGGCAGCCAAGATTGAAGCAGGAGAAGCACCTGCAGAAGGAGACGATGCGGAAGGAGAGAGATCAGAAGAAGAAGGACAAGTAGAAGAAAGGGAAAGACTTAATGATGTTGATGTTGATGAAGACGAAGATGATTATGAAAGCGGCACAGACAGGTCTGATGACGATTCTGCCGTTCCTTCTGACTACGATATTGTTGTCAGATTTTTCCGATAGAGCAGGAGTGTCTGATAGACTCAATCAGATAGCTTCGGCTATTCTATCAGAAGAAATATTTATGTTGGTGAATCTGGTGAACTTTGAATAATTGTTTCTGCGATGATAGTGTCTATGTTTTTTCTGACTATGATGTATAATTTGTTTCTGTTTGTGATTTTTGTTTTAGTCAGTGTTTCCTTCATGTATTTTATTTATGTATTTGTTTCTGTTTTTGAAAATCAATTTCTAACCTACAGTTAGAAACTGGTTTTCAAGGGGACGTATATTGTAACCGAACAATGGTTCACCCTTAGGTGCGGTTGGTAGTATTTGTTATTTTTTGCTTTGTCGGGTGACCAGCCAGGGCCATTTGATGGTGGGCCGCTATGCAGAGTCTTGTGTGCTCTCTGGCCATAGAGATTCTCAGTGGTGGGTGGCTGTGCAAAATGACCAGTGGCCTTGGCTATGGCATGTGTGCCTTGATCTAGGAGTGAGGTCATGATGGTTGCCATGGGGATGGGCTGTTTAGGTTGTGGATTTGAGGCAAGAAGGCCAGTTGGTGATAAAATAATTGAGTATGAAACATAGGTTTTTTGTTGAAAATAATGGATTGAATAACTCTGTTGAAATATGGAGTATTGAACTGGGTTGTTTGGAGTGAAATTTGAGGCAAGATGGGATCTGAAGTTTTTTTTAGAAAATGTAATGTGAAATGGTGACACTGTTGATTGGGTGTATGATGCCAAGACATAGGTAATGGAAGCTTGCCTATATTAAATAAATTGTGTGTATTTTGCAAAGTCAGTATCCTGTTCTTTGTGTGGTATCATTCATGCAAGCATATTGCCCCACTACCTGAAGTGGTTAGCCTTTATTGTTATTACAATAGCGCTGAGATTTCTTTAAGTTCATTTTTAAGCATTAGATTTATGTAATCAGTTTTATTATAGAGAGACTGAACATTCTGGTGGTAAATTTTAAATTTGTTACTTTTGCAAGCTTGTGTTCGAGCGAAGCGAGAAGCCCTCCTGAGCCTTTCTAACATGTGTAGCACTTGTAGCATGCGTCATTTGAAATGATATCAAGTCTATTCTCTCAGACTGACTGTATCTTTTATTTATGCAAGATAATCGTATTTTAAACTAATAATATACATCCCTGAACGTGAGAAAGATGTATGTTTTTCTTGCAGGGTTACTGCTTCTGCTATCCCCGCATGGAGGAAAACCCGAATTCTGGAAAGACCGGATTTTTTCCTCCGTGCTATCTCATTCGTAAGCTTCTTTCTTAAGCCTCGTATACATAATAATACATTGACCAAGACCAAAGGCATCACCTGCTACTCTACAGCGATGCCAAAGGTAATTAAAAGACTGATGACGATTTATAATAAAAGGTCGAAGCTGCTGCTCCAATCTGACACATTCCTACAATATGGAGTGAGAATTATTGGATGTATGATGTGGTGATACGTGTTATTAAGAGCGGGACATTGAGAACATCATATGCCCCTCAAAAAAAAGGGATTGTGCGATTTTGGGGAATTTTAAAATATATAATTTAACATGAATGTAGGTCTACTTCTCCTTCTGCGTGAATGTGTCTCCTAGGACCACGCGGAATTAAAACTTATTGGCCTTGATGTTTGCCCGACAACTCTTCATGCGCAATGATTGAGCGAGTATTTGTTGCTGTGACCAGGCGTGTCTGGTAGGTCTTCTCTCTTCTCCCTCAAAACCCCGTGTATGAGTAATTTTCCTAATTTCCTATCGATCCTTGAGATTGGGAAAACCTAATTCAGCCAAGTCCTTTTCCGCCTGTTTGTACCAATTGGACCTTGTTGAACTGTAAGTTTTATAGCAAAAAATAAAATACTATCAAACTAACAACATAGATTCAGAACGGAAAAATCTACACAGACAGTAATTTATGATTAATTGGCAATAAGGAATATGTAACTGGATATTCTTGGATTTATCGAAAGCGTTTGTTGTGTATTTACTTGAGTTAACATGAACATTCTAGAAAATGCTGTGTATTTACTTGAGATAACATGAACATTCTAGTTGCTATGCCCAGAACATTCTAATCTGGAACATTCCAATCTGGAACCTTCCATATACTATGTATATATGCACCCGCAGACTGTAGACGTCAGTTCCACGCATATTCTTCAGTTCCGCGCTAGTTCCGATCTGGAGCGCTCAAGTTAGTCCACCTTGTGTATCGTTGTGTATAAACTAGTGTTAAATAAATCGTTGTTTTATATTAACAAGTGTGTGTTATTTATCTGGTATCTCCCGCGATATAACAGTGGTGTCAGAAGTAGGATAAGATAAATAGCCTAACGTTGTGAAACCAAGTGAACTTTCTAACCTCAACGCAATTGTTTGCACCGAACTAAGTTCATCGCAGTGCGTGTTGGAAATACTAATACACCGAGTGAACTTTCTAACCTCAACGCAAGTGTGTGCACCGAACTAAGTTCATCGCAAGTGCGTGTTAGGAATACTGTTCTCCACTCATCTTCTCCATGGCGGACTTAACCTCTGAGCAACTCCAACAATTCTCGGCAATGATCGCCGACGCTATCCGACAGACAATACGGTCAACATCGTCATCAGAGCCTCGACCGCCAAAGTTCACAATGCAACCGTATCGTGCTACTGACGGGACGACTGTAGCCGACTATTTCACCCGCCTTACCTGGGCGCTCAACCTCAGCAAGTTACCCGCGGATCGGCATGCAAACTTTGCACGTGTTTACATGGGATCTGAACTCAATGATGCCCTGAAGATCCTGGTGAGTCCTAACGATCCGGAAACTCTGTCATACAATGAGATTCAATCTAAGCTAATAATAATAATATAGTATAGCCTCGGGTGCCTGGTGCAAGCTTTGCTATTTGACACCCATAGGGTAGCTTGCATGTCGAATTTCGTTGTTCCTTGACTATGAAAGTCAAGGAGGTTAGATGTTAGATATCTAAGTTCCTTGAACACTATAGCGCTTTCTAGCAGAGAAATGAGGAACTTTGTGTTGGCGGAAACTCCCGAGATTAATTTTTCCATTATGAGCACGGCCTACTGAATTCAAATGGGTTCTTTGACATGCCAACATCGTATGACATGCGTATCGTATTTTTGCCGCCTTTCAAAAATCACTTACCACGGCCAGGAGTGAACCTGCAATCTTGGGGTTAGTAGACCGATACGATATCCACTCACCCACCGTGGCAAGCTAAGCTGAAAGGCCACTTCGACGCCACACGCAACAAGTTTGCTGAGAGCATCAAATTTCGGAGTGTAATGCAGAAGCAAGGAGAAACCATCGCTAGCTTCATCTTAAGACTGTGGCAGGCTGCAACGTTTTGTGAGTATGGCACATTCCTTGATCGCATGTTAATTGAATAAATGCTCGCAGGGTTGGAATCACGAGAAATGTGCAACGAGATTATTGCAAAAAGACCATAGAACTTCACCGCGGCATATGAAATCGCTCACGCATTCAAAGTTACTCGCATCACCACTGACGAGGTCAAAACAGCTTCCGCTAAGTCTGAATCAACCAATCGGATTGGATACGAGAAGCCTCTGTACAGGAAGAACAGCAACCAGCAACCGCCACGCAGCAAGTCAGCTCAAGGGTCTTACAACCTCACCAGACAGCATCAATGGCCACACAAGGCATACCAGAGACCATCCCAGGACAACCAATCAACATGTGCAGGGTGCGGTGAAGCCCAGATCAGTGCAGGTTCCTGAACGCCGAGTGCCTGAAGTGTGGCAAGAAAGGTCACATCGGAAAAGTTTGCAGATCAAAATCGAGGAAATATCGAACAACAAACCATGTGACCGAAGTAGAGTTTCCAGCAGAGAACCTCGATGTCGTGGAGTACTTGAGCAAAATCGAGGTCATCGGATCAGTCAACGCAGCACCTATGCCACTGGTTGATGTCAACATAGAGGGAACCACCGTCAAAATGGAACTCGACACCGGCGCCCCCTGCTCAACCATGAGCAAATCAAAGCTAAGTATGCTCAAACCAGGTTTTGTGTTGCAGAGAAACGATCGTAACTTCGTTAGTTACACTGGCCATCCGATCAAATGCATTGGCAAAACAGCAATGTGCTCCACCATCGGAACCACAACCAGGAACGTGAATCTCGACGTGGTTGACGATGTAGTCGAATCGCTCTTTGGCCGAGAGTGGATTTCAGAGTTTGTACCGGAGATCGACTTTGGTCACCTCTTCGCAAAACCCGACCCAATCCACAAGCTCTCAGATAAGCAGGCTCTGACCTTGGAACAACAGAAGCAGCTCGACAACATTCTATATCGCTACCAGGATGTGTTCAGTGACACCCCCGGGATGGTCTCAGCTCCCCCAGCGAAGTTGCACCTGAAGGCTGTAGCCACACCTGTTTTCGCCCGAGCTCGAGACGTACCAGTTGCCCTCCGCGATGCCTATGCCAAGGAAATCGACATACAAATTGCATCTGGGTTCTACAAAAGAGTGGACTGCTCCGAGTGGGCATCGACAACGCACGTTGTCGCCAAAAAGAACGGCAAACTGAGGATCACAGTCATCTACAAGCCTACTCTCAACCCGCGGATCATCATCGATGAACATCCGATTCCCAAGGTGGAACATCTGTTCAACCGAATGCGCGGCGCCACTCTCTTCTGCCACCTGGATATCACCGATGGGTACACTCACCCCGAGGTCGACGATGAGTTCAGCCATGCTCTCACGCTCATCACGCCAACTCACGGTCTGATCCGCCCAACGCGAGCAGTATATGGAGCAGCTAACATCCCCGCTATCTGGCAGCGGTGAATGGACACAGTCCTGCAAGGTCTCCCAAATGGCGTAAGTTTTTTCGATGACAGTATAGTTTTTGCTGATAGCTTTGAAAATATGATGCAGACCCTCAGCACCATTCTGGAACGGTTTCGGCAACACAACCTCAAGCTCAACCGAGCCAAATGCGTTTTCGCTCAATCATCCCTGGAAGCCCTTGGCCACAAAAATCAATGCGTCAGGCATCCACAAGTCTGATGCACACATCCGAGCTGTACTTGATGCACCGAAACCGACTACACCAGAAGAACTCCAACTGTTCCTTGGTAAAGCAACCTACTACAGCTCGTTCATCCCTGATTTGTCCACCAGAGACTGACCACTCAGGGACATGCCGCTCAAGGACCCTCTCATATGGACACTTAAAGGCGACAGGGCATACTGTGACAGTTGCTAGCGCTTGTCACATATTGGTTACAAATACCTTGCCCCACATGTCACATATTGGTTACAAATACCATGCCCCACATGTCACATATTGGTTACAGATTTGCCTACCCAGATAGCTTCTAAAACCCTGTTGGACCATGTCAGAATAGACATGTCTCCTAAAACACACTTCCATCTATCAACTTCTCTGATATTCAAAACCTAATTTGAACAGCTTCTAAAACCCATTTGGAACGTGTCAGTATTGGCACGTCTCCTAAAACCTTATTTCTTTTGTGAATGTTATGGACAACACCATCAAACTAATTTCTATATTATTTGAAGTCTGGTATCTGTCGGCGGGCGAGAAGAAAGGAAAATTGGATCTTCAAGTTGGTAGACGGCAGACGGCGATGTTCGAGGACTTGCATGTTGGTACCACGTCGGAAATAATAAAGGAAACAAAAGAAGTGAGAACGTTGGACTGTTGCCAAAAATGTAAGAGTTGGCATTATAACATTTGGCCGTAAAACTACTAGTGCCGATAAGAAGTTTGATTATGTGAACTTAGATTAATTGTGATTTGCGTCGACTATTTGATTTCATCGCCACCTTCAATACTTTTACCTAAACTGTGACCTAATGTAAATTTGGACAGAAGCGTGTCCGGGAAACATTCTCGGTGATTGTTTATTACGGAAGGGTCTATTTTGTTTCTGTTATTTTATCTTTGTAGTGCGTTTTCTTGCCCATGAGGTCCTATGACCTTTAGTGCTTTTCCTTGCTGTTTTGGTTAGCTCCGTTGTCATGACGAGTTTCTTTGCTTTTAGGTGATGGATTGTTTATGTAAAAAGAGTTGAACGTCGGTATTCTTGGCGATTGGAGTCGCGATATTATGCTGCTGATTTCCTATTTTGCTTTGCGGGAAAGCGAATATGTTGGCTTATTTAAATAATGATTTCATTAACGAGAATGTTTTCCTCAACACGTACATCTTGAGTTACCGTATCGTTCGGAGAAATTCAGGGGCTTTATGTGAAAAATATCAGATTGTTTTGTGAAGACTCGAGGAGTTCTTTGATGGATCTTACTCTATGTTATTTCTAATGTTTTGGCCTGTGAATACTAGCAAGTAGGGGTTCACAGATATTATGCTCGTTTTAACCTGAAGTATATTCAAACTTGCTTGCGTTTTCGAGATGTATTAAAGGTGAAATTTGTTCTGTTCATTGCGTGACGTGATAGTAGGTTATTTATACATGCTCCGAGAGCTACGAGGCACCCGCTGGTCGCTATAAAATATTGAACCCTTGCAAAGAAGCTTATGAGACTCAGTTTCGGGGGGGTGTAACAGTCCATATCGTAAGTTGTTGTCAGAGCGCTTCATTAACATGCAGGGTAACATATAACAAAATAACATGCAGGAAAAAGTGAAGCCAGGGTTAAAACAAATGAAATTAATAACAAATCACCTAACAATACAAAAGAATTAACAAAACAAACTTCCAAATTGACTCCCACGTAATAATAAAATATGCCAAATCTAGGCCAAATCTCTGGAGAGATTAATTACACGGACAAAGTGTCCTTAAGAAAATCAACAAAAGTGACAATGTATGCGCGCGTGCAGTTCTGCATGCTTCACGATGTGTACAATCGAATGCATGATTCGTCATCATCCAGAATAAACATTCAGACGACGAATCCACATTGCTTAGAGCTAGACGGACGCGGGGAACAACTATACAACACTTAAAACTAAACCGACACTTCCTATACTTAAAATATACAACACAATAATTTCCGTGTGAAATTGGAATCAAACTGCCGTAGCAAAAACATTACTGCCTAAAAACTTAGGACTTCTCACACAAATCAACACAAGTAAGTTAACACGTGACCAATAAAAGAAATACACATATGACCGCCGTCAAATTTACAAGTAAACTACCACTACACCACACAGGTGTGACATACAAAAATTACATGAATTGAGTCATAAACAAGATCAATAGGCTCAAAGCCAACATTTACATTATTAACACAAATATCTATCCATACAACATGCAATAATCCGTCACACACATGGCGAACTCCCCAAAAAATTATGGTTCAAAAATAACCATCACAATGAACAGGTTTGCTACTTGAAAGCTTAAAGGGGCCAGTCGGAACAACAGGGCTGCCTATCAAAAATAAGTCACTAGGCGAGACGGGCGATTTGTGGAAATCTGCATATCTGTCAATCCACGTGTGTCGAAGAAGCGTGCCCCAAAGCACAATAATACGTGTGTGTGTCAGAACCAAAATATCCCGGCATTTCCACTAGGAAATCCAAGAATCAGCATAATGGACAAGGTACAGCGGTCTCCCTAGAGCACCCTGCCTTTCCATCAAAAATACAACAACAAAAATACGAGGGCGGTAGGACCTCTACCCCTCTTCACGTAGAATCAACACACACACCTGACACAGTAACACACACAGAATCACACGTATGGGTTTGACAGACCCTGAAATAAAAATACATAAATATTCCACATGCTGGCGCCACCGTTCCCCGCCGTGACTAATTAACCTGAAATGGACTAAAAAAATCTATCAAATTAGAACTAAGGTGTTCTACAATTACATCTTAAATCGTTGCACTGGCAACCCTAATATGAATAATAACCTGTTCAGCAAACATCTTACAGTAATTACCTCCCTTTCCTATCACAAATATGAACTTTAATAAAGCACCACTTATCGAATGTAACGGGTTTCGCATTTGCATGGATAAACATCACGTACACGCGCCGTGCACATTAAATATGATTCCAAGGAAAATAAATATACAACAAACACTTTGGCCACGCGCCAACGTACATTTAAAACAATTAGTGCCGGTACAAAAAACACACTAAAATAAGAAAAAGACTAAAATTAACTATTTACAAAAGTTCCCCCGCCAATCTAACTACATAATTGAATAATCAATTGTTTGTACATCACCGTCTCAGCTTGCAGAACATTATGACATCCATCTTAGCCCATTTCCCTATGGAAAAGTTAGCACTCCATAGTCGTCTTCGTTGAAGCGTCGGACATCATCCCAACTGCTGACCACATGTTGGACATCTTGATGTAGTCTCCTTGGAAGAAAAGTTCAATGATATTATAATTTGACCTGGCTATAATCGCTTGTGGGTTACTAAATTCGCCCACAAATAGTCCTATGCGATTAATTACGAAGACTTTCCCTAAATATCGCTCACACACGCGCAATACACACATGAAAAATACACTTAAAAATTTACAGGAAATACACACTTCGAGTTCATCGTCACTGACTCGACAATACAAGTTACAAAGACTGACTGACTCACAGTCGCTATCTCGCTCGGTAATCTACTGCTCTGCTCTGCTTTGACCTTCGCTCGGGTGAGCGCTAATTAGAACGTTTACAAGTCTTGCCCCTAAGAGCTGAAATAGTTGTCTTTAAGATAATATTACAAGTTTCAAATCACCACGCACGCTGGCGTGAAATTAGCTCACAGATCTCACAAAGTAATTGACTTCAAATAATCAAGAGCGTTAAAAATTGCTACGCAATCAGCGTGAATTTAGCTCATCAGAGCTCACAAATAAAATAACTTCGAATATATCAGAGCGTAAAAATCGTTATGCAAACGGGCGTGAAGTTAGCCCACAGAGCTCACGAACAGAAAGACATCGAACAGCTTCACGTCGAACAATTTATTAGAAACTGACAGGGTACGGAAGAGTGGGGTGGATTTAGAAAAAAATTCCAGAGTTTTCATCTCACGCAGATGGGACTAGTGTCAATCTTCATCAAATAAATCAAACGTCTCATCGCACTCGTGCGGAGATAATTCCAATCGGCGGTTCTTTAGATAATCAATTCCGCGCGCTTTTTACCACTGACGCCATCCATCGCGTGATATTGGCGTGGTCTCTCCTGATTGGGTGATTCAATTGTAGGTCGGTTGTAAGTAACTCGTGACCATTCCTTTGTGATTCCAATTCTGGTGCAAGTTGTTACACAATTTGGCCTTGAACTCAGCTTACCAGGCCGTTCTTCAAGAATAGCTACAAGCTCAACCTCTGTGGCAATCATTGCGACACGCTACCTTGCCTTTATTCTCGTCAACTTCCTCAAGTACTGCCTGGGCTGCAGTAATAATAATAATAAATTATGAATACTTATTTATCGTAGATCAATAAGTGTTCATTTATCCTCAGCAAAGTTTTGAAATTCGAAGCAAGTAATTGATTTGGATTTCAAAAACAATATCCACAGTAGTAACAACAACATCTCTTTAGTATCCCACTCAGCTGCTCGAGTATACACTCCAATGACCCAATTAGTGTGCGCGCTCCCTCGCCGGAATGTCATTCATACTTCTTCGCTAGACTTCCCACTTCTCCTCACGTGATTGCCACTCCTTCCGTCTCAGCTGCTTATTGTTTACAAAACAAAGCGCTCTCTCTCCTGCGCTCCACGTCCACGTACATTTGAGTGTTGGTTCTCAAAATAAAATTTTGCAATACTGATTCTGCACACATCATCTTGCTTATTCATCAAATGGGTCTCTTCTCCTTCTTCTTCTTCTTCTCCCATCTTCTTCTTCCACCGTCTTCTTCTTCTGTCTTCTTCTTCTCCCATCTTCTTCTTCTCCCGTCTTCTTCTTCTCCCATCTTCTTCTCCTGCTACCATATTTCCAGGCCCTTGCCCGAAACTTCGTCCCGCGAATTTCCTCTATTGTATTTCTGTTTCGGCTTGTCGGCTGATTTCTTCTCTTCTCCATGGTGATTGTCTGGGCTCTGTCTATTGGCCATTGCACGCCCCCATTTCTCCTTCTCCGTCTCTTCGGCGTTTAATTGATCTAAGTATTTTTGTGACTCGACATACCGCTCATCCCAATTGTTGCGATAGTCTCCCCTATTTTCCTGGCGATAGTTCCTCGCGTTGTTCCACCTGCCATCTCCATTTCTTTGGTAAGGTCGACCCTGTCTTTGGTTTCCCCTCCAATTGGTGTATTCCCGCTGGTACGTCCATTGATTGTGCTGGTTTTGGTTATTCTGGTTATATCTATCGCCAACATGGATGTCAATATAATGTTTTCTTCATTATGAAATAATGGTGGAGCTGAAGTTCAAACAAATCTACCGGCACCTCGCGAGAATAAACAAACAATGACAGATACGTGTTATAATGCAGACTGTGGTGTAAAGTGGATAGTTTAAGCATAAATAATGAATTCTGTGCCTACAAATCCGTGCAATAAAAGGACTCGCATCTCCTTGAAATAGCGGGTGTAAAATTAGAAGTGTTCAGTGTTCTGTTATCCTTGGTACCCGCTATAAATCGGAATTGCTCTCTGGGCAGAGAAAACATGCTACTTCTCTTCCTCATGAAGCTGAAGCTAGGAATTAGTTTTGCTGCTCTTGGTATGTTTTTAATTGTCACAGGACTACAGCATCAGCCACCTTTAAATTCATTCTCTAGAATATGTTTCAGAATACCAAAGATTGGATTTTCTGGCCACAGCGGTCCACTATAAAGAATACCATGCCTAATGCATTTAAAAGACATTTTGAAAATTCCACATGCATAATAGATTGCAGTGGAGTCCCTCGTGAAAGACCTCAAAGTGTCCGTCAGAGAATTTTAATGTTCTCGCATCATAAGAACATCTTTACTGTAAAATTTGTTGTTGCGATCACCCCATCCGGATATATTTGTTTTCTTTCTAAATGTTACGGTGGAAGAGCGACTGATAGCTACATTACAGTTCATTCAGGCATTCTGAACTACATTCAGCCAGGTGACCTTGTGATGTGTGACAAAGAATTTCCGCAGATTAAGACGTGCCTTGAAGATAAAAACGCTGTAATGGTGATGCCTCCTTTTGCTTATAATCCTCAATTTACAGCTGAGGAAATTAAAACAACATATGACATAGCGTCAGTTAGAATCCATGTCGAAAGAAGTATTCACAGAATGAAAGTTTTTAAAATACTGAGCAACAAAATAACTACGGATTTATTACTTCATATAGATAAGATTCTTCATGTTATTGGAGTTTTGGTGAACTTAAGTCCTCCTATCATCAAGTCGTAAAATAACCTGATACTTTCTCTCAGCTGAGCGAGATCCTGAATGGAATGTCAGCAACCCCCTTCTCCTAGTTTCCTAAGGGCAAGGTCAGACAGTGAGAACTTAAAATAGAACCGGTACCGTACATAAGTGATTCAATGAATTCATCATGCAATCGACATATAATGAGAAACCAATTCTAGATTGTATTAACTTACACCATGATTATATACACTATTGATGATTATTATACATAATGTATTTATACTAATAGTTACCTTCACAACTTGTTACAAATATACTGTAGGAATGGTAGAAAAGATTGACTTGGACAAGATCACGCTGATATGCCGTTACTGTGTGTGAAAATGAATGGTAGATAGTGTTCAAAATAAAATTTCTGCACTGTTGGAATAACACTTGAAAGGAATTTCTCATTTCTTAGAATTCTAACGTTCACACTGCCCTTGGGAAAGTATATAAACAGGTTACATACATTTAAATTTGAAACGTACATTGATACCTGTACCTGGGTGTAATATACATGGGTCTCCTTTAATTTTACTTCCCAATTATTATTAATGCACAAATATGGGATATTGCACAGTTTCCTTTCAATAACAGGTTTTTCCCGGCACGAATACGGACACTTGATCTCGGGAAGAGATGGAAACCCTTCATGATGTTCCCGTAGAGCAATCTCGTCTGGACTGCAGCAGAGCCATGGTTGTTCATGCTTTACAAGCAAGCCTACCTGCCTTACGGAACATTGGAACAATGCACAGAATTCCATTATCGCATTCGTTTCATTATCCCTTCCATACCTAACTGCAGGAGTATTTATATCTTTGGAGGTATGAATTACAGATGCTAGTTTTTGGTAATCCCCACTTTGTAATGTTATGATCCTGTGCACATTCTGACTGGCGGAAATTTGAATCAATCTCTGCTGAAACCACAAGTGACATCGAGACTGTGCCATTGTCTCAAATGCAATTTCATATTTTTGCAAAATATTGATTTTTACTTTGTCGCAATAAAATCTCAATACTTCACTGGACAACATATCTTCATATTCTTTTTTCACTAGCACTATCTTACCACCGCCCTTGTGAGTGCTTTCATAGCACTGATATGGTACTTGAGATTGGTTCTCAAATCCATGGAGGCGCTGAGTCACAGATGCTTTCTCAGCTAGTCCTACAGCATTATCCATAACGTGGTCCATAATTGAATTACTTATGGAAGACGACTCTCCTTCTCATTCCACCTCTAAAACTCCCGTTAATGCGCAATCAATGTTCTTAAGACCGGCATATAGTTCTTCTTTACTGAAATATTCGTCATTTCCCCTCTCTGGCATGCAGTAAACTGGTCGCTTAGTTGTTTTCTTCTCTATCATTTGCGCTTTCACCTTTAGTACATCCTACGGGAACATTCCTAGGTTTCTCCCACCGCTGCAGAGAGGAAGTACTAGAATGGTCTCTTTCTGTGTTAACATAATAACACAACGCAGCAATATGCTTACAACATTGGGAGAGGCCGGCTTTGCACTGGCATTCAGTGGTTTGAAGATTTCTTTCGCGATCGATCTCAAAGAAACACGAAATATGAAGACATTGACGGGCATGATAGCCTAGTGGCTTACCCATGATAATTTAAGACATAAACTAATGTTGATTGGGCCTATTGATAAACGTTTTCATAAGTATCATAGGAAATATATAATATTTTAATGCTTACTTGAAGTTTGACAGTGTACGGTGGTTGATTTATGTTTGTTTCTCTCAAACATACGCCGGAAATTTCCCCTCCCGACGTTTCTCTCACTTTGAGTACATGGCAAAGCTCATTGAGTTTTGCACCTTTCTTCAGGGTGGAAGGTCTGAAATAAGTCTGAGTCCACTGTATCCTTTCAAAACCAACAAAAACCTCAACAGTGCACGACATTGGAGCGGCAAATATAATTGCTTGCTTGCCTAGACTCAAAGGCAGTTGCGTCAGTCATTCATCCTGCGTGTTGCACAAGCATCCGCTAGGGGCGCCAGCGGTCAAAATCCAGCGAGGCGCACGAGGTCTTTATCTCCCGTCTCCCATCACTTAAATCCTTCTCATAGAAGTGTTAAAATTCTCTACTCATATTTAAACTACAAATTAAAAATTAAAATACGAATAAATATAACTATAAACCTTTCTTTAAATTCTAAATATTATTTATATACAACACAAATATTAACGCTGTAGTTCAGCAACTACTCAATTTAAAAATAGAATATATACAACGGGCCAACTGCCTTCTTTACAGACAATATAGACATAAATTGTCTTCCTATTTCTTTACTACTTTTCAAAGGACTTTAGAAAAATATCATTCACCATACTATGTCTTATTCGTGAAACTGTTACAATTCGGGATTCTATAATCCATACAATTAAGTAAAGACATAGTTCATAGACCTCCTACAACTGGTCTGTCATCATAATAAAAATACTTATTAAAATATAATCTTCCAATTCGTTGAATAATTACCGTAAATTCAATATCTGATTAAGAACTATTTCAATAGAGCTCAGTTTACTCTCAGTTTCAACAACGATCCATTGATCCTATAATTTCTTTCAGATTCAACTTCATCTATGATCCGCTGTCCTGATGCTTTCAAGGAGTTTCAACTCTCTAAGACTATTGCAATAACTTCCAATATTAATAAACACCAACAATACTGCTTCTTCATAAAATATCTTATTTCAACATCAAAATATGCGCAAGTCTGACACTACAGACATTCCTTCAACAATTGACCAATGGCTTCACAATGCTCATTGTCATACAACAAATACCTCCGTCTGCTACGGGAATAAATAAATCTCTCTCTTAGAGATGCTTCGCAGTTTCTTCCAAAAGCATATTATTCTGAACTAACTTCTTGTTAACAAATTATTTTCGTAGTCTCATCATCCTTAATAAAATATGTAATAAAAATACTGGTTCTATCGATGAATTAATTTAACAGGTAATCCGATAAAATACTAGTCTTCTAATAACAATATTATTTCTTTTATACGAGGCACGTCCAGAAAGTAAGTTCCGTTTGGTAATAAAATTAAATTGTGTACAGATACAGAAACATTATTTATTGCACAACATTCTACACCTCTTAAACTACTTTTCCACTTAACTGCCGAACTTTTGCAGGCATTTGTCATAGCGTGGCACAAGTTTTTGGATACCTTCTTCATAGAAGTTTGCCGCCTGTGTCTTCAACCAGTTGGAACATCTTATTTCAGCTCGTCGTCATTGTTGAAGTGTTGACCGCCAAGGAAAGACTTGAGATGTGTGAACAGATGAAAGTCGCTAGGAGCGTGGTCAGGGCTGTATGGAGGGTGTTCAAACACGTCCCAGCCAAATCCCTGTAGGAGGTTTTTCGTCACATTTTCAGTGTGTGGTCGTGCGTTGTCGTGAAGAAAAACAACACCTTTTGACAGCAACCCTCGGCGCTTATTCTGTATTGCGCGGCGCAATTTCCTAAGTGGCTCGCAGTAAGCATCTGCGTTGATTGTTTGGCCACGCAGTAAGAAATCAATGAGTAAGATGCCTATCCAGTCCCAGAACACTATGCACATCATTTTCCGTGGAGTCAAGATTTGTTTCGGCTTAACCTTTGCTGGGGATGAAGTGAGCCTCCATTCCATTGATTGCCACTTCCTTTCAGGGGTGTCGTAAGAAACCCAAGTTTTAACTCCTGTGACTATCTGTGTCAGAAATTCTTCGCCGCATTCATTGTAACGGGTCAAAAACTGAAGTGCACTACACATCCGTTTTGTTTTGTGCTGCTCCGTAAGAATCTTTGGTACCCAACGTCGGCAAAGTTTACGAAAGATCAATTTTTCGGTAACAATTTCATGAATTAGGGATCGTGAGGTTTGGGGAAATTCCATAGTGAGAGCACCAATTGTAAACCTGCGGTTTTCCCGGATCTTGTCATCAATCGCGTGAACCAGTTCTTCTGTAACCAAAGATGGACGCCCTCTTCGTTCTTCATCGTGCACTTCACTACGTCCTTCATTGAACTGTCGGACCCATCTTCTCACCATTGAATCACTCATCGCATTTTGTCCATACACTTCGCAAATTTGCCGATAAATTTCAATTGGTTTCTCTTTCCTAGCATTCAGAAAACGAATCACAGATCTGATTTCACAAACGGCGGGATTTTCAATAAACACCGACATTGTACGAGTAAACATGCACAACAACGCGTACGTGGCTGACAGCGCTCTCCAAATGGGGCACGTTTCTTCTCCTTGATACAGAGCGTCTACCGCGCATATGCAGAACTGCGCAGCAGCGGAACATACAACTAGTTGAAGACACAGGTGGCACACGTCTATGAAGAAGGTATACAAAAACTCGTGCCACGCTACGACAAATGCCTGCAACATTTCGGCAGTTATGTGGAAAAGTAGTTTAAGGGTTGTAGAATTTTGTGCAATAAATAATTTTTCTGTATCTGTACACAATTTAATGTTATTACCAAACGGAACTTTCTTTCTGGACGTACTTCGTATATCACTCACATTTCCATAAAGCTTCCTATTAGCTGCGATATTTCCTTTAAATTCTTTCTTCAAAATCTTATTACTTCAACAATAAGCTGTAATTCGTATTTACAAACTTCACATTATATTCTTTTACAAATTCTTTCTTTAATATATTTCTCATAAACTTTTATACTTTATGGTTGTTAGTCACCTAATATTTATAACCAAATCTGTCTATAAGTTATCAGATCGTGATTTTACATGGATCTCTACATAAGATCTTTAAGAATCGCATTCTCTAAAATATACCTCTGTATAACATTCTTGGAATAAATTTCCATTAGTATCATCTTTGTCAAAGAACGATATCTTACAATTCAAAAATTGACGAAATGTGATCTAAACACATTTAAACTTGACCATGAAAATCTTCTGAACTAAACTGTAAAAATCTCCTCATTCAAATTTCGAAAGTCGCAAAATTCCAGAAATTCAAATAAAAATTCTAAATAGTCAAAATCGACGAAAATCGTGAATTAACATCCGCATGACGTACTTATGAAAATATAACATCGAAAACTATAACAATATTATGTAAACGTAGAAAAATGGCATTAATAAACAGTTGTGTGATATTCTCAAAAGTTTCTACAATACTCTACAAGATGGAATATATCGTTGGTCCTTAGACTACCTTGTGTTGCGTTATAGATGACTAGAAGTGGGCTTTCTTCGCTATCCTTCAGAAACGGATTGTTTCTAATAGCGCGAGACTGCATGATGTCGTGTGGGCTTCTACGGTCTCCTACAGAAGTCCCCATGTGGTCAGGTACGGGATTTGAACTCCATCATCTTCGTGTGGCCGTCCTTTCTTCTGGTGAATCTTCTTGTGTGAGATGGGATACCCTTTCTCGCTTGATGGTACTGGGATCAACCCTAGCAGCCCTTGTTCGTGAATTCTTCTGTCTTCTTTCGCCAAAGTTCTGATATATGTATTCGTAATTTTAGTTGGTGAAATTACATTGTAGATGTAGAATATTTTACATGGGAGAGACGAGATGTTAATCTCTCCCACGAGCTTGATGTTATGTCATTTCGAATACTCTCGTTGTCGTTATAGTTCTGTTCCCATTAACATCTTAGTTGGTGATTATAACTCCTGTAGATTCAGTCGCATATTCCTCCCTCAACTTCAGTAATTTCGACACGGTTAAAAATGTAGATTAATTTCAATAAACCTTTAAATTTCGTTGTATATATTTGCACAAACTACGTGCCTTCGTTCGTTAATATCTTCTTCAGAAATATCGTAATCTCTATCAGCTTTGTTATATTGTTGAGTATTTCGTTGAGACGTCCTTCTCTCATGAAGTTGCAAGTATTAAGAGCCTCGATTCTTCTCTCTCTTCCCCTTGTCAATGCTCAAGAAAGCGTCCTTTTCGGAACATGGATCTCATTGTTTGCTTATTATCGATGAAAGTAATAATCCTTAATTAACCATATAATTAGCCGCAATGTTAATAAATAGTTCTTATTTATTATTTAATATCTTCCATGATATTACGATGTGTTAAAATCATGCTAGTAATTAGCTATGCTCATTACATTATTTTCTCTTATCTAAGTAAGGTCGCTTCTCATTGGCTGTGCGACACGCGTATTGCTCGAGTCTTCCCCTACCATGCTCGAGACACACTTACAGCGCGTGCGGGAATCGGCTCGCCTCGAGAGTCCTCGATTATCTCCGTGCAACATAGTTCCTTTCTGCTAAGAACTGTGCAGTCTAGTGCCAAGTCTCCCACGTGACTGCTAATTTTCTCATTGGTCGGCTCGGTTAAATGGCTAACTCGGCGAGGTACAAACCAGTTATGTGGCTTGTTTCCAGAGACGCTATATTTTATCATGGGACAGTTTAGAAATCTTTTGAAGAGATGAATATTTCCAAGCTCATATACATTCAAGAGCACCGTACCCTCATCTCCGCACGAGACTCAACTTGACCAGGACACGTCCAGGTCACCGCGCAACCAACCAAGTCACCGTGCAACCGACCAAGCCACTACGCAACCAACCAGGTCACCGCACAACCGACGAGGCCACTGCACTACCGACGAGGTCACCGCGGAACCGACCAAGCCACCGCACAACCGACCAAGCCACCAAGCAACTGAGCCTGAGACATGTTCGCTTCACCGAGACACCAGCACCAGTCCGAACACCACCAGCCACACCAGCTACACCTGTAAACAGGGCACCACCTATTTCCCAGACCTCTTTTATTCCCCACAGGAGTACTCGCCAGCACCGTCCACCATTGAGATTCTCTCCGGATTAAGTTTCCTAAATAATCCATTTAAAAGAGGGAGGAAATGTTGTGTATTTACTTGAGTTAACATGAACATTCTAGAAAGTGTTGTGTATTTACTTGAGATAACATGAACATTCTAGTTGCTATGCTAATCTGGAACCTTCATATACTATGTGTATATGCACCCGCAGACTGTAGACGTCAGTTCCGCGCATATTCATCAGTTCTGCGCTAGTTCCGATCTGGACCGCTCAAGTTAGTCCACCGTGTGTATCGTTGTGTATCAACTAGTGTTAAATAAAACGTTGTTTTATATTAACAAGTGTGTGTTATTTATTTTGTATCTCCCACGATATAACAGCGTTTGATGTTGTTGACTATAGAATCCTCCTTACGAAATTATAGTAAAGCCATCATTACTTCCAACTTGACGTTTCAGTGCTAGGCGAGAGTTTCGTTCGCTAAATCACGACATCGTAAACGAAACTCAATTTGTCGTGATATATCGAATTGAATGGCTGCCTGTGATTGTCTAATTAAAGTGATTTTCCTTCTGACCGATAGATAACTCTAAGGTAACACTGAAACGTCAAGTCGGAAGTAATTATGGCTTTACTATAAATCAATATGGTATTAGAGATCTAGCTAATAAATGGATAGAGTCTTACTTAACAAGGCGTAAACAAATACCAAGTTTGAGACACAAGGATGATGGAACCAAATTACTTAATGGAACATAGCCCAATGACTAATGAGGGTATTATTAAATTTGGAGTACCCAGGGATTGGTTTTGTGCCCACTACTCTTTCTTCTACATATCAATGATATAACACAGAACGTTGATTGTCATAAGAAAATTTTGTTTGCGGACGATACAACACTCGTAATAAAAGGTGAAACTAACCAGGTCTTACAGTCTGCTGACTCTGTTACAGAAGAGTTAACCAAACGGTCACAAGATAATCGCCTCATAATTAACTATAAAAAGACAGTATCTCTAAATTATACAGAATAGGAATTCTGCGACGCCCAATATAACATTAAATGGTCATCAAATAGAAAATAAATCATAAACAAAGTTTTTAGGTTTATGGATTCATCATGACTTAAACATATACAAACATGGAATAAACATATACAATACCTGAATACTAAACTGAACTCGCTGTGCTTTGCGTTACGTATTTTGAAATCTTGCACAAGCATGCACATATTAAGAAATACCTATTTTTTCTTATTTTCATTCATACTTAAAATATGGGTTCGTATTTCGGGGTATATCACCAGATGTCACCAGATGTACTAAGCACGTTAAGATACAAAAGAGGGCGATTAGAATGATGGCAAATATAAACACTAGAGAATCATGGAGGCTCCTGTTTAAATATTTGAACATCCTCCCACTGACCTGCATTCATATCTTTGAAAGTATTATGTGTTTTTTTTAGAATTTAATAAATAAAGACGTTTTTCATAAAACTGCAATGCCGCTTATACGGACATAGGCGGGACAAGCTCGAGGATGGACGGTGACCTCGTACTCAGAGGTCGAAAAGGAAATAGGTTACCTAAGGTTCGCGTTTGCTGAGAGAAAGAAGTAGAATGTAAATGGATATATACATTCGTTGACTTCCAAGGACATCGCAGCCGATGGAGACCTCAGAAGAATGGATTGCCCCAGGGAAGTGTACTGTCTCCTATTTTATTTAATGTGTACACCAATGATCAACCTCAGCCTCAAGGGTGTAAAAGCTTCATTTACGCTGACGACCTTGCTCTTTCTGCCAATCAGAACAGTTTGAAGTTGTAGAGCATACACTCACTCGTGCTCTCAAACAGCTTGGTACTTACTATGAAAGGAACCAACTCGTGCCTAATCCTAATAAGACTCAAGTATGTGCCTTCCACCTGAAACATTAACAATCTACTAGGAAACTTGAAGTATTCTGGAATGGTATGTTGTTGGATCATTGCTTCCATCCCAGATATCTAGGTGTCACCTTGGACCGTAGACTCACATTCAAGGAGCAGTGCTTAAAGATAAAACAGAAGATCTCTTCGAGGAACAGCCTCCTCCGTAGACTGGCAGGGACTAACTGGGGCAGTATATGCCAGTCCTGTGTGGTACAAGTCAGCCCATGCAAAGCAGGTGGATGTAGCCTTAAATGAGAGCTGCAGGATTATTACAGGTTGCTTGAGGCCAACCCTCATCCGTAAAGTGCACTACCTTGCAGGGATTGCTCCGCCTGAAATCAGAAGAGAAGTGGCTGCCAGCAACGAAAGAAGTAAATCATCTGCTATGACCTCACACTCACTCTTCGGATATCGACCTGCTGAGAGGAGATTAAAATCGAGAAAGAGCTTCCTAACAACTACTCAACCATTAAAAGGTGGAGCAGCAACAGCTCGAGTTGTCATGTGGAAGGAGAGGATCAGCAATCTGTCTGAATGGATGGAACCAGAGGAATCTCTACCTCCTGGTCACACAGAGAACTGGCTAATCTGAAAGTGCCTGAACAGACTGCGGGTGGAAGTTGCAAGATCCAGGGACAACTTATATAAGTGGCATTTTCCGACCAAGGCAGTCCTGTGTGATTGTGGCGCTAAGCAGACAACACAACACCTCTTCTCCTGTCCATTGTGCCCGTACAGCCGCACAATGAATGACTTGACTGAAGCTAATTCTAGTGCTATCAAAGTGGCTAAGTTCTGGGTAGAAATTGTTTGAAGTCGTCTGTTCAACACATACTTTGTACTTCTGACAGGAATATATATAATTTAAAAACATAGTATATCAAAGGAAATCACGCCCAATTACATTTAGGTATACCGGCCGCGGTGGCCGAGAGCGTTAACGCGCTACCTCGTGTCTCGCTGGCATCGGGACAGCGTGGGTTCGAATCCCACCTCAGCCGTCCTGAAAATGGTTTTCGTGGTTTCCCATTTTCACTACCAGGCAAATGCCAGGACGGTTCCTTTCAATAGGTCCGATTTCCTTTCATAATCCCTTCCCTGACCCGTCCTGAAAAGAAAAAATACATGGCCATTGGCTGCATTAATAAAATTATTACATTCAGGTATGAGATTAAGCAAGGCACCAAACAATAAAATCTGAACCTAAATTACTAGACAGCCATGGTACACAACTAAATGAAACCCCGCAGAAATAACTTACCTTAACACTTGTCCATAGGTGACAAAACATACCCCCCTACCCAAATAAGAAACTCATGGTTACAAGTTCCACCTAGAATGAAACGATCACGGGCGAATAAACAGAATTACACGAAGAAAAACACAAAGAGGGACAGCCCCTTTAATAGAATGCCGCGTAAAACAAATATCCAACCGAATGAGGTTAGGTGATCTCCCAAAGCTAGCACAGAACTACGAATGACACAATCAAAGGTGGATGGACTCATTATTGGAAATCCATATGAATTGCCCTTTACCGAACTAGAACAGTTATCCTACATCGCCGAGGAAGGGTAAAGTTATGACAACAAGAGGTTGGACAATAATACAAATGAAACGGAATATCATTAAATCCCAAACATAACCCCACTAGAATACAAAATAATTAAATGAACAAACTACAGAAACGACCCGCAGGTCTAAATATTAAACAGGACGAATGACAAATTACGTCTTAACGTGACGGAGGCCAGTTGCTGACTGATCACACCGGGGCAAACGCCCCACAAGGCAATATCCCCCACCCCCATTTGTTACGTGAAAGAACCATTCGAAATTCTCGTCGGAAGGTGAACTTGAATTATGAAATAACAAATATAATGTTAAAAAAGATTTACGAGCCTTACAGTAGTCGCATATGATGTGTAACATCTGATATAGAAGAAACCTCACATTAAATTGTTGATACACCGGTATTGTATGTCTACCCCTTATTATTCCCGTTTTCCTACGGGGTTGGGGATGAGATGCGATGGAAGTATTTGTGGCGGATGGTTTTTACGGCCGGATGCCATTCCTGACGCCAACCTCACGACAGGAGTTAATGAGAGATAAAATGAATGATGGCGAATGAAACTGGGTAATGATGTGGAAGGAAGCAGCCGTGGCCTGTCAGAAGGTACCGTCCCAGCATTTGCCTGGAGTCGAAAATGGGAAACCACGGAAAACCATTTCAAGGACGGCAAATTGTTGATACACCGTTATTTTATAATATTTTTGGCACAAAAATTAATCTATTGTAAAAGGGAGTGTTTTACAGAAATTGTAGTTTATAATACGGAACTCATTTTATTAGAGGTTTTGTAGTTTCCACCAGTACTAGTCTAAATAAAGAATACGATATGGATCAACTAAATTGAGCTATGCTTGGGTTTCTATTGTATCAGTTAAACACGGGATGAACGGATTAAAATACACGAACACCTGTTGACATAGGTTGTATTGAACAAGAACACTGTGACACATGATACAGAGTACATACAAAAGGCAAAGAACATAAGGTCAAGTAATATACATTTGACAAAATACAAACGATACTTATATGCGAGCGATGTTAAATTCCGCTGCCATAAGTTGGTAACACCAAAGAGAAAATGTAACTACTATGAGACGAGACAATTGAAATAGTAGATGAAAGCCGTTCAAAAAGCAAAGAAATTGTGACTGGAAAAAGGGTTCTTAAAGTCAAAGAAAATGGACAATACAAAGCACGACTGGTCGCTCGTGGATGTCAACAAAAAATGAAATACTATCAAACTCACAACACGGATTCAGAACGGTAAGATATACACAGACAGCAATTTATGAATGTAGTAATAGTATACTGAAATTCATTGACAATAAGGAACATGTAACTGGCCTATTCTTGGACTAATGGAAAGAATTTGATGTTGTTGATCATAAAATCCTCCTTACAAAACTAAATCAATATGGTATTAGAGGTTTAGCTAATAAATGGATAGAGTCTTACTTAACAATGCGAAAACAAATAGTAAGCTTGAGACACAAGGATGATGGAACCAAATTACTCAATGAAGCATTGTCCAATGAGGGAATTATTAAATTTCGAGTACCCCAGGGATCGGTTTTGGGCCCACTACTCTTTCTTCTATATATCAATGATATAACACAGAACGTTTGTTTTCATAAGGAAATCTTGTTTGTGGACGATACAACACTCGTAATAAAAGGTGAAACTAAGCAGGTCTTACAGCAGTCTGCTGACTCCATCACAGAAGAGTTAACCAAATGGTCACAAGATAATCGCCTCATAATAAACTTAAAAAAACAGCACCTCTAAATGCTCACACTATACAGAATAGGAATCCTGCGAGCCCAATATAACATTAAATGGTCATCAAATTGAAAATAAACCAGAAACAAAGTTTTTATGACTATGGATACAACATGACTTGAAATGGAATAAACATATTCAATATCTGAATACTAAACTGAACTCGATGTGATTTGCGTTACGTATTTTGAAAACCTGCACTAGCATGCACACATTAAGAAATACTTATTTTGCTTATTTCCATTCATACTTAAGATATGGGATCATATTTTGGGGTAAGTCACCAGATGTACTAAGCTCGTTTAGGATACAAAATAGGGCGATTAGAATTATGGCAAATGTAAACACTAGAGAATCCTGCATACCTCTGTTTAAAGAGTTAAACATTCTCCCACTGCCCTGCATTCATATCTTTGAAAGTATTATGTTTTTTAAAGGAATTTAATGAATAAAAACCTTTTTCTTAAAACATACAATGATGTTCATAGGCATAACACAAGACAAAATCAAAACATTCATATTTCACACACACACACACACACACACACACACACACACACACAAGCATACCGTATATCAAAAAGGAACTTTTCACACAAGAGTTAAATTATACAATAAACTACCCCAGCATATAAAATTTGCCCCAAAAATAAAAACCTTTGAAAGAATGTTGAAAGCTTATCTGCAGTGCCATTGTTTTTACCCTGTAGTTGAATATCTTAGTGTATAGAAACGATGAAATCTATAATTATATTTTACTTTTCTATTTTAATTGTAATACCTAGCTGTAAGTTGTTGTATTTATAGAATTAATTTATCATATTGTAATAATAGAGTAAGGTGTAAATAGTTGTCCAATAAGATTGTATCTCTTAAGATATGTTAGTATAGTAAGTTATAAATAGCTATTGTATTAGTAATATACACCTGTAAGTTCTTTTATTGTATAGATGCAATTACTAACGTGTCCTATATCAAAAATGTATTGTATACATGTAATTGATCAAATGGATGAATAAAAATCTAATCCAATCTAATGAAACCCCGCAGAAATAACTTATCTTAACACTTGCCTACAGGTGACCAAACATACTCCCCCCCCCCCTCCTCAAATATGAAACTCATGGTTACAAATTCGGCCTTGAGTGAAACGATCACTGGCGAATGAACAGAATTACACGAGGAAAGACACAAGGAGGGACGGCCCCTTTAATAGAATACTGCGTAAAACAAATATCCAACCGAAGAAGGTTAGGTGATCTCAAAAGGTTAACACAGAACTACCAATGGTACAATTCCTTGTCGGAAATCCATATGAATTGCCCCTTACCGAACTAAAATAGTTAGCCTACATCGCCGATGTAATTATGACAACACGAGGTTGGACAATAAAGCAAATGAAACGGAATATCAATAAATCCCAAACACAACCCCACGACAATACATAAGAATTAAATGAACAAACTAAAGAAACGACCAAGGACTAAATATTAAACAGGACGAATGACAAATTACATCTTAACGTGACGTAGCCCAGTTGCTGACTGATCACACCGGGGCAAACGCCGCCACAAGGCAATATCCCCCACCCCATTTGTTACTTGAAAGAACCATTCGAAATTCTCGTCGGGAGGTGAACTTGAATTATGAAATAACAAATACACTAAAAAATATGTGACGAGGGTGACATTTATACCCAAACAGGTAAAATTGACTTCCTTGGCCGCGCACGTGATTCCATCTTACGTTTAAACACAAGGAGGCTATGCTGGCACAAAACAAAGATCACATGGTCCAAATGACGAATAAGTTACATAAAAAGAAGACAAACGCAAAGCGAAATCGAACTAGGCCATACTGCCATCAAAATCCACCACATTAAAACAGCCTTGTTGCCTGGTTAGTCAAACAAAAGCAATGAAGCTTCGCTAACCCACACCAAGTGATTTGAACAAACACAGATATTAAATATGTGGCCCCCTGGATAATTACCAGAGCGAACTCTACACCAGATTCACACGAAGTGACAGGGTCATATTGCTTACGTGCTCACACACGCAACGAAACAGAAAATGAATAAAGACAAAATAAACCCCCTGGTAACGCCAAGGTATCACGTACGCTGCCAACAGATAGAAATGCCTAGCCACCCATAACCCCACCAAAATAAGAATGCACTTTCTTGGTTAATGTTTTAAGTCCTATTTATCTAGAAACGTTAATTTTGAACACTGGTTGGTTTACTAGTTGGCCGGGGGAAGAGTCGACGTCTTTCGCCCGGCCACCGGAAGCACTTTTTAAACACGTCTACCCTAGTTGAAGGTGATATTCTGAATGGATCGGCGTCTGATACTTCGATAGCAAGCCACCACTGGAAATGACGCTCCAGGCTCGCCACACGAAACACAACCGGGAATCTCAAATTTGCGTGTCCTTCTCTTCACTTTTCTTGCCGCGAGGTTAGTTCTCACCGAGCGCGCTCGAGTCCTGTCGCTAGGTCGAGTTTTCACGCAGACCCGGAACACTTTTTCCCGTTTTGACTCCCAAGATGGCATTGTCTTCGGGCATCCGAAATGACGCTAAACACAGATATGTGAGCTGATTAGTCAACAGACAAAATTCATGAACATCTCTAATGACGTCCAGCCTGGTACGACAAGCTGGTTCACTGATTCCGGAAAAGGAGAAATGTAGTTGCACGGAAAAAGGCGTTTCCCAAAGGGAGACGCTTCTCCGGATCTGCAGACCAAGGAATGCGTGTGGGAAGCTTGTTGTCACATCTGGAAACACTAGAGTCAGGCACCAGTCAAGCGGGGCGTTAATTGGAGGGGAGGCTGGACCAGGGGAGCCTGCTCCGTTATCTCGCGCTTCTCATCACGTGACATCTTGCTTGCTGGTGACGTCACATGGAGGGAACATGCTACTATGCAATACAATACAAAACTATTTCCAGAACCTGCATCATACAGAATTGGATACGTCACACAACATACTCACAGTTAAATTTACATATTTACAATTTTGTACATAATTAAACAGTTACATGTTTCTTTAAAATTCACTTAAAGAATACAACACTTTCTGGGCTAGGTATATCTTGAGAGACTTTCTGAACCCATTTCCAGTCCAAGATTTTAGGTGGTTTGGAAGCTTATTGTGGTATATGGCTCCTTTTCTGCATATTGTTTATTTACCCTCTTTTGGAAATAGTCATTCTGCCCTCTGGTTTCATGATTGTGGTCATTGTTGATTGTGACAACTTTATGTTGATTTTCCCTTACAAGCAAGATAACTTTGAAAATATACAATGAAAATATTGTTAAAATATTATGCTTCTTAAATGCAACTCTGCATGATTCTCTCGATTTCAACCCAAACAAGTATCGTATTACTCGTTTCTGCAGTTTAAATATTCTCTCCATATTCCTATTTGCTGCCCCACCCCATATCTCAATACCGTATGATATCTGTAAATGTATTAATCCATAGTAGACTGTTAATTGATATTCGGTGCTTAAGTATATTGAAATTCTCTTTAAAACGAAGGAGTTTTTGTTATTTTTTTACAGATTTCATTTATATGCTCTTCCCATGATAATTTATGATCTATTGTAATACCCAAAAATTTTGCTGAGGCTACCTGTTGAATATCATCAGATCCACAGTAAAGATTTCGATCTACTTCTAAATTAGTTCCCTTATGCTTGTTAAATATTACAAAGTTGGTTTTTGAAGGGTTTACACTTAACATTATCTCATTAAAATATTGAGTGACAAGATCAATACTATTTGGAGTTTCTTGAAGAGTGATTGTTTTATTACAGTTCCAGTTCAAAATTGAGGTATCGTCTGCATACGAAACAATAAAACTATTTTTTGACTGTGGTACATCATTTACATAGAGAATAAAAAGGAAGGGACCAAGGATTGAACCTTGAGGTACACCTTTTTTAACTAAACCAGGAGTGGATTGGAATTTGGATATATTTTCACCATTCTTGAAAGGAATTTCTGTAAATTGTCATATATTATTCAAATATGATTTTAACAGTTCCAATGCTATTCCCCTTATACCATAAGCCTCTACCATATCCAATAATAAGTGATGATCTACTGTATCAAATGCTTTTGTCAAATCTACGAAAACCCCAACAGCACATTTATTATCATCAAGAGAAGCAAGCAGAGTTTTATAAAATTCTGCAATGGCATTTATAGTTGATAAGCCCTTCCTGAAACCAAACTGATTCTTATTTATTAAATCATTCTTATCAATAAACTCAATTATTCAATGGTAAATCACATACTCTAAAATTTTACAAAATGTAGAGATAATGGTGATCGGTCTGTAGTTACCTAGTTGATGTCTGTCACCCTTTTTAAAAATCGGTTTAACAACGGATAGCTTTAGTATATCTGGGAAGATGCCCTTTAAGAGACACATATTTATCAGTTCTGTAAGAATGTCTAGGATTGGACCATAGCACTGTTTCAACAACCAGGGAAATCTCATCCCAACCATGACTATGTTTATTTTTTAATTTTCTGACTATCGTACTGCACCCGAATTCCGCATAGCCATAGCCTATATCCGCAAAGATAGAAAAGGATTGTAGGGAGGTCAATACCAAGCCAGGTTAACCAACACTACCCTACTAGGATAATGACTAGGGAACCCTCGATGCATGCAACAATACTACCGATTAGTTACACATTTACAAAGTAAATAACTATCCTAAACACAAAATGGTAGGACGAGAATCTCGGATCTCGGATGTGAAAGGTGAAAGTTGAGACTAACATGAATTCTAGTAACTAATTCGCAGTATTATCGCATGTCGATTGCAAGAATGAAATGATGATCAGATTTATAAAAAACGAAGAGGCAAACAAAAACTAGTGCCTGGGATTTATTTCCAAACAAAATTACAAATAAGAAAAATAATCCATATCACCAATAAAATAAACAAACAAGTTAAAATTAACTGTTACGTCAGATAGTTCTACTATCTGTAGAATAAATGTAATTGAGCATTCTCGTTACAACAATGTAAATATATTAAGATTCATAAAATATTTACGTAATTGACAGTCACCCTGTGGCTATGTCACTGAAATTGTCTGATTAAAATCGGATGTTCACTCATAAAAATGAAGTTAACATTACAAAAACCCTACATTATACACGGGCGTGCGTAAAATGTAACTATCTACTCTAATAATACTGTTATAAATGATATAAGGATTTAAATATTTACATTTTCTACAGTTCTCGTGCTTCACACGGTTTAAAATATACTATTAACACTATCAGTCGTGATCTGACAGCTTCATAGTGTCTCTGTTACATAAACAGTTCTTTGAACAATGTTTCAACCAACGATCAAATTCTCAGGTACTTCTAGTGGCAAGTCATAATAAATAAGCTTTAAATATCAAACAACCAAGTTAAATACAGCTTAGAATGTCGTGTCAATAAATAAAAAAATAGGTTAAAGAGCGATGCGAAACTACTTAAAAACACTAAACATTACGTGGATCATATACAAATACTCTCAGACATAAACAATTCAAACATTTAACCTTTGTGTTAGCGCTTCTTACTCATCCTGTAACAATTCGTTGCTCCACATAGCAATATATTCCTTCCTTCCGCATTACAGTGAACAATACTTATCAATGGCGTTTATTACGCTCCAAACATGTCATACTTCCTTCCTTTCCTTACTATAAACAATCTTCAAAACTCCGCACGGCATTACTTCCACGAAGAACCCATCTTGCTACACACTTGTAGAAGAATTAGTGATTTTACTTGGTAACTATGCTAGAGTATATTACCATTCTGAATGCACTCCTAACTCTCAACTCTACTCTAAATTATTAAACCTCGTGCATCAATTACAACAATTACATGTCCGTTCACAATAATACAATTCACAAAGTACTTCTTATTCCTTTCATTAGCGCTATTCGTTCACTTTGATCCATAACAAACTTGTTCGTCCACGTTACCAAACGTTAACAATGTTAATTTGTAGTTCGCTCGTCTTTTAGCTGTTAATAAAAATAAATACATATCCTCACGCTTCTGATGTACATTTAAATATATGAACAATTCATATTTAAGTTGTTTTAACATACTAAACCGCAGGTAGATTAACATATCTCCTGGTCTATTCATCTCAGTTAAACAATGTTTCTACTTTAGTTGTTGATAAATATAGGCATCATTTGACCTCAATTGTCACTACCATGATCCTATTTTATAGTGTATATTCGTAATATAAATAGTCCAAGACTATTTAGTTGTCTAATAAGTTGTATTCCGCTATTGGAATTTTATAACATTCAAATTGTTATAAATAAATATTTCTGATGTATATTAACATCAAAATGTTTGTTAAAAATATTACAGCATCTCACAAAAATGCTTTCCTTGATAACAATACAATATAGATATATAAATGTATACCTTCGCTGTTACGCATAGTAATTGTTAATAACAATTATAATGTTTAAATGTTCTTACAATTTGTCATTATTGACGCTCTTCTCTCCAAAATACAATGTAATCGAAGCCTTCTCTCCGAGATACAATATTATCGAATAATCGACTAATCGAATAACCTCTTTGAGATACCAAATAATCAAATAATCGAATAATCAAAGCATTCCTTTTATAAAACGAGTATCGTTCGAAAGTGAGTATCTTCTAAAGTTTCCTTCAAAATAAAAATACGTGAAACGCAAATCTAAGTTGCAAATACATGAAATAACGTCTTGAACGACACACGAAGACGTATCAAAAATTACAATGAAACTCTAAAATGTTAGCTATTAAAAACAAAGGATGAAGATAAGAATTTCTACAAATGAAGTTGGTCACTCCAAAAATGAATTTCTACTGTTACAACAAAACTACAGATATTAGAGCAAACGGTTGTTCTACCTTGAGATGTCTTCTACAGCCAAGAAATACCTCTATCAGCTGTTCTTGATATTCCGTCGAAGCTGCAATCGCTCGCCTCATCGTGAAATCAGTCACTGCCAAGCACGTGCAAATCAGCTGTGAGCGACCCCATCTCAGTCGGGCTGCAATCACCTGCTCTGCGTCTCGGCTGGAGCTGCTAACGGCGAATCTGCCATCTTCACGGTCAGCGACCTGGAAACTGCTTTTCTTGGTTCGTTTGGCTGCAAACGGTCTTCTGCGTCTTATCTCTGACCTGCAGAGTGGTCTCGCCATCGTAGATCCGCAAGTCCTGAGTTGACATCTCGTCCTGATGTTGTTGGACATCTTGCTTGTAGTGTAGAAACTCATATTGGAATACTGCAAGTTGTTGTGCAGTTGTAGCTGTGCTGATCCTTGATTTTCCAAGTCACTCTGACTTCCCAATCCATGGTATAGATTAACCTCCTTTCATTTATTTAGTTCTCCATAATATTCTCTTTAGTATACGTAGAATAAGCTTTTCCTCCCCGACTTAAATTCGCTGTCATCATGTAGACTGTAATGTAGACTGTGATGTAATAATGTTGAATTATATTTCGTGGATTTCGTTGTAGCAATATTGTAACTTGCAATAGACAATACTGTTAGTTATTGATTCTCTATAAAGTGCTGTTTTATAAGCGAAGTCTCGTTCTGATGATGTTATACTTTCATAAACGCTGGTCTCTCCAATACTAATGTAATTTCATTTTGCCGGCTCCTCTTCTAAACTTCCTCGGCGATTCCTCGGTCATTCGACAGTACAACAGTGGTTGTCGACCGGGCTTATGTTGCGTGCAATAACTGCTTCTCTTCTGTGCGCGTGCGTCAAACGCGTCCGCTCGTGTCAAGTTGCTGCGAGAGAGTCACGCCACGCTTATCTGTTCGGCGGCGCGTGTCACCGCTAGCCTTCCTCTGCTAGCATCACCCTCATGCATTTTAATTGAAATATACTCATATTTGCTCTATTATTCAATAATTTATATTTCCTTTTAACCAAATAAATTTCATTTTGCATTCTACACCTGTAGATGTGCTTATTTCGCTTTATATCTGCCGACTTTGTATAAAAGCGATTCCCACAAAATTATGTGCTTTTATTTGATTGGCTGTTGAAATATTCTGATAAAGGCTCTTGGATCTAGCCTCTTATCCACGGGTCGTGTGCATCGCCTTGTTATGATCGCCTTGCTAACCAAAACTGGTTTTCTAGTGCCAAACAGGAAGCTTTGTACAATTTCCAGCTTCGAATGATCGAACTCTTCATTAGTTAAAATCTCATTCGCCAGAATATTTCCAAATAATAAATTCCTCAAAATGCTTCAAAATTCTCCAAAATACTTTCATTATGCATCATTTGCATCCCATAATACATATATATTATTAAATTATTTTAATTCCAAATTTCCAATTTTTCCTTCCAATGGTGCACAAGCGTTCGAACCTCGGCTCAGTCAAAGGTCCTAAGCTGGGCTGAATTCGAGTTCAGTACTTATTTCATCTTCGGTAGTTGGTTTCAGGAAGATTGACTTATTAACTTATTACACGTGATTTGCTTTATACTGCTATTACCACATTTATTTCCTACATCATTATCATCATTACATTTTGCTTTATTACTGTTTACATTCACACTGTTCCTAACGGGTGGCTGGATGAAATAATCATTGAATGCTGTTACTACTTGTAAAGGTGCATTAACAACATTCTTATCGATATTTATCGAATTATTTTCCCATGTGTTGCTTTTATTAAGACCTGAAATATCTTTAGCTATTTGCCATACTTCTTTGGCAAAGTTGTTAGAATTTGTTATTCTATTTTCATATTCCTGTGCTTTAATTTTTTTATTTTTTCATAATATTCTACTTTAAATTTTTATGGTTATCTTTATAAAGCTTCAATCCTGTTTCTTGTAGCTATCGAAAGCATCAATCATGTTTTGTTTTTTCCTATGGCACAGATCAGACAGTTTTGTTGTTTTAGTACTCTGGTGATTCCTATTTATTTTTTAACTAATGGGCAGGATAAATTAAGACACACTTTAAAAATAGAACAGAATTTTTTCCAAGCAGCATTTACATCCCTAATATTCCTCACTTCCCCCAATCAACATTAACAAGTTCTTCTGTGAGTTACATTACATTATTATTAGATACATTTCGAGTGTGCTTCCATATAGACTGATTTAATTGAGATTCATGAGTAAATGCAATTTTTAATTCCTGGCCACGATGGTCAGATACAAAATTTTCCACAACAGTGCAATTACTTAATTCGTCTGGCATGTTATTAATAATGTAATAGATTAATGTTTCAGAATGTTTAGTTACCCTAGTTGGCTCCTTGACAAGATTATTAAGGCCAAATGACAATGCAATGTCTTGGAATGACTCGAGGGACCTGTCATGTGCAGACCAGTCTATATTGAAATCACCGACTACTATTATGTTTCTATATGTTTTGGCTACTTTATTCATAAGTAAATCAAACTGTCTTAGGAATATTTCCATATTTCCACTTGGGGCTCTATATACTCCTGCTATAAATATTTCAAAATCATCATTCAGCTGAATTAAAATACCTGCAACATCAAAGTCATGATCCCTTCCATAGCTATTAACCCACCCCAATTCCAGGTATCTAACATTTATTTTACAGTACAGACTCACACCCCCACCTTTCATTTCTTCTCGACAGTAACTACTGGCTAGTATATAATTGTCTAGATGCATGGTTTTTATTTCCTCCCTCTTACACCAATGTTCAGTGAACACAGCAACACTGTAGCTTATTGAATTTATGAGGTTATTTAAATGATATACTGTATTACTTATATGTTGAACATTCTGATGGTAGATATGCATATAATAATCAATATTGAACCCTTTTAATTTACTATTAGTGGTTTCTGAATACACCTGCTGAATCTGTTTTTCAGATCCAGCTTCTTCTAACAGTTTCCCTGGTTCTGATACCCAAGTGTCCACGGTAATGTAACGGTGTCTACCTTTTCCTTTAACTTCATGTTTATAATTTTACTTATTTCACAACTTAAGACTTCCTTACCTAGCTTATTCGGGACGAATTTTAAAGCGGCATGTTGACCAGTTATTATCGACTCTCGTGCCAAAGAAAGATAAGCATGTTACTTTTGCTCCAACAAATCCTCCAGTGCGTGGTGTTCCAAATATACCAACACCAACCCAGTCAAGACTAGAAAATGATGATATTCCTCTTGCAACCCACACTTCTGATGATACAAGGCACACCATCCTGCAACCAGATGAACGCCCTGATCGAAACAGCCTTCCACCACCTGCTGATAATTATTTAAGAAGATCAGCCAGATACAGGCGACCTCCTCAGTATCTGCAAGACTATGTGTCCAAATGAATATGAATAGTTCCTTTTATTTCTTTTTATATAAGTGGGGGAGACTATTATGTATCTAGTTAATGTCCTCTATGGAACTTGGTCGGAGTGTATATAGCTTTTACTCCGTGACGATGTTAGTTGTAATTTGTTCATTGTGTTAAGATGTAGATTGAGATGCGTGTGCATATTAAAGTGCTATAATATATTCAAAACATAAGAGCTATAATGTGCTTTATTCAAAACATAATAAATAGCCCTGGTGCAATATATTTCTGAAAAATCCCTCTCTCCTTGCAATAGGATCTGAATACATCACTCGTGAAGATAGTGGCATTATCTGAAACAAGGACATTTGGGTACCCATGTACGGTAAAGATATTGTCAAGCAGACTGATAGTAGTTGCAGTGGATGGAGCGTCTTTCACCATTCGTACTTCGACCCACTTGGATTTCGCGTCAACACACATCAAGAAATGGTGGTTATCAAATGGCCCCGCATAGTCCATGTGTATGCGTCCCCAATTTTCTTCTGGTTCATCCCAGGGGTGTATTGGAGCTTTTGGTGGATTTGAACGAGTCTGCGCGCACTCTTCACAAGATTTGATAAGCTTCTCAATGTCGTTGTCTAATTGCGGCCAGTAGACATATCGTCTTGCTAACTGTTTTGTTTTCACAATGCCGAGGTGTGTTAAATGTAACTCTTCCAAAAAATTCTTTGTAGTTTCTTTAGGATAACAATTCGGTCTTGACGGAATAGAATACCATTTTCAACTGTATATGGTTCATCCAAGGATTGAGTTTGAAGACGTTGCAGGGTGGCACTAAGTTCTGGGTCTAACATAGTCTCATCACGGATAGTTTCGTACGTAATGGCTTCATTTGACACTTGAAGAATCGTTTCAGCCCAGAGTTGTGAAACTTCTGCATTTATTGATGTTTCAATGTTCGGCGAGGTAGATGCAACGGGGGCTCGGGATAGGCAATCAACATTTTCGTTATCTTTCCCTTTTTTCACTCTTGCCGTGTAGAGAGAGGAGCCTTGCGGATGTCATTTGTGGCAGGCCCTTTTTCTGATGAAAAATACGAGACAGAGGTTCATTGTCTGTCACAAGAATGAAATTTCTTGCAAAAATATAGTTGTAGAAGTGTGTTGTGGCGAAAATTATTACCAGCGCTTCCCGGTCAAGCTGACTGTAATTACATTATGCTGGTGTTAGGGCACGAGATGCATAGGCGATGGGTCTTCCTTGCCCATCCATCTCATGATTTAATACTGCTCCAACACCAGTAGGACTGGCATCGGTTGACAAGATGATAGGCAGTGATGGGTTGAATGGGGTAAGGACACGTTCACTACATAACTCGGACTTGAGATTCAAGAAAGCTGCTTCACAGGTTGCAGACCAGAAAAACCGTTCACCTTTCCGCAGTAACTGCCGTAATGGGGGGGACTTCGTTGAAAAATTAGGAATGAACTTTGCATAATAAGACACCATACCAAGGAAGCGTCTCACTTCTTCATTGTTTTTAGGGCGTGGCATTTGTGACACAGCTTGAACTTTCTCTGGTGACTTGCGGATCTCATTATATTATACAATATGCCCTAGGTAGTCTATGTTTTCCTTGAAAAATGAGCATTTGCTTTTGTTCAAATGCAGATTATTTTTTGAAAGCCGTTCTAGACAGGCTATTAAGTTCTTGGTGCACTCCTCCTTCGTTGTACCATGTATTATGATGTCGTCAAAATAAGCTTCAGCTTTTGGAAGACCATGAAGGATCTATGATAATATCCTATTAAATTCTGAGGGGGCAGTTGTGATGCCAAAACTCAGTCGGTGCATCCTGAAGGTTCCTCTGTGAGTGGATATAGTTTGAATCATACTACCTTCTTCATCAACCTTCAGATGTAGATATGCCTTGTATAAGTCTAACTTGCAGACAAATTTTGAGTTTCTAAGACTATGTAGAACATCATTAACTGGTCTTAAGGGATGGTTTGCAGAAATCAACCTTGAATTTACTCCACATTTGTAGTCAACACATAACCTAACTCCCCCATCCGGTTTTGGGATAACAACAAGAGGCGATCCCCAATCACTTAAAGCTGTGTGAGAAATAACTCCTTTGATTCCAATGAAGCGAGTTCCTTTTCAACGCGTTCCCGAAGAGCAAAAGGGACATCACGTTCACGATTGAAGACAGGTTTCACCCCCTTTCTGAGTTGCATTTTACTTCAATATTGGGAGCTCATCCAATTTTTTCTTCAAAGATTGTACTATACTGATGTAAAATATCCTCAATTGACAGCACTGAGTTGACAGATTCAGTGTGAAGTGATTGATTTGTGTCTTTGTCAATTTCCTTCAGATCAAGGCCGAGGCCCCTGATCCAAACACGACCAAGCAATGCGGCATGACCTTGCGGAACTACAAAAAGATCTGCAACAATTTCTGTTCCTTTGTATGATACTGTGACAACAATTTTTCCTCTGGGTTAGATAACATGATCAGAATATGATCGAAAACAGACATTTGTTGGCTGCAATGGCAAACCAAGACCCAAGTGGTGCATTCTTGGAATACACGGTACCTGAGATTATAATTTTGAATGCTTTTGCACGTTCTTTCCTTCCTTTTTGTCAAACACCAACAGTGATCATTTGTTTTCTCCTTTATGGGCAAATCTCTTATATTTTGTATGAGTCTGTTCCAGATATATATTCTGTGATCCACCTAGCGTCATATAACAACGAATCTCTGAAGCTCTTCAACTCTTCCTCGCGCAAGAGGAATTCCATATCCATTTGGCTACCAGATACTGTTGTCAACTCTTTGAAGACCAGCTCAGCAAGAGAAGATTATTTTTTTTGTTTTAAAGTTGGCAATGTTTATATGTTCTCCTTTTGTCTCCTACCCCCCACTCTTTTCCCCTTCCTCGGTCCCTCCGTGCTCCGTTGAGCAGCTCTCACTACTAAGTCGGCAGTTGATTCGATCAGTCAGGGCTCAACTCAAGCCAGTGTCCTCAAACCAAGATACACTTTCTTCACTCCACGCCATGTTGTAACTCAAGGCATCCGTCAAAGGGATCTTCCCTATCAACATTTAACCAAGATAAGTACAGCTTCAAGTTTTAACCTCATCTTCATGATTTTAAAGATTACATGCTTTTAACGATATTTTATAGACAGCGTGAGATTAATTGGTTGGGGCAAATCATTCTTCGAGGGATTTGCTATGTTGAGCTTTTGTCTGTCTAAGCTAAACTCAATAGAAAGTAGCTTTCCTACGCTAACTAAATGAGAAATCTTCTCACCACGTGGGATATTATCTAAATATCCGCTGTCTATAATTCACCAAGCTAGTTCCTCCGTTGGATTTTCATTAGCCCCATTTTTCTGCTAAGACTGTTCTGGAACCTTCCAGATCTTGTACTTTACCTGCAAGTCCTGCCGTCATGTATTTCTCACTTACTTGTGAGAATGCTATTTAAAATTGAAGAATCTCACTTCTAAATTATTACAATAGTGAATTTCGTCCACCGCTGGAATTTTCTATGGCATTTAATTGTAATTTACAACTTTCTCAAGAAATAGACTCTCGTGTTTATACAGTGAACTTCTTATATATTTCAACGAACTATAGTGAAAACCAGTGCTTGCTCAACTTTTCTGCCGCGTCGCGATCGTCCGTTTATATTCAAACAAGGCCATGAACATTTTTCCTCAATCCCCATCTCTCTTTCCTAAATCTCTTACTAACAATCCGTAATAAATTTTTAACTTTAAGTCTGTTTCAACGAGGTGTCAATCTATAGATGTGCCCTCCCATTTTTTCTCATGTGTAATTAATTAATCTCTGTATAATTGCGTGTCTAGCACACGTTTCAAACTTACATTGTTTCTTCCTTTAAATTAGGGAAAACAATTCTTTCAACTCTTGAGTGAGTTATTTTTAGGTTTCACGAAATGTAAACTGCCCCATTTGGCTCGTGATTTCTAATTAAATATAGGAAGTCTAGAACCTTCTTTTTGATTACCTCTTCAGGTTTCACAGTAAGTGACCTGCCCTCTCTTGTATAATTCTCATAAAGTAATTCTGTTTAAATACAAGAAGTTGTAGTAACTTCTATTTTATGCTTTATGTTTTCCTTGTTGTTATTTTCGAATTTGCTATTCTCTCTAGAATGTTCTTTCAGAAATTTCTTATAGTACACTCCTTGTACTCAATTTAATGTTTAAACTTTAATCATTTCATTGCCCTTTTAAAATCTTATCAAAGTTTTAGTACTAGGTTTAAAACCTTAAGAATTGTTATTTACCTGGAGCAATTTCTGAATGTTGTTGGAGGTCTGCGACCCCAAATTGTTAACAAGATTGCAAAATATTTAATTGTCAAAAATATTAATTTCTCCCGAATTGTTAAATAAATTAAATATTTGTTTTTGGATTCATCATTTCTCTGATACTACAGTTAGGCAGGATCCTGGCTTTCCTAGCTCTTCCTAGGTTTATGCCCTCGTTCATATACAATAAATCGTTTGCTCTCAGTCTTGTCAGACCATCACCCTTCCCTATAGTACTTTTATTCGTGCTTGGAAGGAAATACACTAAAGCCTCTCTCTGGCAAACTGCCCAAGTCTTAGCTGCGGTTCCCGTCAGCTTCGACCAAGCTCGTACCCACTTTAGGTATCCGAGCACAGATTTGCGGTGGCAACCGCTTCTAAGGGTATTTAAAGCTCAACTTATTAATTTTGTGGGACTCTCCTCCTATTTTTCTATCCTTCTTTTCCAATCCCAAATCTACTTCCTTCTCTCAATCATCTTCCCTTGGTGGGTGGGTTATTCCTCAGCCTATAATCTACCCACCAAGGTTGAACATTCGTTCTCTGGGATGAGTGAATATTTTGCTCCCGTGTCCACTTCAAATCTTTGCGATTTTTTTGTTGAGTTTAACAGTGATAAAATATTTATCTGATTCTTGTCCTACTTCAAAGAGATCTTCGATGCATTCCAGTTGTCCTATCCCAAAATTGGTTTCAGGGTGGTCATGCAAGTTGTCATCTATGTTCTCAGTTGCAATGTTGTGTGTATTTGACGGTTGAAGAAGTGTAGTGATACAAACTTTTGCAACATGTCCCACTTTCCTTTATGACCTACATTTAAGAGAGTTTCTGTTTGTGCGACAATCTCTTGACCCGTGGTTTGGATTTACACAATTCAGGCATAATCCATCAATACCTAGTGCTCTATAATTGACAGAACTACGGCGGCCCCTGGACTGTGAACGTGAGTGAGAGCTTGGGTTAGGCTGTTGAACAAAACGTGACTGAGTATCACTGCTATATTGATTCATACTTCGGTCATTATATGAACCTGTGGCTTTTGTTACTTTGTTTGTGTCCTCTACAGTGTCTGAAGGTGCAGTAGCTGTTTTTACAGCTGATTACTCTCATACCGCGATGCTTCCAAGCAGGGGCGCACCCAGACTTTTGGTTTGGAGGGGGCTTTCCTCAATAACATGATTTCAGCTATGGAAAGAGAAATTGTCCATTAATAGTCTTGTATGTAAATATGATATTTAAGATCATATGCATAAAAAGATACGGTATTCTATAAGGTCAAACATACTGTAGAATGCTCTGTTAAAACCAATACAAAAGATGCTATTGGACTGGAGATTATTTAAACAAAATGTGCATTGGTTTTATACAAATTTTAGTTACAGTTCCATTGATCTAAGGTTATACAAGTAATAAAAAGGAACTGCATGATTTTTATCTAGAATTAACTTTTGATCACGATCAGAGTGATAACGACTCGATTGCTCTGCTCACTATTATCATAACTATATATCCAGCTACCAGGATCGTCAGATTGATGTGTAACATCAATTATCTGCAATCATTTACTAAGTTTTGAGTTGTTTACTGTATACCAAGAACTAGTATAGGTTTTAGGAAATTAATAATAACATTTTGATTTTGAATATGTAAATTTAATTGGAACTAAAAATTACATTTTAAAAATTACGAGATGAAATTGTATACCATAGTGTTATGGATTGTAACAAATATTTTATGTACTGTACGTGAAAATATATGTTATTTTAATTTTCCTTAATAACTAACATTATAATAAAAAATCTTAAACATTTCTAGAATTTCAAGTTGAACTTAATTACACAGGCTGAATGCAAGTTTAAACAAATAGTTGAATACAAATCATGTATTAATGAATTAACATTAACGTTGTTTGAATAAAGTGGAAACTCAAATTTCACAGAACAAAATCCAGCCGCCTAGCAGATATTTTCAAAACGGAAACTACCTCTGTACTGGTGACTTCAATTTCCGGGTCAATATTCAGTGCTGCTAGTCCAGTCAGCCTGTCTGCAACCATGGTATTCCTAAGATATGTTTTCAGCCGACGTAGTGTAGAAAATGACCTCTCAGCAGTGCTTGTAGTCACAGGGATGGTACATAAAATTCTCAACAATGTGTGGATATTAGGAAACAAGTCCTTGTCACATAGATTCAACACATCGATTGCGTTTTAGGGATATTAGCGTGGGTCTTCAAGCTCTTGTACCACAGTTCAAACTCAGCCATAAGCAGGCCTTTGTTGTTTCCTCCACTTTCAATTATGTCATTCTTATAAAAATTACACAGCTGTAAGAAATCAGGTTGCATTTTTTCTTGGAAGGTTTCTTTATGTGTATGTGATGCATTGCCTGATGGCAGTAAGCACTCAAAACTCTTTAAGACTTTATGCTTGATGAATCGAGATTCCAATGTAATAATGAAAGAGTCAATCCAAGGGATGAAAACAGATCTTTTATAGTATAATTCTGGAGTTTCTGCTGGTATTTTGCTTCTGTTCTGTCTTCCAACTGTTCGTGGCATCGAAATTATTGAACCGCAGTTATTAGCAATTTTGGTAGCTTCTTCAAACAACGAGTGAAATTCTTGATCTGCATTTTTTCTTAGAGATTTTAAGCTTTCAATCACGGTTTCAGCGTGTGTAATTGCAGACGATAAATCTAAATCAGTTTCCTGAAGCTTTTTGATTAGGTTTACTGTGTAACCAAGCAGTTTTTATGATGCCGTGAGAGAAATTATAAATTCACCTTAACTTAAGGAGTTTAGTAGTATTAGAGCTCCTGAAGAAGATTCCCTATCATTCCAGTTTTTAATCTCCTCAAACGCTACTTCAAGAGGTTGCAGCAGTTTTTTTTTAAACAAAAATAGCATCGTGCCTTTGTACCCATCTCGTTGGACAAAGCTGCAGGATTTTTTTCTTGTTGGTTTCAAGATTTACCTCAGATTCAATGCACTGTTTTAAAACTGCTTGTCTTTTAGGAGTGTTAAATAAATCCCACAACTTCTCCACTATTCCAAAGCAGTTCCTGATTGATACAACCTCAGACGCTGTTGACAATGCCAGGTTAAGGCTATGAGAAGCGCAATGCACGTAAATTGCTGTGGGGTGAGCTTCTTGGATGCACGCTTGAGCCCCTTTAAACTTTGCACTCATGGCAGCCACCCATTGTACCCCTAGCCACGGAGGTTATTTATGTCGATATTACTGTCTTCAAGACCTGTAATCAATGTTTTAGCCAATACTCTACCCGTTGTAGAGGTTCTAGGCATGAACTTCAAAAATTGCACACATATTTCATAACTATTTAAAGTATTTGGCGTTACATAACGTAAACACAAAGAAAACTGTTCAACAGTTGAAATATCAGATGTTTCATCTGCGAGAACACTAAAAAACTAAGCTTCTTTTACTTTACTTGCTATTTTTTCAGTTATTATTTGGTTACAAGCATCGACGACATGATTTTGAAAATTCCAACTTATATAGGTTGCATTTTTGCCACATGACCCAAAGTGATCTTTCAAATTGTTGTCACCTGCTTAAATTCTAGCTCTGAGCAAAGCTCTTAAGTTCCCCTCATTTTCAAATGGTTTGTTGTAGATTTGAAACTGACCATAATCTCTATGGTTCCTAAGGGCGATATTTTGGCTGCCACACAAAATAATAGTTTCTGTTATTGGAATTATTCTTTTCACATTATTTTGGGCTTGGACGTCTTTTCCCTTTATCAAGAGATTTGTCAATCGGTTTCATTCGGCAGTCCACAACTCTTTTAAAGTTAGCTTCGCTTACACATGAGTCTTTATGATACTGTGAGTTTGCATGTTTTTCAAACTTCTCTAGGGCTTTTTTCCAGTTACTAAAACCTTCTTTAAAAGGTTGTCCAGTATGTTGAGTGTTACTCTTACCTATTTCTTTTTTTGAAAAAAGCATACAATGGACACAGTATGCAGAATCTTCAATTCCAGAATACGAAAGCCAGGTATATTTCTTTAGCCATGAAAACGAAAATTTTCGTTGTTGGTTCCCATGCGATCTAAAAGGAAAGTTAAAGTTGCTCTGAGGAACCCATTAATTTGTCATTCAAAACTTTGAACTTTTCATTGTCCGTCAACACTTTGTTTTTAAATAAACCAATGTTCAATTCCATGTTATGTTTACTTACAACGGCCTTAGGCCTGCTCACATTTGGCTCTGAGCCCTTCTCTGACGAACAACTTGGCTGTTTTTCTATGCTTGCAGTCCTTGTTAACAGTTCCTTACTCGTTGAAGGATTGCCACATTCACTAATACTAACCACATCATATTTATTGATTTTTAACGGTTTAAAGTAGTTTTGCATGTTTGACTTTCTTTTGTCTCCCATTACTACTAGTCTAATTGGACACACTACGAACACAAATAGCCAATAGAAAATACAAACACAACAACAATCAACGAATCAACTTTTACAAACACCACTACTGACTTGACGCCTGACACAGAGCACAGCACAATACCTTGGGGAGATAAATTTTCACCGCAGTCCCACGCGCATCTTGCTCCGAGCATAGTTACGACAACGGCCGGAAATATATATTATCACTCAAGTGTTGCATAAATATAGGCCTAACATAATTCTATTTTAAATCAGTAGAAAATCGCAAAATGTTCCAACGTTCCAACACTAAACATTCTGGAGCCCGTTATGCAATCAATTTTCTTGAAAGATATCATCAATATTTTTAAAGTGTTCCCAGGTCTTTGGAGGGGGCTTAAGCCCCCAAAGCCCCCCCCTGGGTGCGCCCCTGCTTCCAAGTCTATAGCCTTCTTCAGGAGATCATCAAATTTCGTGTCATTGGACTGGAGATGTTTCTCTCTGATCCAATTATCTCGCAAGCCACGTATAAATTGTGCACGAAGAAAAACATCCGCGATTGAAATTCTGGCGTCACATGTACACTGAATATAAAAGTCACAGTCTAGTAAGTGGCTTCTAAGAGTGGCAACAAATCCTGCAATATTTTGACTTTCTGATTGACATTCAAAAAATAGTGTTGGGAAACTACGATTGAGACTTGAGGTGACAGTATTTGATTGAAATGCTTTACTGGGTCATTATAACCGAGTGACTTGATTGGTTTATCAGGGCCTAAAGTGCAGAGAGATTGTTATAATGAATTGCCCCTATTGATGTACACAGGAGTTGAGCTTTCTTTGTTGGATCGGTGGCATTGTTGAAGTTTGCGTAATTTTCAAATCGTTCTAAATACGACACAAACTTTTCCTTTTCAGAATCAAAATTTTCAAAAGGTGTGATGTTAGTGGCTTGTGGGGTTGTGACGGACTGGTGAGCTTGGTACCTTTCAAGTAACTTCTCTTGAGAATCAGTAAAAATGTTCAGTAATTGTTGAAACTGATTTGCGTCCATCTTGACGGAATTCCGAAATAATTTTAAAAATCACAGTTCAAATATAATAAAATGTTTCAAGATAATCGATTTAAAACACACTGGGTAGTGATCGATGACCGAATATTGTCCTGGGCTTGAGGAAATAAAAACATTGCATAACCTCAAAGTTCGAACTGCGATAAATATTATTTTGAATATGTGGCATGGAGGCACACGCAGCTGAATATAGATGAGTTGCTTAGGATCGTTTACAAGTACTTTGTGTACATTTCATGTCGATTTGCCTGATTCTTGATTTTACTCACGTGGCCGTTGAAACAGACGACGTAAATACCGTACTTCATTGATGTAAGCTATATCTGTACTGGAGAATCAAGTCCCAATTCCTCGTCGCCAACTATTATGTTTTGAATAAAGCACATTATAGCTATTATGTTTTGAATAAAGGATATTATAGCACTTTAATATGCACACACATCTCAATCTACATCTTAACACAATGAACAAATTACAACTAACATCGTCACAGAGTAAAAGCTATATACACTCCGACCAAGTTCCATAGAGGACATAAACTAGATACATAATAGCTTTTATTTCCTCCCTCTCACACCAATGTTCAGTGAACACAGCAACTCGGTAGTTTTTTGAATTTATGAGGTTATTTAAATGATCTACCGTACTTTATTACTTAGATGTTGAACATTCTGATGGTAATAATCAATATTGAACCCTTTTAATTTACTATTAGTGGTTTCTGAATACACCTGATGAATCTGTTTTTCAGATCCAGCTTCTTCTAACAGTTTCCCTGGTTCTGATACCCAAGTGCCCACTGTAATGTAATGGTGTCTACCTTTTCCTTTAACTTCATGTTAATAATTTTACTTATTCCACAACTTAAGACTTCCTTACCTAGCTTATTCAAATGTTGACAGTGTATCCTAACATCTAGCATATGAACATTGCGAAAATGTTTATATACCTTCGCAATCCCTACATTCGTGTCTTTTACAGCTTCATTTACACAGGATTTCTCCATTAGATCATACCTTTGGGGAAGGCTGTCGCCATAAGATAGTTGTCTTGCAACAGTAGAATGCATAGTTAGTGAAAATCGAGCGTCTAGCTAGAATACCGTTGCATCCTGATTTGTTTTATCGTGACTTGTGATTAACCATGAGTAAAATCAGTAAATACAAAGTTAATTGTTCTTTCGCACCGTGCACTAATTGGGGGCCAAAACCGCCGGTACTGGTGTTGGTTTCCAAGAAGAGAGGAGCTCAGACGAGTGTGGGTGCTACGCTGTAGCGAAGTGACAAATTCAACCCCAATAACGCTCGAGTTTGTTCTATACATTTCCATCCAGAAGAATATGAACGAGATTTGAGAAATTAACCGTTGGGTTTACCACAGAGAAAATGATTGCGTGCGGATGCTGATCCGTATATTATTACATTAGGGGCAGATGACCTCGTAGTTGTTAAGAAATAATTATGTTGGTAACAACAAAATCTTTATTGATACGCAATTCACATGTTGGCATTACTGCATATTGTAACGTTGCAGCACATTATGAGCATATTTCTCTTGAGAAATCAAGATACCATCTTCTGTTCTGTTTATATCTATCCCCAAATAAGTTTTGGGTTCATGAGTTGTCTTCATTTCAAAATTTCTCTCAAGTTTAGAGAGTAGCAGTGTCATTTTCTGAATGTCTTTGCCCATGATAATGCCATCGTCTACATGAATTGCTAGAAACAAACTGTTCTCAGAATTCTTGAAGATGCAGGGGTCTGACTTAGTTTGTGTCATGCCTTCTTGTTTCAGGAACTCTGTGAGAGTTTTATTCCACCTACAGGGGGCTTGCTTCAGTCCGTATAAGGCTTTTTGCAGTTTGCATATTTTCCCTTCTTCTTTGTAACCTTCTGGTATTTGCATGTAGATGTCCTCATCTAGGGTTCCATACAAAAAGGCCGTCTTGACATCAAATGTTTTAATGTGCAGGTTATAGTGTGCTGCGATAGCAAAAAGAACTCTTAGTGAAGTTGTGTCTACAACTGGACTGAAGATTTCTTCATAATTTATATTTCCACTCCTTTGTTCACATCCTCGTACTACAAGTCTAGCTTTATATCTACCGTCTTCCTTAACTTTGAACACCCACCGGCTTGACAAAACTTCTTTTCCTCTTGCTGCCTCAGGGCTTACTAATTTCCAAGTTTTATTTTTCTTCAAAGAGTCTTTTTCTTCTTTAACGGCTATTTTCCATTTTTCTTTGTCTTCATTTGTTTGCGACTCCCTGTATGTCATCATTGCTTCTTCATCTTCTCCGCTATCTAGTTGATAATCATCATATTTATTAGGTCTCTTTAAAGTTCTTCTTGGTCGTAAACCAAGTTCATGACATCTTTCTTCTCTCTGTTCGTGATCTGAATCTACGAAGTCAACATCTTCTTCTTCTTGTGGTTCATGATCTGTTTCTTCATCTGTTCTATCTTGATTTTCATCTCTGTCATCTGGATTTTCATTTCTTTCATCTTGGGTTTCTTCTGTTTCTTCAACATTTGCTTGGTAGATTTCAGTTTTAGGGGTATGTTGATCTAATTTTATTATATTTCTCTCGAACACCACATCTCTTGAGATGAATATCTTTTTGTTTTCTTCATCCCATAGTCGGTATCCGTTTGGTGCATAGCCTACAAAAATGCACTTCTTGCTTCGGCTGTCAAGCTTCTTGAGATAACCCAAATTTTTGGCATAGGCAACACAACCAAAAATTTGTAGGTTAGACAGATTTGGTTTCTTGTATGTCCATTTTTCAGCTGGGGTTGTGTCAACAGTACTAGTGGGGCTTCTATTAATCAGGTATGTAGCTGTTTGTGCTGCTTCCCCCCACATCTCTTTATCTAGGTTAGAATCACAAAGCATAGCTCTTGTTCTTTCCATAAGAGTACGATTGAACCGTTCTGCTGTTCCATTTAATTGGGGTGTATATGGAATTGTATAGTCCAGCATAATACCTTTGTTTTTACACCAATCTTTCAGATCATGTGAGGAATACTCTCCTCCATTATCACACCTTATTTTGGTTACTCTCAGATCAAATTTGGTTTCGGCCATTGCCACATATTGTTTTAAGTACATGGGAACTTGACTTTTATTTAACAACAGATAGATAACACTAAAATGTGAGTAATCATCTATACAGCACAGAATGTACCTGTAGCCATCATGGGTGGGTGGATCTAGAGGTCCACAAACATCTGTGTGTATTATTTCTAACAGTCTTGTTGCTCTAGTCCTTTCTGTATTAAATGGTAACCGGATCTGTTTTGCTTTTACACATTTCTCACACACTTCATCTATTTTAGTATGTGCGACAATGGGGGACACACCATCACAAATATTAGGCAGTTTATTAAGATAGCTGTAACTTAAATGACCCAGTTTTCTGTGCCACTCTTTACCTACATCATTACCTTGTGCACACAGCGCCTCATTTTGCATATTAACATCAAGGTCAACAGTATACAGTCCTACTGCATTTTTCTTCCCTTTTAGTACCACTTTGTTGTCATGGTATATATTAACATCATCTTTTGTGAACACAACAATGCCATTATTTTCTGTTATCTTACTTACTGACATCAAGTTCTTAGACAAATCAGGCACACAGTGAACATCATTGAGAACACACTGCTCAGAGGTGAACGTTCCCTTACCTACTACAGACATAGCCTGATTTTTCTTAGCCACTAATATGTGTTCATTACAGCTCACAACACCTGTTAGCAAATTTTCATCACTTACCATGTGAGTTGAACATCCACTGTCTACTACTAGACGCCTGGTTCCTTTTAGTATAGCGTTATGTGAGCCCTTGCAATCAGCTGCAAGAAATGACACTTTATTTTCCACCTTAGAATTATTTTTATCCCTAAAATAGCAGTCTTTCTCTTCATGATTGAACTTTTTACATATTGAGCATTGATGCTTGTCTTTGAGAAAACAATTTTTGGTTTCATGGTTTGTCTTTTTACATATATTACACTTTTTACTGCTCATACATTTGTTTTTAGATTTAGATCTACCTTGTTTGTTTTTTAACTCTGCTTTAAAGGATACATTTTGCTCTTCTGTCCGAGTGCGCCTCAACTTGTTTTCTTCCATCTGTAACCTCGAACACAGGTTCTCTATGGTCCTGGACGCCTCTGGAGTAGAGTCCCATGCTGTGCTAAAATGGGTATATTCTTCAGGCAGCACGGACAGGATCTTGGTAATTAGCATAATCTCGTCAACTTTCTGGTCGAGTTTGTTCAGTTTGAAGGAGATGTTTTGGAGATCACTAATGTTGCTCATCATGTCCTTCTTCGCATCAAATTGGAAGTTGTAAAAGTCTCGTAGCAGCAAACATTTTTGTTGGCTCGAGTCTCTCTGATATATGTTTCGAAGAGTATCAAACATTTGTTTAGAAGTTGCACATGTTAGGATATGTGGCCTAACTTGTTTGTCAATGGATGTGACAATATAGTATTGGGCTCTTGCATCTCGCGTCTTCCACTGGTCGATTGAAGCTTGATTTCTGGGTGGATTGGTCACCAACACGTCTGTCCCGTCGACAATCTTGATCAGTTCTTTTGCGGCAAGCAGAATTTTTAACTCAAACACCCACATAGGATATGTGTCGACTCCTTTGAGTTTCTCGACATGTGCTACGTCTTCGGGTCTTGTGGCCATTTTTTTGGACTTCACTTCACTGAGTTTACTTTTTAAATGTTTTTACTGTCACCTGTTTTCACTTTTACTTGTATTTTAGAGTCACCTGGGCTCATAACCTGTTAAAGTTTTATGTTTTTATCGAACAGGTGATATGGGTCAATCAGCTGGTACGCCATTTGCCATGAGTAACGAATTTAATATTGAACAAATTACAATATGCAGTAATGCCAACATGTGAATTGCGATAAGAAAAGAAAGAGTACTACAGGCTATGTCATAATGCTGGCAGATGGACCGGTGGCATGGCGGTCACGAAAGCAGAAAATTGTGGCACTGTCATCCACAGCAGCCGAATACATTGCTGCAGCAGATTGCTGTAAGGAGTTAGAGTATCTGAAATACCTGATACCTGAAATACCTCTTCAATTCTGTCCGACCCATGACCAGGTAGCTGACATTTTCACAAAGCCTTTATTGTCTACTAAATTTGAAAAAATTAAAGATGTTCTGTTGAGGAGTGGAGTAGAATAGGTTCAAAGAAAGTATTTGATTTTAAATATGTTAATAACAATTAAGACTATTTTAAATTGTAACATTTCATGTTTTATTGTTGAAATATCAACGAGTATGTTATCCAATGTATAGTCATATTGTAGTTTAAGTCAAATATTGTTTGTACAACTTTTCATAATTTGAATTATGATAAAGATTTTGTTCTTACGGGGGGATGTTAAGAAATAATTATGTTGGTAACAACAAAATCTTTATTGATACGCAATTCACATGTTGGCATTACTGCATATTGTAATTTGTTCAATATTAAATTCGTTACTCATGGCAAATGGCGTACCAGCTGATTGACCCATATCACCTGTTCGATAAAAACATAAAACTTTAACAGTAGTTACGACCCTTAAAACAACAATAACTAACTATTATTACATTTTCCTGCTCAAGCAACAGACCAAGCACCTTCGCGGACCAAATTACAGAGCAGGTATTGTTTAATTATTATTGAATGTACGAGTTATTTTAATTTGGTTCAATACGTAGGTTTATCGGTATTTGAAGTAATCTACTATCTCAAGGGGAGCTACAGTACTTATTTGTTAGCTTAGAGTTGATGCAGCATAAAGAGGTGCGATTCTCTAGAATTCAATGTAATTACGATAGTCTTAGTATTTGTTATTCAACAATTTAGATTTTATTATCGTACGTACTGTAAAAATCATGAAATACAACTCTACAAGTCACCAGTGGCAGAGAAAAGCGTCATGAAGCTAGGAGTGTGAGGAAACGGTCACTATCGACTTTGGAGACTTTGTCACCTAAAAAACGGAAACTTGATAAGGGAACCAACACTGAATCGCTGCAAAATGGTGAAATTATACAAATTCGAAGACGGGTCGGGAAAAAATAAATGTGGATTTAAGACGAAGGGAAGCGACTTTAAGAAAGCTCAAAACCCCAAGATATGTTGTATCAATAAAAAGACAATCAATTTCAGCGAAAGTACGTACCGGTATGAGTGCTCTTAGAAGGGAGATGGTAAAAGTTCTCTCCACTTGTTTTACTGCAGGGTAGATTCGATGTTTATTAGGAGGTAAAAAGAGGGTGAAATGGTCTTCAGAGGACTTAGCAAATGCCCTCGCACTAAGAATACGAATATTTGAGAAAATGCAACATTCCACTACCATGCCGTTCAACTCTACGGAAGTGGGTTCGGAAATTTAAGTGCAGACCAGGAAATCTGAGAGAGGGACGTTGTCTGATGAAAGCCAGAGGAGCAAATTACAAGGACTCAGAAAAAATGCAGTTTTGTCGTTTGATGAAATGAATATTGACGGCCGAATATCCTACGATTCATCAGACGATCGCATATTAGGGCCCCAGTAGCTATTGTCCGAGGGCTGTTTGCTAAATGGAAGCAGCCCGTTTTTAGCCTACTTTCGATTTTTGCAAAAAATGAAAGTAGACTTATGAGATCAACACAGGGCGAAAAAAGTGTGTCTGTCTGTGTGTGTGTATGTGTGTGTGTGAGTCTGTGTGTGTGTGTGTATGTGTGTGTGTGAGTCTGTGTGTGTGTGTGTGTCTGTGTGTGTGTGAGTGTGTGTACTCTGAATGTCTGTCCCCCCCCTATCAATTCGAACACGGTGAAACCGAATTGAACGAAATTTGGTACAGAGGTAGCACTAGTAAAGGGCACCTCAGTGTCATACTTTATATTGCCGCCATCTTTACCAAAACAGAATGGCGGCCACTCAAATGTTCAAAACGTAAAATCAAATTACGGCTAAACTAATCATCCGATCTCTACCAAATTTGGTGACAACATACCTTTATATAGGACGCGTCTTTCACCCAAACTTCAAGGTCATCGGCCATGCCATTTCAGGATGGCGGCCGTGTGAATTATGCAACCATTTTAATAAATAGCTTAAGACCCACCAATTCCGATTATCGAGCCTAGGGGGGTTTAAGCTATCCTGAAGGTCGTGATCCGTTATTTATTATAATTTAATATTATAATATTATACAGTATGAGTGGCTTAAAAGAGCTGAGCCGTTTGTGTCACACGACAAGATGGCAGCTGTCCTCATGTGTCTGTCTTATATTTCAGTAGTTTTAGTATGTTGTATGTGATATACCGTACTGATACAATAATATAAACTTTGTATGAAATGATCTTTAATGAAGATGTACTGCAGTGAAGAAATCGTTTATTTAAAGTCATTATTTGCCAGCAGTTTGTATCTAATATGTCAGTTAAGAACACCTGACGTCATGGATACGGTTAGCTCTGGGCTAGCATGTTAGTCTGACACGCAGTTGACTGGGGATCGAGTACTGCTACAGTTAGGTTTTTCTTTTCTTGAATTCTTTTACAAATGATGTGCACGAGCTTTTTCCACAGATACTGAATAAAATGTCATTTAGCTCAAAGGAGAGGATAAAGTATACACTCGTATATTAATAAAATCACAGTCCCAGCATCGCACATAAACAGAAGACATTAGAAAAAGGAGAATAGAAGAACTAGATACACGTTGTCATTAACCACAGCCTTCTTAATGCCTCTGTACGGTGCTGTCCTCTTGTGGGTTATGTGGGTAATATTGTTCCAAACATAACGCTGTGTAAATGCCTGAGCTGGCCTCCTGAATTATGGCAATTTTGTAATACTGGTACTTCAACTATTAGCCACGATCGCGCTCCGAATACCTTTAAACACTGCCAGCTGGATCGCCTCCCTCTTGGCTACTTTAAACTGCCTACTCATTCAACACCCATAGAACACTGCCATCGTAGTACATTACGATGGCAGTGCATAGGCGTACAAGATAAAGATTAATTCACTGATAGGTCGCAGCACCACCTACTGTGATTGGGGCGGAAGATTCTTAATTTTGCAGGTTGGCTTAATATAGAGATTAACGGACGTGAATGCATTACAATAAGTTAGTAGTTTTGTTATTCAATCATCATAAAGTATATAATATTGATCTTGACACTTACTGGCTTATTATCAATATAAAAGAAAACAAACAATACATTGTGGTTGGGGTGATTGTTTTAGGGATGAGGACAAAGAGTCATAAAGATACCCATACATTTAGGAGAAAGTAGGCTATATGTTCTTTGCTGAACATCTTGTTTATGACTTCGATGTGACAGTGACTTCAGAGTTGTTACAAAACATTATTAGCCAGCTTGAGGGTTGTGGCATTCGTATTGTCGAAGTAACTAGTGATATGGGAGGGAAAAACTCTAAAGTCTGGAAGGAACTACATGTAAACAGTAATACAAGTTTTTCAGCAATCCAGTGGACAGTAACAGAAATGTGTGGGTTTTCTCTGATGTACCCCATCTGTTGAAATCGTTAAGAAATCACTTTCTAGATGAAGGTTTCGTGTTAGACGATGGCTCAGAACTTCAGAAGAAGACGATAGACGACCTATTAGAGACTCAAAAGGGGGACCTATCAATAACACATCATATAAATGAGGCTCACCTGAGTGTAACTGGTCGATCCCGTGAGAATGTAAGAATGGCAGCTCAGTTATTTTTCAGACGAACAGTTGTAGCAGTTCGATATGCGCTCAATAAGGAGGACGAGATTCGCATCATTGAACTCGTAAATGAAACCTATGATGTATTGAATTCAAGAGCACCCGAAGACAAAAATACTCCCCTCAGAAGTGGTTACAGCTTAAAATTGAAGAGCCAACACTTAAAGACGTTTTTTTTTAATGTATTTCAGGCGTGAGAGTAGGCAAGCGGAAAAGTTTACTTCCGTTTCAGAAGGGGTTTATGATATCTACAAACTCCCTTTTCGGATTATTCAAAGACATGAAGAAAGAGAACTTGCCTTATATTTTGAGAGCCAGGTTGCACAAAGACTGCTTGGAGAACGTATTTTCTCGTGCGCGTGGCCTGGGAGCCTTTTATAACAATCTCTCCCCTTTTGAATTTCGTAATAGAATTCGACTCCTACTGCTGGCAGGTAGCAATAAAATTCCTCTCTCCAGTAGTGTCTGTGTGCAAGCAGACTGTGATCCATCCACGAGTGATGAAAGTGCTTAGAATGAGGAAGATCTTATGACATTTATGACCAGTGAACTGTGTGTAGGTGTTGTTGAGGGATCTATGACAAGCGAAACAATTGAAGAACCCGAAGAGACGTCAGCATTATTAGGGACGGAAGACTTGAGCCATGTCGCAAAAAGTGAAGAAGTCAATCACGATGCAATTAATTATATTGCAGGCTACCTGGCAAACAAATGCCGTTCTATAGACGAAAGTCTGGAGGTTAGAGGGGAAAAGTGTACCTTATCACAAGAAGTGACTCAAGACTGGATCGCAATCATTTCGAAGGGAGGACCAACTCGGCCAACCGAAGTATGGACCCAAAATGAGATGCAGTTTGAGGTGTTGTTCGGCAATTTTCATGGACTTGGCGTCTCGAAATGTGAAAGGGTAATAAAAACTTTGACTTCCGTGATTAAGTCTAAATTCTCCAAGCTCGACAAGAAAATCATCTCCTTGTACGTCAGGACACGGACTTTCATCCGAATTCGTCACCTAAACAAGAGAAGCAAAATACAGGCCATGGAAAAGTATTCGTTGAAGAAGAGACGAATGTGGGTGGCTTCAGCCTCCTTAAACAAGTAATACGTCATCAAAACGTGAGTTGTAAACACACTCATACTAACAGCTGGTCTAGTGTTTACATGTACGCAGTAGTTAATTCTAATATCTGGTTGTTTTTCCACTTAACGCTGTTGACTACCTTATTTATAATATATTACATGTAGACTATAGTTGCGATTATCGTTTACTCCCATTGGACCAATAATTTATTGAGGTATTGTGAATTATTGAGTGTATCATCCTTGGGGCTACTGTTGAAGTACAGGCACCAGGCTGCTGCCAGCCTGAGGTGCCCTCCCATTCGCGTCACGCGCGGCGAGCCAATGATAGCGCAGTGGGAGGAATGACATACCTAATATACTCTAACTACCTTGGGGCTGGACATAGGGCAAACACTTTCAGGGGCGCCAGCTTGACCGGGCGTGAGAGTTGATACTGACAGGGTGGTCTACTCGTCTGAGCTCCCATTTAGAGAAATTACATAGTTCAATCGGTGACCCAAATTATGATTTCTCACCAATAAAAGTCACTCCCACGTGTCTTAAATTCGGGGACCACAGAGTTTGATGCCAGGCTAGGCTCACATCTCCTCCATAGGCTAGGGTTCGCTGCCAGGCTAGGGGTTTAGGCGTGGAGATTTATGCCGATTGGCACAAAAAAAAAACGATGATGTTCAAAGGCAAAATACAGGACAAAATCAAAACATTCATATTTCACACACACAAGCATATATCAAAAAGGAACTTTTCACACAGGAGTTAAATTATACAATAAACTACCCCAGTATGTAAAATTGGCCCCAAAAATAAAAGCCTTTGAAAGAATGTTGAAAGCTTACATGCAGTGCCATTTTACTCTGTAGTTGAATATTTTAGCGTATAGGAGCGATGAAATCTATAATTAAATTTAATTTTCTATTTTAATTGCAATACCTACGGTAGCTGTAAGTTGTTGTTTTTATAGAATTAAATTTTCATAGAGTAAGGTGTAAATAGTTGTCCAATACGATTATATCTCTTAAGATCTATTATTATATGATGTTATAAATAGTTATTGTATATTTTGTAATATATACCTGTACGCTCTTTTATTTCATAGATGTACTTTCTGACGTGCCCTATATCAAAATGTATTGTATACATGTAATTGATCAAATGGATAAATAAAAAATCTAATCTATTCATCATCCTTGCGTTCGTATACGTCAAACTGGCCTTCTTGACGTGCACTACCAGGCGTAACTAGTCGCACCATAAACCGCACTTTGCTCCCTTACTTCGAGCATAATAATACATTCGGCATTCCAGTATTACCCAGAGTTCAATGGGCAAGTCAAAAGAATTTCTTAGTATTAATTCCTCTGTAGTTAATATTGACGCATGCAAGAATGGTTTAGAAATAAGCATGTCACAACCATGTGACCAATGACAGACAATCGCTGATTTGAAGGATGTCGCTAATTGTTATTACTCGTAATTTTACTTCTGGGAGTTAATAATAAGATGGTCACAGCACATTAGAGGGGAAAATTCAAATATACATTTACAGATTTTCAACGAGTTACTAGAGAATTAATGCAAACAGCCAACGTGGGAACTTTCCCACCAAAAATATATTGCAATTTGCAAATATACACACTGAAAAATGTACTTCTACTTAGGTTTGTTAAAATATTAGGATATCCTGAAAGAGATGTCCCCAGGTAAGATAACAGGTACGGTATGTAATTTGATGTAATTATTGTGTACTTAGACTATTAGGTATCTGACAGTTTGTAACAACCAGCGTAATACCGGTAGCGTAATAAACGCTGTTGTGCAATTGCCGTAGTAGCGTAATAGTCGTAATAGTGTACGTAAAAATTCGGTGTATTAGCCGCAATGGTTGTAATGGCCAGGGTAATAACTGTGTAATTATCTGTACACTCACTTTGAAAAAATGCTGCTGTACTGTTCAGCTCTGCACCGTTCCACGTTTCGTTGGAACATGTTTTTTTTAACTGAGAACCTGGAACGAAGCGCCTAGAAAGCGGTTGACTGGTTGGAAGAACCTGGAACGGTACAGTACACAATTTAACCGGCTGAGTGTTGGAAACGTTATTCCATTTCGAGAACCAAGAACCGTACGCAGAGTAACTTGCCAAACGGTAACGCTGAGGAATCGTTCCAGTTATCTACGGTATCCGACGGAACGTTCCGTTACCTCAAACCTTTACGCTCGGTACAGTTGGGGGTCCAGATCATTGCTGTACCGTTCCACGTTCTCGTACCGAACCCCAAGTTATAGTAGGACGGAACGATACCGCAAGTCAGCGTGGGACGTGGTATGGTATACATAACGAAACGTGGAACATAGCGGTACGTAACGCATTTCTATTCTGATGCGGGTCCCTGCCTTTCGCACATCCAATGTAACAAACGTCTTCGTACTATTTTTATCAACACTATATCGTAAAGATCCGTGTTATACATCGCAAATTCGATTTTACCATATTTTACCGGGGAGGAGAATCAAACTCTCAACTTTCGCGGGCGCTGCGGGTGATATTTCATATCCGATGTAACAAAAGTCTTTGTATTACTGTATTTTTATCAACACTATACCGTTTCGGTGCATACATTTCAACTCAAGATATCACATACTACACTGAAGAGATATTTTGGCTAATTTTGGTATTGTGAACATTTTTATTGTATTCTGAGTCAGGTCTCCTCGAATGTTACTGTACTTTTTATGGTGGACACTATTTTGTTTCACCATCAACCTTTGTATCATTCTGTGGACACGGTTTCAGTTTGTAATTAATTATTTGAGCCATTAGTGACGGCCGAAATCGTGTCGATTGTTTGGTTTGTGCTTTGCCGTCTAACCCATGGTTTTCCCAGGTCTTTCAATTTTAGTTCTTATTGGCGAAAACCCGCAAACAACACACGGTTGCAGTGTGTGTGGATATTCAGGGAGCCTATGATGCGGTGGACCCAGTCATATTACAACATCGACTAGGGGAGATGCGTTTCCCATTACCTTTCATATGTTTAATTCGGATTTTTTTACACCATCGTCGACTATTTCTACACACCCCAACTGGTGTACTTGATAACCGTCAGACTTCTCGTGGATTGCCTCAAGGTGATATTTTAAGCGGTATTCTATTTTCAATTTATACTCAGGCATTAGAATCGGTCATTCTTCCTTATGCACGAATCATTCAATTCGCAGATGATTTTCTTATAAATTGTTCGCGTGATACTATCCAGCTTTTTCGTCAGGATATATATGATGCATTGACTGCTGCTCATACATGGTTCCATAATCACGGTTTTGACACTTCGCCGAGAAAAAATTCTGCTATAATTATAACTCATCAAAGGCAGGTTGATCGCACTCCTATTTTATTTAGACAGGGAGCCATAGAGGTGGTTCGCAGCATCGAATATTTGGGATTACATATTGATGACTAATTACTGTGGTCGCGCCAGGTTCAAACACTCACTGTCCAAATTGAAAAAAGACTACACGTTCTCCGAGCGCTAGCACGCCGGGGTTGGGGGGGGGGGGGGGGGGCAGATCATCATTTATTACTTAAGGTCTATAAGAATATTATTCGTTCCCAGATGGATTATGGTTTCTTTTTCTACGATATGATGGCGAATAGTCGGTTGGTCACATTCGACAGGTTGCAGTATCGGGTTTTACGTATTATTTTGGGGGCGCTTACGTCCAGTCCCACTTATGCATTACTAGTTGAATCTGGGGAATTACCTTTACACTTACGACGGAGATTTTTGGCCAGTAAGTACCTGGTTTCTAAAATGATAGATAGATAGATTTTTATTAATTCCATTTGATCAAATACATGCATTCAATACATTTTTGATATAGGACACGTCAGAATTTACATCTATAAAATAAAAGAACTAACAGGTATATATTACTAATATTATAACTATTTATAACTTATTATAATAGCAAATCTTAATAGACACAATCTTATTGCACAACTATTTACAGCTCACTCTATTATCATAATATGAAAACTTAATTCTATAAATACAACAACATACAGCTAGGTATTACAATTAAATTTAAAAATATATAATTACAGATTTCATCGCTCCTATACGCTAAGATATTCAACTACTGAGTAAAAACAATGGCACTGCAGATAAGCTTTCAACATTCTATCAGAGGTTATAATTTTTGGGGCCAGTTTTATATACTGGGGTAGTTTATTGTATAATTTAACTCCAGTGTGAAAAGTCCCTTTTTGATATAAGCTTGTGTGTGCGTGTGAAATATGAATGTTTTGATTTTGTCTTGTTGTGGTGTTTGAAGTCATATTTTCAGTGTTGCCTTAGTAAACAAGAGTTTAGTGCTTTTCAGTCGGTCAACACGAATGTACCCAAAAGAGATGGGTTATGCCCTAATCCTGAAATAAATTACATGAGATTAATAAAACACTAGGATGACCAGTTTAGATCGTCAAGCGATCATCATCAGATCCATTACACTTAGGCTACAAAATCTATGTTTGAAATACAGGTGAAAATATTTATAATATGTACAATTATTTAGTTGCAGTATTGGTACTGCAACTGTCAGTGTATGCTAAATGCAGTATATATGTTAGGTGAAATGCTAAATGGTGATAGCTATCCGGAGATTGTACTTTAGAGAGATTATATGGTTGTAAACTATGGTTAAACTATAAATTTTTTGGCTAACTACTTATCTGATTGTCTTCCGTATTACAGCTACTCGCAGTTTTCGTGCTCACTGGAACTCGCTGTGCGGTCGACTGCGGTGGTTATCTTAACGACTGGGTTTTCCCCTGCCTCCTCCCTCCTGTCCCTACGTGCTGTGGGGAGTGATAGCGATGTGTTTATGTGAGGTGTTGCCAACCTAGATAAGATGTATGTAATTGAATGAGGTGGGTCTACAATTATTAAAGACCGTGGATTAGCCCTCGCCACGCGTGGAGCATAACCCATTCGAACTAAGAGTTGACGGTCTTATGAGGACGTCCCGGCACCTTTAATACTGCCCTGAATATGGGCCTTGGTGTATTGCAGAACACCTGATCCAGATAACATTTACCTATTAAAAACCCCCTAATTTCCACCCTTTTTTATCTAGCTTGGCTGTGTCGCTAAATTGTGTTTTGTTTCCGACAGGGTGTGTTTTTAGTAGCGTGAAGAGGGGTGAGCTCTCCATGAACGTGTGTTCATTTAGATTGTTGGGATTGTTTCGTTTGGATAGGTGTATCTCGATTGCTTCCTTTATGTCAAGAGCTCTGCCTTTCGATTCGTGATGGATTATTTTAAGGTCCGACTCTATGTTGGTAAAGCTGTGCCCTGCGTCACACATATGTTCGCACACGGCTGAATGTGTTCCGTATCTTATCGCATTCCTATGTTCATTATAACGTGTGTCTACTCGCCTTCCACTCTGCCCGATGTAATTAGCTTGACAATCGGTGTCATGGCACGTTATAGAATATACCCTTGACCTTGAATACGGGTCACGTTTATTTAGATTACTATTTAGGAGGTGCCTAGCGGTTGTGTTTTTCGTCGTGAAAGCTATCTTTATGCCTTGTTTTTTGAATAGGTTAGTGATTTTATATGGATTCGCATTCACATAGTTGAAACGCGCAAATTTTTTCTCATTACTGTCTGGTTTGGGAATCGTTTTATCTTTATTTTTATGTTTGGCTATAATTTGATTTATTTTGCTTGGCGAGAAGTTGTTTTCCTTTGCTATTTGCATAATAGTTCTTATTTCCGTAGATGATGTAATTTGCATCTACGATACTGAACTAACAAGCGAAGAAACAATTCTCCAATCCATTAATAGCCTTCACCACTCTATCAAATTCACTAAGGAATCCGAAATAGACCGGAAAATAAATTATCTCGATATAACTATTGAACGTAAAGACAACGAACTTTCATATTCCATATTCCGGAAAGCAACACAAACCTCGCATGCAATCGACAATCAGTCTAATCACCCCAGTACGCACAAACTAGCGGGTTTCAATTCAATGGTGCACAGAGCTTTAAACATACCCATGCCAAAAGACAACTATAATAAGGAAATAAGAACTATTATGCAAATAGCAAAGGAAAACAACTTCTCGCCAAGCAAAATAAATCAAATTATAGCCAAACATAAAAATAAAGATAAAACGATTCCCAAACCAGACAGTAATGAGAAAAAATTTGCGCGTTTCAACTATGTGAATGCGAATACATATAAAATCACTAACCTATTCAAAAAACAAGGCATAAAGATAGCTTTCACGACGAAAAACACAACCGCTAGGCACCTCCTAAATAGTAATCTAAATAAACGTGACCCGTATTCAAGGTCAGGGGTATATTCTATAACGTGCCAAGACACCGATTGTCAAGCTAATTACATCGGGCAGAGTGGAAGGCGAGTAGACACACGTTATAATGAACATAGGAATGCGATAAGATAAGGAACACATTCAGCCGTGTGCGAACATATGTGTGACGCAGGGCACAGCTTTACCAACATAGAGTCGGACCTTAAAATAATCCATCACGAATCGAAAGGCAGAGCTCTTGACATAAAGGAAGCAATCGAGATACACCTATCCAAACGAAACAATCCCAACAATCTAAATGAACACACGTTCATGGAGAGCTCACCCCTCTTCACGCTACTAAAAAACACACCCTGTCGGAAACAAAAAACAATTTAGCGACACAGCCAAGCTAGATAAAAAAGGGGGGAAATTAGGGGTTTTTTAATAGGTAAATGTTATCTGGATCAGGTGTACGATGTACTTTTCTTCTGCAATAAACCAAGGCCCATATTCGCGGCAGTATTAAAGGTGCCGGGACGTCCTCATAAGACCGTCAACGCTTAGTTCGAATGGGTTATGCTCCACGCGTGGCGAGGGCTAATCCACGGTCTTTAATAATTTAGACCCACCTCATTCAATAACATACATCTTATCTAGGTTGGCAACACCTCACATAAACACATCGCTATCACTCCCCACAGCACGTAGGGACAGGGGGGAGGAGGCAGGGGAAAACCCAGTCGTTAAGATAACCACCGCAGTCGACCGCACAGCGAGTTCCAGTGAGCACGAAAACTGCGAGTAGCTGTAATACGGAAGACAATCAGATAAGTAGTTAGCCAAAAAATTTATAGTTTAACCACAGTTTACAACCATATAATCTCTCTAAAGTACAATCTCCGGATAGCTATCACCATTTAGCATTTCACCTAACATATATACTGCATTTAGCATACACTGACAGTTGCAGTACCAATACTGCAACTAAATAATTGTACATATTGTAAATATTTTCACCTGTATTTCAAACATAGATTTTGTAGCCTAAGTGTAATGGATCTGATGTTGATCGCTTGACGATCGAAACTGGTCATCCTAGTGTTTTATTAATCTCATGTAATTTATTTCAGGATTAGGGCATAACCCATCTCTTTTGGGTACATTCGTGTTGACCGACTGAAAAGCACTAAACTCTTATTTTGTCTTGTGTAATGCCTATGAACATCATTGTTTGTTTTAAGAAAAACATCTTCATTCATTAAATTCTATTTAAAAAACATAATACTTTCAAAGATATATATGCAGGGCAGTGGGAGAATGTTTAAATCTTTAAACAGAGGTCTACATGATTCTCTAGAGTTTACATTTGCCATAATTCTAATCGCCCTCTTTTGTATCCTAAACGTGCTTAGTACATCTGGCGACATACCCCAAAATATGATCCCATATCTTAAGTATGAATGGAAATAAGCAAAATAAGTATTTCTTAATGTGTGCATGCTAGTGAAGGTTTTCAAAATACGTAACGCAAAGCACATCGAGTTCAGTTTAGTATTCAGATATTGTATATGTTTATTCCATTTCAAGTCTTGTTGTATCCATAGTCCTAAAAATTTTGTTTCTGATTTATTTTCTAACTCATGACCATTTAATGTTATATTGGGCTTCGCAGGATTCCTATTCTGTATAGTGTGGAAATTTAGACATACTGCTTTTTTTATAGTTTATTATGAGGCGATTATCTTGTGACCATTTGGTTAACTCTCCTGTAACGGAGTCAGCAGACTGCTGTATGACCTGTTTAGTTTCACCTTTTATTACGATTGTTGTATCGTCCGCAAACGAAATTTCCTTATGTGAATGAACGTTCTGTGTTATATCATTGATATATAGAAGAAAGAGTAGTGGGCCCAAAACCGATCCCTGGGGTACTCCAAATTCAATAATTCCCTCATTGGACAATGTTTCATTAAGTAATTTGGTTCCATCATCCTTGTGTCTCAAGCTTACTATTTGTTTACGCCTTGTTAAGTAAGACTCGATCCATTTATTAGCTAGACCTCTAATACCATATTGATTTAGTTTGGGAAGGAGGATTTTATGGTCAATAACATCAAATGCTTTCCATAAATCCAAGAATAGGCCAGTTACATGTTCCTTATTGTCAATTAATTTCAGTATACAATTACTACATTCGTAAATTGCTGTCTGTGTAGATTTTTCCGTTCTGAATCCATGTTGTGAGTTTGATAATATTTTATTTTTTTCTATGAAACTTATCAGTCCTTTATACATAATTTTTTCCACAATTTTTGCAATACCAGTTGGTAAGGTAATAGGACGATAGTTATCTAATTCATCTTTTGAACCGTTTTTGTGCACTGGAATTACTTTTGATAACTTCAAAATATCCGTGTAAGTTCCTGAGAGAATTGAACTGTTTATTAAGTGCGTAAGTGGATTTATTATATTTTCTGCACATTTCTTTAAAATTGTCCTTGTCGGCGTCATCTATTTTCAGTAAAGTACAGCTGCTTGTGGAGTATTATGTGCAAAATCGCTTCGCACGTCCGCGTAAGTCGGCTCTGGTATTGGCATATGAAATCTTGCAACCATTTCGGTCAGATATACTGCAAACGCTCAAACCTTTACCATACACGGTTTCATATAGGATACTACAATACCAGCCAAATATATTGCACACTTCCTTACCGGTGGTATTCCGGATGTATCAGCGTTTTCCACAAGTAATTTCACGATGCTTTCGGGATATTGTCAATTGCTATTCCCGTTATACTATGTTTTATACAGATGGCTCAAGAATGTTGTCACCAGATGGAGTGCCTTTTATGCTCCGGCTTTTTATGCTCCGGATCGATAGATTATACGCACATATAGTTTGCCAAAATATATAACGATTTTTACAGCTGAAGTATTTGCCATTCGCCAAACCTGTCAGTATATACGTACACACAGAGTTTCCACGGCAATGATTTGCACGGATTCAATGAGCGTCATCCAGGCTTTATCGAATTCGAGTAGCTCTGATAATTGGTATGTGTATCAAGTTGCGCAACTGCTGTATGATTTTCAGACCATGGCACAGGAGGTAGTGCTCACTTGGATCCCGGGGCATTCGGGTATCCAAGGAAACGGGGATGTTGACCGCGTGGCAAAGTGGGCAGCTCAGGGATATGGAGTAGTTTATAATATCGCTGTACCTTTTACGGACTTATGCCTGCTATTTATTCCCAGCTCCTCAATGAATGGCAAACTGAATGGTAGAATATCGCGCCAATTAAGGCTCGTAATTATTTTCTGGTACAACCCACTGTCCGACCGTGGTTCCGGGTAGGCAGATATACGAGACGGCACATTATTACTATAATACGTCTGCGTTTTCAGCATGCTCTGACGCCGGTGTATTGGCAACTCCAGCTATCTGATATGACATCTAGCGGTAAAAATGAGAAACTTACCAAGTAGGGTACATTTGTCACGTGGTGACTGTTTGTATATGGTTTCTTGTATTGGTAAACAGATCGTGGTAAATTGTTCGTGTCTTTATACATAAGTAATAAGTTTTACTCGTTGATAGAGTGAAAAATGAGTAAAAGCAAAGTGTATTGCTCAGTTTACGGCTGTAAGTCGATGTATAAGAGGGCTGCGGATATACGTTTTCATCACTTTCCAAAAGATGCAAATAGCAATAGCCGAAATGTGATGATACCTAATAATACCTAATACCTAATAATAATACCTTTCCACCCCGGGAAGGATCTAACACTTGTCGAGGTAGACCTTAGACAGAAGACCTGCGACGTAAAGCCAGCGAAGGTTATTCAGTTTAAAAACAGCTGTTACGATGGGCGCGCTGGTAAGATTGAAGTTACTTGAATAATTAATTAAATAAATAATTATTGGCTGCTTGGTAGGGAGAAGGGATGAGTTTCACTTGTATTAAAACTCGGGGGGCGACAGGAATTGCTTGATTTGGATGGTTAAAAGGAGGGTTTGGTGTTGAATGGTAGCGGAATCACTCATTCTACAGTGCCCACGGGGAGGCAAATTAGGCCTATATGACTCGTAGTGGAATAGCTCGAATATCGAAGAACTTAGCGATTACGAGGTGTAGGCTTGGCGGAAAGGCTGGCGGATCATCAGTTTGACATCAATTCACGATATAAGTCGGAGCTTGGAACAGTGGCGTCTGGTTTGCGTGGATGCTAGTCTCGGAATGATAAAAGTAGCACAGCTTCGGTGTGTTATTTATTTGTTTATGTACCGTATTTCTCTATTTGAATGTCCTCGGCGTTGACTCAGGATCGACATTTACATTATATTGCGCATAATAGTACCGAAATAATGTCCGAAGTGTAGCCCTGTATAAATTTGAATCAGCTGATCTACATCAACCATAAAAACTGATGCTTGATAATATGCAAATGACACCAAAATATCCAGTGGAACACACAAATTAGATCACGTGTATCGCACAGTTATACATATATACAATTAAAAATAACACTGTCATTACTTTAGAGACCACATTTACTGATTATAACCGAAAAATAAAAAGTGTTCCATATCAAACGCGTGTTATTGAGTATTTTAAACCCTACTTACCCAGACCGACCGCAGCGCCCCAAGTGTTAGTTTGAGTTGCCAATATGGCACGCATGAACCTTCGCGAGGATGCTAGATGTGTGTGTGGTCGAATGAGGGATACACTTAACCATCTTATATTTCAGTGTGACGTTTTCAATGAACCGCGGAAAGTGATGCTCAGATATATAAGATCATTAGGTTATACGTTGCCCTTAAATATGACCACTATTTTGTATAATCCTGTAATTCCATTGGGCGAGACCATAATGGAGTATTTGGACCATTTCCCTTTTACATTATAATTTCTGGTCCCCTCTTTCGTTTGCTGTATTATTCTACGTTTTACGATTTGACATGAAGTATGTGTGTGTTGATTTTCCTGAACCCTTCTTAGTGTATCGTGCATACCGTTGTGCTACAGCCCCTATGGATAGATTTTGAATGCGAATGGTTTAGGTTAGCAAATTTCTGTCTGTGTGTACAAACATTACGTGTGACGGGTATGTGCTACTGTGGTGCAATCTGTTCAGAAACTATTGGGCGATGTGGCTCTTGAGTCCAGCAATCCTACCATAACAACAACAACAATTTTAGTTCGCAGTCTGGCCGTAGTGGCAGAATGACTGACTAATCGAAACGAAATTCTTTGTGAGTGGCCTTTCTATCTGAACTGTTTCATCGTAAATATTTTTATACGACCTGTATTTTTTTTCTTAATTGTGAAAGGTTTCGGATTTGGTCAGCTGTTATGTGTAATCGTGTGCAATTTAAAAGATCGTGCTCTTCCTGTTATTTGCTGTCGTTGCAATCAAACTTCGTTTGAGTACGAATTCGGGACAATCATTGAATTATCAGCAATGTCGTTGACCAATTACAGTGTTGTTGAATACTATGCCGAACATGAAAAGCACCGATGTGGGTACTGCAAGTCGACGGATACCAACTACAGTCATGGTAAATTAATAGTATTTGAGTATTTACTAATCTCTTCCTGGCAATCTAAAATGTAGTAACTTCCTGTATGATTGTATCATTTTAAGGAATAGATTGTAATGTTTATTAATATATGTTTTGTTCATGTATTGTTTTTAAGGGATGTGGGCTCATACTATGACAGTCCAAGATTATCAAGACTTAATTGACCGTGGTTGGAGACGGAGTGGTCGATATTGCTACAAGCCTACGATGAATGTAACTTGCTGTCCAATGTATACAATCAAGTAAGCTATTTTTGCACATCCTTTGTTTGTTTTAGGTCTAATTTTCAACCACTAGTGTAATTTATACTGATGATATGAGAGGTTGTAGGTTAATTGTTAGGCGAGAGTCATTACATCACTTCTCCCAGTGGTCGTGACCGGTTATATTCCCTGGGGTTGTCAGGAGTTTTTAAAGCCCTGTGCTAGACACTAAGAAGACTGGGTGAGAGGAGTGGGGAAATATTTTGGCAGTTTTAACCTTGTTCTCCGCGAGGAGCTGATCCCCTTGGCACGCCAGTGGCAGTCCCAGTCGCTCCAGTCATCATTCCACGAGCAGTGCAATGGCGTCCCAGGAATGTATGCTGGGTGGATTTAGATTCTATGCTAATTGTGTGCTGACCAATCTGTCACAGACAGATGGAGATCATTGGTATTAAATCAACACAGAAACACTTTAAAATAAACTCAATCCTTCTTTACCAAGATCCGAGGTCCCCACACTAAATCAGCAATCCATATCGAAGAAATATGAGAAGCAGAAATGAATGCCTAGAATAAGACATTAATTGTGACTGAGCCGTGAACCTTCCTTCGACACCTACAACTTCTTTAATACGGTTGGTTCCTCAGTTTAGGGGCTGTGACAACATGGTCATGTAGCCCCGTGATTTATTGTTCACTTTAGACCATCCTCCCTTTTCATCACTTTTAACACCTTAGCTTATTGAAAATATATCATTTATGATATGCATACCTTTCGGGGAGTTGTTGGGAGTCGTTTCACAATCTCTACATACTCAATAGCCACTGCTGCACCGCAATAATTGTTATTTCACGGAAAGAATGCAATTTTTCTTCACTTACGGACACCATCTTTGACAGTCGTGTGACACCCGAAAGACGATCATGTGACACGTTACCAACTTGAATAAAGAAATTTACCACACGCCTTCGCTACTAAGTTAGGTACTGTCTTGTGGAAAATTACTGCTAGTACTACAAGAAAGGGGGTCTGTTTTTTGTATGTAAAACATTATAAATACATAAATAAACACTGTAATTGAGTTCACTTATTGATTTCATACATCACGTGCGAAATAGTACCAAACGCGTGGGGTTGGCAATACTGACTCAGTGAGAAAGATGGGGGTGAGAACTTCGATTTCAACTATATAAGCCCTTGGAGGCTGGATTTAGACAGCTCCTTAACCCGGTCCATGAGGCAATTATAATTGGCTACATGGATAATTCTTGCCAGGCGAGTCCACGTCGCGGGGGTGGGCAACAGTACTGTAACATACCATGGAACTACAGTACCGGCTAAGTTCTGGTGAGGACCCAGTCCTATGGGGTATAACATAGGCCCCGTGCACAGGGTTAAGTGGGAAGACCTCAACGGAACCTGCAGCGGAGAAGATGGACTTCGGAACGGTGGAGATTGCGGAAGAGGCAACCCAGTACTCAGGGAATAGTATGAGTACAGCATCAATCGGCAGCGTCTGTTTCCCATGTATAATAGCTGGCAGTAGCTTCATAAAATGCCTTTGGGAGTGGCGACCCCATCGTAATAATAGCCTAAAATGGAAATGGCACTTCAAACGATTCGGAGAAGGTTAGGGCGTACCCTGCAGGCGACGCACAGTTCTTTTGGTACTGGGGGAACTGTGAGAAATGGGCGTCCAGTAACCGAAATGAATGTGGGAATCATGAATGTCATGACCCTGACAGGCAAGGTGGAGGAGGTGGTAGACTTCATGGAGAGGGAGAATGTTGGATTGATGGGGCTGAGTGAAGTGAAATGGAAAGGTAAAGGAAGGAAGAAATTGAGGAAAGGATATACATTATACTGGAGTGGTGGCCAAGAGGCAAAAAATGGCGTGGGACTGATAACCTCGAAACAACTGGAGGAGTATGTTGAAGTGGTCGAGTGTGAGTGACAGAATGAAAATTAGAATGAAGATGAAAAATTACGTGATGGACTTCATACAAGTGTATGCACCACAGACTGGAAACAGAGAAGAAGATATTGAAGTATTCCTGGAGGATGTAGAAAGAGTAATTTCGGATGTAGAAGTGGTGATCATGGGAGATATGAATGCACAAGTCGGAAACGAGAGACAAGGAAAGGAAGAAGTCATTGGACCATATGGATATGGGAAAAAGAACCGGGAAGGAGAGGAACTTGTAAACTTTTGTGAAAGGAATGGACTGATAGTGGGTAATTCATGGTTTCGGAAGAAAAACTGCAGGAAAATTACGAGATATGGTTGGGGCGATAGAAGAACAAAATCAGTAATTGACTACTTTCTGGTGGAAAGGACTAATCGCAGAAAGCTGATAGATGTGACAGCTTTACCAGGAGAAGCATTTGATGGGGACCATAGAGCTGTGGTGGCAAAATTCAGATGGGAAAAATTGGAAAACCTAAAGGAGATCAGAGAAAGTAAAATAAAAGTATGGAAATTGAAAGACAAAACTGTACAGGAAGATTTTCAGGAGAGATTGAAGCAACAAATCCCAGTCACTGAAGTGGGAAACATAGAAGAGGAATGGTCCCATTTTAAAAAGGCATTTGTTGGTGCAGCAGAGAGTGCTTGTGGTAGGACGTCAACAAGAGTGAAAGAGAAGGAGACACCGTGGTGGAATGAGGAAGTGAGGAAAACAGTGAAAGAAAAGAAGTCTGCATGGAAAGAATGGAACCGAGATCAAACAGAAGAAAGCAAAAGGAAGTATCACAACATCAAACGGAGGTGTAAGAAAGTGGTAGGAGAAGAAAAGGAGAAAAGTTGGGAAGAATTTACACGAAGAATGGAAACAGATGTAAGTGGCAGTAAAAGGATGCTGTATGGGCTTCTAAGAAGTAAGAGGAAAGAAAGAGTTACCACAAAGCTAGTGAAAATGGAAGATGGAGAGTTGTTAACACACCCAGAAGAGATAAAGGGACGATGGAAGGAGTATTTCGATAAGCTATTGAATGTGAGCAATTGTACTGGTGAGATGGAAGTGCCACAACCTGACGACTCTATAACAGAAGATGATATAACAATGCTGGAGGTGGAATTAGCTGTACAGAAAATGAAGGTGGGAAAAGCAACAGGGCTGGATGAAATCTGTGTAGAAATGATAAAGGCTGCTGGACCAGTTGGTATCCAATGGTTGTATCGACTGCTAAAGTGTGTGTGGAAACGGAAATGTGTACCAGAAGACTGGGAGCAAGGGCTAATAATACCAGTGTTTAAGAAGGGGGACAAGAAGGTGTGTGATAACTATAGAGGGATCACCCTCATATCACAGATAGTAAAAATACTGGAAAGGATATTAGAAAGAAGAATGAGAAGAAAGGTGGAAGGAGAGTTGCAAGAGGAACAGTATGGCTTCAGGAGTAGAAGATCCACAGTGGACCCAATCTTTAGCTTGAGGCGGGTGATGGAAAAGAACTGGGAATATGGAGAGGATTTGATCATGACTTTCATAGATCTAGAAAAGGCATATGATAGTGTCCCCAGAGAGAAGGTATGGGAAACCATGGTTAAGAAGAGACTGGGAAGAGAAATGTTGGAAATGGTGCAAGCAATGTACAACAACTGTGTTAGCAGGGTACTGACCCCAGTTGGAAAGACAGATTGGTTTAGGAACAAGACTGGACTAAGACAGGGGAGTGTGCTGTCACCTCTCTTGTTCATAATGGTGATGGATGAAATTGTAAAGGAAACAAAGGAAGCATATGGACATAAAGAAATGAAGTTACTGTTATTTGCAGATGATATTGTGGTCTGGGGAAGGAACACCGAAGAAGTGCAAAAACAACTAGTTGCACTGAACGAAAATATTCAGAAGTACGGCCTGAAAATCAGTATAGAGAAAAGCAAGACCATGGTGATGACAAGAGGGGAAAGACAAGGAAAGGGCACTGTGAAAATTGGAAGTCAGAGTTTGGAAATTGTGGACACGTTCAAATACCTAGGAAGTGAATTGATGCAAACTGGTAGGTTGGACATGGAGATTAGCAGGAGAGTACAGCAGAGCCATGCATTCTATCAAAGTGTAAGAAAACTTGTTTGGGATAGGGAAGTACCAAGGAAAAGCAAGGAGGTAATGTATAAAGTATACTATGTTCCCATATTAACTTATGCAGCTGAGACTTGGACCCTGACAAGCAGGCAAGAGAGTAGAATCCAAGCCAGTGAAATGAAATTCCTAAGAAGTATGATAGGAAAGACAAGGAAAGACAGAGTGAGGAATGAAGATGTTAGGAAGGAAGTTGGGATGGGAAAACTAAATGAGAGAATTGAGAAGAATAAACTAAGGTGGTTTGGACATGTAAAGAGGATGGAGGAAAATAGAATACCAAGACAGATGCCGGAGGCAAAGTGCAAGGGTAATAGAGCAAGAGGAAGACCTAGAACAAGGTGGATTGATTCAGTGAAGAACAGCATAAGAAAAAGAAATCTGGACTGGGACAAGATCGTGGAAGAAGAATGGTGGAAGGAAAGAGGAAAGTGGAGAAGTGCCATAAATACCTTGACCCGGCAGGAGCTGGATAAGGGGAAATGATGATGATGATGATGAAGTCGTGTCGCTATTTGGGCGGGATGGTGGGTCTATGACAGCGGAGCAGTTATTCATGTATTTATAAATAAATAAAGCGGAGCAGTGAACATCTAATACTCAATCCTCTTCTGATATCCTCCCGACTGTTAAATCAGGTAATTTCAGTTTTTAAAAATATTTATACAAAGGATGGTCTAAAGTGAACCGCTACCGCCCCGTGTACTTTGGGTGTGTGTAGAATCTGTCTAATAACCAGTGTTAATTGTGATAGCTGTATTAGTGTGTCTTAGGAGCGTGGTGGCACAGCGGTCTAGCTGCATACCTCTCACCAAGGTGGTCTGGGTTCGATTCCCGGTCAGTGCATGTGAGATTTTCGAAGTGAAATGCCATGTCCTGTGGTTCGGATTCCACGTAAAAAGGAGGTCCCATGGCTCATGATCTCGAGATTAACGGTCACGTTAAACTACAAGCTTCCTTTTTATTAGTGTGTGTTATCTATATATTTAAAACACTAAGGTGATTTTTGTTACATCGAGAATGAGATAACGTCTTAACCGATTGACTTCGTAATGCATTCTAACGAGAGCTCTTGGCATGTAGATTTGCAGTGTGTCTTTAAAATAAACAAATATGTTACAGAATATTTTTAAATTAATAAACAAAAATTCAGAAATCTTGCCAATCGCGCATGCGCACTATCGCCTTGCCTCATGACAGTCATGGCGCGTACAAGTCCACCGTGTTTTAATTTCATAGTTATGTATAAGAATTATAATGGAACGGAACATTGTTTATGACGTTTCCATGATATACACTGGAATATAATTATACCAGACAGAAAATGTTGAAAAAACGTAAACTGACATCAAATTTGAGTGTGAATGTTGTTTAACTACCTTAATATTGTGCGCTAGTACCACTGGTTCGGTAGCTCAGGTGGCTCCGCCGTAGTCTCATAATTTATGCATCGCCCAATGTAAGTGGTTCGAATCCCCCCTCCGGCATGTTTTTTTATTTCCGTATTTTCCTTTCTTGCAATTGCTATTATATTGTCAAAACATATCTATCTATATATTTAAAACACTAAGGCGATTTTTGTTACATCGAGAATGAGATAACGTCTTAACCGATTGACTTCGTAATGCATTCTAACGAGAGCTCTTGGCATGTAGATTTGCAGAGTGTCTTTAAAATAAACAAATATGATACAGAATATTTTTAAATTAATAAACAAAAATTCAGAACTGACAGTAGTGGCTACGCTGGCTAAAGCGCAGCATTAGGTCATGGGGCCAAGCTCTCTGCTGACTCGGTAGACGCGTGCGTTCGAGCCCCACAGTCGGCCGTCCTTGAAATGGTTTTCCGTGGTTTCCCCATTTTCAACACCAGGCAAATGCTGGGACGGTACCTTCTGACAGGCCACGGCCGCTTCCTTCCACATCCTTGCCCAGTTTCATTCACCATCATTCATTTCATCTCTCACCGCGTACAAGTCCACCGTGTTTTAATTTCATAGTTATGTATAATAATTATAATGGAAGGGAACATTGTTTATGACGTTTCCATGATATACACTGGAATATAATTATACCAGACAGAAAATGTTGAAAAAACGTAAACTGACATCAAATTTGAGTGTGAATGCTGTTTCTATTTCTATTTCTCTCATGAGGTTGGCGTCAGGAAGAGCATCCGACCGTAAAAACCATCGCCACAAAGACTTCCATCGCATCTCATCCCCGACCCCGGTGGAAAACGGGAATAATAAGGTGTAGACATACAAATAAACAAAAATTCAGAAATCTTGCCAATCGCACATGCGCACAATCATCTTGCCTCATGACAGTCATGGCGCGTACAAGTCCGTGTTTTAATTTCATAGTTATGTGTAAGAATTATAATGGAAGGGAACATTGTTTATGACGTTTCCATGATATACACTGGAATATAAGGCTCTCGTGTAGTATACATTGCCCGTTTCGAAAGTGCGTTATTTTACTTAGTAGCGCTCTGAAAATGGTTTTTAATTACTCTGCCACGGTATTAAAGCCATTTGCCACTAACAAACACCACGTAAACACTTCCAAAATAAGGAAATTGTCAACATTAACTTTCAAGTAATAAACTTATCAAAAAGCACGTCGCCATGTTTGATTACGTAATGCTGCCAACTTACTGATTGTACTACCAGGCAAAACCATTGACCTGGATAAAGATTATTGATGCGTGACTTCCCCCACTGTGCGTGACCAAAACCAGGGGTGTTTATATTAACTTAATGCGACCCACAGGGCCGCGATACCTAACCTTTATTGACCTACACGAAAGCCATTGGTCTGGATGAAAATATTAGTCTGGAAACAATAATGTTGGCACTCTGAAAAAATACAGTAACACTCGCTAGCGATAAAATATTCTACTCCTGTATATTATTAACGTTGGCCATTTCTATAGAAAATTTTTCGGATTTTAATGGCGCCGGGCACGTATACTACACGAGTTCCGAATATAATTATACCAGACAGAAAATGTTGAAAAACGTAAACTGACATCAAATTTTGAGTGTGAATAATGTTTAACTACCGTAATATTGCGCACCAGTACCAGTGGTTCGGTAGCTCAGGTGGCTCCGCCATAGTCTCATAATTTATGCATCGCCCAATGTAAGTGGTTCGAATCCCCCCTCCGTCATGTTTTTTTATTTCCGTATTTTCCTTTCTTGCAATTGCTATTATATTGTCAAAACATATTTAACTTTTGGCATTCCCGTAAACTAAGGAATTCTACGTTCCCATCTCAATTTAAAAGGCTATGGTAATTTCATTGAAACGCTTTATAAGTTCCAACATTCGACAGATTACATTTGCAATAACGGTAGGCTATTTATCTTTATTGCTACAGAAGTTTTGGCATATTGTTGCACATGGGATAACTGTTAAGCCGACTGTGAATCAAGGATTGTACGAATTCCAACACATTACGAAGAATATATGCAGTGAATCCACCCGCCTGGGCGACTTACTTCCGAGTGTCTTCAAATCGCGCCATGTGCTACGGTACTCATTTGTTTTCTTCAGTTCTTTCTTTGCCTTATAAACATGCAAGGCATGTCCAAAATGTTTTTACATGAAATTCCACTAATGAACTGTACCTTTACCAGTTATACGGCAATAATATACAGTAGGCCCACGTTGAAATTCTGATATTACAAATGTAGGCCTATTTTTGATTCCATTGTTTTCCAAATTAACTTCTATATTTATGTAGCAGATGCCGCTGCAGTCGAATGTTGGAACCGCCATTTGTATTGTGTTTCCAATCTTTCTGTTATATAGTCTTTGGTGGTCAGTCCAGGTCAGTCGTTGTCTGTCGAGAATACATATCGCAGCTTCTACGAATTGTTAAACCTTCATTGTATAAGCCAATTGTTTATTGATTTTATTTGTTTAGAGTACATAACAATGAGTCTAACCACACTGTTGTATTTGCAATGGGAGTATTATTTGCCATTTAATATTTAGCGGCTCCATTGATGCAGGGCACTATAGTGTTATCGAATAAGACGTTAATTTTGGGAGAAATACTACTATAAAACCCCGTTCGACGAAAAGGAACATTGTCCGGTCGTATGTAAACTACAAATTGACGCAATAAAGAGAGATATCGGACAAAATACGAAGCCACTTTAAAAATCCAATATAAATATGCCATAAAAATACTCCCATTTTCTTTTAAGAGCCACCAATTTCCAATCTCTTGGCATAATTTATCACAATCAATAAAGCTCAATGGGAAACTATGGAACGTGTAGGTCACTATTGCCTCATCAGGTTTTCAGTCATGGACAGTTATATGTTGCAAAGTCGATCTTTCTCTGTAATCATACAAAGAATGCATATAAGAAAATCCTTCCGTAAATATTTTCCCAAATGACCGTCATGTTTTGACGGGTTTCAACTAGTTGGTTTTTAATTCAAGTAAGGACTGCAGACATTCTATTTTCAAGTAGTTCCTACTTTTGCTACCAAATGCCACCGTCAACAATAACTAGTTCTGAACTTCATTACTATAGTGCGTCTCTACCTTAAAAGACAGTACGCATTAAATGGAGCGCGCTGATGCCAGATCTGCTGCATATACAAAGTTCTGCAAGGCCGGGCACATGATGTAACATACCTCGTATACAGGCGTGCTTTTATGCAAAACTCGGGAAATTTCCAAAATATTTGTTTGTTGTATATAACAGTACCTCATGCCTTGAAGCGAAAGATGGTACAATTTTAGATTATGATACACCGATGCTCAGAGCGCAATTTTAATGCACACATTATAATAATTTATAATTTTCAATTATTCAATTATTCATGAATATAATAAGGTTATAATAAATTATAATATGGCATATAATAATAATAATAATATATTGTGGTCCACGTAATTTATCCAATTTTGTGTAGTCAAGTGGGGGTATGCAGCCGAAATTATATTTCTTGTTTCTTGAACGAGACGTTGTTCTATTTTATATAGGAACGAGACGTTCAATTTTATATAGTTCTTCACTTGCGCCCAGACCATTTCCATGGGATTAAGTTCACTGTGGTGTGGTGGTGTGGTAAGGTGACAAGCAAGAACATATTTCTCTGCTGTGATAGTCTACATTGTCTATTACTTGGCTAGGTCCTTCGGGAACATTGAGCAACAATATTGCTCGGCGAACCACTTTTCATATACTTCACCTGCCATTTTGTCGTGTGTGTCTACCGTGTTCTTTTGGCACAGAAACGTTAACTCAGCACCATTAACGAACCCTTATTAATTCCCGGGACGAACAAAGGCAAACTATGGAAACCACTTCGAGGATGGCTGAGGTAGGAATGGAACCCGCCTCTTCTCAGTTTTGTCTCATGGAGTTGAGCCCTCAGACCAGAATTACATTTCTTGGCAGAGCCGGGATTCAAACCCGGGCCTCCACGGTAACAGCACAGTGACAGCCAAGAACGCAACGAGGCAGACAATTTATAAAGAACACAAGATCCACTTCATTTCATAGTTTTACTCCACATCATCGCCTGCCCTCCTTCAAACGTAGTCGTGGGAGATAGCATGCGGGCCACATTAGTAAACAAACTTCTGGTGCGTCAGCGCTGAGCGGGAGGACTAAGCGAAGTGCTATAACTTATGAATGCTACCTGATATCGAGCTCTGGTTTGTTTTAAAAACTATTTCAGACATTAATGAACATTTCTTCTCGCTTAGTCACCAACGTAAAGTCAACAGCAAAAAACTTTCTCGCTAGCTAAATTTTCTGTGACACCATCCCAGATTTTTCAAGTAACATTTAAGAAAAGAAATCATAACTTTCTTATTATGAAAATAATTACTGGCCTGAGAAGTAGGGTATCTTCTACCAACATCAGGCAATCTAAAAATAAATTCTTGATCTGTTGCGATCATTAGTTCATTATCTATGGCGTGATAAGTTTTATAAATGCAAAAATATAGATTCGCGCTAAAATATCATAATTGTGAAAATTGGGCCATGTGTTAATTATTTATGGCTTTCATTTTTTCATTTCATAAAGAGCGGGAAATTCTCCATAAGACCACGCAAACATTTACTTAGATTTGTCACTTTCAATTATTGGGAAATGGCAACATCGCGGGGGTAGAAGAGGACGAAGCTAATTGCAGGACATAGGAGTGCGAGTGAGAGGCAAATACTACATTTAATTCCATACTGTCTTTTAAGGTAGAGACGCACTATAGATGCTACTGCAGTCGGCTCCTGGTGACGAACGTTGGAACCTAAGAGTGTTAGTCAAATCTAACCTATAATTTAGCTTCTCACAAGTGTAATCAGTGGAAGGTTCTTTTATATGCCATAAATCTATGACATGGGACCGCTGGATTTACTTCCCCTCCGAACGAAACGACTTCGGCCGGGTTTGAACCCGCGACCTTGGGCATAGAAGCTTAGCATGCTACCAACTACTTTTCGTTAATACGGATAATACATGATTTTCTTAATCTAGGTGTCAATACCAATTGAAATTCCTGTCCATTAGGCCTAACACTGGTGCACTGGAAATATGTGCTAAATTACGTAAATATAGGCCTATGTTTTTGTTTCTTGCTCATTCAACTATGGCAGCCATATTTCTGAAGTGCATGAGGTCTCTTCAACTGTTACCTAGGTGGACACATTGACACCACGTTAGTGTTGCCAACATGCAAGGTACAAAATACACCATCACATGAGGTCGGTTATATGCGTGACTATTTCCACTGTGTATTACGAAAACCAGTGGTGTATATATGGCTAATGCGGGTTGCGCTATCTTGCAATTATTGGTCTAAAGAAAGGTTATACGTAACTATTTCCACTGTGCGTGATAAAAACCAGGGGTGCATATATGACAAAGCGGGCCACGCTGCCTAGTAATTATTGGTCTAGGCAAATGCAATTGGGGTTCCTTTGTTTTGCAAGTCGCCTATACAATTAGTATGATATGCGCGGGGTTGGAAATACAGGGTGTCTACCGGTAACGAAAGTAACGAAAAAGTAACGAATTTTACAAATGGGTAACGAAAGTAACGAAAAAGTAACGAATTTTTCATACGGGTAACGAAAATTTTCCAAAGGTGGATTGAATCATTTAAACTCGCGCCTCTAGGCTCAGAGATTGCGATGGAGCGAGTTTCGCGCTAGCGGTGCCGATTGCATAAGCTATATTTCCCCGTGCCCGACCTCGAGGAAATGAATACCGAGGATACCCTGAGTGGTATACATCGTTCAGCATATATTTTCGGCATCAAGATGACTTTTTAGTGTTGTGTGAAATATTTATCTGTGTTATTAGGAAACCTGACTTTTCGCGAGACCTTTATTCGCGAAAACTTCTGAAATTAATCAGAAACTTCGCATTTCTCGCATTTACTGTATTTGGAGACTATGTCAAATTGAAGTCTAGAAATAACGCGAAATAATTTAATGTCGCAATCTTGCGAAACGTTACAGTTTCGAAAAAGGATTTTGAAAAAGCTTCGAAATACGTAGGTTATAACTTATTTTAAAAATCTGTCTCGTAAATTTGCGACATCCGGTATGGTTAATTCGAAATTCTGTTATATGTCGATTTTTCCTTCGAACTTTGGTTCCATCGGATGTATTATAATCTAACCGGTTATTTCGAAAACTTGTATAACTTGTATAATTCGTGATTCGCATTCGAAAGAAAACGTGTCCTCTAGTCGTATTATTCGTGCAATCCTCTCAGAATAATTCTTAATATTTGATACCTACTTCGAACATTGATACTCAAGACGGCCGGCTGACCGCACGACTTGCCTGCGGGAATCTCGTCAAATGGACCGAGATCAACGTCAGTAGCGTAAAATCATAAAACCCGTCCCCTATCGTGAACTTGTGACCACGAGGACTGCGGGAATCCCGTCAAAGATGATTGGGCACCAATCACGAAACATTCCGAAACCTACTCTCTACTTTTCCCATGACCGTATACTTAGAAGCGTACGGGGAGCGAGAAGTGCATCAACCCACTTAAAAATGACAGCCTACGTAGCGTCGCGATACAAATTTCTCCTCGTGATCCCAACCACAGCATAGGGACAGCGGGAATCACAGCGCCGGCCATACAACTTGTCCATAACTACTCGTGAATTTTAACCCAGCCCTACCCTGAGCTTGCATCCACCATTCTGTCAGGACGAATAGACAATCGTTCAACGGCCGGGTGCGGCGTGGTATGCATAATATCGCGAGGACGTGAATCTCGTAAAACGGCCGAGAGCGGCAGCGATTGCGATACATCGTGATATTTCTCTGCATTCAATGACAAGGATAACTGGATTCTTGTCAAACAGACAGCATGTGGCGCCGATTGCGTAATAATGCTATATTTTCTCGTGCCCGACCTCAAGGACAAAGGAAATCTCGTCGAACGACTAAAAGTGACACCAATTATCCAATTCGCGATATTTATCTGTGTTCTATCGCGAAAACTACGGGAATCTCGACAAACGGGCGAGACCAGCGCCGATCGTGTAACATCTCGAAATTTCTCCGTACTTGACTGCGAAGACAGAATTCGGTTACAATCACGTAACGTCCCATAAATTTCTTCGTGATCTACCGCGGGGACAAAAGAAATCTTGCCAAACGGTCAAGAGCAGAGCAACCTCTTGGCAATTATAAAAACGCCTTGTGCACAAGATGACAAATTAGCTGAAACGACCCATTTGATAATAAATATCTAGTATTTATTTATTATTTTTAAAATGTTTATAACTCCCTAAGTGAATTGTATTTACCACTTTAAACACAGTTCATTGCTGTTTTTCTTCACCGCGTGATGAGCCCCTTTGCTTGCGGACCGCAGACGTATCTTAAATTAAAAGGTAACTAAAATTAACTAAAAGGTAACTATAAGGTAACTAAAAAGTAACTAATTTTTACATCATCCTTCCAGTAGACACCCTGAAATACTGTACTTGTGCATAATTCACACGGATAATGGCCGACACTAATTGCTCTAATATTAAGGTCTTGGATGGAAAACCTCTAACAGATAGGGAAGAAAAGGTTGAGAGATGGAAAGTTTACATAGTTTGTATAAAGCAAAGGAGATTGAGAATCATGTGATGGAAAGGGAAGAGGAAATTGATGAGGATGAGAAAGGAGATATAATATTGAGACCAGAATTTGACAGAACATTGGAAGACTCGAGCAGGAACCTACCACCAGGCATAGATATACCGATTGAGTTGCTACGCAGCATCGGTGATGAAGGTCTGATCAGGTTATTTCACTTGATGTGTAGGATTTATGAGACAAATGAGGTACACGTACCCTTGGATTTCAAGAAGAATGTTATCATCCCTATACCAAAGAAAACGGGAGATGACAGATTTGAAGATTACCGTACAATCAGCTTGATCACTCAAGCTTCAAAGATCCTGACTAGAATAATTTACAAGAGGATGGAAAGACAGATAGGAACAGAGTTGGGTGAAGACCAGTTTGGCTTCTGGAGAAATGTAGGAACAAGGGAAGCTGTACTGTACTACAGGGTAAGTCTTAGGCTGATTTTGGAAGGTAGAACAAGGAAGGATAAGAGAACGTTCATAGCATTTGTAGACTTAGAAAAGGCTTTTGATAAAGTTGATTGGAGTAAGTTGTTTGACATTTTGAAAACGATTGGAATAAAGTACAGGTATATGAGGGTGCTCTACAATCTATACAGAAACCAGACAGCAGTTATTCCAGCGGAAGGACATGAGAGAGAAGCTGGTATTCAGAAAGGTGTAAGGCAAGGCTGCAACTTATCACCCATACTTTCAATCTATACATTGAACAAGCAATGAAGGAAATTGGAGAAAAATTCAAAGTAGGAGTAAAGATTCAAGGAGAAATAATTTGAACTCTGAGATTTGCTGAGGACATCATCATCTTAGCCGACACACCAGAGGATTTGAATGAGTTTTTAAATGGTATGGATTCTGTCTTGAGGAAAGAACTCATGATGAAAATTAATAAATGTAAAACAAAAAAATTGGAATGCAGTCAAAAGAAATCAGATGTTGAATTGGCAGGTGAAAATCTAATAGCCCAGGAAAATAAGGTTCTTAGGTCCAAAAAAATGTTACAAAGCTAATTTTTTCAGAACCCATTAATTCGACCCTAGGGAACAACATATCAAAATACTCGGGCGTACATGTGCCGGCTTCCTTGATTTCCAGGCCTGGAAACCTGGAATTCCAGGAATTCTTCATCGCCGTGCTGGAACGCCTGTAAAAACCGAACGACTCTGCCTAGGAAGACAAAAGGAGTGTCAAATGAAAGACAAAATCATGCAGATTCCATATATGAGACTTTAGGCAATCAGGGTGTCTACCGGTAACGAAAGTAACGAAAAAGTAACGAATTTTACAAATGGGTAACGAAAGTAACGAAAAAGTAACGAATTTTACAAATGGGTAACGAAAATTTTCTGAAGGCGGGTTGAATCATTTAAACTCGCGCCGCTATACTCAGAGATTGCGAGTTTCACGCAAGCGGCGCCGTGCCTATTGCATAGTACTATGCTATATTTCCCCGTGCCCGACCTCAAGGAAATACATACCGAGGATACCTTGAGCGGTATACATCGGTTCAACGTATATTTTAGGCATCAAGAAGTCTTAAGTTTCGTGTGAAATATTTTTCTATGTTACTGTATTAGGAAACCTGACTTTTCGCGAGACGTTTATTCGCGAATACTTCCGAAACTAAAAAGAAATCTCTCATTTCTGTTATTTGGAAACTATGTCAAATTGAAGTCCAGAAATAACGCGAAACAATTTAATGTCGCAATCTTGCGAAATGTTACCGTTTCGAAAAAATGCGAAAAATCTTCGAACTACATATAACTTATTTAAAAAATGTCAAGTAAATTTGCGACATTCAGTATGGTTAATTCGAAATTCCGTTATAAGTCGATTTTTCCATCGAACTTTCGTTCCATCGGATATATGATCTAACCGATTATTTCGATAACTTGTTGATAATTCGTGGTTCTCAATCGAAATAAAACTTGCCCTCTTGTCGTATTATTCGTGCAATCCTCTCAGAACAATTCGTAATATTCGATACCGTACCTACTTCGAACGTTCATCCTCCAAAATCGCATCCTCAAGACGGCCGGCTGACCGCACGACTTGCCCGCGGGAATCTCGTCAAACGGACCGAGATCGACGTCAGTTGCGTAAAATCATAAAACCCGTCCCCTATCGTGAACTTGTGACCACGAGGACTGCGGGAATCCTGTCAAAGGTGATTGGGCACCCATCACGGGGCACCCATCACGAAACCTACTTGCCACTTTTCCCATGACCGTATACTTAAAAGCGTGCGGGGAGCGAGAAGTGCATCAACCCACTTAAAAATGGCAGCCTACGTAGCATCGAAATACTAAATCCTCCTCGTGATCCACCCTGATCTCAGGAACTCCCAACTACAGCATAGGGACAAAGGGAATCACGGCGCCGACCGAACAACATGTTCATAACTACGCGTGAATTTTAACCATGCCCAACCTTGAGCTTGCCTCCGCCATTCTATCAGGACATATAGACAGGCAGACAATCGTTGAACGGCCGGGTGCGGCGACGATTGAATAATATCTTGAGGACAACGTAAAACGGCCGAGAGCGGCAGCGATTGCGATACATCGCGATATTTCTCCGCATTCAATGACGAGGACAACTGTATTCTTGTCAAACGGACAGCAAGTGGCGCCGATTGCGTAATAATGCTATATTTTCTTGTGCCCGAACTCAAGGTCAATGGAAATCTCGTCGAATGACAAGTAGTGACGCTGATGATCTAAATCGCGATTTTTCTCCGTGTTCTATCGTGAAAACTACGCGAAGCTCACCAAACAATTGAGACCAGTGCCAATCGTGTAACATCTCGATATTTCTCCGCATTTGACTGCGAAGACAGAATTCGGTGACGATCGCGTAACATCGCATACATTTCTTCGCGACCTACCGCGGGGACGAAGGAAATCTCGCCAAATGGTCAAGAGCTGAGCAACCTCTTGGTACCGTAATAATAACAACATATTGTGGACAAGATGACATATTAGCTGAAACAACTCATTGGATATTAAATATCTAGTATATATTTATTATTTTTAATTTTTTTATAACATCATGTGAATTTCATTTAAAGCGGCTTCGGTGGTGTAGTTGGTAGCATGCTGAACTGCTGTGCCCAATATAGCGGGTTCAAACCCGGACGAAGTCGTCGGATTTTTAAAATCGTAAAAAATCCTTCAGTATGCCTTCCTTCGGAGGGGAAGTAAAGCCGTCGGTCCCATGTCATGGATTTATGGCATGTAAAGGATTCTTCCACAGACAAAACTTGTGTGAAGCTAAATTGTTAGGTTATATTTCGTCGGAACGCTCTATCAAAGTTCCAACGTTCGCCACTAGGTATCATTGATATCTGGTAGCAACTTGAAATTGAACGGAACTTGTAGCTCACCCTAAGGGTGTCCGTTGGAAGCAGCTACAGACTCAGACGAGCTGAACATGTCCTCGGACACTCCCGGCACTAAAAGCCATACGATAAATAAAAAAACTTCTTTAAAAACAGTTCATTGTTGTTTTTCTTCACCGCGTGATGAGCGCCTATGCTTGTAGACCGCTGACGTAACTTGAATTCAAAGGTAACTAAAATTAACTAAAAGGTAACTAAAAGGTACCTAATCAGTAACTAATTTTTACTTCATCCTTACAGTAGACACCCTGGCAATGTTTTTCTCCTTTCGGGGTACCATTATAACAAAGAAACACGCGAAATTCAAAATTGTTAAGGTATTATTTTTGCTGCAGATACAGCAATGACTGAAAATTAAGTATATACCAAACAATCGTGCGTGATATAACAAAGACCACATTTTTAGCTCTTCAGACCATCTGTCATATTTGCTTTACATTTATTATTGAAAAGTTATAGCGAAAATTAAACGTGTAGTAGCTGTCAGTTGACAGTGCAGGATTGCGTTGTGTCGTCGGGGGTTTAGACTATTCGGTTCCTTTTCTACGGAAGCAACACAAGATGAAATTTTTACTTACACACATAATAATTAAGTATGAGTTAAGCCTTCGAAATCATAGGATAAAGGCATTGGATGAAAAGGTGTAATACAGGAAACTGGTAGTTTAAGTGACATTGGGTGTATCTAGATCCTGATCTGTTTCATAACGATGTACTGCGTTATCACAATTTTGTCCTTGTCATTGAGAGCACATATCTGAGCACTCTTGGCCGGATAGTCTACATCCACAATGCACTCCGCAGTCCGTCTTTCAATCGCAGGCAATTAGGAGGAGAAAAGAGTCAGGAGCTGGTGGCAGGGTTGTGGGAATGGGCAAAAGAGAGTTGTCAATGGCTTGCCAGCCCCACTCTGTTGGATTGAGGTTTCTTCCCAGCCATTCTTGAACATAAAATCAAACTCAGCATATTTAACTCTCCTGAGAAATACTAGAAAAATATTGTATACGTGTAATGTAAAGGAAAACAATGACAGTTACCTGCAAGTAAGTCCACATTGAGTGCTGCCGTAGAGCTTCCCTTGTCGGAGGAAGAGTCGCAAGTTCAAACTGAGAAGACGAGCTTGGCGCGCAATGGTCATCTGGTACAGACGATGTCGAAGATAATCTCCAATTCATTTCCTCCAGGATACAGTGCCCTTAAGAACTTTTCTCCAACAGTGCAAACTTCTTGGCGACTCGCATATGGATTTGTGTATGTTTTGACAATTTCTTCCCGAAGATCCACAATTTTTTGAAGCAATTTGTAAGCCTTCTTCTTCCCCTTCCCGTAGATTGCAGATGTTTTATCACCATCTAAGACTGCATGGGAGTACAGCACGCAGTTCTTCATGTCAACTATTTCATCTTGAATAGCACCAATATCGTACAACTTTCCGGGGCACTAGGAAGTCCCTGGGTGCAGCATGAAGACATCTCCCGTCTGACGCCTAGTAATCAGCATTGCCAGAAGATCGGTATCGTTGCTGACTAAAACTACAGACTTCCCCAAGCTCTCTATCTCCAAAGCAGTGTGCACGATGAGAGGATCGGCATCCCCAGTTGCCTGGTATACTCGAACTTTTACAGCTTCAAATTGTGAAACAAGTACATCAATAAGTCGAGATTTGTTTTTCCTGTTCGTCAGAAAGTCCACCTGTGATGCTGTTGATGTCGAATGTTCGGTAAAGTCGATATCAAAACAGGTCCTTCTTGCAGCGCGTCACCTTTGCTCCGCTTCTTTCGTCTTTGGCTGTCCATTGTATACGTCGGAAACAACAACTGCAGATGGGTATCGAGTCATAACGTGTCTGACGTTAAGGTCGCAAATGTCTCCGTATGTTGCCAGTCGAGGCCAACTAACAGCGAACAGGAGATAGCATCCGACTATGATATACGTGGACTGTGGACAAAGTTGATCGTCAATTTCTGAGTGCTTGAGAGAGGCAAACGCTGACTTGTCCGTTTTGCGCATTGAACATCCGTCAAAAAGAGAGGGTGGAGTTGGCGCCAGCTCATAATGAAAGTACTCCGCTTTTTCAGTTTCGTTTTTAAAAACGCACACTATTCTCATAAATAGCTGACTCGAGTTTACGGTCGTTACTTCATTTCTGGTCGTCACAGTACCGTTCATAGCTGATAGGGGGACAACCTATGACTTTCTGGAAATTTTCACTTCAGCGAAAGAGTTGCCAATCATGTTACTAACTCCTGTTTCGCCGATTTCAAGCGCCATGTCGCAATTTACTTTGTTATCTGCAACGACGCCAGTACCGAGAGAATGGAGATTTTCTGAAGCTAGGAACGGGGAATGCATTTCAAGCCACTCTTGAAATGGAATCTGTATTTTTTTATCGTTCATTTGATACCACTTTTGTTTACCTACGTAGAGATGTTTGGTGTTTACTCCCGTCCGGTAATACCAACTTACCTTCGGGTTAAATTTGCTTAGTCTGTAACTGTTGAATTATTAGACGTAAAACAAAAATAAGACTACATCTGTAAAGCTAAAACGATGCTCTTTCATATTTCAGGTGCATTTTTTGCATGAGCTGCCGTCTTAGTCTCTAATAAACGTGCAAATGAATTCAAACTGACAAAAATTGTGAATTTTGTGCTTTTTTTTGTTACTATCTACCCCGAAATGAGAAAAACATTGCCTAAAGCCATATATATGGAGTATGCATGATTTTCTCTTTCATTTGACACCACTTTTGTCTACCTATGCCGAGTGGTTCGGTTTTTACGGGCGTTCCAGGACAGCGATGAAAAATTCCAGGTTTCCAGGCCAGGAAATCAAGGAAGCCGCCACATGTACGGCCGAGTATTTTGATATGTTGTTCCCTAGGGTCGAATTAATGGATTCTGAAACAATTAGCTTTATAACATTTTTTTTTAGGTTAAGGCGATATTTTGACTTAAATTCCTGGGCTATAAAGGAAGTAGGAGACTTCTGTTAATTAGGAAGCAAAATAACCAGTGATTAATGAAGCAAACAGGATATAAGAAGTAGGTTTGCTCAGGCAAGGAAAGCATTTTTACAGAAAAGGAAACTGCTTACATCGAAGATAGATTTAGGTATTTGGAAGTCCTTTTTGAAGGCCGTTGTCTGAACGTGGCACTCTATGGAAGTGAAACTTGGACTGTTGGAGCAGCAGAAAAGAGAAGAATTGAAGCGTTAAAAGCAGTTAAAAGCTCTCACTGTTAAAAGCTTTTAGCTGTCGCAGTTAAGAGGCACACATTCATTTCATGAGAGGTAGTGCACAGTTCGCTGCTCCTGTGGGGGTCCATGCCCGGACACTAAGAGCCCGCTGATGAGCCAGCTTGGTATTCCTATGCGAAACCCCACACAAGGCACAGCATCAACCTAGAAAAATTGCTGAGTTTTAAACCATTGAAATTTTCTCATGGCTTGTATTTTTGTGTTTTGCAAGTTCCCATAAATTAACGCACTGTTTTCTACATTCGCAATGTCCGACTTGTGTACACTGGAATATTATGTGCAAAGTCTCTACTTTGTTGTAAACTTGTTTACTTTTATTAGCAGCGTTATTGTTGAGCAATTCATTAATTTTGGAGGAGACCAAATCCTGGCTTATATAATTCTACCTGGCATATTATACCTATTCAAAATATATGATTTTCATACCTTTCTGGGAGTTAAGTTATTAGGAATTGAAATTACCGGTACTGTCAATTACCACTTCTGCACCGGACATATTTGTTACGGGACATTACGTACATTACTTGGAGGCTGGATTTAGACAGCTCCTTAACCCGGTCCATGAGTCAATCCTAATTGGCTACATGGATAATTCTTGCCAGGTGCATCCATGTCATGGGGGTGGGTATCGGTACTGTAATATACCATGGAACTACAGTACCGGCTAAGTTCTGGTGAGGACCCAATCCTATGGGGTATAACATAGGCCCCGTGCACAGAGTTACGTGCGAAGACCTCAACGGAATCTGCAGCGCAGAAGATGGACTTCAGAACGGTGGAGATTGCGGAAGAGGCAACCCTGTACTCAGGGAATAGTATGAGTACAGCATCAATCGGCAGCGTCTGTTTCCCATGTTAGGGGCGGCTGCAAGGGCGTCTATTCTCCATGTTAGGGGCGGCCTGAATAATAGCTGGCAGTAGCTTCATAAAATGCCTTTGGGAGTGGCGACCCCATCGTAATAATAGCCTAAAATGGAAATGGCACTTCCAATGATTCGGAAAAGGCTAGGGCGTACCCTGCAGGCGACGCACAGTTCCTTTGGTACTGGGGGAACTGTGAGAAATGGGCGACCAGTAACCTAAATGAAAGTGGGAATCATGAATGTCATGATCCTGACAGTCAAGGTGGAGGAGGTGGTAGACTTCCTGGAGAGGGAGAAGGTTGGAATGATGGGGCTGAGTGAAGTGAAATGGAAAGGTAAAGGAAGGAAGAAATTGAGGAAAGGATATACATTATACTGGAGTGGTGGCCAAGAGGCAAAAAAAATGGCCTGGGACTGATAACCTCGAAACAACTGGAGGAGTATGTTGAAGTGGTCGAGTGTGAGTGACAGAATGAAAATTAGAATGAAGATGAAAAATTACGTGATGGACTTCATACAAGTGTATGCACCACAGACTGGAAACAGAGAAGAAGATATTGAAGTATTCCTGGAGGATGTAGAAAGAGTAATTTCAGATGTAGAAGTGGTGATCATGGGAGATATGAATGCACAAGTCGGAAACGAGAGACAAGGAAAGGAAGAAGTCATTGGACCATATGGATATGGGAAAAAGAACCGGGAAGGAGAGGAACTTGTAAACTTTTGTGAAAGGAATGGACTGATAGTGGGTAATTCATGGTTTCGGAAGAAAAACTGCAGGAAAATTACGAGATATGGTTGGGGCGATAGAAGAACAAAATCAGTAATTGACTACTTTCTGGTGGAAAGGACTAATCGCAGAAAGCTGATAGATGTGACAGCTTTACCAGGAGAAGCATTTGATGGGGACCATAGAGCTGTGGTGACAAAATTCAGATGGGAAAAATTGGAAAACCTAAAGGAGATCAGAGAAAGTAAAATAAAAGTATGGAAATTGAAAGACAAAACTGTACAGGAAGATTTTCAGGAGAGATTGAAGCAACAAATCCCAGTTACTGAAGTGGGAAACATAGAAGAGGAATGGTCCCATTTTGGGCCGATAACCTAGATGTTAGGCCCCTTAAAACAACAATTACCATCATTATTATTATTATCATCAGGAATGGTCCCATTTTAAAAAGGCATTTGTTGGTGCAGCAGAGAGTGCTTGTGGTAGGACGTCAACAGGAGTGAAAGAGAAGGAGACACCGTGGTGGAATGAGGAAGTGAGGAAAGCAGTGAAAGAAAATAAGTCTGCATGGAAAGAATGGAACCGAGATCAAACAGAAGAAAGCAAAAGGAAGTATCACGACAGCAAACGGAGGTGTAAGAAAGTGGTAGGAGAAGAAAAGTTGGGAAGAATTTACACGAAGAATGGAAACAGATGTAAGTAGCAGTAAAAGGATGCTGTATGGACTTCTAAGAAGTAAGAGGAAAGAAAGAGTTAATACAAAGCTGGTGAAAAAGGAAGATGGAGAGTTGTTAACACACCCAGAAGAGATAAAGGGACGATGGAAGGAGTATTTCGATAAGCTATTGAATGTGAGCAATTTTACTGGTGAGATGGAAGTGACACAGCCTGACGACTCTATAACAGAAGATGATATAACAAAGCTGGAGGTGGAATTAGCAGTACAGAAAATGAAGATGGGAAAAGCAACAGGGCTGGATGAAATCAGTGTAGAAATGATAAAGGCTGCTGGAACTGTCGGTATGCAATGGCTGTATCCAAGTGTGTGTGGAAACGGAAATGTGTACCAGAAGACTGGGAGAAAGGGCTAATAATACCAGTGTTTAAGAAAAGGGACAAGAAAGTGTGTGATAACTATAGAGGGATCACCCTCATATCACAGATAGTAAAAATACTGGAAAGGATATTAGAAAGAAGAATGAGAAGAAAGGTGGAAGGAGAGTTGCAAGAGGAACAGTATGGCTTCAGGAGTGGAAGATCCACAGTGGACCCAATCTTTAGCTTGAGGCAGGTGATGGAAAAGAACTGGAAATATGGAGAGGATTTGGTTATGACTTTCATAGATCTAGAAAAGGCATATGATAGTGTCCCCAGAGAGAAGGTATGGGAAACCATGGTTAAGAAGAGACTGGGAAGAGAAATGTTGGAAATGGTGCAAGCAATGTACAACAACTGTGTTAGCAGGGTACTGACCCCAGTTGGAAAGACAGATTGGTTTAGGAAAAACTCTGGTCTAAGACAGGGGAGTGTGCTGTCACCTCTTTTGTTCATAATGGTAATGGATGAAATTGTAAAGGAAACAAAGGAAGCATATGGACATAAAGAAATGAAGTTACTATTATTTGCAGACGATATTGTGATCTGGGGAAGGAACACCGAAGAAGTGCAAAAACAACTAGATGCACTGAACGAAAATATTCAGAAGTACGTCCTGAAAATCAGTATAGAGAAAAGCAAGACCATGGTGATGACAAGAGGGGAAAGACAAGGAAAGGGCACTGTGAAAATTGGAAGTCAGAGTTTGGAAATTGTGGACACATTCAAATACCTAGGAAGTGAATTGATGCAAACTGGTAGGTTGGACATGGAGATTGGCAGGAGGGTACAGCAGAGCAATGCATTCTATCAAAGTGTAAGAAAACTTGTTTGGGATAAGGAAGTACCAAGGAAAAGCAAGGAGATAATGTATAAAGTGTACTATGTACCCATATTAACTTATGCAGCTGAGACTTGGACCCTGACAAGCAGGCAAGAGAGTAGAATCCAAGCCAGTGAAATTCCTAAAACAAGGAAAGACAGAGTGAGGAATGAAGATGTTAGGAAGGAAGTTGGGATGGGAAAACTAAATGAGAGAATTGAGATGAATAAACAAAGGTGGTTTGGACATGTAAAGAGGATGGAGGAAAATAGAATACCAAGACAGATGCTGGAGGCCAAGTGCAAGGGTAAGAGAGCAAGGGGAAGACCTAGAACAAGGTGGATCGATTCGGTGAAGAACAGCGTGAGAAAAAGAAATCTGGACTGGGACAAGATCGTGGAAGGAAAGGGGAGAAGTGCCATAAATACCCCGACCCGGCAGGAGCTGGATAAGGGGAAATGATGATGATGACGATGACATTACCTAAATGAAAAATGAAATCCACAGCCTGCTTCCAGTTGACCAACCGGATCAGGGAATGGAATAAATGAAGCTTCCATCTAGCGGCAAGGATATGAACTGTGCCGGCTGCCGAAGCTTGTCACACTCCCCTGGGGCAATGATTAAATGAAATGACAGTGGAGAGTGTTGCTGGAATGAAATTTGTGACAGGGAAAACCAGAGTACCCGGAGAAAAGCCTGTCTGCCTCCGCTTTGTCCAGCACAAATCGCACATGGAGTGACCGGGATTTGAACCACGGACCCAGCGGTGAGAGACCGGCGTGCTGCTGCCTAAGCCACGGAGGCTATATTACGTAAATACATTTTTAATTTCTTGCTCATTCAACGATGGCAGCCATGTTTCTGAGGCGCCTGAGGTATTTTCAACTGTTACTCAGATGCACACGTTGATGTCAGTTCATTGTTGCCAACATGTGGGATACAAATTACACCACACGACCCACATATTATTGTAGACACACGTAATATTGTAATTGTGTGAAAAAGCATTTAGTTCATTGGCAAAACCATTGGCCTGGATAGAGATTATTGATGCATGACTACCCCCACTGTGCATGACAAAACCAGGGGTGTATCAGGGCTGAAATATCTATCAATTATTGGTTTAGGTAAGAACCATTGGTCTGGATGAAAATTATTGTTGCATTTTTGGGTAATTACGGTCTTAGCGGATGGGAGGATACAGATCAGATGTTAGTTAAAAAACAGGTGCACTCGGGTGTCTTCAGGGTGATTTATTTCAAAGAAGTGCTCGAAGGGAACTTGGAGCTTTATTGTTTTACGATACCAGCTATGCAGTAATACCGTATGCGTGGGGTTCGCTAAACTGCATTTGTGCATAAATCACGCGTGCAATGGTGCATTCAGCTGGAATTTTATCTAGATAAGTCGTGATCTTAAAAAGGGGAGAGTGGTTGGCTAATAGTCGGCAGAGGAGTAAACATCTCCTGAATTTTTCTCGACCATTAACTTACCGTAACGATTCTAATGGGGTGAGGGGGGTCTCCGCCCAATCAATACTTTAACTTGCCACATGTTCTTGGCTAATCAGTAATGACTGGCGTGGTGCAGTGGTAACTTTCTCGCCTTCTGTTCCCAAGGTAGGAGGATCGGATCCTTGTGCAGTCAGTTGGCATTTGAGGGTGCTTAACCCTGCAGTGGTCGTGCGGTGTCTGACATATGCCACGTCACTTTATTTCGTTGTTGCAGGAAATCTTGCAAGGTCATTGAACTGAACTGTCATCTACCTTTCAAGTAACTATTCATAATCAGTATAACAGAGTATCAGCGCGGCAGTTGTAGTTGAACTCAGAGTTATTGTAACATTTGTTGACGGCACGCGACCTTGACCGTTACAAAATATGTTTCACTTTGAACGTATTTTCTTAAAAATTATTCCAAGAAATTATTTATTTGTTGTTGTTAATTCATTTTAGGTGCTTGGGACATTATGGTTATCAACCCCATGTAGTTGGATGTGTGGAGCTTAAACCTGTATTTCTGTGATGACAATAGTACTGTATAGCTGTAGTAGGAACAGGGATGGGGTAGGTGCACCGGGATTTGAAGTAAGGTACTATCCCGGCATTTGCTTGGAAAGAGTGCGGGGGAAAACCCGACGAAAAACCACACTCAGGATAGTTGCTGTCAGCGCTGGGATTTGAACATTTGACCTCCGGACTTGCTGCAGCTACCAACCTGGACGTGTGCAATCCGCCACTGCTCTTTACATGTGTTTATATACAGTGTTCTGTTTCAGTAATGACAGACTTTATTGTGATTTGCGGACTAAAATCGGTGTACTTATAAATCAATTGTTGTATATTATACCCTATATAAGAAGTAATTACATTATAAATTGCCTTTATATCAATTCTCTGTATTACATAATAGTACTACCTTCAAAGAAGAAGTGATTGTGGAGCGACTCAAGTGGTCCAATGTGACCAATCAAGATTAATAATAATAATAACATAATAGACGCTAATACTTCAGAAATGTCCAGGAATTAATTTAAATTCTCACTTGAAACTTGGAATTAAATACATCTCTCAGAATTATGCGAGAGATTTGCGCTCGACCACTGCAGGGTTAAATGCGAGTGAGCTGTGTCAGATTTACTGGCACGTTAAAGATAACCTTCGGCGCAAAATTCCAGCACCCCAGTGTCTCTAAAAGCCACAGTGGTTAAAAGGGACGTAAAACCAATAACATTATTATTAATAAATTCAGTAGTTTAAGAATATTTTGCACCAGGATTTGGTCTCCTCCAGTTTTAACTGCAATTGTTGAAATAAAAGTGTCCTCATATAAGGATGCTGGACGCTTGGGTGTTACCGAACATTTGAAGAATGTTTAGTGGCGGATGAAATGATGGTGAAATACTATGGGCATGAAAACTTGAAACAATTTATCATAGGTAAGTTGATACAAAATGTGGGCTCTTTGTGGAACAAGTTGCACTTTTAACCTTATTGTGGAAAGGACCAAACCGAGAGTTAAAGACAGGACAGGGCTCTCGTGTAGCAAATGGTGTCCCATTTCAATGTTGTTATTTTTGTTAGTAGTACTCTGAAACTTATTTGTACTTATTGTGCCATGTTATTGAGGCTAACACCACATTCACTGTAATAAGGAAATTATCAACATTTTTACTTTGCAGTAATAAACTGACGAAAAGACATGTCGCCATGTTAGATACGGATTGTATCGGGCAGTGCTGCCAACTTCACTTTACCGCATTCCCCTGTAGCAAGGTTTGACTACTGTCTGGACAAAAATTACTGATGTACTAAAATGGGTGAGACAAATCCATTGGTCTCTACTTGGTTAGATGACTTTCTGTATGGCACATGTGCAGTCCTCGGGTAAAAACCATAATGCATATTTACCTATGACCTAATTACCTATAATTAAATGAACTATCTGGCTAACGAAGAACGTAATGAAAAACAAGAAGAAAACAATAACAAAGATAAAATGAACAAAAAAAAACCAGAAACCTCAGTCCTATAAGTATACTGTAACGTTTTTAGGGTTCGTAAAAATAGGTCAGGTTTATAATGCACTAATACTTTATTTACACTAATGTTATGTACACTAGTTAACACTAAATCAAATTATTTACACAAATTAACACTAAAACAAATTAGGCCTACTTACTCGCACACATGCACACACAGTCTCACTTCATACAGCTACAGTCACTATTTATTTACAATGTTCTCTGGAAGTACCTCTTACAGTCACTATTTATCTTCCACAGTCACTGTACAGTCACTATTAATCTTTCACAGTCACGGTCTACGTTATTTATTTCCACTGGTCGCTCGGCACGGCACACACCGTCAGCGCGGACTCATACAGGACTCCGAACTCACACTGACCCTGCTCGTCGCACATCACTGGTATATAAACAGTCGAGCTCCTGGTCTAGAATGTTCTGGGCGTCGCTACCTCCAGTAGCATCGAGTGAGTCCTCGTGGTTGGTTTCCAGAACTCTTTAGCTCCTCCCAGTACTTGTTCGGGACCTTCTTGTCGCACCCAGTAGTTTCCAGAAGCAGAACAGTCTGGAAGCCTTGCATCAATAGTCTACCTGATTCGTAGCGCTATTGTATTGGTGGTGGCCTTGGGAGGGGCTACCCTAATTAGCCTTGGCTTAATTGGCTGCCCAGCGCTCTCCATACACCCCGCCCACTTGACATGAAGAGAAACAGTTATAATGCAAGAAACTCCAAAACAGACAATGACTAATAAGTGATTGAATTAACATGCGCTGGCAATGTGTTGTACAGCTGTCAATCTCCAGCCTGCTGGTGGCCATTTTGTATCGCTCCTACCAAATTCTTCAGATTCTTTCTTTGAAACGCAAGGTATAGCTACCAGTGGTTCTGGGGGCGATCTCTGGGCTATGTGGCCTCTGAGAGGGCTCATGCTCTTGCATAGTTGGATATGTGATGTTGGGGCGTAAGTGGATGTTGTTCAATAGGCAAGCTACTTGCTGTAGCACTTCTTTAGTAGTGTGGTAAGTGTATCAAATTTTCAGGATTGCATTTATCTTTCTGACAATACTAATTGGTTTAAGTATATACCATAATATGTATGTGTCTCGGGGAATTTTTTAGTGTGGTTGATGACTTTACGGATAACATGTGGACGTTTCTGTTCGTTTGTGTGATGTTGTGGCTTGAATTGCCCCCATTTTACTCAACTGCGTGAGGTTTTCAAACAGTGCGTCGTTACATGCGGTTGCAGTCATGTGTTTTCAAGTGCAAAGTTTGGTGGTGAGTTGCGAATGTTCATTAAATACTTTTAGTTGTTCAGTTTAATTGAAAAGTTTAACTGCACTCTCCGAAATCTATGGAGAGACAAAGCTATGATCGCTACTTGGTTAGACGACGACTCTGGGCAAAACCATTGGTCTGCTAGGTTAGACGACGACTCTGGGCAAAACCAGTGGTCGCTACTAGGTTAGACGACTGTCTGGATGAAACCATTGGCCGCTGCTAGGTTTGCTGGACAAAACCACTGGTCGTTAGAGATTAGACGACTGTCGGGACGAGACCATTGGCCACTACTGGGCTAGAAGACTGTTCAGATGAAAATGACTGCTTGTACTACAAACAAGGGGGGGGGGGGGGGGGTCTGGGGTGTAAGCCCCAGGTTAGTTTGGTGTTTGTATGTAAAGCCTTATTTACACAGAATTTAATAAGTACTCAGTTCGCTACTCCTGTGGGGCTCCGGGTACGGACATTGAGAGCTTATCGTGGTGTTCCTAGGCGAAACCCCTCACAAGACACGGCATAAACCTAGGAAAATTGCTGAGTAAAATATAAAGTTCATCTGCCCCTTGTAACACAGGTATTCTACAAATTTTTTATACTGGACGATTTCCCTCGATTGGTGGACTGATTACAAGTGCTTCTTTTGAGATTAAGTGGTTGGATGTCTTCACAATGCTGTAAGTTCCAGTCTCCAGTCAGTCTCATGGGTTTGGTGGCATAGTTGGTAGCATGCTGAACTGCTGTGCCCAAGATAGCGGGTTCAAACCCGGCCGAAGTTATCGGATTTTTTAAGAGCATTAAAAATCCTTCAGTATGCCTTCCTTCGGAAGGGAAGTAAAGCCGGAGGTCTCATGTCATAGATTTATGGCATGTAAAAGATCCTTCCACAGACTAAAATTGTGTGAAGCTAAATTGTTAGGTTAGATTTCGTCCAAACGTGGAACGTTGGAACTACTTGAAGTAGAACGGAACTTGTAGCTCACCCTAAGGGTGTCCGCTGGAAGCAGCTGCAGACTCAGGCGAGCCGAACATGTCCTTGGATACTCCCGGCATTAAAAGCCATACGATAAATAAATAATAATAATAATTTGTTACATCTACCCTAATTCTTATGGTATGTTTACAGAGTATATAAGTTTTGCGAGGATTCTTATTATGGCTGTGAATATGAATTAAATAAACATCGGTATTTAACATAGGTACAACATCCTTATCAGCTTTTAATACATTCATTTAAGTTTGAGACTGTTTTGCCTAGTCTGCAAGCCTCATATCTCCATTATCCCCTGTCAGCAGTTAGCTCTGTGGCCTCCACTGCTTATGTACCACTCACCTTGAAATCCTTGAAACCGTCGCTTCTTAGGTCTACCTCTGCTTCACTTACCCTCTATAACCGAGTTCATTAACCTCTTGGGTAGTCTCTCCTCCCCATTCTCATCACATGATCCCACCCTCTTAAGTTGGCTCACACGAACAGCTTCATCTCACATGTTCATTTCTAGCTTAGCCCTTCTCTCTTCATTACGAGAGATCTTTGCCTTCTTTTGATGGTGATTGTTGTTTTAAGAGATGAAACATCAAGATCACCTGCCTCTTGTAATATAAATTTTGAAAACTGTTCAATCTCCCTAGATTGGTGGACTGATCGCATCTATTTGTCCCAGCAATCATTCGTGCTACCCTCATATCAGCTCCAGCTTCAGTATGTAAGGCTAGAAGACTGCTTCTCCTGTACTTTATGGAAACCTGCTAACAATGTTTGTGCAGTTTTTAATAATCTATACTAATATAATAAAGCTGAAGAGTTTGTGTGTTTAAACGAGCTAATCTCTGGAACTACCAGTCGGATTCAAAAAATTCTTTTTGTATATGATAGCCAGATTCGAGAGGAATAGTTTAGGCTATGTAGCATTATGCTACACCTCTCAGGTAACCATAAAGATTGATTTTTGTTCACTAAGTCGGAAGAACAAGCACTCCCGGATAGCTCCAATAATACCTAAGTCTATTGTTGCCTGGTAATGCGGGCTGCATCACGTCGCCCCTACCAATGTTCTGGTGCAGAATTGCGAGCTGCTTATAAATTGCGGTCACGGGGAGTAATTCATGCAAAAAGATTTCTTAGGCCCTTTAAAACAGTTAACATCATGACAATAGTATGCCTCTATATAAGGGCGATGGTGTTGGTGCTGTATACTGATGTTATCAGCTGCAATAAGTGTTGGTGCTTTCCGATCCTTACCCTTGAGCGCTCCAGTTCTGTAGTAGTACTCATTATCATCCATAAAACAAATAAATCCACAGGCGAAGCGGGGCACTACTGCTAGTATAATAATAATATTATATGGCCTCGGGTGCTGGGTGCAAGCTTTGTTATTTGAAACCCAGAGGGCAGTTTGCATGTCGAATTGTGTTGTTCCTTGGAGCTGTATGAAAGTCAAGAAGGTTAGATATCTAAGCTCGTTGACACTATAGTGCTTTCTACTAGAGAAAGGAGGAATTTTTTGTGTTGGTGGAAAATCCTGAGATTAATTTTGCCATTCTGAACATGGTCTACTGAATTCAAATGGGTTCTTTAACATGCCAACAACGTATGACACACGTGTCGTGATTTTTGACGATTTTCAAAAATCACTTGCCATGGCCAGGAGCGAACCTGCAAGCTTGGGGTTGGTAGACCAACATGATAACCACTCACCCACCGTGGCAAGCAGTTTTTAATATTTACCATGAAATAGCTACTACGCAAAACTTCAAATCTTTAGAAAACAGCTGCCTTGTGTGATATTTTTAAAGATCCCACTGGTTAATTCCCAACTTAATGGTACTTATTTTGTATTATCTCTTCCTCATATCTTGTTTGATAGGGATTGACATGAAGAAAGTAAACTTTATGATTAGGTAAGAAATAGGTACAAAAAGAAGTGATCTTGTCCAACCTGTATTGCAGAGCTCACATTCTATTTATGACCAATGTTTTCTTCTGATCTGTGTAGGTGCTCCGCTTTGGAATTTAAACTCTCAAAATCTCAGAAGAAAGTCCTCAAGCGGTTCCATCGATACCTAGCTCATGGTTGTACGAAGACGAGTGATGATGCAGTGTCTGCAGGAGAAAGTTCTGGAACATCAGAAGCTGCTGGAGAAGTGTTCGAAATCAATGACATTCCTGATCTCCATCAGAAATCTCTAAGAGCAGCAAAGAATGTCGAAAGTGCAAAAGTTATGTCTATAGATCCATCACTAGTTGAAAGAACAGGTAGGAAATGTTAATATGTATTTTTTTCTCTCTCTGACAAATGGGCAGTATTTTATCACACTCAGAAGGCTTAAACTAAAAAACTAATCCTAAGTTTGGGCCCAGTTTCTGCTTGAACACAAGGATGAACCTGCAGACTGGTGAATGAGTGGCTAGCACGACAACACCCTCATCTATAGGGCACTACTTCTCTTATGAAGCAGCTACTCAGTTGTCCTCATGAAACTGAATATAGTCCATATCAGACCTTATGTTGGATCTTAAATTTTTGTGTAGTTGGGAATCAAAACCAGGGTCTCAAGAGACAAATGTGCTACCCATACTCTATGAGGCGGGCACATAGTGGACCTCCCTTATGGTTACCAGACTGTCTGCACTTTTCATCCCAGAGGGTACTGCACAGTCTTTTAATTATTTGTAGGCAGGGCATTTTTCTGGGAAAAGGAGGTAGCCTACTGGAATTATGGGATGGTTAAGGAGGTTGGTAAATGGTTTAAATAACACTTTTAATTTAATCAAAGGTTCTTACTTTGAGGGAGATTCTGGAATTTTATGAATAAGGATTGCTAGGAAGGATTTTTCTGGAGTGATAGACAGATTTATCTGGGTATATAACCGTATTTACTCTATATGTATTTTTTTCCCTAAATTTTTAGTTCCATAATTGGGGAGGTACTATAGCTGGGAACTTCGCAAAAATCCATAATTTTGGGAAAGGAGAAAGTACAAATAAGCTATTTTATTTTGATGCTACATAGTATGATATATTTAATCAAAATAAATAAATTTTATCAGCAATGATACACCACAACTTCCGTGCAGTGAGTTCCGCAATGACCGAAGATACTACCAGAAAGTTGTGGATGGGCGTGGCCAGTGGAACATGCAGGCTGAATACAAAATTTCTACATATAATACGTTCTTTGTTTCCTAATACACCACAGTGTGTAGACTGGCGTGCGTAGGCCGGCCACTAGCGTCTCGTCCTTACGTAAATGCAGCAGCACCACACGTGTGACAGGCTGGCCGGCCACCAGTTGCATAGCGTGTGTCATAGCCCATACGCACAGAAGGAAAGCCAGAGACTTCTTTCTTCAAACAAGTTCACACCTTATTAGCAATAAAGCTCGCGTACGATGAATTGGTATGGCCCAAGCAGCCAACAATGATCCAACATCGGGTATACAAAGACATGTAGAATCCATGATTATTGCCAACCGCCTCTGAAAAGATATCACTCCCTGTGATTGTTTTGCCTGACCAACCGCCAGCCGTATCCCATCCGTGCAGAGCTGCTCGCGCCGCGCTCGTTGCTAGACAATGACTGACAGGACTCGCAATAATTAAGGAGGGGTACTATAAGCGATTTCCAAGAATTTTATATTTTGGCTCTCCAAAATTAAGGGGGGTACTATAGGCGAAGGGTCCTATAGCCGAGTAAATACGTTATTTTCAATCATTGGAACAAATTTCCACTGCAAGGTGATTTTGAGATATTTATTCAAACAGCCCTGTCTCACTGATTCTTGATTCATGATTCTTGAAACCTTACGCTGATATGGCATATCGCATAGTTATGAAAAATCCACAGCCTGCTTCCAGACGATCGACCGGGTCAGGGAATGGAATGATTGAAGCCCCCATCTAGCGGCGAGGATATGAACTGTGCCGGCTTCCGATGCCTGTCGCACTCCCCTGGGGCAATGATTAAATGAATGACAAATGAAATGATAGTGGAGAGTGTTGCTGGAATGAAATTTGTGACAGGGAAAACCGGAGTACCCGGAGATAAACCTGTCTGCCTCCGCTTTGTCCAGCACAAATCTCACATGGAGTGACCGGGATTTGAACCACGGACCCAGCGGTGAGAGGCCGGCGTGCTGCCGCCTAAGCCACGGAGGCTCATCGCATAGTGATACCTCTCAGTATTTAAAAGTTCCTTCCACTCCCAAAAATCACAATTCACACAGAGCATATTTTAATATGGGTATCTCAAATAAAGCTAACTAATGAATTTCTCTTTTCTTAATAAACATGTTTCAATTTTCTTCTAATTGTTTTCCCCTCTCCACGAAAAAGTCCTGGAACATTGTACCAATGCATTCCACCTGAGAAAAGGTTATTCCTAGGTATTTTATTGTGTGTTTTGAAGACATAACTTAAAAAGCATTATAACTCATTGCTCTAACAATATGGTTGATTGGTGGGGTACCACAGTCTGCACAATGAGGAAGCAAACGGCTCATAGATATCCATATTATTTATTTTATTTTATTTATATATTTATATTTATTTATATAGGCTAATTATTTATTTATCAGGAATGTCAGGCAACTTTTGGTAGTGTTTTACACTGAATAAAATAATAGTTACCTGAGGTATAATGCCAACAAAACAAACATTGCAATTAAAGAAAAGAGAAATAATCTACATAACCATAATGAGATACTATACAACTATTATCTGAATGGTTCATTTAGACTGAGGGATAGTCCATTGTTCGAGATATATATCATCATCATCATCTTGAGCAGTTTCCAACCGCTGGTCGGGTCTGCTTCGAGATATATATACACACCGTATTTTCTCAAGTACTCTGTGCACTTTATTCGAATATTTACTCCCAAAAGTGAGATGCATGTCTTAAAACAGTAATTTTAGACGTTTAGCTATCAACACCACCCAAAAAGCTTCAGAAAGGCAATATGCCAACTCTCAGTGTTCGCTAAGCAAAGGAGATCTCATTTCTGGATGTCATATTCAAGGACACAACTATGGCTGAAGTTTCCCTAGAGAATATTTTTGATAATGTAAGAAACAAAATTTGTTTTATGGGGATGTCTGGAAAGAACTAAACTGCAAGTCTAACCATCAGTCGAAGATGCCAATATACTGATTGCGACCACTGCCATTTGTATGGCCTCTCTGTTAGATATTGTGATGATTGCCGGTGAAGACATAAATCTGCTGGTTCTTCTTACTGATTGAAAAATTTATCAGCAGAACGTATTCTTTTAAAAATGTGGGAGAGGAAAGACTCTTCGTTAATTCTACAACATTCAAGTGTGTATCATCAACTGTATGGCACACTTGTACAATATATACTGTTATATGTATCAGTTGCTGTACAACCTCTGATTTAGAAATTATGTATTTATAATACTATCATCATCTTCTTTGCATTTTCCCATTTATGTGGGGTCTGCCTTCCTGCAATGTTTCCTCCACTCAATCGATCCATAGCGTCCCGGGGGAGGAGTTTAGCAAGCCGCATGTCATCTCTCACCCTATCCAATCAGCGTGTTTGAGGTTGCCTTCGAGGTCGACGACCCTCCACATTTAGTTGAAGGGCAGTCTTAGCAACTGAGGTTTCACTGCTACGGAGCACATGTCCGTACCACCGCAGACGTGATTCAAGCATTTTCTCTGTGATTGGGGAAACCTTGAAATCCTTCCGCACTGCATCATTCCTAATATGGTCCATATTTAAACACAAATAGTGCTAAATATTCCGGCATAACTCAACAAGATGACAGTGTTTCGCCCCGGAGTGCTATTGGGCTCATCAGTTGGTTAAAGCACACCTCACCAAGACACTGTCTAGTGCACACTGGGAAGGCCATTGCAAGACGTATTTGATACGTGTGTATCCGCGTCACGAGCAAGCCAGTGCACTATGGGAGTCGAACCATTGGACCACCGCAACATCTTCATTTCCATTGTACATGAAGCGCCTGAGCCTCCGTGGCTTAGGCGGCAGCACGCCGGCCTCTCACCGCTGGGTCCGTGGTTCAAATCTCGGTCACTCCATGTGAGATCTGTGCTGGACAAAACGGAGGCAGACAGGTTTTTCTCCAGGTACTCCGGTTTTCCCTGTCAACATTTCATTCCAGCAACACTCTCCACTATCATTTCATTTCATATGTCATTCCTTTAATCATTGCCCCAGGGGAGTGCGACAGGCTTCGGCAGCCGGCACAGTTCATATCCTCGCCGCTAGCTAGGGGCTTCATTCATTCCATTCCTGACCCGGTCGGAGACTGGAAACAGGCTGTGGATTTTCATTTTTCATGAAGCGCCTGTTCGTGCTTCGATGTTGTAGGCCAGCATTCAGATCCATAAAGGGCCACTGGTCTAATCACTGTGCGATATACTTTAGATTTTAAATGCAATGGAATTTTCTTATTGCATAGGACTCCAGTAACTTGGCGCCATTTGATCCATGCGGCAGTGTTTTGACATAAGGAATCTTGCTGCAGTCTGAGGTGATGCATGACCCAAGGTATTTGAATTGGGTCACTTTATTAAGTTGAACCTCACCAACAGTGATCGTGCCATCAGTTTAGTCACCGCATTCCAGGTATTCCGTCTTCTTCAGGTTCAATTTCATCCCAAATTCTTCAAGACGCATCTTCCACTCTTGTATTTGCTGTTCGAGGTGCCCACGGGTCTCGTTAGCTAACATGACATAATCCGCATATAATAATGTCCATGGATGCCTGGTTTGGATGTCATTTGTGATGGCGTTCATGCAGAGTATGAAGAGCAAGGGGGGACAAGGCTGATCCTTGATGGACACCAACAGTGATTTGGAAGGTATCGTACATTCCTGCTGCGCACTGCACTGAGCTTGTTGTCTTTCGGTACAGAAGTTTCACCCAGTTTACATAGGCTTCAGGTACACTGTGTAGCCTCAGTGCCAGCCAGATGAGATCATGTAGTACTCTACCGAACGCCTTTTCCAAATCAAGAAAGGCTAAGTGAACTGTCTTCCTTTTCTCATGGTGTCGTTCCATCAATAGACGAAGTGCATGGAGAGCGTCTGTTGTTCCGCTGTTTTTAACAAAGCCACACTGGTTAGATGAAACAGTGATGATGTTTCGTAACCTCGCATCAAGAACACGTTCAAAAATTTTCATAGTGTGGCATAGGAGATGGATTGGCCTATAATTTGAGCATTCCATTATATCGCCTTTTCCTTTCCAAATAGGAATTGTGATACTGGTTATCCAGGCCTCTGGTACTGTGTCTTCCATAATAATTTTGTTGAAGAAGTCAGTAAGCCATACTACACCTTGTTCCTCCAGGAGATTCCATACCTAGGCTGGTATATCATCTGCACCAGGCGCTTTCCCCGACTTCATTTTGTTGATGGCAGTGGACACTTCTTATGTAGTGAGAATGGGCACAGGGCCGTAGATAGGGTCAGCTGTCTAGAGCCGGGCAAATTTGCTCTAGTTCCGATCGGGATCGTAAGTTTCCGCATGGCTAGTATCGTCCCCCACCAAGCGCACTCAAGGCCAGGTCTCTCCGCTGAACGAGAATCTTCAGTTTCGATAACATCGGTACTGAGTGGGAGTCTCGATAATACCGGAACTCCTTTTTTCTCGGCGTTATCAACAGTATCTATTTAAAGGAAAAAGCAGACTCACTCACGCCGCTGCACGTGTCACTCAAGCCGCTGCACGTGTAAAGTCAAAGCCTTCTGTAATAACTCCAGAATGTAAACCATTCCTCGTTCTTACATTTGACAAATTTAAAGCAGTATGAAGTGATACACCCCAGGAAGATCACATTGAATTGAGTTCGCATCTGCCACCTCCCTACCACTCCTACCCTCAGTTACAAATATACACACACTACTACAGACACCATAATAACACAGCTTATTATACAAAGTTGACCCACAAGAACACAAAAATGATCACGATGTTGTAGCCTCTAAAGTAAAATAAACTCAGATAATTGGCGTAATAGAGAAGAGCTACAAGAAAGTCTCCCGTGTATGACTCATGAATTTTTAGCCCTACTGACAAGCAATTTGCTTTAAAGAATACTTTCAATCTTCTTCTCCACCTTGTAACTGGTTGTTATTAGAGGCAAATATAGTGCAAAAATTGGTTCCGATGGTGAAAATACACTTGGAAAATATTACGCTGAAAAGTTTCAAATAATTTCATCTACTAAAAACTCTGATTTTGTGCTTGAAAACAATACCAGTTTGTGGCTTGCGGTGTATTAATCATGTCAGTGCAAACACCTCACTGATTGTCCATAAATGCCAATGATATGACAGTTTGAGTGAGAATAGTGCGACGGGAGTTGCACTGAGAACAACTCATTACCGCGGGAATGTCACTTCGTCCGATACTCCAAAGTCTCGTTTGATCACAAGGTAATATCGTTGCTCTCTCTACCCATGATGCAACGTGTTAGCACGTGAATAGGAACGCGATTGTAATGGCGGAGGTTTAAGCATATGGCAAAGCCATTGTGACGAAAGATAAAATCAATCTTATTCTTGAAATTGAACATTATTTTTTCGTATGCCCGACGACTAGAGAATATTATTCAAACTGGTAGGAGCATTTGAGATAAAGAGAGTCAGGTATCCAACTCAAAAGTTTTCACTGTGTATGTTTGTAACATTTTCCCTCAATGTATAAGAGTCTCAATGGCTGAATTGGTTACGCGCTAGACTCATAAGTGGAAGGGCCGGGGCTCGATACTCGGTAGGGGAAGTAATTTTAATTTTTGTTTTGTTAAGTTTTATTGTTTATGACGACCACTTTACCAGTATCTTACTACAAAAATGATACGACAGAACACAGTAGCGAGTGCATGAATTTTCAGGTTTTATTACGAGAAAGTTTCATACGGTAGTGCTTGAATGTGGCACTACTCGAAAAGATCTTAATATGTAGCCTACACGTCAAATAGAATTTTATTTTGCTGAAATTTAATGACCAAAATATACCGACTGACGATCAAAATCTCCTTCCATATGTTATTAGGATGATATGCTCAATATACCTTGGGTAGTCTGTTAATATGATGTCGTTGAAGTTGAGTGGATTCTTCCAATTCGCAGACTCCAGTCAACGGAATGAACAATTTCCATTGAATCCTTACACAAACAAGTCTCAGTGCCTTCAGGCAGCACCATATTGCCCAAGCGAGAACGAGCGATAATGTCGAGAATAATCGTTATCGAGCCCACATTATCGGTAATACCAGTTCCGGAACCATCATTTCCGTTTTTTATTCTCGTCCAACGAGACCGATCGGAACTCAAGAGCTTTCTGCCCGGCTCTACAGCTGTCTGTAGAGGCGGATGAGGGAACTCCGTATTGCATATATCCTCAAGATACTCCTTCCAGCGACGTAGTATGTCATGTCTCTTTTGTAGGAGGAGCCCATTTCTGTCTTTGATGTTGATAACATGACCAAGATCATGTGAGGCACGCTCGCGAGTGCGGGCAAGTTTGTAGATTCTATTTGTGCTACCAGGCTTATCCAGCTCATCGTAGATGGTTTTGTAATGTGCTGCTTTTGCAGTTGCTACAGCTCGTTTTGCACTGGACTTGATAGCCCGGTACCTATCTAAATCCTCCAAGCTGCGTGTCCGGTGCCACGTCTTGTAAGCAGCTTTCTTCTCCCTGGTTACCTTCTGCACATCATCATTCCCCCACCAGGTCTGCTTGTCAATAAGGCGTCGATTTGGTTTGGTGACACCTAGAGTGGATGTGGCACATGTCTTGATGGATTCGGACAGTGTGTTCCAGCCTTCTTCTACTGATGACGTTGTAGAATTTGAAATCGATGGTATCAATGCTTCTTTGATGGTAGTTCGTTGTTCTAATAGTCTCCACCATTTAATACGTTCAATCTTCGTGCTTGGCCTCACAGATACTCTATATGGACTGCGGCATCTAGTACAAATATTCGGTGTTGAGGAGCAACGCTGTCATATGGGATCACTTTTGTATCCTTGATCATTGCGAGGTCTCTTCGTCGTGTCATCCAGTAGTCAATTTGGGATGTATGACTTCCACTATAGTAGGTGATAAGGTGTGAATCCCACTTTCTAAAAAAGGTGTTAGTTACAGACAAATAATACTCTACTAGGTTCAAATTACAAAGTATTTAAAATTTATAATACCGTATTTACTTGCATATAAGAACTATTTTTTATCCTATTTTTAATGCTGAAATATTGAGAAGGGTCTTATATGCGCATGACTCAAACATTAATAGCATATCAGAATATCCATTTAGTAACTACCGTACAGTATATACCAACACCAGCAGTGCCTTCTTCTGCAGCAAGGCTCCTGGGTGGTGATACGACACAGTGTGCAACCAGTCTATCATCAGATCTGCCACTATCCACCCCTTCTCATGAACGCGGATAACAATCCCTTTTGGTAGAGGTGCCCTTTTAAAGATAGCATACCGCGGAAGTTTCCTTCCATCAGCCATATTTGCCAGCATTACTGTACAGCACAATTTATCAGGTCCTATGGTTTTAACGAGCTTGAAGCTCCTTTGGCATTAATAGTTGAGCGTCTGGGCATATCAAAATAAACCAGAGTCCGATCCGTATTTCTTATCTGCGATAGGAGAAACGGGTGTACTTGCTGCAGTCGAATCACGAACCTATGAAATTCTAATACTTTATCCGTGTATTCCTTTGGCAGTTGCTGACATGCTTCCGTAAAGCCAGGTTGTTTCTTTGCCTGAAACACACAGCTTTAAACTCGTTTCCACTGATCCCATTCTTCTTTGCGATTTGACGTGCCTTAATTTGTAGTATTTCATGAGACTCACAGTTGTCGTTTTTTTTTTCCTGTACCCACACCAACACTTTCTTATCCACTTCAGAATATTTTTTGTGGCCTGTGGAAAGATCTAACATTCCTTTTCACGACCATTAGTTTTTCTTGTTAATTTCGCCAATATCTAATCAAAATTGGTTGAACATCAAATTCATGGCCAGCGGCCTGCACACTATTCTCATCGACAAACATAAGAACATTTAGTTTAAAACAAGCAGAAAAACTTCTACGCTTACTGGTATTAACGTTACCACTCACAACCAATTCGAATGATATCATCACTTTCCCTGACTACCAGCACGCTTCTGTAATTTGACTCAATGATCACTGCCGATAAGATTATTGACAAAGACAGAAGGGTGAGAGGGTTGACCAAGTGTGACTGCGGCCTTGGGGTTTGTGAGTTATTTCCACAACCTTTCTGCAGGTAGGAAAGCATGCAGCTTCGTGTACTGTCACCTTCAAAATACCGTAACAGCCATTGGTACACTCCCGATAGTCAATGCAGGAACATCCGCAGAATACTGTCTCGAAAATAGCAACTACCTGATTTTCCCCCCATAATTTAATGCCTGGTAAATGGAACTCTGTAGTAAACATGCATCGTTATGTACCTGTATTTCGTTAATAACGGGTCTAATATGCGAGACAAAAATTATTCTTTTACCTGACTAAAATAATGGGAGAGGGTCTTGTACCGGTATGAGATGGGGTTTTATATGCGAGTAAATATGGCATGCATTATGATTTCACAGAAATTTAGATAGGTATGTACCAGTATTTCAATATTAGCTACCATTATTTATTTTGTATCTTAAAAACTATTATGTCTAGAGAATGTCTTATATTGATGAAAATTTACTCTACTTTAAAAACGCATGGAAATCATCTTATGAAAAGCCAGTGTTTGAATCCTGAAACAAGGAATATTTTGTAGGTTCAGGCGCTTGACCAGGATTGAAATTTGGATTTATCATTAGTCCACAACCATATAAAGCATATTAATAAATCAGAACTACCTGATTTGATGGAAGATAAAACTTACGAATTGACTGGACTATATGTACCAGACAGAAATTGTGTAGTCATCCACAGTGTATTGGGTACTAGGTGGTGTCTAGATTGAATTGCTAATGATATAACAAGCAACACTGCCTTTAATAACATTCAATGCAGGAGGAACCAGCTGGTGTATCCACAGGTCAGTGCATTGTTAGGGAGCAGAATACCTACCCGAGTACCTCTTGTTAGCACCAAATCACCAGACACAGCAACTCGTCTTGACTTGTTTAGTTGCTAACATGTGGTCCAACGAGTCTTTGATACTGGTTTCACCTAGGTTAAAATAATCACTTCTGTGCCTAAATCATGTATTCCAGTACCCAAATCTTAAATCGATAGGTTCTTTTATTTTAACCAAGCTGCAGTTTTGGAATGGTAGAATGTGAAATATTTTTTTGGCAATGGCAGCATGTGCATAAATTCATTGCAGACACATGTCACATGATGTTGATTAAATCCCCAAGTTGGGAGATATCCTGTCTAGACCACGGCCTGCAAGCCCGAAAAACTTGTACTTAATTATGAACGCTGGCCATGAAAGCCTAAGCTGTTATATCAAATCCCAAAAGTTTTACATGTATGCAGATTTGTCATTGGATCGATAGTATGCTATGAGTTATGGTGCTTTTTACATGTAACATGCCATGGTGGTATTTCAAGAATTTATACTCAGCCATGGAGAAAAACGTAATTGGAGTCAATTACAGTTATTGAATATCATAGAATTGTAATCTAGTACATGTAAAAAGTTACGTTTAAAAAGTTAACATTATGGAGACTATTTGTTATCAGGCTCCGGATAAGGTATGAAATCAAAACCAGAATGAATAGCAAAATTTATTAACAAAAGTAAGTACATCTTTAAGCTAGTTTTCAACACAATCATTATTAGTGCTGATGTACTGGCTTCAGAAAATCAAAGTTGCTGCTTGTCTGTTGAGCCAGGCTGGGACTGTAGGGAGGATGATCAGACACTTTTCAGTTTAGAGATTTTGGTGATACATACTAAATAGAATTCCCTAATAAAATACAGATCCATGTCGTGCTGCTCCTCTTGGCTTGGCCTTTCAGCTGCAGCTTGTAACCAATGATTTATATTACCTGGTAAACAAGGCTCAAGGGATGCATACAGTTGGCTATGTACACATTCATCTAGCATATTTTTACGAACTTTTACTGCAAATTATGAGTGTTACAGTGAAGTATCGCTGTAAAATGCAATTTCTTTTCTTTTGCAATGCTAAGTCGTGTTAAATAAGCTAAGAGAATGATCCAAAGCACCATTTGGTTCGTTGTAAGGTCTACCATTATGTTGGGCTCTTCCAGCTTGTCACCAAGCAACTTCATGTTAAATCAGTGAGTTTCCAGTATTGTATAGTACAGTATTCATTTGTACTCAGCCTTTCAGATAAATATTGTCAGAATATTACTGTTATTCTGAGCTTACCACCACCTCTCTGTATATGTGTATGCAGACCATCATCTCTCTTACAGTTTCGTTGTGTTGTAGGAACTGAAGTGAAGGTGACACCAGCTGGGGACTGTAACAGTTCTTCAGTTGAAGACACCCCTGTGGATGAAAACTCTCAAGTCAAAGACGGTGAGAATGAAATTTTACCATTATAGTGCCATGGGTTACTTTTTGCTTCTGCTAAAAATGCCATCGATTGGCCCCGTTTTTCTAAAATTTTTAGTATTATTTCCAACCACGCAGCGCTAACCCTGTTGTAACGAAGACAATGTGGGAATCATTCTCTCTCAGAATATGTTGGTGTGGTTAATTTCAGTGACTAACTGGATTCATAATAAGTATTCTTTGAACATGCTGCTGTCAGCTGGCTTCCCGCATGTGTTATCTTTTTAAGTCGTGTATGTTTATGATCTTGCTTGGAGCTAATTAAGATACATGGTCATTAATATGGCTAGCTCTTTGAAGAAAGAGGAAATAAATAAGGTTTTAACGCTGAGTGAAGTGTGTGACAATGAATTAACGACTTTGATTCTGTTGATGACAATCCACCTAATGCCACAATACTGCATACGTATTTCTTTGCAGAAATTGACCGTACTCGAAACCTATTTGATTGAATAACTCCAAACTTGGGATATGTACTGTATACACAATTCAAGAAGTATTAATATGCATATCACAAAAGATACTACCATATTTAGATTGTGTAGGCTGTCAAAATTATATTAATATTTCCAATTTCTTTTAATCAGAAATATTTTTTAAAAGTATTTTTTAAATTACACAAATGAAAAATAGTATTAATTTAGCAACTAGAACATTAAGGACATGTTTACCTGCTACAGAAAAAATAACAACATTCTCACTTGTCATCATCATCAACTAGAGCAGTTTCCAACCACTGGTTGGGTCTGCTTGGAGCACAAGCCTCTCCATCGTTTTCTGTCCATCCACCACTTCTCTTCTGTCACTGTTGTCCAATTAACTCCTTTTCTCTCGACACTTTTCTTCACCCCCTTGAGCCGCCTATCCCTTGCTCTTCCTCTAGGTCTCTCTTTCTTCCACTCCATTTCCAATATTTTCCATGGTATTCTCTCTTCTCCCATTCTTTTCACGTGTCCATACCATTGTAGCCTTGATTTTTCAATCCTATCCTGTAGGGGTTCTTCCTTTAATATTTCTCTGACTCTATCATTTCTGACTCGGTCCATTCTGGTTACCCCTATACGACTCCTCTGAAACTTCATTTCATCACTGAAACTTCATTTCATCAAACACTTGTAATTTCACGAAACTTGACTTGTGAATTTTAGCATAACCACTCCTTAATTGCTTGGCATCAAAAGGGTGAAATGTTTTTCAGTCGGTCAACACGATTATGAATTTATTAATTTCATTTTTTTTTCCAGTTTTAGGGTACAACACCCAGCACATTTGGGTACAATTTTGTTGGCCGACTGAAAAGCATTTAAATTTCGTTTACTAAGGCAATACTTGATATATCAGCATGACAGTGGCTTACAGATTATTACCGTATTATATACTTGTGGTGAGCTTCTGTGCCTGGTGTGGATATGCCTAATTTCATGTTCACAGCATCTGAAATAAAAATGAAAAACAATGCTATGTATAGTTAACTTTTTTAAATTAAAAGTTCATACTTAAAATGTCGGAAGGGTCTGGAGAAATCTTCCCTAATGAAACTGTCTGTCGCGTGATAGAACCAATTACTAGCCCAATGAAGAAGAAAAGAATTTCATATTTCTTCCACATCTTACGACTGCCAGAAGATAGGATTTTACTACAACTAGTGACGAGAAATCTCGAAAAGAAGACAGGTGGAAAATGGATCCAAGAAATCCAACAGGACCTCAAAACATTTGGCCTTGAGATAGCAGATACAGAGAACGAAGATAAAATTAACACCCTTCTTCAGACTCAAAAATTTTCAGGGGAAATGGACCCACAGAAGTTCAATAGAGATTTCAGATGAATTGAGAAAATTGTGAGTGGACTAAATGAAATACTAGACGGATTGTAAGAACCAAATACCGTATTTGCTTGCATAACTTTCACTTTTTTGACCAAAAATAAGTGTGAACATTTTTGGTGCATGATATATGGGGGGATTTGTATACAAAAGACTGTATTACCCCCAACCCCCCCAAAAGCATGTTTCTTTGTGTGATTTCTTTATGTAGAAGTAATTTTCCTTTTCTCTGAACAAACTTTAGGCGTTGGGAGTTAAACTGTGATGTAAACATTGTTTCAGGAAATATGCTGCATATTTTGGTCTTTACATTTACGAATTTGTTCAATAATTTTTTGCTTGGTTGGCATAATCATAGTAAGCTATGAAAAAGGCCATGTCAGGTCTTTTGACAAAATTGTTCCATATTGATTTACAATAATTAATTCAAAATACATGCATTTTCTTTCCACCTAGTAAATTCTGTCACTAATATCGTGTCGAAGAACAGACATGTTACCAGTTTATACAAGGTTCCTACACAGATCTAACAAAAGTTTGGTGCTTTTCAGTCGGTCAACACGAATGTACCCAAATGGAGCTGGGTTATGCCCTAATCCTGAAATAAATTACATAAGATTAATAAATACACTAGGATGACCAGTTTCGATCATCAAGCGATCATCAGATCCATTACACTTAGGCTATATAACATCTATGTTTGAGACTACGGGTGAAAAATATATACAATATGTACAATTATTTAGTTGCAGTGTTGGTAATGCAACAGTCGGTGTATGCTAAATGTGGTATATCTAATGTTAGGTGAACTTCTAAAATAGTGATAAAAATCCGGAAATTTGTCTGTTAGGGGTGATTATATGGTTATGCAAAATCAACTATGGTTATACTGTAATAATACTGGCTTATACTTATCGGGTTGTCTCCTTAACTGGAACTTGAAGCAGTTGCGTGTTCACTTAGGCACCAGTTATGGTCGACTGCCCCGGGTGTTAACTGGGCGGAACTTTTTTTTCCCTTGTCTCCCCTTTAGTTGCTATGTTCTTTCTGAGGTCAGTGCCATGTTTGTTTGTGTGACGTTGCCAAATCTACAAATAAACATGGTACTGACCTCAGAAAGATCATAGCAACTAAAGGGGGAGAAAAGGGAAAAACCAGTTCCGCCCAGTTAACACCCGGGGTAGTCGACCATAACTGGTGCCTAAGTTAACACGCAACTGCTTCAAGTTCCAGTTAAGGAGACAACCCGATAAGTATAAGCCAGTATTATTACAGTATAACCATAGTGGATTTTGCATAACTATATTATCACCCCTAACAGACAAATTTCCGGATTTTTATCACTATTTTAGAAGTTCACCTAACATTAGATATACCACATTTAGCATACACCGACTGTTGCATTACCAACACTGCAACTAAATAATTGTACATATTGTATATATTTTTCACTTGTAGTCTCAAACATAGATGTTATATAGCCTAAGTGTAATATCTGATGATGATCGCTTGACGATCGAAACTGGTCATCCTAGTGTATTTATTAATCTTATGTAATTTATTTCAGGATTAGGGCATAACCCAGCTCTATTTGGGTACATTCGTGTTGACCGACTGAAAAGCACCAAACTTTTGTTCACTTAGGCAACACTGAAAAATGGCTTCAAACCTCACAAAACAGATCTAACATCATTCTAGAAGACCCTATGTACTACACTTTCCTAATGTCTCAAAATATATTTTTCTCACTTTTCTTTCATAGTCTGTTCTTGCTCGCCACCAATTGAAGGAAGCATTTCTCTTCATTCTGGGGCCAATAGGACGCCCCATTTAATTAGTCTCATCAGTTCCTTATTAGCTTGCCACGGTGGGTGAGTGGTTATCGTGTCAGACTACCAACCCCAAGCTTGCAGGTTCGCTCCTGGCCATGGTAGGTGATTTTTAAAAGGCGACAAAAATTACGGCAGGCATGTCATACGTTGTTGGCATGTTAAAGAACCCATTTGAATTCAGTAGGCCGTGTTCATAATGGCAAAATTAATCTCGGGATTTTATGCCAACACAAAGTTCCTCTTTCCTCTACTAGAAAGTACTATAGTGTCAAGGAGCTTAGATATCTAACCTCCTTGATTCTCATAGCGTTCTAAGGAACGGCAAAATTTGACATGCAAGCTGCCCTCTGGGCGTCAAATAACCAAGCTTGCACCTGGCACCCGAGGCCTTACGATATTATTATTTAGTTCCTTATTGACGTTTTTTTTTACAATATTCAAGAAGGAGTTTGCCCACATTTTATACATGTCTGTTCTCTGAGAGGATTCGTACGTCGATATGTCGAATCATTGGGGGATGTCAAAATAAATCGAGTTATGGAGATACGTAGGAAAAATGTTACATTTGCGATATACTAGTCACAAAATACAATGTGCTGCCTGTAACTTAACTGACGTGACATTTAAATGCGACAATGTGCCCTGTAATGAAACTGGCAGTTAAAGCAGAAAGCGGCAACAGTTTAACTCAACTCAACCATATGTAACTTCCCGTTTTGAAGTGATGCCGATACTGTATCAGCCGATAAATGGTGGATGTTCTGCACCGAACATAGGGAAACATAACTTACATTTCTGCCATATGAAACTACAATACATAAAAATACTGAAAGATATGAAATTACGAATAAAAGAAAGCAATAAAAGTTTACTTACAGTACTTGCAAAAACCGGTATGTTAAACGCGGACACCATCCGCGCCTCCTGCGGTTTGGGCTGATATTAGATTCTATTGAGATCATAGTTCAGTATGAAAGTTTCATATAGTTGATTCAACTACAGTAATTACTGGAAAATTCAAATTAGAACCTTCGAATGAGACAAGTTGCACCGTAATAACATCTTTGGGATATAAAACAGGTTTAAGTGCTGCCAGGGTATTAAGGCTTCGAGATATCGAACCACTATACTAAGCTAAGTACAGAAGAAGGTTTGACCAGTCACTTGCACAGAACATTAATACGGTGTGTTGTTTCAGATCAGGAGGTGACTAGGCCCCCCTGTAAGAAGGCAAAGCTGATGCGCTTGGAGCGCAAGAAGCAGAAGCTGGCTAGGCAGGGCTACAATCTTCAGGAGGTGGAACAGATGCTGCAGGACAGCAAGAAACCACCTCCTCAAGGAAAGGCTCTTGAGGACTTCCTCAACGAGCCCCTGCCAGATAAACCTGCTCATCATTTAGAGGTGAGTGCACTTTGTGGTGATTTTTCCATTTTTTATTTGTCTCATTAAGTTTAGCTGTCTTAAAATTATTAGTTTTTGGGCTTTTTTAAACATTGGGATTAGTGCATCCATCACTGCAGTCCTTCTTTCTCACTTTGTCGACCTAATTGCTTCGATTACAGCGACTTCCTGCTCAGGCGATAGTGTAACTATTGCGTTCATCATGATTTGGAGTCTCAAAGACTGGCTTGACTACCGTATTTTGCCGCCCAGAATGGTGCTTCAATAGGAAATCATCTGCTAAGTTTAAGGTGATTTCAATTTTAATAAAGCCTGGATGACATCCCTGTATTTTGTACTTGGTGGTCTTCTTAGCTTGTTTCCATTTGTTGTGGGTGATGGCACAGGAGTCTAGCTGTCTGTCTCTCAGCAAGATGGATTGGGTTCAATTCCTTGCTAATGCTCGTGTAATTTTTGAGGTGAAATGTTATGTATGGTGGTTTGGAATCCACGTAAAAAAATAGGGGGTCTCATGGCTTATGATTGCGAGATTGGTTGGTTCTTAAGTTTAGGGGCTGCGACAACGCGGTCACGTAGCCCCGTGTACTTTGTGTGTGTGTAGAATCTGTTTGATAACCGGTGTTAATTGTGATGACTGTTAGTGTGTGTTATCTTTTTTAAAATTTAAGTACATACTGCAACTTAGAATTTTTCAAATAGTTCCTACTTTTGCCGCCAAGCGCCACCGTCAACAACTACTAGGCCAAGTTCAGAACTTAGCTACTCGACGACACCGCAGTCGGCTCTTGGCAATGAACGTAGAAACCTAAGAGCGTTGTTTACATTCTTAACCTAACCCATTTAGCTTCACACCGGTGTAATTAGTGGAAGGTTCTTTAACATGCCATAAATCTATGACATGGGACCGCCGGCTTTACTTCCCCTCCGAAGGAAGGCATACTGAGGGATTTTTAACGCTCTTAAAAAATCCGACGGCTTCGGCCGGGTTTGAACCCGCTATATTGGGCATAGAAGCTCAGCATGCTACCGACTACGTCACCGAAGCCACTAATGGTTGCGAGATTAACGATCACATAAAGTATTGGGTCGGTGCATAAGTCTGTGCCGTTCTTCATTGGGTTAGCACCACTGCATTGTGAAACCTTCGTTTTTGTTTTTCAATTGTTTTCTTACTTCTGTTTGGAGTTTGATTGTTCCGAACAGGAACTTGTAGTTAAGAGCTCGTTTTGGTCATTTCAACCAGTATGGAGTGTGGAGTAGAGAAAAATGGAAACTGTCTCCCATTTTGGCCATGTTAAATCGGGAAATGTTGTGATCCTATATTGTATTTGCTTGAATCTCGTGTTGTATGCTCAGGAGCATTTAACCACTTACACTAAGGTAGTCATTCGCCAGCTATGGCAAATTTTCAAGTCTCTGATGAAGATTTGGGCTCGAATCCCAACTGCTGTCACATTTCCAAGTCTCAGAGGAAGATTCGGGCTCGAATCCCAACTGCTGTCACATTTCCAAGTGTCGGAGGAAGATTCGGGCTCGAATCCCAACTGCTGTCACATTTTCAAGTCTCCGTTGAAGATTCGGACTCGAATCCCAACTGCTGTCACAGTTTCAAGTCTCAGACGAAGATTCCGGCCTGAATCCCAACTATTGTCTCATTTTCAAGTTTCTGATAAAGATTCTGGCTCAAATCCCAACTACTGTCACATTTTCAAATCTCGGGTGAAGATTCGGGCTCAAATCCCAACTGCTGTCACAGTTTCAAGTCTCAGATGAAGATTCGTTCTCAAATCCCAACTGCTGTCACAGTTTCAAGTCTCAGACGAAGATTCGTGCTCAAATCCCAACCGCTGTCACAGTTTCAAGTCTCAGACGAAGATTCGGGCTAAAATCCCAACTACTGTCACAGTTTCAAGTCTCAGACGAAGATTCGGGCTCAAATCCCAACTACTGTCACAGTTTCAAGTCCCAGACGAAGATTCGGGCTCAAATCCCTACTACTGTCACAGTTTCAAGTCTCAGACGAAGATTCGTGCTCAAATCCCAACTGCTGTCACAGTTTCAAGTCGCAGACGAAGATTCGGGCTCAAATCCCAACTACTGTCACAGTTTCAAGTCTCAGATGAAGATTCTGACTCGAATCCCAACTGCTGTCACATTTTAAAGACTCTGATAAAGATTCGAGTTCAAATACCAACTGCTGTCATATTTTCAACTCTTACTCAATAGATGTGACTGTTCTATGGGGAGCTATGCCTTCAAGCCATTTCTATATTCTCATTTCATTAATTTACAAGCTTGACACGAAAAATTGTTCAGATTTTTTTTCTGGTGGGTTTTTATTCATGTTACAACACATTTTACACCCTTGTAAAATGACCAACATGTGTCAAGCCCTTAAATGACTGTAACAACATGACAGACCATCTGAAAAGTGTGCTCCCTTTCTGTTTTAGCTAGAATTTGGGTGGACCTTACAACAACCACAATATTGTGTTTCATTCATTTAATTAATATTTGTCATAAATTATGGTAACTTTTCCATTATTATTTTCTAATTTTTGTCTCGTAAGTGAGATACATCTCTGATATGATGGTGTGGGGTACGTGAAATAGTGTGATTACTATGTTTCATTGCATTGGTAACCATCATTGTGTACTGTAGTACTAGTGAATATGTTCTGCTTCAATGTACTGTAATATGTTGTTGTATATTGCATTGTGTGTTTATGTTAATGCCTTTGTGTCCTTAAACAGCTATAGTCAGTTCATATAATCATTGCTGGTGGTCATCTTATCTACACTTTTCTTTCATAGTTTTTTATCTACGATGCTAAATCACCTGACAAGGGAAGGTCATGTGTTGTTGTACAAGTTATAGAAAGAGAAATCTGTGTGCCAATAGCTGCTGCTATAGACATATCTTGGAATTCAGGGTGGTAAATGAGTCATTTTCTAATGAGGTTTTCTGTAAAGTCAGTGGCTTGTTGCAAGTTTACTCCAAACATCCTTAAGAAAGACATATGGTTTAGGAAGATATGGATAGTGAAATTAATTATTCTTCAAGATAGTAGAGTTCAACTCTGGTGTATATAGCTAATGCCTGTTGCTCACGGTAAAATGTTTCTTAAAATTTATTTTACAACTAATTTTATAAAAAAATTGACGAAAGCTAGCTGTGTTGTTCACGGTAAAATTATTTTATAAAATCCGTGGATGTATCAGGATCGCCATCTACCGATAAACTTCTGAACCAAGAATCAGCTGTTCAACACACATTGGTTTGAGAGTATGGCTCCAGCAAACAAAGCAAAAATTGCTGCTTTAGCTACAATTATATGTTGTACAGTGGTAAAAAGGAAGAAAAGAAATGCTAGGAAGTCCTGGACTCGGGAATGGATGAAAAGAAGAGTAGAGGAATGCTGTCTTTGGTCGAAAATGAGTTGAGGTTAGAAGATCAGAATTCATATCGGAATTTTCAAAGAATGGAGGGAAGCAGTTTTAAAAAACTCCTAGATCTTGTTGGTCCCAAAATTATTCGACAGGACTCTAATATGAGGCAAGCCATTTGCCCTGAAATGAGACTGCAAGTGAGTTCGAAGCTCCTTCACATCAGCCTGGCTTGTGCTCGGTCGAATTTGTGAAACATATTCGGCGATTGAGTTTTCTGCCTCCCTTCTTGCATTTCTATTGTGGTCCTCCTCCAGCAATACTATGTGATTTGTATGGACGCTTGTTCTATGCCAGGATTGGACTCATTAGTCACCGTAAATACATCCACAAACTGGACTGAAGGAAGAAGATTTATACTCGGATCGAGTTAAAGCCGATGATGATGGGCTTTTTAACCTCATACAAACACTGATATTTCTGGTACTCGTCCAGTAAAACACTAACAGCTTCCTTAGTCCAGCTGGAGCCTGCCATTTTCAAAGTGTTTGTTTACAAGCGAGTTTCACAATCTTCTCACCACGTGGCGCCAGCATCATCTTCATGTCAGCTTCCCTGATTGGTTCGTTTCGTAAAATTAATTTTACGGAATAGATCATGTCCTATTTTATGGAAAGTTTTAGCAAAGGTTTTATAAAACTTGAATTTGACTGTGAGCAACAGAAATTTTATAAAATTAAATTATTGTACAATAAATTTGAAGGAAAATTTTACCGTGAGCAATGGGCATTAGACCCCTCTGTTGCCAGCTTGTTCCTTGTTTTCATTGCTTATAAGTCCTATTTGATGACAATATCATATTACAAGACAGTTATGATGCTTTCTGAGGTTCAATGAATTGTGAAGAGATCATCAGAGCATCAATTTAATCCATAGTATGAGAATATGGGATGTTGATTGCATTCATTAGAAATACACATGTATTCACGAGACTACCCACATTCTGATTTAATATGAACATAATTAATTAAACCATTATCCCTCAGCTAGCTACACACATACTGTATGCAATTGTACCTCATTTGAATATTAATAATAATAATAATAATAATATTGGGAACAATACTATGACCACGTTACAAGCTGCTTCACTAATTATTGCCGAATTAGCCACTAGTCTTTTGTTTCTTTACAGGACTAATACAATAGACACTAAAGTACTAGATAGGGTTGGCAATTAAGATCATTCCATGTGGTTACTAGATGATTTCCAATTGGTTTCACTTTTTTACCTCCCCACCCCCAAAAGAAAAAGGATTCCTATGAAGGGTGTACACTCTGGAATCTACTGCGACGATCAACATTGGATTTAACTCATAGACATGTACTGTGTCCGTTCGCCAACCAGAGGCTCAATATTGATACAATTGGGAAGGTAGTTATGAAAACCAATTCCATCAGAAATTTAAAACACACTACCACCAGTTTATTAAATGAAAACATCACACAAAACAATAGTATCACCATCCTATCATCCTTGAACAACTTGACTGAAGTGATTAATCATTATGTCTATGAGACATCAATTCCAATTTGGGCATCATTTGCTAGTAAACAAAATAAACAGTACCCTTCCTATATCATGAATCTTCTGTTCTTTTTATGTTAATGTTCTTCTGTAAGTGGCTAAGCAGAATCTATCTCAATCTATTACAACTTCATGTTACTCACTTGCTATATTCTCGTGATACAGCTTCACTAAATGTCAGTAGATTTATTATTGAAATACCAGATTCCCATAACAGACTTGATTTAACACCATAAAACTATAATTTTGTCACCCACTGACATTCTAAATATTCTCATCATCTTCTCATAACACTAACATGTCAATAATTTACAAAACAATTCGACTTGGGCTTCCATAGAATTTGACATTTTTTTCTCAATTTTGGATGGGATACGTGGCATGACATAATTCAACATTACTATAACATCCTTTAATACTTCATTAATCACTGTTAATCATCCTACATACGTTAATCATCATACATCGTGGCTAACTCCTGGCTCACATTTGTAAATACAGTATCATCATCTCAACATTAATGCCCAGTTATCAATGAATATGCGTTATGCAGGGTGTCGAGCAATACGGGAAATACGGGAATTTTAGTGACCCGGGAAAATACGGGAAATTCGCACTTGATACGGAAAATCTTAAAATGTCTCATAAAGCCTGACTTCTTAGCCCCCGAACGCTCGGTCGAGTCCTCCCGCTCAGTCTTCTATTTCGCCTGCAGACTGCATTGCCACCCGGAATTTGCCCCACCGATAGAGCGGTAAGCGGGATGAGAACCAGCCAATGTCGAATGCATGCTTTGCCTGGCCGACCGATGGCTGTACCCTCTCTGCGCTGGGCTGCGCGCACCACGCTCGTTGCTGACAATGACATACACGAATCAGTCCGCATTGTTATTCACAGAGGAGACCTGGGTTTCTCGACAAGAATAGCCCTTAAAGACGCTAACAACTCAAGATCTCAGAAAATTCCAGACGCGGATGTGCTGCAATTTCGCACCAACTGTCGAGAATTGTACATTTGTATCCTTTGGCTGAAAAAATCAAAGAGAGGTCAACTCTTGTTCACAAGAGACCCATGCTATTTCCTGCCCAGACCCTATAGGTAAAGATACGAGAAAATTGCATTTTGAAATTGATTTTGTTGCACTTTCATTTTGAAAAATAGCATTTTGGAGCATTTTGAAATTTAAAAATTAGCATTTTGTAGCATTTAAAAGTTCGCCACTAGGTACAATAAACAGGTTCAAAATAATATGCACGGAAACTAATTCAAACATGTGCAGGATTGGAAATATGGGTGTTTCTGATAAACGGCATAAGCATTTAATATAAGTCTCCTGTTGTGTGTGTGGTTTTTATTTTTACTAAGGGAGTGTTAGAAGTATTAAAATCCTAATATCAGTATTACAGAAATGTAGAAACTTGACATCATACATTTTTCAGAAATGTGAGATCTCTGAAAATAAAGACATCAGCCTGGCTAATTGGCAAGATTGAGTTCAAGTGCTGTCGGTTGGTTGTATGACGTGAGGCGAGGGTACCTAAGCTATGCTCAAAAGATCCAAAGGTCATGTTCTCATTATGCAATCAACAATATCAGGTGTTGTGTAGCAACTCAAATATTGAGGGCCGGCGGAGAGTTGTATTAGTTCACTGGTACCAAGGTGCCAATTGTTAGAATAAAGCGAGCTGTGGTCAGGCAACAATGCTTGTCTTACGAAGTTTACTGTGTGGCAGGTGGAATGACGACAATACCGGGCTGTCCTGGACTCGATGGACGAATTGGTTCAAATTCTGAAGATGTCTATGAAATCCTTTTGTGTGGTTTTCCTACTAACTCCTTGCTAAGTTCCATTCATTTCTTTTAATAACTTATCTTATGAGGTAGGATTCAAGAAGTGCCATTTGACCATTAAACCACCGGCAAATAGAAATTCAATGCCCCTCATCCATGGCCCTCATTGAAAAGGAAATAATAATGTGAAGGAAGCAGAAAGGAGTGCAGAAATTACAGGGGAGTCACACTCATATCTCACTGTGCCAAGATATATGAAAAGATATTAGAAAGTAGAATACGAGCCAAAGTGGAGAGAAAATTGAGAGAGGAGCAGTATGGATTCAGACCTGGGAGATCAACAGTGGATCTCATATTTTCAGTGAGACAGCTCCAGGAACACCACTATGAATTTGGAGAGGATCTGTTGATGGCCTTCCTGGACATCGAAAAGGCCTATGATAGTGTGTGTAGGGAGAAGGTTTGGAAAGCAATGGAAAACATGGGAGTGGAAAAAGGGACTGTAGGCAGAGTGAAGGAGATGTATTGTGGAAGTGTGAGTTGTGTGAAAGTTGGAGGGGAAAGAACAGACTGGTTCAGACAAATGAGTGGCCTGAAACAGGGTAGTGCGCTGTCACCCCTTCTCTTTATTGTGGTTATGGACGAGGTAATGACACGGATTGCAGGAAAGATAGGAGAAGATAAGATGAAAGCAATGGTGTTTGCAGATGATCTCATGGTCTGGGGAAACAAGGAGGAGGAAATTCAGGAGCAATTGAAGGCTTGGGAAGAAACAGTGGGAGAGTACGGATGGAAGTTCAACATCAGTAAATGTGAGATCCTGTTAACGACCAGGAAAAAGGACAGACCAATGAGTGGGATAACACTTGGAGGTGGACAGCTGAAGAAGGTGGAAAGTCTCAAGTACTTGGGAAGTCTAGTGGAGGAAAATGGGAGAAATGACAAAGAGATTACGGAACGTGGCAGACAGGCAGAAGCATTTCTGAGAAGCATTAGGAGCTTAGTGTGGAATAAAGATGTCCCACAAAAAAGCAAGGAAGTGTTATACAGAAGCTACTATATCCCGATACTGACCTATGCTTCAGAAACGTGGACAATGAAGAAAAGAGACATAAGCAGAATACAGGCAGGTGAAATGAAGTTCCTGCGAAGTAGGATCGGAGTAACAAGAAGAGACAGGTTGAGGAATGAAAAGGTCAGGGAAATGGTGAAAGAGGAGCCCTTGCAAGGTAGGATTGAGACGTCAAGACTGAGGTGGTATGGACACTTAAAGAGAATGGATGAGAAGAGGATTCCCAAGAGGATACATGAGATGCAGATGCAGAAGAAACGACCAAGGGGAAGACCAAGAGATAGATGGCTGAAAGGAGTGGAGAAATGTGTCAAGAAGAGAGGCGAGGACTGGAGCAGAGTGACAGCGGAGAGGTGGTGGGAATAAAGGACTAAGTGGCGAGGCTTATGTTCCAAACAGACCCAGCCTGGGGCTGGAAACTGTACAAGATGATGATGATGATGATGATGAATGTGAATCATACATTTATTTAACTTTGTGTAAATATCACACAATGGATAATTAACTAAATAATAAAACGTATGTTTACTCCCTCATTATTTCCTGACCACACTGCGACTCTTGACTGACAATCTGTAAAACAGTATCCGAACTCACGGAGAAATCGCCGGACGACATGTAACATAACCTATAACTCACACATGGTAGAGAATACTTTCATCATATTATACAACATTTCCCAAAGCAAAGAGAACGCCTAACAAACATTGTCTATTCATATCACGATACGTACTTGAGAGTTTTCATTTTCATTTCAAATACAAGAAATGAGGGCCAGCGCGATATAAACCTATAATCTTATATATAAAAGTGAAAGTCTGTATGTGGGTATGTATGTATGTATGTATGTGGGTCTGTTCCGTATACAAATCTACACCGTTCCAGCAATCTCAACCAAATTTTGCATACACATAGTTTAGGACCCGGAAGGAACCGCTGGCTACATGAATTTTCGATAGTCTTTCTCATTCTTTTGATTTAGGCCCTTTTGGACTCAAGCACAGGCTAATCAAATCATAAAATATACTCATGAAGGAATGGCAAGGCAGATAGTTTCCATGGCAACATAGCTCAAGTTGAGACACGGCCGTCTGGATGCCATTTGCGCTCTGCACTACTGGTATAGAAAATGAGCATCTTTACTTGAAATCCCGTTAGTTACTCACCTACTCACACAGCACTGTCAACCGAGTTTAGCATAACAAAGACTTGACACTATCTTCTACTATATATTTGTCAAATACCACTCACTCACTCATTCATTCATCACGAAATCTCAGAAACCACCGAACGGATTGGAATGAAATTTGGTATGCAGCTTCCCCAAGGACCGCAAATGCCCACTAAGAAAGGATTTTTGTATATTCAGGTTCTAAAGGGGTGTTAAGGGTGTAGACCTGCATTTCATTGACTAGCAATATCTCCCGATTGGTTTCATTGGGGGATGTGATACTCGGCACATAAACTCATCATTAAAAATAAGAAGACACGAGTCTCAGGGTTTTTCGATGTGGTGTATATTATGAGGTGAAAGGGGTGAAAAGTGGGGATTGAAATATTCCTAAATGAGCGTGTATCTCTTAAACGACAAAGGCGAGGAGTTTGAAACTCAGCGAAAAAAAAATCAGCATAAAAAATAAGTAAATATGTGTTTGACCATTTTTTTATAAATCCAATTTAAGGGGCCCATGGGGAAGGGTGAAATTCTGGTGGGGGGGACAGGAAAGAAAGTGTCCTAACTGATTGACTGACTGACTCACTCATCAAACTCAGGGGGAAAAACTGCTTTAAAGTAAGTAAATAGCTGTTCGACAGGTTTTTTTCATAAATCAAATTTAAGGGGTTCATGGGGAGGGGTGAAATTCTGAAAACAGAAAATTGAAAGAAAATGTCCTGACTCACTCACTCACTCACTCACTCACTCACTCACTCATCATCATCGCCCTGCCAAAATTATTGAAGTTAGAAACATGACCGTTTTGGGATATGTTCATTGTATGTCAAAACAGTCTACTAAGGGAGGATTTTCGGATATTCAGGTTCTAAAGGGGTCTTAAGGGGGTTAAACCTGCATTTCATTGAATAACAATATCTCTCGCATGGTTTCATTGGGGGATGTGATTCACGGCATATAAACTCATCATTAAAAAGTAAGAAGACACGTGTCCGATGGTTTTTCGATGTGGTGTATATTATGAGGTGAAAGGGGTGAAAAGTAGGGATTGAAAGATTCCTAACGGAGCGTGTATCTCTTAAACGACATAGGCGAGGAGTTTGAAACTCAGCGGAAAGAAATCAGCATACAAAATAAGTAAATATTTGTTTGACCGTTTTTTCATAAATCCAATTTAAGGAGCCCATGGGGAGGGGTGAAATTCAGAGGGGAAAAAACTGGAAAGAAAGTGTTCTAACCGATTGACTGACTGACTCACTCATCAAACTCAGGGGGAAAAACTGCTTTAAAGTAAGTAAATAGCTGTTCGACAGTTTTTTTTGGATAAATCAAATTGAAGGGGTTCATCGGGAGGGGTGAAGTTCTGAAGAAAAACAAATGAAAGAAAATGTCCTGACTCATTCACTCACTCATCATCGCCCAGCCAAAAATTTTGAAGTTGGAAACATGGCATTTTGGAGATATGTTCGTTGTTTGTCAAAACCGTACACTAAGGGAGGATTTTTGGATATTCAGGCTCTAAAGGGGTCTTAAGGGGGTTAAACCTGCATTTCATTGAATAACAATATCTCAAGAGTGGTTTCATTTGTGGATGTGATACTCGGCATATAAACTAATCATTAAAAATAAGCAGACAGGTGTCTAAGGGTTTTTCGATATGGTGTATTATTATGAGGTGCAAGGGGTGAAAAGTGGGGGTTGAAGGATTCCTAATGGAGCGTGAAGGCCTATCTCTTAAACGACATAGGTGAGAAATTTGAAACTCAGAGAAAGAAAATCAGCTAAATAAATAAGTCCGTTTATTTTTTCATAAATTAATTTAAGGGGCCAATGGGGTGGGGTGAAATTCTGGGGGAAAAAAGGAGTGAAATTGTCCTAACTGACTGACTGACTCACTCACTCATCATACTCAGGGGAAAAAGACAGCTTAAAAAAATTAGTTAATAGGTGTTCAAGAGTTTTTTCATCAATCCAATTTAAGGGGCCCATGGGGAAGGGTGAAATTCTGGTAAAAATAATTGAAAGAAAATGTCCTGTCTGACTCACTCACTCATCACGCCCAGCGAAAACTATTAATGTTGGAAACATGAAATTTTGGGAATATGTTCGTTGTATGTCGAAAACGTCAACTAAGGAATGATTTTTGTTTATTCGGGATTTAAAGAGGTGTTAAGGGGGTAAAGGTGCATTTCATTGAATAACGATATCACATGATTTGTTTCTTTGGGGATGTGATTTTCGGTATAGAAACTAATCATTAAAAATAATCAGACATATGTCTAAGGGTTTGTCGATGTGATGTATATTATGAGGTGAAAGGGGTGAAAATTGGGGGTTGAGGGATTCTTAACGGAGCGTGTATCTCTGAAATGACATAGGCGAAAAAATTTAAATTTGGCGGGAAAAACAGCTTAAAATACAAGTAAATAGGTGTTCGACCGTTTTTTCATAAATCCAATTTCAGGAGCCCTTGGAGAGGGGAAAAATTCTGGGGGGGGGGAAACAGGAAAGAAAGTATCGTAAATGATTGACTCACTTAGTCACTCATCAAACTCAGGGGGAAAACAGCTTTAAATAAGTAAATAGGCGTTCGACCATTTGTTTCATAAATCCAATTTAAGGGGTTCATGTGGAAGGGTGAAATTATCAAAAATAAATGAAAAAAAATGTCCTGACTGACTCACTCACTCATCATCGCCCAGCCAAAATTATTAAAATTAGAAACATGAAATGTTGGGGATATGTTCATTGTATGTCGAAAACGTCTACTAAGGAAAGAGTTTCGGATATTCAGGTTCTAAAGAGGAGTTAAGGGGGTAAACGTGCATTTCATTGAATAACAATATCTGACGAGTGGTTTCATTTGGGGATGTGATACTTGGCATATATACTAATCATTAAAAATAAGCTGACACATGTCTAATGGTTTTTCCATGTAGTGTATGTTATGAGGTTAAAGGAATGAAAAGTGGGGGTTGAAAGATTCCTACCGGAGCGTGTATCTCTTAAAAGACATAGGCGAGGAGTTTGAAACTCGGAGGAAATCAATCAGCTTAAAAATAAATAAATAAATAAAATAAATAGGTGTTCGACCGTTTTTTCATAAATGCAATTTAAGGGGCCTATGGGGAGGGGTGGAATTTTGGAAGAAAAACGTCCACTAAGGAATGATTTTTGGATGTTCACTCTCATCGACCAACCAAAACTATTAAAGTTAGAAGAATTACATTTTGGGGATATGTTCGTTGTGTGTCGAAAACGTCTACTAAGTAGGGATTTTTGGATATTCAGGTTCTAAAGGGGTGTTAACGGAGTTAAAACTGCATTTCATTATATAACAATATGACACTCATTTATTTGCAATGGAGGGTGTGGCCCCCGGAGGCAAATTGGATATACATAACAAATAAATAATTACACATAACAATTCAATTACAATTATACAACAATTAAACTGGAGTATTTACACAAATAGTCAGTCTTTTCTTAAACACACCTATATGTTTGGGAAAAGGCTCTAACACTGCGGCAGGTAGAGAGTTCCAGTTATCAATGGCACGGTTTACAAAAGAATATTTACCATAATTTGTTTGCTGTGGTCGGCCCTTAACTTTGAAAGGATGATCGCTCCTACCCATGTAAGTAATGTAAGTAATGACGCGAGCGAAGCAAGGCTAAAAATGAGATGGTGTGTGTCTGTGTATTACTCAATCACGCAAGTACCACTGGTCCGATATACGTGAATTTTACATGGAAGTAGCTGATTTACCTGGTTAACATATAGGTTACTTTTGATTACAATACTTTGCACTATTTAAAGATGGCGACCATTTTAGTGACGTCACTACACCCTTTGGTTTCCAACTCATATTTCCATTTGAAATAAAAAGAGAACGCTAAGAAATAGCAAACTTTTGATGGCATATACGAGGTTTAAAATTACATTTTCTATCCGAAAGGTATCTCCAACGGTTAGCGAGTAAAATCTAAATTTGTGCTATAAAACACGGTCAACGCCGAGCGTTGTAGTTGGACAAAATGTTTCATCCTTAATCTCCCTCTGCGCAGCACCTCGCCTATCCCCTATTTTAACTGTCACCTTCACATTTTAATTTATTTATGACCCGTAGCGAAGCACGGGTACTTCAGCTAGTATATTATAAGCATAACCTTTTTGTTCTAATTTTTAAAAAGAATCGGCACAAACGATTGGAATATTCCTTTTATTAGCACAACCAAATGAATCTACGAAATAATTTCTCCAAAATCATCGTTTTACTGGCGATAAACAGTGGATATTATGCGGCAATAATAACAGTACCATTTTCAAATTGATTTTTACCGTAATTGATTGTTTTCACGACAATAATCGATGTTCGTACATATCGATTATTACTCGTAAATATCGATTATATAGCCGATATTTTCATTGCTGGGAACTCGCAAATTTCAAAGTTGCGGCGCGAAAATGTAATTAAACATAATATTCAACATTAATCAGTAAATTCGGCACTTTTCACATTTATCGCATTTATGGGAATAATTCGCAAGAATCCTTAGTTATTGCACTTTGTCGCACATTCAGTTTCGCAAATTTTGTGTATACATAGTCATATTAGTTACCAGGTAGTTGAATAAAGGAGAAAAAAGTAAAATTCACATTTATCCCAATTGCGATTTTCCCGTATCTCTACCTATAGGGGTCGCTGAGACTCCTAAGTTGGAAGCAGTTAGAATCGTCATTGCCCTGGAAATTCTTTGTGATCAGAAGAATTTGCTTTCTGGCGCAATGGCTGACCGCATCAAGAGCAGCTACTCCGCACTTCTGAGACTGCGCGTTTGGAGCAGTTTGACGGAAAAGAGCTACGGCTCGACGTGTTATGGTCTGAATTAGTGGCTTCAGCACCTTCCTCAGTTCCTGCCAAAAACGATCTCACAAGCTTCGTTCAAATGTTACTGACTTTGTTTCACAACAATACAGCTCTAGAGAGAAGTTTCTCCCTGAACAAGGAGTGCATGACCGTCAATCACAAAGAAGCAAGTCTGATTGGCATGCATACTGTTCAGGACGCTGTGATGGTAGCTGGTGGAGTAGAAAAGATAACTGTGAGCAAGAGTCCATACTGTACGAAACTCCTACGCCGTGTTCAAGGAAGCAAAACAGGTGCGAAGCGACGGCTAAGGTGGCAGTCGAAAGAAAAGCCACAAAAGATCTCCAGGAATTGAAGAGAAAAAACAAGTACTGTCAAAAGAACTTAATTTTAATAATAAATTTTATTTCAGCCAATGGCCATAATAGTAGGAATACCATACAAGTTCATTCGGTACAAAATTTTGTAATAGACATCTGATGTTCACCGCATGTTAATACACGATATCTCTCACACTGCCTCTTACATAAAATACACACGCAGTTTAAGTTTGGCTGGTGATACTTCTTTTCAGTGCAAACTTTATGGTGAAAACCGTGCACTGCCATTCGTGTCATCATATGACGGAGTTCATAATTCGAGTTCATCCACTCACAAGTCGTCATGGCATCTGTACAGTAGAAGTCACTCCAAATATGTCTCCTCTTGTCACGAAGTTCACTCAGTAAAGCATCATATGCTCCAGTGGCGGGCAGCATCCATTGATTTCTTAAATCTTCTATATAAAATTGCTCTTTGGCCAATACATATACAAGGCGAGAGGATGTGTATTTTGAAAGATTGAGTAACTTTTTTAAGTATACTGCCTTCACTCTTTCCATTTTCTTCAGGTCATTCTTTGTCAGGTGTTGCCATATATTTTCCAATGCATATGCAACTATGGGAGTAATTTTGAGCTTAAATAACGCCATGCCTGTATCAAGGGACAATTTTCCGAGTTGTCTTATGTCATTCATTGCTACAATTGCTGTGTCAACTTTGTCTTGTATGTGCTTCGTAAATACAACTCCCTGTGTTTGGAATGTTACTCCTAAGTACTTAAAATTGTTCACTAATTGTAATCTTTTGCCTTTATATTCCAAATGATGATTGACTGACAGTCTACCTCCTTTTCTAAAGGCCATGAACATTGTCTTGTTTTCGTTCAATTTAAGTTCATTTTCGTCCGCCCAGTTTACTAGTCTGTTGAAAGTCTCCTGTAACCTTTCAAGTGATGTGGATGTTAGCACCATGTCATCCGCATACATGTATATGGAGACATCTTGATCCTCTATAATCTGGGTCACATCCATGGTTGCAATATTGAACAGGAGAGGACTTAGTGGGTCCCCCTGTAGCACACCGATTGTCAGTTCAATGCAATGCGATTCCATTCTGTTGTCATCAATTCATACTTGGTTACTGGTTAGGATATTTCTTATCAGTCTCGTTAAATAGTGCTGATGTCCTATCAGTGAATCTAGCTTCTCCAACATCATCTTCCTGTTTACAGAATCAAACGCTTTCGAATAGTCGATAAATACCACATTCAACTTGCCTTTTCCGTGTCGTAAGGCTTCCTCAATGTCACCTTGAAGACATTTAATTGCATGTGTAGTTGACCTGCCTCTCCTAAATCCGAATTGTTCATCTGGAATTTGGTGTTCCGTTAGATCTGTCAGTCTCAATGTTAGTAGTTTTGTTAACAATTTAAATCGTGAGCATTCCAGAGCTATGCCTCGGTATGCATCTGGACTACCTGCATCTCCCTTTCCCTTATACAAAACTTTAATTGTGGAGTGCCTCCACTTGTCCGGTATATTCGCTTGTATTAAGCACTGATTGAGAAGGGCCAACCAGTCTTCTTTCATTTCTTCAAAACTACCTTTAATGTGTTCATTAAATATCCTATCAGGACCACATGCTTTTTGGTTCTTCAACTGTTGCACAGCTAATTCGACCTCGCCACTTATAAAGGGAACAATTACACTACTACTCTGGTGTTCGCCATTGTAAACTGGTCTTGTGTCATTTGCTTGTAACACTCTCGTAAAATGCTTTTCCCAATCCTCCATTGAGAGGTCTCTGGGAAATCGTGGTTGCCGTTCACTCAGAGCCTTGTAGGGGTGTCGTTTTGCTTCTTCCAACATTTTTGCTTCTTCCTTCTTATGGAATGAAGTTCTTGCATCTGTCAGTATGACTTTATATACTCTCCTTTTTTCTCCATATTTTAGTAAAGCCTCTTTTGACTGGTTTTGCCTTACTTCATGCAACTCTCTCAGTGCGTCTTTCCGTGCTTTGTAACACTCCACATTAAACCAAGGTTTTGCGCGTCTCTGGGATGGGCAGTACGGTTCTGCTGCTGTTTTGATTATATACTCTATACGCTCTAAAGCCATATTTAAGTCATCATCTTCCTGACAATAGGGTGATCCTAATGTTTCCACTACATCATTGTGAAGACTTTCTTTGTTTATCTTCCTGATCAGATGATTATGCTTCTTGATGTTTGGCGATTCACCCCAAGCTTCTATTTCAAATTCCGCTTCCACTGGTATGTGCTTCCTTATAACAACATCATCTCTCACTTTTGTATTAATGACCTTGGCGCGTTTCATGTTTGAAAAGATGAGATCGATGGTGCTACTACCATTGCTACATATGTAAGTTTTCATATGTGGATCATTGACAAGTGATAGGCCTTCACCCTGTAGAAAATTCAACACAGCTTTCGATTTGTTAGTAACCTGATCTATCCGACAATTGAAGTCCCCCGCTAAGATGATCATTCCGCTCCTATTTGCTTTCCGCAGCACAAAGTCAAGTTCCTCTATGATTTCTTCTTCTTCTTCATTTCCCGTTTCCAGCTTCCTGGGTCGGGTTGTGAATCAAGGACCTCCAACGTTGCCTGTCTCTCCACCACTCCTCTCCCCCTTTAAGTACATCTTCAGGTTTTCCTCCCTTCTTCTCCACGCACTCCCACACTGTATCTGCCCATCTCTTTCGGGGCCTTCCGCGTGGTCTCTTCCCCGAAACCTTTCTTTGGCACTCTCTCCTCTCCCATTCTCATCATATGTCCATACCACTTTAACTTGGTTGTTTCTATCCTGTCCTGCAGCTTCAAGATTCCTGTCCTCCTTATCTCCTCATTTCTGATTCTATCTCTTCTGGTCTTCCCTTCTATACCACTTAGGAATTTCATCTCCGCTGCTTGTATTCTACTCTCCTCTCTTTTTGTAGTGGTCCATGCTCCAGCTGCATATGTTAGTACGCAGTCTGGTTGAAAGTACGCACCGATCACTTCTAAAAATTTTGTTTCAATCATTATAACATTTGAGCTGCTATATAACGTTCTCGTTGGTGCAAGTTCTGGGTTTACTATACATGTTATCCCACCACTGGGTCTTCCTCTTTCACCTTGTGAAGCAAACGTGTGCATGGTATACCTATTATATTCACACCATTCTCGAGTTAAAAATGTTTCTGTTAAAATTGCTACTGAATAATTTCGTAGGATGTCTCTTGGAATCGTTTTCATGACACTTAATAGACCCTCTATGTTCCATACTAATATTGAGCATTTAAAAATCTTATTCCCTGAGTCCTCTGAACCTCCATGGTGCTCGAAAAGGACGACAGATTACATCCTTCGGCCAGAAGTTACTATTGTTTACATCTTGGAGAGCATCTAGTGGAACCCCTACTTTGTAGGCTCGACTGGACTCCGAGCTGCTTACTATCTGACAGTTAACATCTTCTATACCATTTTCTCTTAGAAAGACTTCTAAATCATCTTTTGTTGTGTTGGGATGAAGTTTTCCCACATAAATCCATCCTTTTCTTTCAGCTGCTTTTATTCTATAATCTCCCGTCCTATCCCCTTTTATTATGACCCTCTTCTCCGCTGTCTTAACGTACTGGTTGTCTATACCTTGGATGTTTTGCGAGGTCCGTGGGGTTCTCCGACGGCTAATTTGCATCTTCCAACCTTCATCTCTTTCATTCTCATGCGCTGCAATTTGTTTGATGACCTCTCTTACCTCTTCAGGAATGTTTACCACTGAATTAGTTGTCTCATTCGTTGTTTCATCCGTATGTGCTAGTTGCGATGTCCGTGAGGTACTCTGACAGCTCATGTTCGTCTTCCAATTTTCATCTCTTTCATTCTCATGCGCTGCCATTTGTTTTATGACCTCTCTCTCCTCTTTATGGATGTTAACCACTGAATCGGTTGTCTCATTCGTTGTTTCATCCGTGTGTGTTAGTTGGTGTACACTAGTTGTTTCTTCAAATGGTAATGGAGGTGGAGGTGGTGGAGCTGTCCTCTTGTTGTTCTCATTCCTAGTTCGAGAAACCGTCGATCGTATCTGACCATTTTCGCAGTATGCTTGCATTGCTTTCTTAATTTCCGTCCCAATTATTACTTTGAGATCTTGGCGCATTGCTTGAATTTCCTGTTTCAAAGCAGTTAATTCCTCTCTATCACTCCTAAATGACGCCCAATCCTGTCTACAAACCGGACATAACCACAAGAGCGTGCAGCTATGTTTCTGCAGTGTCGTATAGTCGCCAACTCCTATGGATACACATTCTCTGTGGAACCAAGCGTTACATTTTCCTTCACAGCCGACTGCTGCGGCATCCTCATCAACTAATTTACCGCACACCCGGCAGAAAGCGTTGTCTACTCTTGTTTGCATTCTTCCTGCCTTTATACACTCGTAGACTTCCAGTAGTGAAACACTCGACTAACGATGAACCCTCAATTTACACTCGTATGCCACTCCTTTTTATTAAAGTGTCACTTACTCAACTTTATAGCTAAACACGCAGACCGATACGTAAAATAACCGATACCACACACTATGCGACAAGTATACACGTTAAACACTCCACAAACACATATATATCAGGAACCTATATCCCATCATCTACTTTAGGAAGCCATCTTGCTAATAATTTTGTGCTGTGTATAACTGAAGTTCCTAGTAACAATCTTGTATTTGTCAAAGTGACTTATTTAATTTCGTTTTGCATTATTTTATTTTCTATTATCTACTTTGATAAAATAAATCTAAATGAAAAAGTATTTGCGGCATGTCGCGTGTGGAATTTTACTGTTTTTAGCCTTTCTATGGTCTTCTTTCACAGGGGAGATGCACATACCAAATTGTTTAAAAGTCCGTTCAAACACTCAATGCAAATGCGTCACACATGCATAAATTTCAAAAACTACAAACAATATCTCACAGCTCTCGACATTTTACTATCGAACACCCGTCACCAACGTGTGGCTACAAAATATACCACACAAGTGACAGAATTCTTCTCGTATGGGCAGGCATCGTTTCAGTCGCTTGTTAACCATTGTCTGTGTCGGATTTCCTTTCATTGTCATTGTTTCGTTACTTTTACTTCGCCGAAGTTCGACCCGAGGACTGGACACATCCCGTACAGCATGTACAGAAAGAAATAATGAAGGCGGTCTGGATATCGCGGTGGATGAAATGATTATTAACCTTGGCAATTCATCAAGCTCTGGCGAAGACAATGATGGTGGTGATGATGATAGAGACAGTGAAGGGATGGAGGGTGTCAAAGAAACCCTTGCCAAGTGACTGAGGATAATTTATTTCTTGGTGTCAGTTCGCTTGCGTAAATCGATAATAGAGCACCGGCTATTGTTTCCCGTCATAGTGTTCAAAATACCGTCCGTCATTCAATAGCCTACAATTCGACAATATAAAACCACGGCAATAATATCGCCACAGAGGGGCTTGTTTGAGTGCTCAGTGCTAAACATGTCTTTACCTTTACTTTTGTTTCATCACGAAAGCTAATATTAACCCTAGAGAGTCGCGATTCAGTGTGTGCATGGTGTTATCTGTCGACTGCTGTAGTAAGCTATGAACGACCTCCACTCAGACTCTTGTTTCATGTTAAAGGATAATTATTGGTGAGGTTTTTTATATTCATTAGCTGTAGAGTGTTTGCCCTCTTTGTCATATTTATTGAATTGAATACCTATGATAAAGGTATCATAGCTTCGGTGTGTAATTTATTTATTCATCTAAAAGTATCTTATTTCTCTGTTTGAATGTCCTCGGCGTTGTCTCAGGTTCGTTTTTTTAAATATATTACGTATAATTGTACCGAAATAATGTCTGAAGTGTAGCGCTGTGTATTATTCAAATCAGTTGATTTACAACACTAAAAACTTAGCAACACAGCTCAGCTGTTCCAAGCTCCCGACATATCCTTCGCGTAGTTTCCTTCGAAATACAGGGTGTAGGTGAGAAGCATGCTCAGAATTCTTGCCGTGTGGCAGTTGGACGTAGGGTCTTATTATGTGGCAACCGTGGGTTGCGGAGAGGAAAAGCGGGGCAAAGTGACAGGAAGGCTGTCAGTACCGAATGCGCAGGGTGGGCAATACTGTATTTGTCCCATAATTTACGTGTGTAACAGCGGACATACCTCCAACTTTACTATAAGAATCGTGATCTAAAAAGGGATAGTGGGTGGGTATCATCTATTACTACATGACCCCCAAAATTATTATTCATTATTACAAAGGGTATTTTGACTATTTGCAGTAGTGTAGAAAATTGTATCGCCTTGTTCGGGGCTCCTATTGAGCTTACATTTTCTTTCGATCTTTCATTTGCCATAGGATGCGCCACCGGCGTATGGTTATGCATTACCAGTTTCTGGTTTAGTAGTCAGGGAATGGAAGCAATGGGAACTGTGTACTACAATTTTCCTTGCATGTAACTAAGCAAATTATTGTTGTTAAGAGAACGTAAAATGCACCAAGAATTATATGATCTTCAGTTGTGTGCTGTGAGAAAGCTCTGCATGTGTCCATTCCTTATGTATTAATGCCACATAAAACACTCGTAGTCTCTAAATGTTGCACATTTTCCCGTAAATTACAGCGGTTTATGTTTGAATTGCGTATAAGGTCGTGACAAAGAAAGTGTTTCTCCAATTGGATGATTGTATTTAACTGTATGCACGTCGTATAATCTTGGCGAGGTGTTTTTTTTTTTTTTTTTTCACGGAGCAACTTAACACCGTAGTAGGCACGCAGCTTTTTGTATTTAGTTTTCTGGATCTTGTTTTAAATTATTGACTAACATATTTCCAAATGCAGACAATCCATACCTCCATTAGGATTCGGGTTCCATAATTTATGCAAAATGAGGTTCGTTCGTCTGTGAAATTGAGGTCATAACCCCCCTGGGTAGATTATAGGCTAGGGAATAACCCACCCACCAAGGGAAGATGATTAAAAGAAGGAAGTAGATTTGGGATTGGAGAAAAAGGATAGAAAAATAGGAGGAGAGTCCCACAAAATTAATGAGTTCAACTTTAAATACCTTTAGAGGCAGTTGCCACTGAAAATTAACACCTTGATACCTAAAATAGGAACGAGCTTGGTCGAGGCTGACGGGAACCGCAGCTAAGACTTGGGCAGTTTGCCAGAGAGAGCCTGTAGTGTATTTCCTCCCAAGCACGAATAAAAGTACTATAGGGAAGGGTGATGGTCTGGCCAGGCAAATAGTAAAAGCTTTATTAAGTGTTAACGAGGGCATAAACCTAGGAAGAGCTAGGAAAGCCAGGATCCTGCCTAACTGTAGTATTAGAGAAATGATGAATCCAAAAAACAAATATTTAATTTATTTAACAATTCAAAGAAGCGTAACTTTAACAAATAAATATGTTCTATGTAGTTAACAATTTGGGGTCGCAGACCTCACAACATTAAACGGTTGCTCCAGGCAATTGACAATTTACAAGGTTTCAAACCTTACATGTTTCTAAAATCTTTATAAGATTTAAACCAATAAACAATGAAATAATTAAAGCTTGAACGTGAATTGGAGTACAAAAAGTGTACCTTAAGAAATTCTTTAGAGAATGTTCTAGAGAAAGTGACAACTTTGAAAATAACAATAATAACAACATGAAAAATAAGATAGAAGTTCCTACAACTTCTTATATTTATACAGAATTAATATATGAGAATTATACAAAGGAGGACAGGTCACTTACTGTGAAACCTGGAGAAAGTGAAAAGGAAGTTTCTAGACTTCCTATGTTTAATTAGGAATCACGAGCAAATGGGGCAGTTTCCATTTCGTGAAACCTGAACATGACTCTCTCAAGAGTTTAAGGAATTGTTTTTCCTGATTATAGGAAAGGAACAATGTGATTTAAAACTTGTATCACACAAGCAATTATGCAGAATTTAATTAATGTTAAACTAGCAAAGTTGGAAGGGCACTTCGTGAGTAACACCTTATAGAAAGTTACAATTTTATAAATAATGGTTGTTAGTAGAAGGTTAAGGAAAGATCATTGGGATATAGGATCAATGTTCATGGCCGTATTTAATATAACCGGACGATCGCGACGCGGTAGAAACGTGGAGCAAGCACTGTTTATCATTGTAGTCTATGAAGATGGATGCAAAATTCACTATAGAAACACTGAAGTTTATGAGAAAAAAAGTTATTGCAATTATGGAAATAACTGATTGCACTATATAGGTGAAAGTCTATTTCTTGAAAAAGTTGTGATTTACAATTAAATGCGCCATAGAATGTTCTAGAGGTTCCAGCGGTGGAGGAAAGTTAGCTATTACAAAAATTTGTAAGGAAGATTCCTAATTTTAACTAGCATTTTCACAAGTGCGTGAACAATACTTGACGGCAAGACTCACAGATAGAGTACAAGATCTCGAAGGTTCCAGAACGACCTTAGCAGAAAAATGGGGTTGAGAAAATCCAACGGAGGAATTAGCTTTATAATTATAGACAGCGGGTATTAGATAATATCCCACGTAGCGAGAGGATTTCTCGTTAGAATAGCTTAATAAAAGCTCTTTATGGTAAAGTCGGCTTATACAAGCGAAAGCTCAACATGGCAAATCCCACGAAGAATGATTTTTGCCCCAAAATAAATACTTTCACACTGTCTATAAAAGTATCATTTAAAACACGAGGAAGTTAAAACCATGAAGATGAGGTTAAAACTTGAAGAAGGTACTTATCTTTGTTGCATGTCGAAGTGAAGTTCCTCACTGATGCTTAGAGTTCCAACATGGCGTGGAATTTAAAAAATGCCTCGTTAGGTCAAGAGGCTGGCTCTGGTTGAGCCTTAACTGATTGCTTCAACTGCCGACTAAGAAGTGAGAGCAGCTCAACGGAGCACGGAGGGACCAAGAAAGAGGGGAAAGAGTGGGGGGTAGGAGACAAAAGGAGAACATATAAACATTGCCAACTTGAAAATAAAACATTTATCTTCTCTTGCTGAGCTGGTCTTCTAAGAGTTGATCACAGTTGATACTAGCGCAGCATGGTGAGTAAAGAAGTGGACGTAGTCCTCTTGCTCCAAGAGAAAATAGCTGACGATGGTAACAAGATCTGGTAGCCAAATGGATAAGTAAGTCCTCTAGCACCAGGTAGAATTGAGGAGCTTCAGAGATTCGCTGCGAGATGACGCTAGGTGGGTCACAGAAGTTATATATCTGAAACATACTTATGAAGACGTAAGAGATTTGCCCAACAAGGAGAAAACAGAAGATCACTGTTGGTGTTTGGCAAAGAGGAAGGAAGAAATGAACATGCAAGGAGCAGTAGACATTATATCTCAGGTACCGTGTATTCAAAGAATACACCACCCCCTACCATTTCAGTGATTACCGTGATTTCAGTGATTTACGTAGACTACGGTGAAGATGTAAATGAGCATTTCAAAAAAAAAAAATATTGCCAGTTGTTTGGTTTATTAACTTACGGTAATATCTTCCATAGGTACTGAAAACTGGGCACGGTTGGATTTTAAGGTGGAACCGCATGTGCTATCAAATATCGCTTTCTTGCAATACCTGGAATATGTATAGAATTATAAAATGATTATTGGTTAAATAAGGGTTAATAGATAGGCTATTATAATTATAATGATTAAATAAATATGACAGAAGAAACGATGCGTTGTTAGTGAATATTAGGCCTACCGGTTCGGCGAATAGCCTATAACTCGTAGCATCCGTCACAATTTAGCATTTAAACGGGTCACGTTAATGCATAATATACTTATATTCAGGATAAAACATTATAATAATATTCTCATATATAACATATTTAATTTGCACCAACTTAATTAGATATGTTTGACCACTGCTGTTTGAAAAGTGCAAATCGCACACTTTGTAGGCAAGCTGTTTGTTATGGTCGTCTCTGATGCGAAGTTTTACTAATTACTCTTTTAGGAGACACTTGTCTTTGGAATATTCATGAAATGCCAACCCTCTAGTTCTTATTTCATAAGTTGAACACCTAAAAACAAAACCACAATCCGAAATAATAAAGAAGATAATCACGAATGATCCACTGCCAATGAAAATCAAATGGAGATTCGCTGACCGGAAGTTCGCTATGCATAAGCTTCGGTGCCATTTATATCAGCTCTCCTCAGGTAAACGGGAGGCCTATCTGCGCGAGAGTTTACTCATGCGCGCGCGCTTTGCTCACGCTACAGATTAGGCCTAAATCTCGCCATCACCCGTGGGCTGCGGAAGTATCTCCAAAAATGCAGTTACACTTACGCCAGAAAATCATGATTCATTTTTCAGCATTCGGTATGCGAACTCTAGTCGTAGAGGATTCTAAAATATTCGGGAATTTGGTAGATTTTCGTACGGGAAATACGGAAATTATACGTGAATTTGAAGAAAGATCATGTGTTTGAATAATGCAGTTATCTAAAGAACTGGGCTAATATTCATAAACTCCCTGAGGTTTGGAAATGTCATTAAATAGTCATTACTCCTGGCTAATATATGATGCTTTCAATTCGCACTGCATTCCACGGAATCCAACTGTATTTAATTCTATTCAATGTTACCACATTCGGTTGGTTTGTTCAACACTGCACATACATATGGCAATTACAATTGTACAGACTGACATTCATTCATGGTGTTTGTGTTCAGAACTTGACCCGAAGTTTGTTAGGATCGCACAACTCTTATCACAATCATAAATGTCCATAAGAATTCCTGGAGGTATTCATGAGCCGGTTGAATACATGAACGTTCTCAGCTAACTTTCAGACAACCGGTAATTTACGGCTTTATGCACACAGCAGTGAAACTTGTCCGACTTCCACGCAACTCACACAGCTTTCACGTAGTATAACAATTTCCCATGCGTGCCTGGATCCTGACTTCTTGCACTAGTTGGTCACCTTGTCTACAATTCTTACTGTCTTTCTTGGTCTGGGTATGGTCTTATATACTGTCCAGTGGGCTTTTCTAGAACAACATTCCATGGTCGTCCTGCTGTTCTCAGGCTTTCTGCATCCTTTCTGCATTATTCACTCTGGCAGAATATTATGATGAGACATCGGAACTCCCTTCAATCCTGTGTGTCGAATAATCTCAATAAATAGTCTTGTTGAGGACCGGATTGGCTAACAGAGAAGCAAAGCATATGTGCAATGTATGACATACTGGACTGTGCTTCGTTGCCAGCGTACACCAAATAAACAAGTCGCTCCACGTGCCGTATTCAAATTTCGTGCGAACACATCCACTTATCCTGACTTTTGGGGATACAGTCGAGTCCTCAAGTTGGTCTTATTTTCAGCTCGGGCTTTTTAAATTTAATAAGATAACTATGTATTATACAGCGTGTCCACAAAATTTAGTACGTATGGCTTATTTTTTCTTGATGAAAGTGGACCTGAAACTGTGATATCACACTATGACAGAGAATATCTGATTACCGTATGCTTGTACTTGAATTCTACCTTGCTGCATGTAAACAGCTAGTGGCACCACATTGTGACAATAAATTGTACTTGTACTGTGAATTTCCCCTCCTGCCATAGTTTATTCTTAGACTGTTACAGACTGGGAATACTAGTTGCCATTTCTGGTCCGTATTGACGTATATGAATAGTTTATTCAGTTGAAACTTCCCGTCAGATCAATACAAAAAATATTTGCGCTATTATTGCGCTATTTGGTACATGTTTCGAACCTTGTATACCGGTCCTTCATCAGCCCTTCACAAACAACAAATGGCCACACATCAAATCAACACTGAACAATCCAAAATGCATGCACACTAATAATACATATTAAAACCATTGCATTAAAATTCTGTACAAAACATATTAAAAACACATGTTAAAAATTCTAAGAGTCCACTTCACTTAGAATTTTTAATATGTGTTTTTAATATGTTTTGTACAGAATTTTAATGCAATGGTTTTGAAATGTATTATTAGTGTGCATGCATTTTGGATTGTTCAGTGTTGATTTGATGTGTGGCCATTTGTTGTTTGTGAAGGGCTGATGAAGGACCGGTATACAAGGTTCGAAACATGTACCAAATAGCGCAATAATAGCGCAAATATTTTTTGTATTGATCTGACGGGAAGTTTCAACTGAATAAACTGTTACAGACTGGCCAAGTCTCTCACAGTAGGAAACCGCAAAGCAATTTTCATCTCATCTATTGATAGTTCTGTAGAGATTTCTCATGGTTCCTATTCCCTCACGGGATGAAAATATGATACAGTGGAACCTCGTTAGTATGTTTTTCAAGGGACTGAAAAATTTGAACGTAAAAAGCGGTAAAACGTACTAATGGAAAAATGATAGTTAAACCTCATTAATTTGTTTCAGTAAGCCTCCGTGGCTTAGGCGGCAGCACGCCGGCCTCTCACCGCTGGGTCCGTGGTTCAAATCCCGGTCACTCCATGTGAGATCTGTGCTGGACAAAACTGAGGCAGACAGGTTTTTCTCCGGGTACTCCGGTTTTCCCTGTCAAAAATTTCATTCCAGCAACACTCTCCACTATCACTTCATTTCATCTGTCATTAATTTAATCATTGCCCCAGAGGAGTGCATCAGGCCTCGGCAGCCGGCACAGTCCATATCCTCGCCGCTAGATGGGGGCTTCATTCATTCATTCCATTCCTGACCCGGTCGGAGACTGGAAGCAGGCTGTGGATTTTCATTTTCAATTTGTTTCAGTAAGGGAAATGTAAAAAACGCGTTATTCAGAAGTACGTACTATACTTGTTATGTCGCAACCCTCGCCCGCTTGTTGGCAAGGAATGTTATCCCAGAGCGGTCGGTCTCACATTCCACTAAGGGTGGACAAAGAATGCTTTCAGGGCTGACGAACATGCGATCGTACTAAGCGATGCGCGGCACCTGCTACTGTCTTACATTTAAGAGTCGCCTATACTTGTTATGTCCCAACCCTCGCCCGCTTGTTGGCAAGGAATGTTACCTCAGAGCGGTCAGTCTCACATTCCACTAGGGGTGGACAAAGAATGCTTTCAGGGCTGACGAAAATGCGATCGTACTAAGCAATGCGCGGCGCATGCTACTGTCTTACTTTTAAGAGTCGCCTATAACTGTTATGTCGCTACTCTTGCCGGCTTGTTGACAAGGAATGTTATCTCAGAGCTGTCAGTCTCACATTCCACTAGGGGTGGACAAAGCATGCTTTCAGGGCTGACGAAAATACAATCGTACTAGGCGATGCGCTCGCGTGCTACTGTCTTACTTTTAAGAGTCGCCTATACCTGTTAATTGGAAATATCTTGATACCATTGTATCAAATTTCTTTGTGAATTTGTTAATATACCTGTTAAGTCGCAACCCTCGCTCGCTTGTTGGCAAGGAATGTTATCACAGAGCGGTCAGTCTCACATTCCACTAGGGGTGGACAAAGAATGCTTTCAGGGCTGACGAAAATGCGATCGTACTAAGCGATGCGCAGCAAAATGTGCGACGTGATAATTGAGGTACTTTTACATTATTGTCATCAGATAAGAATCGGGACTTGAAAATTACGACGTGATATGCGATAAAATGTTCTAATGATGAACGTGTTAACGAGGTTCTACTGTATTATATTCTAAAGTGAAAAGGTTAGTGTGCCACACAGCAGTTGGAGTGTTCCTGTAAACACGGTAGTCCTTCTCTTGTCAGGCGGCAGAGTTTGTGAGAAAAAGAAAAAAAAAATCAGAAGCAATGCTCATATGACATGGTAAGTCTCCTCTTTTCAGGATATTATAATAAAAGCTAGGTCCATATGTCACTCAGATACGTTTGGTGCGTTCACAACCTCCTAGTCGGGAGTTTGAGCTGACGTCACACCAGGCTCATGAGTTGTATGTCAAGTACCAGATGGCAGTGCACGGAGACCCGTCTGAGAAATGTACTCTCCATCAGTTCACCAGGTTCCTAATTTCATCTCCCCTTAAGGTAACTCTGCATGACGGTGATACTGGGGATCGCAAGACTGGGAGACATCCCACTAGTGCAACATCACCATTAGGCTCAAAACAAGATACCATTACAAAATTTGGATTTATTCAACCCCATTGATGATCAAGGCGGCTTTCAGCTGTTAGATCGTGTGTTGTACAAGTGATATGGATGAAAGGTACATAATTTAAATGTCTGATGTATGATCGAGTTAAACCCTGTCTTTAGCTGCCGTTGCTCTTGCAGTTGAGTAATGCACTCTATACTTTTAATTCTCATGAGACCACATCATGGTGTAGTGGCTAGCATTCTTTGCAGTCGTCTCAGAGGTCCAGATTCGATTCCCGGCTCTGCCAAAAAGGGTCTGAGGGCTGGAATGGGGTACACTCGGTCTCATGAGGCATAATTGAGAAGTGGGTTCAATTCCCACCTCAGCCATCCTGGAAGTGGTTTACTCAGTTGTACTCCAGACAAATTCTAGGATGGTTCCTAACTTAAGGCCATGGCCGCCTCCTTCCCAATCCTCACGTGAATTACAAATACAGACATCATAGTGGCACAGGTTATTAGTCAAAATTCTACACACACTCAAGTACAGTACACTGGTCTAAATGACCACGATATCCAAGGCCCTCAATTGAAACATCATAATTCTCTAGAGTGAGGTGCATCTGTGACACTAGCCTGAGCAAACATGGCCTCACTGTCGTAGTAAATTATTTTACTGGCCAAAGATGTCGAGTGATGTACAAACTTACATTGTAATTGCAATATTTCCAATCAAAGTGATCAATAATAAAATATATTGGTAGTAGTACCTTCTTTGTACTGTAATATCTGAATTTTTGGAATTTTATGTGGCAAGTTGAGTGGTTCAAATTTCTCAATGTAAGTTGTCCGCAGGTTCAACTCCGGCACGTGTTAGACATGCGTATGGCTTGTACAACATTGAATCTTAAAGCTGAAAGCCTTCTTGGTCGAGATACCGTTCCTTTCTAAAGCTTTTATGTTGTCTGCAAAATAATCACCTGGTCTTGCAGGATTGCATGCTTCCGTTTTAAGGATGACACCATGAGCACATTAGTTTGCAACAGAAATAGCCATGTTATGGATCAAAGGTCTATAGAAGTACATCCTCCAATCGCATGTCAACAGCATGGTGGTTTGAGTTCCATTGTGCAACTTAAGTGTTCATCCTTGATTCCTGATTGTACAGGGAGAAATAATGCTTCTAATGCTTCATTTTTACGAAGGTAAATTGCTGTGTTATTGATTTGGATCTGCATGTATCAAGGGAAAATATATTTTCTGTATATTTACTTTGATATACTTTGGAAGGCAAAATATTTTGTATTTTTCATTCTTCCAGCTTAACTAGCTAATCCATGTAAGTCAATGTTTGTTTGGTGGAGTCCTGCCTAACATACTATTAATATTTTAACCAATCTTGAAGAGGTTGATTGACTTCTTGAAGCTTCACTGTTGACATCAAGTATACCTGTCCAGACTGGTAATTGTTCCAAGGAATATAAGCAGATCAGGATGTTCTCTTGAGGAACCACCACTTGAAGGAACTGTTGATCAGCTTTGAATTGTCATTTTTTTTCACTGCCTTCTAGCAGCAATTTTAAGAACTCTACCTTGGTTTTTCTTAACCACAGCATGTAAAAGGGACATTATTATTCTTCCATGGTGATACAATATTGAGATTGGATGGTCATAAAATATCCCACTAGATTTCTATAACCTTTCAACTTAGATCATACGTATTATTTTAGGGTATTATTATTATTAATAATAATGAAAAATGAAAAAGTAACATATGGCCTCAATTACCTGATGTAAATCTACTGATATTGTTATGGTGTTTGATGACCTTAACAATGTGTTGCGTGTTTAAGTAGCTCGGTAGGGGACTACTTTTGAAAAGACGAGTGTGTCTGTAGGAGAGAGAGAGGGAGAGAGTACTGAAGAAAAGAGATAGCGAATAGACTTGCACGTAAGCAGTGTTGAATAACCTAAGTGATGACGTTTGTTTATAAGAGGTAGGAGCGATGGCCACCTCTCGGCAGCGCAGCGAATTGAAACTTGCTGGCATGAGGACAGCGTTTAAGGCAGGATGCAAGAAATAAAATGTGCATCTTAAAAGTATGGAAATAATTTAATTATTAATTGTAGGGTAAAGAGTGTAGGCACGCTATTTAATTTAGCGTCGTTAAAGTACAATCATGGATGCAAATGATTACAAATAATACAAATCTGCTAGTCGGCGGATGTACCTTCGGCGTTGCACAGTCTCGGGTGATCGAGAGAGATCTAGCTCTCTGGGGTAGCTATATTTATTGGAAATGTTCCTGCTGCGTAAATAAATCAGCACATTCCTGCGCTAGTTAGGTGGTTCTGGAAAGGCGGTCACATTCCTGGTCTGCTTGTGTAAAGAAGTGTCGTAAAGATGAGACGTGTGGAGGGCTAGGCTTGGATGAAAATTGTAGTAGGTAGATGGTTGTAGCTGTTGATTCCTTTGTAGTGAAAATGGGGTGAAGAGTACTGAGTAGGGGGCGAGTATACCCTGTAGGGACCTCAGGGTATAATAATATGGTGTTATCTAGCAGAGAAGTTGGATCTACTGGGTGACTTGTGGATGATATTTAATTTTGTCTTATGGTCACCGAATGAGCAACAAGTGGTCTGTTGTGAGCCGACAACTTATGTCTTGAATGACTTCCTTGACTGGTAATCAAAACCATCAAACTTGTGAATATGAGGTGAAAATTCTTTCCCAGCCAATGAAGCAGTATCCTGTAAACATGGTAGAAGTTCTGTGAGAGTCCTGTGGAGTGGTGTTTACAGCTCTCATGCGTGTAAAGTTTGTGTCACTGGTGGTGTTAACTAGTGGGATATTTCCATGTCTGAATTTTATTGTAACCGTCCCTCCCTTGGAGCAGTCTGTCTTGTTGTATTCCTCTGATGTCTGATTTTATGTTTCTAGCTGATGCTCGTGTCGGTTGACTCGGACGATTTTATCGCCACTTTGGCTGAGTCTCAGCAGCTGTTTGCTAAATACCAGATCGCGGTTCACAAGGAATCTCCAGAGGAATGTAACATTAAGACCTTCTGCGACTTTCTAGTTGACTCGCCCCTTCAGGTAGCAGATTTATTTTGTTTGTGGCTGGTCCTTATTTGTGCAATTGTTTTCAAATTTGTAACAAAATTGTGGGTAATATTTTATATCTTTTTGGGTGTGAAGTTGAAATTTTTGTTTCCTAATAAAGGATGATTCTTGTTTCCATTATGCTCTCTTCAGATTCAATTAATATTGTGTGACCTGGCCTAGATGGAATAATGGTGTGGTGTAATGTTGAATTAACCTGAGTTCGAGCACTCTTATAGTTAGGCTCCAATCAGTGTTTCTTCCAGGCCAGCAACTGTGATTGCTGCAAGCGGTTAATCTTTCCACCTTGGTTTGCATGACTTAAGGTTTTTAAAGAATGATGTAATTGAAATAAGTTCGTCGACTAGGGAAGCTACTTCGCACAAATATTAACTGCAGATTCTCTTATGTCTAACATTGTGCACACAGATATTCTGTGAAACATGTCTGTGTCTCAATGTATGTTTATTGATCTATTTTGCTTTGTTTCCAATAACAACTTGACCCTGGTTTTTTGTTTTAAAGAGATTTCTGCTCACTTTTTATTACACGTCTATTAGTAAAGCACTGCTACCCTATATTGCTATGGACACCAAATAAGAATATTAACATTGACATGATATTACATTGTTTATGTTTCTTCGACTTTCAAGGGACATCATTATTCCCCTTAAATGTATAATGTTGGAGGCATGATGGCGCAGTTGCTTGTCTCTCAACAAGGCAGACCAGGTTTGATTCCCGGTTGTTTCAGTGAGATTTCACATATTTCGGTTCGGATTCAACATAAAGGAGATCCCATGGCTTATGACTACGAGATGGTTGGTAAAAGAAAACTAAAAACTTCCTTACTTCCTTATATGTACAAAGTGTGTAATATTGTGTTTTGGTCAGAGTACACAAGGAAACAAGGTGGTAATTCTCCCGTATAAATTAAGGACTCTTGTGGAATTACTCCGTTGTGTGGAATGGTGGGATTGGTACCCATAGGCCAAGGTGGTCTGCAACCTAACTAAGCCTCGTACTGTTTTGATACTGCATCTCATTATGGATAACCTATCTTTTGACCAGAGTACTGAATTATATGCTGCTTCGATAAGTGAAATAATGTTTTCATAAACAAATAAAATATATAAGTATATTCATAAGGATTCTCAAAATACAGACGCCAATAGGCAGGTGGTAGTTGACACAAAATAAAATCATCCATGGCGGGCAAACAATGAAAATGGGCATGGCATCTTCCATGCAAAACCAAACATGTTTTAGCTAAACCTCAAGCTATCGAAAAATCCGAACTTTAGGTTGAAATGATTTAGATTTAGGAAACATCCTTCAAGGTTGTGTCTAATATCAACGCATAATTAATTATTAACTTCTCCGTTATTTATAAATCATTGCCAACAAAACAACGCACGATCATCCGTCGTACATTTTGTACATTCCAACTCCAAGCCGAACCTTACTTATATGGCTTGAGTAATATAAGTTGTTCAAAACCAATATTAAATCATGTGCACATATTAAATATATATTAGATCAAATTAAGATCACGTTAAAATTCCTCTGACTAGAGCTTGATAAACAACGTCGAAGTTAGTTATTGCAGAGTTTCCAACCGGCACTCAAAACTCGCGAAAAATATTAAATTAAAATTTTGAGATTTGTAATTATTTTCAAACAACTCGTCGATACATAAAATACAGTTTATAGTATTAATCTTCGTTACCTTTGGTTCTGTTGGCCCAGGCTCTACGAGCCAAGGCTCAGCACTTCTTTCATATTAAACTCCTGAATAATCAGCCTCTACAAATTGTTGATCAATTTAAATATCTTGGTAGCACAGTTTGTAAGGATAACAACAACAACAGTGAAGTAACAAATAGAACTAGTAATGCAGCCTCCTTCTATGCACAAGTTAGAACACTACTCTGGGATAATAAAGTGCCCAGGAAGTGTAAACATGTACTGTTTAAGACATACTACATCCCAATTCTAACTTACGGAGTAGAAACATGCACCCTGTCCAGAAGAGAAGAAAGTAGGATTCAGGCATCCGAAATGAAGTTTATAAGAACAATGCTTCAAAGGACAAGGAGAGACAAAGTAAGGAACGAAACAAACAGGACAGAGGCTGACATAGATATCAGTGCTACAAAATATTTGCAGAAGCAACGATTAGGATGGTATGGGCATCTTCAAAGAATGGGAGATGAGAGGACACCAAAAGCTTATTTCAACAAGATTATCCCAGGAAAAAGACCAGTAGGAAGACCAAAGAAGAAATGGTTGGACCAAATCAAGGATGATCTTGAAGACAAAGGGCTAGACTGGAGAAGGACCCATGAAGACCAACTATTCATGGACAGGAAAAGGTGGCGAGGGATCGTTAACAGCACCCGGGCGACTGGAGCTGGAATTTGATGATGATGATGATGATGATGATGATGATGATGGAATGACAATGGTATTGCTTTTGTCGGACTCACAACACTGAGTTCCTGGGCGCGCATGCGCACATCATCCAGAAACCTCCTATCAGCATACAGCGGCGACAAGATGAAATGAAAACAAGTGAAGGCAAACACCCGTCTTCACATGTTACCAAAACAGCTATGCAGACAGAAGACATATTAATACGGAGAACGAATAGTTCCCACTACGTTTATGTTGGCGATAAATTTACTTAAAACGGATTTCGATACCATTGGTTAAAACCTACCTTTGACAATAGCCTTAGTCTCCACACATACGGTACAGCTTCTTCACAAATAACATGCAACATACAAGGTACAGTACACTTCACAATAAAATACAATAATTTCAATTTGGTCTTCTTAAGTTTTGATTATCGGCATGCAGTGGCAATATATATTGGCATGCAATTAAGTTTACTTTTTAAAGGGGAAGCTAATCATTTCTTTATTTCTTCTGCCTATATTTTGGGAACTATGAAATAAAATCTTGAAGTATCCAAGAATATTTGATCCGAGTTCAGATCGACAAATTACAAAGATTCCCGACGAGACACGAGGGCTCCCGATGAGGCGCGGAAAAGGCCGACAGCTGGGTTTTAATATTGAGTCGATTATTCAATCGGCTCAGTTCTCTCTCTGCGAAAGCTCAACCAGGGGTTCAGCAGTTGATTCCGGAGGACGCATGCAAAACACGGGCAAGGCTCACCAAGAGACAGGTATCATGCCTGTCCCAGATAACCAGCTTCACATTTTGGCAGTAGACATCCCCACTCCGACCAGTAGCTTGGAAGACACCTCTGCCAGATGTTTCCACGTATTGCGATGGCTGCCTGAGCTCTAGGCCACTGCCACCAAAGATGATTAATAGCTGGAACACAATCAAAACACAGCAGAAGGGAGCACCACCAAACATTGCGCCATGGACTGATCTTCTTACTACCCAGTCACCATGTCGTTGCACGTTGCTTCGGCGAAACTCACTGAATCACGTAGTAATCGAACCGAAGTTCATACCATAGCTTTGCCTTCATGACACTTCACCAGCTTGTCAGATTTCATGTTATTTCTTCCAATTAGTACTGGAGCCGGTAATTAACTTCCATTACCCAAGAACTCTCGGTCAAATAGCTTTAAGTTAATTAAGTTTAAACAATAGAAGGGGGCATATCAAACGAACATTTCATTGCGATGTTTGGGCAAAAGAAAATCAAGTTTCCCACCAAAATCCTACGTTCACATTATAATCATAATGAATTAATTAATGTGGTTCCGAACGTTACTTAAATCACGCAACTCCTCGAAAACATGGTGGCTTGGCTCTCAAGTTAAAGAATAAAGGTACAAGGTACCACAATACCTACTGGGCACTCCCAGATAGTACAGGCATTACTAAATTGATCAACAGCTCAAATACTCAGGTCTTCAGCATGACTTTTAGCTTCACTTGAAATCGTGCAGCAGACGCACAACCAAACTAATATAGAAACTACCAGGACAACTCGCACACCACAACAACACCTGTCCCACGGCAGGAACACAATTCACAGCTATCACCTGACTAACCAGCTCAACCATCGTTCAACTTAACGAGCACACAAGACTTTAACCATACCTTCTCAACAACAACACACTGCATGTACATCATTCAACCTATCAAACCTATCCAACCATCAACGCTCAGTCAATAACCCAATCAACAATCCACTCAACCCTCTACTTAACAGCACCATGACCAACCTTCACAGCGCAACCAACATCCCTCATGACCACTCACAACTCTTAACCTCACTCAACCTTCAATCATCAACTTCTGCTTTCTCACCGAGGTCACCCAACGCAACCAATACTAACATACTAAAATCATTCAATGCAACCAATTCATCTTGGGTCACTCAATGTAACCAACTCATTCTTCCCCTCAACAGTAGAACTCTCCGTCCGAAGGACCTACTAGTTTGTCCATAAACGCAGACAATTAAGTTATTCCCCCCCCCCCCCAATTAACCATCCAATCTTACTAGCCACCAAAAACTAAACTTTCCGCAGAACTCCTAACTTCCTTTTTAACTCCGGACATCCTGAATATTTGACCTTTCACCACAGAAAGCTTACGAAGTCGCATACTCATTTCGACCGTACAAATTCCGAAAAAAGTTCAATATCCAGCCGTCTTCAGAACCTAGCCGGAAACACCTGCAACGTGCCTCAGCGAAAGGAAAGTGTCCACCTGCATATACTTCACGATGTTGAATTATGCACCTGCATACACTCCACGACGTTAAAGTATCCACCTGCGTACACTCCACGACGTTAAAGTATCCACCTGCATATACTTGACGACTTGAAACCAATTCATTAGGTACCTTATTACCAATCAAATCTTCAGAGAATGAACATCCTGAAATAATTTGAACCTCAGGGAATTAACCATCCTGAAATTCCATTCCGACGAACTCAATCTTCCTCAACCGCATGCAGATACCCACACAAGAGTGCCCATACTCTCAATAACAATACACAATACGACCACTCGCAAGTACCACAAGAAGTACCAACCAACAAGTAATCACTTAACAACACCAAACCAGACCAACCACAGTAGCACCATGAAGTACAAATCATAATATTAAACTAACGACACTCAAATACTCACAAGAGTACTTATCACAACAAGAAATTAACACGACTAAACCCCAACAGATCACGAATTAAAAGTACTAACCATCACCAAAAGCACCGATATTCTACCTAAACAAATACCGATAACTCCCGCTAAGTTAAACTTAACACCCCCAAAAGAAAAGTTAAACATTAAATAACTGAAAAGACACCTCTACTCAACCCTAATAATACTAACGAGTACCAACCGATGTTAGTACAAGAGAACAAGAAAAACAATAAACCGTAGAACACCGAATATTGCCCAAGGAACACGGAGTACCCAACACACCACTAGGCACTAACACACAAAACTAAGATTACCTAGAAAATTAAAATAAAATTTGATGATTGGAACACTCCTGCTCAAACAACATTGAGGGTCAAAAAGAGCTCAGAATGCCTGACATCAACACAAGAACTTTAAAACCTCAATGAGAGAAACTCCCCCTAGACACACGACTATGCCCTAACCAATCACAGCAACTAACAAGTCAACTAACGTCAACCACATTCACACATGTCCTGGCACGTTCTTCTTCATCCTTCTAACCAAATTTCAAAGTTAAACCTAAAATAAAATTTCAATTTTACTATTCACCAACTGAAGATCACATAGCTCTTCAAGAAATCGCAGGCATCACGAACACCACATATTCCTGCATACTGCCGATTCCACAATTCGACCTCACGTCGCACTAAACAGCTGATCTGATAAAAGTACCAACTTCACAGCTGATGTGACACTTAACCTCAAACAAGAAGTAAGGAATCGCAATCTCCGAAACAATTTAGAAAATATCCTTTTCCCACTGAAAATAAAATCTACAGCTGCGTCACTGCTGACCTGTGTACCAACTGTACATCACTTAACCTTTTCATTTCACATTCACAAGACACAATACCGAAACACAACAATTACCAGGTGACAACTCACTTCTGTCTACCTGAGCACAGAACTTTTCTTACAGAATGAATTAATGCTCAAAATAAATCCATTAACTCTTGGCAACACAACCTGAACCATTAATCATGTCTGTAGGTTAGCAACCTGCTAGAAATATTCAGCAACCATAGAAAATCGCAGCACGTTCATAAGTAGCTAACTTTTCCAAACTCAAAGATATCAATATTTATCAACAGAAGAAAGCTTTCAGCAGTTTGATTGCTACCTGTGCAGAGATAATTTGCAGCTACAGGTTAGACACTACTGCACTATCTGGGCTTACTGTGAGGTCTCCAGCAGCACACCAACAGCACCAGTTGAAGGAAATTAGCCAATCAGCCAAGCCAACCTCATCACTTGAGAAGTCACCTGCCTTGTGTGTCAGCTCGCAGCTGAACTTAACTCGTCTCGAGCACGCACACGTACTAGAGAATGCCAGCAATGCCTCGAACTCCGAACAGATGCATGAAAGAAAAATCAGAATACATCAATTAGTAATAACTCTTACTAGGCCCCTACCTATCTGATTAAGTAAAATTTTACTTCTTGCCTATCCCCACTGAACTCCCACGCAACTTTAGGTTATGTTACTAATTTACCGAAACATCAGAATATCGCAACCACGCTCTGCTACCAAAATCTCTCTCGAGTAAATTAAGGACTCTTGCGGATTTACTCCGTTTTGTGGAATGGTGGGATTGGTACCCATAGGCCAAAGTGGCCTGCAACCTAACTAAGCCTCATACTGTTTTGATACTGCATCTCATTATGGATAACCTATCTTTTGACCAGAGTACTGAATTATATGCTGTTTCGATAAATGAAATAATGTTTTCATAAACAAATAAAATATATAAGTATATTCATAAGGATACTCAAAATACAGACACCAATAGGCAGGTGGTAGCTGCCACAAAATAAAATCATCCATGGCGGGCGAACAATGAAAATGGGCGTGGCATCTTCTACGCAAAACCAAACATGTTTTAGCTAAACCTCAGGCTATCGAAAAATCCGAACTTTAGGTTGAAATGATTCAGATTTAGGAAACATCCTTCAAGGTTGCGTCTAATTTCAACACATAATTAATTATTAACTTCTCCGTTATTTATAAATCATCGCCAACAAAACAACACATGATCATCCGTCGTACATTTTGTGCATTCCAACTCCAAGCCGGATCTTTCTTATGTGGCTTGCGTAATATAAGTTATTCAAAACCAATATTAAATCATGTGCACATATTAAATATATATTAGATCAAATTAAGATCACGTTAAAATTCCTCTGACTAGAGCTTGATAAACAACGTCGAAGTTAGTTATTGCAGAGTTTCCAACCGACACTCAAACCTCGCCGAAAAATACTAAATTAAAATGTTGAGATTTGAAATTATTTTCGAAACAACTCGTCGATACATTAAATACAGTTTGTAGCATTAATCTTCTTTACCTTTGGCTCTACGAGCCAAGGCTCAGCACTTCTGTTCGTATTAAACTCCCATCATTGGAATGACAATGGTATTGCTTTTGTCGGACTCACAACACTGAGTTCCTGGGCGCGCATGCGCACATCATCCAGAAACCTCCTATCAGCATACAGCGGCAACAAGATGAAATGAAAACAAGTGACGACAAACACCCGTCTTCACATGTTACCAAAACAGCTATCCAGACAGAAGACATATTAATACAGAGAACGAATAGTTCCCACTACGTTTATGTTGGCGATGAATTTACTTAAAACGGATTTCGATGCCATTGGTTAAAACCTACCTTTGACAGTAGCCTTAGTCTCCACACATACGGTACAGCTCTCTTCACAAATAACATGCAACATACAAGGTACAGTGCACTTCACAATAAAATACAATAATTTCAATTTGGTCTTCTTAAGTTTTGATTATCGGCATGCAGTGGCAATATACAGGGTGATTCAAAAAGAATACCACAACTTTAAAAATGTGTATTTAATGAAAGAAACATAATATAACCTTCTGTTATACATCATTACAAAGAGTATTTAAACATTTTTTTTTTTCACTCAAAAACAAGTTTAGAGATGTTCAATATGGCCCCCTTCAGACACTCGAGCAATATCAACCCGATACTCCAACTCGTTCCACACTCTCTGTAGCATATCAGGCGTAACAGTTTGGATAGCTGCTGTTATTTCTTGTTTCAAATCATCAATGGTGGCTGGGAGAGGTGGCCGAAACACCATATCCTTAACATACCCCCATAAGAAAAATCGCACGGGGTAAGATCAGGGCTTCTTGGAGGCCAGTGATGAAGTGCTCTGTCACGGGCTGCCTGGCGGCCGATCCATCGCCTCGGGTAGTTGACGTTCAGGTAGTTACGGACAGATAAGTACCAATGTGGTGGCGCTCCATCCTGCTGAAATATGAATTGTTGTGCTTCTTGTTCGAGCTGAGGGAACAGCCAATTCTCTAACATCTCCAGATACTGTAGTCCAGTTACAGTAGCACCTTCGAAGAAAAAGGGACCAAAAACTTTATTGGCTGAAATGGCACAGAAAACGTTCACCTTAGGCGAGTCACGTTCATGCTGAATTGTTTCCCGCGGATTCTCAGTGCCCCATATATAGACATTGTGACGGTTGACTTTCCCGTTAGTGTGGAAAGTTGCTTCATCACTAAACACAATCTTTGAAACGAAAGATTCATCTGTTTCCATTTGAGCAAGGATAAAATCACAGAAATCGATTCTTTTAATCTTATCAGCTGCAGACAGTGCTTGAACCAATTTCAGACGATAAGGTTTCATAACTAACCTTTTTCGTAGGACTCTCCATACAGTTGATTGTGGAATTTGCAGCTCTCTGCTAGCTCTGCGAGTCGATTTTCCTGGGCTGCGAACAAATGCTTGCTGGATGCGTGCTACATTTTCATCACTCGTTCTCGGCCGTCCAGAACTTTTCCCTTTGCACAAACACCCATTCTCTGTAAACTGTTTGTACCAACGTTTAATACACCACCTATCAGGAGGTTGAACACCATACTTCGTTCGAAATGCACGCTGAACAACTGTCGTCGATTCACTTCTGCCTTACTCAATAACACAAAAAGCTTTCTGTTGAGCGGTCGCCATCTTAGCATCAACTGACGCTGACGCCTAGTCAACAGCGCCTCAAGCGAACAAATGTACAACCAAATGAAATTTTTAGCTCCCTTAATTCGCCGACAGATAGTGCTTAGCTCTGCCTTTTTTCGTTGCAGAGTTTTAAATTCCCAAAGTTGTGGTATTCTTTTTGAATCACCCTGTATATTGGCATTCAATTAGGTTTACCTTTTAAAGGGGAAGCTAATCATTTCTTTATTTCTTCTGCCTATATTTTGGGAACTATGAAATAAAATCTTGAAGTATCCAAGAATATTTGAACCGAGTCCAGATCGACGAGACGCGGAAAATGCCGACAGCTGGGTTTTAATATTGAGTCGATTATTCAATCGGCTCAGTAATAAGGAGGTGCATAAACTGGCCAGTATTCCCCTCCCTAAACAGAGTAACTGTTCCTCCAAGTACATCCGCTGCAATTCCAGTAAAAGGGGGAGAAAAAAAAGGAAGTTTTTAGTTTTACGTGATCATTAATCTCACAATCGTGAACCAAGGTCCTCTTTTTACGTGAAATCTGAACCGTAGGACATGACATATTCCCTTCGAAAATCTCACATGCATAAACCAGGAATCAAACTCAGTCCACCTTTGGGTGATGTAAGCAGCTCGATCACTCAACCATCATGCCCCCTCAATTCTAGTAGAAGAATTGTCTGGTCTTGTACTGTATTTTATCTTCTTCCACATTCTCATCGACCCTTTGGAATACATCTGAAAGAACGCACTGCACTTGGCACACCAGCACACCACCTTTAAGGGGTGCTTAATAGACTATCCCCTTTCTCATGATTCCTTAATCAAGACTCCAGAATAGTGCAAATGCTCTAGGGCAGATCTAGGTCTGGACACTAAACAGTGTTTTTCTATCATGTCATTGCCGGCCCCCCCTCCACTCTTTCTGTGATTGAAGAGAGCATAAGGTCATTTTAGAGAAATTTGGTAATAATAGAAGCAGTTGCATAAATGCTTAAGGACACCCTGCAAAATTATAGACTTGCTTGGTTTGGTTATTTCGCTTGAACTTGAGATTGTTAATGTTGCTGTGGGAGGGAAGGTGGTTGGTTACTTACCACTGTATGAGGCTGCTGTGACCTGCTCTTACAGTGGTATGTCCATGCTGCTTGTTTGTTGTTGTGCTTTGATGTATCTGAATGTTTTACTTGTTTTCTAATATTCAACAGTGTCACTTAATTAAATAATTACACAATTAACTGATCACGTATTTATGCCCAATTATATTGAAAAGTTATCAATGGTTATTTAGGCAGCACTGGAAATGACTTAAAAGCTTTTTATGTATGAAATGAATTGTCTGGTTTGGTTTATCATCTCTCTTTTAGAAATAAAGACAAATTTTGTGTGTAGTGTGCGATAAACCAGATATATTGAAGTAATCGCCAGCAGGGAAGGCCACCAGCCTGGAATGTGCCTTGGCAGTTTAAGTAATCCTCAGCCATGCTATGCAGGTGACCACTCTGCAAGGCATTGGTGCAAGTCATCATTATTTGGGTATTTCATAGCTTTTGGTGAAATTTTTGTTGTTTGATATTTGTAACTAGATTTTTGTACCTGTTGTTGACAAAAAGTAGCTCTGGGAGATAGTTAACGGGGGTTAACTTACAGTAATTGTGGCTAGACTGTTAGACTTCCTTTGGCCCTTGCACCCTGTACCTTGTTCTGCTTAGAATTGGGTACTGTAAGGAAGAACAGTTGGGTGACAACAATAATATTAAACATTTGTTAACAGATAAAATCTATCAACCAAAATGCAAATACTAAAAGCAAAAAGAAAAAACTGTATTGGCTTTCGGCCTTTGTCTCACACACTGTCGTGTTATAATAAGGAAGGATGCTTAGATTGCATATATTATCAAAGAAATTAAATGGGCTTATGATTAAAGACAATGCACACATCTATGCCTGAGCCCGGGTTCGAGGCAGCAGATGACCATGAGCTCAGTTTCAGGACCAACCCTTACCACTGACCCCATGTCGGCCAGCAAAAAGGAAAAAAAAAAAAAAAAGAATGAAGTAAGGAGTTTGATTACGACACTAATTATACTCTTTATATCATATCTATCTCGCCTTTTAATGATGTGATGTGCTGACAGCTAAATGAGCTAATGTGCCATCACAGCTGGTAAGAAAGAAAATCCTTGCATATTTTACTTCGTAGAACAGGGTTTTGAATTTATCTCGGTAAGAGATCCTAAATATTTTGAGCTAAAAATGTTCATAATTACATTCACAAAAATACTTTATGTACAGTTTGTAAGTTAAACTTATGGCTTTGAAGAAAAGAGCAAAAAATGATTAAGGGCTTTCTCAAAACCCTTTTGTACCGTCCCATTGCCTGTTTCCCAAAGGAACTCTGCTACTTGAGGGAAGGATGAGGAGTGCAGAGACTAGCTCGTTGGTGGAAGTGAGCACCAATCACAGAAGGAATAAACAATGGAAGAGACGAAGAAAATAACCCCACTAGGCAGTATGAAGCGAAATGGAAAATCCCACAAACAGAAACAAGAAAATCAATTTAAAACCAAACACGTGGTAACACAACCCCAAAAGAAAAATTGATTTAAAAACATTGAATTAACTATTTACTTCAAAAGTAAAAATAGGTATATAATGTTAAATAAATAAAAGCTGGAGGTTGGTAAAGTAAAATATTACAATATAAGAGTTAATTCTTTAAACTAGAGAACAACCGTCAAGGACCGAGTCCCTACACAGACTAGCGTACTCAAACCTGGCGGAGCACAAGCAAGCCAGAAAATCAACACCGAACATATCCTCCCATCCTGTTTCTTCAAATCTTGCCAATGAATTCAAAATTTAAATAAAACTATTTACAATTACATAATTAAATAAACAAAAACCTGAAAGGATTTGGTGTCTACAACAATGTTAGCACGTGGTCACATGAACATGTCTACAATGAACCCACAAATGTCTCCAATTCCTTAAGACAAGTCACGAGGCTACTGCACAAAGCAGCACAAGACATTGGGTGATATGAATAAAACTGAGTATAAACTTCGAAGTATATAATTCGAGCATGAGCATCTGTTTTGAGTATATACTCTGTTTGTTATGAAAAAAAAAAGACCTTGAGTATCTACTACAATTACCCCTCCTTTTGGAGTATACCGTATATACCCGAATGTAAGACGAGGTTTTTTCCCACATTTTGTGTTATAAAAATTTGGGGCCGTCTTATATTCAGGGTAGTAAAAAAAATTTTTAATTGTTATTATTATTTGCAAAGTAGAGTGTGGTGTTGGCATCTTGTAACTCGCAACAAATCAATGCGTTAATGAAGATTAAAATATGGTTTGTTATGTTTAATTACCATGCATATACGAATAGCGTACATTTTGTGGTTAGGATTTACGCATACACGTCATTTTAAGTGGATAAATAATATGTTCGAAAGCATACGGAAATATGTTTTAAAACAATCTTTACAAGAACAACCAGTCAGTTTTACGAGCAGTAATTGAGTGATCAACGTATCTTAATTTAATAACATCTCCCATTCTTGAACAAAGAAATTATAGAGTATGTCTTGGAAAAGCGGGCAGAGGGATTTCCGAAACACGAGACGTTATAAAAGTGAAAGCACGACCTTGAGGGCATATATTGTGCAAGTTATGAGCTAGCGAGTATTTTTTTTAATCTGTAAGAGGCAGTTGATGACTAGGCCTCGTCTTATATCCGGGGTCGTCTTACATTCGGGTATATACGGTACTTCACTTGTGCCATGATGTTACTATCGTTTCGTCGACGCACGTTTAGTCAGTTAACTTTTTTACATGCCATTTGTTAATGCAAACCAGTCGTCTGCTGCAGACTTGTCTTGTTGATTAATTGAAATTTCCTGGGTAATTGAAATATCTGTTAGTGAGGATGAATAATGATCATATAACAAATGTTTCCGATTTGGCATTTGTAAGGATTGTCTGTGACTATCCTTCAGTATTTGACAAGTCTCAAACACCTAACTCACGGAAGGAAAAAAAGCGAATGATTAAAAGCTAGAAACATTCGCTACGCTGGAAACTTTGGCAAATGTATCACAGAAAGTCAAATACGGTACTGAAGAAAATAAATTGTTTTTTACAGCTTTTCCTCTTGTTTCCGTGTATTTGCCCAAAAAGTAATCAGAAAGCCATAGAATATTATCTATCTTAAACCGGTATAATGATCTACAGTCCCTCTCTGAAGCCGTTCCTCGTAATTTATACACTTTCCTAGCCCGCAAGTTATTTACATCTACAAACATAACCTCAACCATCTTGAGATTAGACAGCTGAGCATGGTAATGGCCAGACTTCAGAAATTGTGAGAATATACTTCAGAAGTGTAGCATATACTTATTTTATTCATACCACATTGGAGTATATACTCACTGAGTATTTGCTCCCACCCTTGAATATGTACTTCTCAGCGAGTCTAAACTTCAACTTTTTATTCATACCATTCTGAGTATATACTACAAAATTGTTGAGCATGAGCATATACTCCGTTTTATTCATATCACCCATTAAATCAAAAATTTAATGTTAACACAAAATGCAACTAAAGGATGAAAGAACATTTACTAACAAATGGCCATGAGGAAACTTAAAAAAATAAACGGCCACTTCAAAATAAATCCGAGTTGCTACATAAAATTACATCAAATCTCCCAAGGACCAAAACATTATGACCACGTGCTACTATCCAAATTTAGAGTTTATGACAAGCATTAAATATTTAAAAAACTGTTTTGGTTATTTACAGTTCCCTGATAAAGTTTTGTCTTTTGGTCCAACACACACTTTAAGTTTTGTCTCGATGCCGGGAGAGAACTCGAGTTCGGCATGAAGGGGTCTCTCCCGATCTTACGTATATGTCCTTCTCCTTTGGCTGTTCAGGTATTAAGACACTGTCTCTAGCCACCACAACCACAGCACTTGTTTCTTCTTCTTGTTTCAAGACATGCCAGATGCGCCACAACATGATTTAACACAAAAAATTACCATAAGTCAGGGTATATTTTTTAGTTAGTGAGGTTGGTATGTAGGTCAGCGGATTTGCTGTTGCAAATGTTTCCACAGGAAATATGTAGGATTTTTCTGCTTTAAACGGTACTGCTGAGATTGCAAAAATACTCGCCGTGAGAAAGGCAGACACGTGGCTGTACAGGCTGGTCCAAAAAACTATGCACAGTCTTTTTGTACCACGTATTGAAATTTTAGAGTTTTGTTCGTTCAGGGGAAGGGTTTTACAAGTTTTTTCCAGGTTTATTTCACTTCCAGGGTGGAGTAAATCTTGAATTGCGAAAGTGGACAAGGTAGGTCAGACTTCTTTCGTACCACCAGTACCCCTTTCATTGCTTAGGATGATTAAAATCACTTGTAGCTTAGTTTTATTTTTGGGGTGCCTTCTTCTTAAATACCAATTTTCAGGCCATTCGCTCCAGTAGCTTTGTCGCCAACGTATAACAAACAGACAAAAATCAAATGGAGCATATTTGGTCATTATACACTTCATCCAGGATAAATACAGTGAGATCCCTCCCTATAGAATGGAGCCTCGGATGCGCCCTGTGACGGCCGGGGCACCATGTGTAGCCGACTTTCGAGCAAAGCATTGGTGCTAGCTGCAGCATAGCGCCAAACTAGTTCAACACATTTACACTTTTTTATGTTTTTACCTAATAAATCATCATTACTTACATGAATTTCAGAGTAGTTGCTGGAAATGCTGTCCTTCATTTTCTAAAAACTCACATTGCACCAACGTAGGAAGTGTTGGTACTCTCACTGTAATTCATCCTCACAGTTATTTCGTTCTCGAGAACCTCCCGAGTGCGTGGTTTGTTTCTGTACACGTTTTGTTTCAGGTTTCCCCCACAAGTAAAATATCGCACAGCACTGAAACACATTTACTGAAAAATTAGTTTTCACTAGGATAATGCTTGTCACGGTGGGTGAGTGGTTATTGTGTCTGACTACCACCACAAGCTTGCAGGTTCTCTCCTGGCTGTGGTAAGTGAATTTTGAAAGGCGACAAAAATCACGGCACGCATGTTATACTTGCTGGCATGTTAATGAACCCATTTGAATTCAGTAGGCCGTGTTCATAATGGCAAAATTAATCTCAGGATTTTCCACCAACACTAAGTTCCTCCTTTCTTTACTAGAAAGCGCTATAGTGTCGAGGAGCTTAGATATCTAACTTCCTTGACTTTAGCCGTCCAAGGAATAACAAAATTCGACATGCAAGCTGCCCTTTGGACGTCAAATAACAAAGCTTGCACCCGGCATCCGAGGCCATACAATATTATTATTATTATTATTATACTAGGAAAATTCAATGTTTTGTTCTATACCTAACAGGATACAGTACTTCGCATGTCTTAACTCTCTCTTGCCAGCTGAGAATGTAATCAATCTATGATCGCATGCAGGGCTTCCCGACGCGCCGTTTTGTAACGGTAGATGCTAGTCGACTGGCGCTGACTCAACATGCAGGCTAAGCTCCGTTCTATAGGGAAGGCTCTTACTGTACAAAGGTTTAGCCATAAATACAAAATGTTCAGACTGAAAGCTTCCTTTGTTTATAGAGATGAAGAGAAAGGAAAGGGGAACAGGATTGCACTTAAGTGCAATCTGCATATCCAGGGGCCTTCCCTGCTGATGCTTCCCCTACTGATTTATGCTGTCATACTGAGAAGGATGGAATTTCTATTCCTTAACATTAGGTAAGCTGCAATGTGAATAAAAGTAAGCTATGGGAGTTTTGTCACCCTTTAATGCCACCATTAAGTGCATGAGACTCGAGGCACATGATGTAAGCGCCTCTGCAGGCACATAACAAGTTGAGCTAAGAGAGTTTGAGCTGTGTAATCTTTGCCAATATAGTGGAAGCCAAATCATCCTTTGGGGATCTTAGCAGAACCTTAACTGATCCAGGAGCATTATCTACTGCAGTTACTATTTCTTCTGGGAGAACAAGTTCTTCGAATGTTTCAACAATGATTTGTTCTGTTTTGTCTTCTGCATATCCTGCACTAGCCATTCAATTGGTGGTACAAGGGAGGTAGGTAGTTCGGCCTGTCTGTGATGATAAAAATAAAATCATTGGATAGGTAAAGGAGGATAAAAACACTGAAAAGAGAACAAACACCATGATCTTCTCTCCCAGAAGGTTACTTGTTTCTCCTACTCAAGGCCTCCTTGAAGGGTCAATGGTAGTGTGTCCACTTCACGATTCCAAGGTCGGGTTCTATTCCTGGCCAAGGAAGTGAGATTTTGGAAGGGCAGTAAAAATATCAGATTTGGTGGTCACAAAACAAAATTAATTCAATCTCAACCATGATGCGTTCAGTTTAACTGCCAGATGGCAGTGCTAGGCCTAAATGGAACGTCAAAATTTAAGAGTAGATCACCAAAATGGATCCAACCCACACAAGGTGGCTGAGGTCATATTATTATTATTTTCTCAATCTTGGCCATCTTAGGACCACGTAAAATAACCCACTGCAGTCATTATAGTTTGTTTCCTGCTTCCTTTCTTGTTATCCAATAGTTCTTCATTGCTTCACTTTGCCTTTCCCTCTCTTCTGTCCTGATGTTAATCCGTTCCTTCGTTTCCTTCTCCTGAAAACCCTTGAAGTTTTGTGTTAATCTTCTAAAGGTTATTCTGTCCTGTATTATGCAAGCTGTTATTCCCATCTTTGCCATATCCTTCTTTATACTCTGCATCCACTGATTACCATTCTTACTTTTGTGTTGTTTGGTGTTATGCATCCTCATTATGAGACCAAAGAACCTAACTCTCCTCTTCCTGATAGTATCAGACATTTGTATCTGTTCTTCATTCCTCCTGTGTCTGAACTCCTGATTTTAAAGGCCCTCAAATTTCTCTTATAATTATTCTTATCTTTTTCTCTAGCTCTTCTGTTTCCCCTGTTTTCATGGAAAACCATGTGATTGCTCACATTTTTTTTCTGCTCTTGTAGTGAGAGTTGTAACAATCACGTGTGCTTGTAGTTGAATTATTCTGCACATTTGGGTCGACATGGTAAATGCCATGCACTACAGAGTCTTCCACATCCAAACCTGGCTAACATAAATGACATCAGCTCCATGGTGAAGGGGATTGTGCAATGCTGTTGATTTGGGTGGTGGTTCAAGGAAGTTTTTCAAAACTTTCTTTTCATGCCCCACATACATGTCATCCATAAACCTCCAAAGCACAAGACTAATGATTTGATGAAATTTGAAATACAGGAAAAAGACTTCCCATATTCACACCATTGGTAATATTTAATACACAATGCAGGTTTATTCCAATCAAAAAGTTGTTGCCATTGCTAGTATTCATGAAGTTTTATAAAATGTTCATTGTAATAATTATTTCAATACTTGAGACAGTAATATAATCTGTGTATGTACTGGTGAGCATACTTCTAATTTACACTGGGTATCAGGAAGTAAACAACTATGCGAGATCTGTTTGTTAACCTGTGTATATTCTGGTGAGCGGGGGCCATCCACATACACTGACCGGCACGAAAAACGCAACACCCAATAAATGATGTGAAATTATTGTGTAATTTATCTATTTAATCAAAGACGGGGTATGTTATTGGTGTTGCTTTGCAAGCAAACAATGAAGTGTTGATTGTTGATTGCACTAGTCTCAATTGATTTTTCCCGCGCAACCTGGGAAACACATCACTGGATGTAACCCAATAATGTGTTCCCGCTCTTATAGCGCTTAGTGTTGTACTTTCAAATGTTCCCTTTTCAATCACATGTGTTTGTGGGATCTTTCTGTGATTGTCGTAATTTGCTTTCTGGAGCAAACATGCCCTTAAGCCCTGAACAAGCTGCAAAAGTTGTTGCATTGGTGGAAGATGGTCGCAGCATGCATTACATAGCAGAAGTGTTGAGGATTACAGCTTCCACGATTTCCAGAACCGTTCGAAGGTACAGGGAAACTGGAGGCTTTGCAAGAAGACCAGGATCAGGCCCGAGAAGAACAAAATCGAAGAGAGATGTCCGCTTCTTACAACTTCCAAGTTCTTCACGACCGTCACTCCACCGCCATTGAAGCACGAAATCGACTCCACCAAGTTCGAGGGGTCGATGCTAGTGAGAGAACCATCCGATGAAGATTGGAAGAAGCCAATCTTCAATCCAGAAGACCAGTTACAGACCCAGAACCTACCAGAGAACATCGCACAGCTCGACTACGTTTTGCAAGGGAACATCATGGCTGGACAGTACAACAATGGGAACAAGTGTTGTCCGCCGATGAGTCGCGGTTTGGCCTCCGATCACCTGACGGAAGAGAGAGGGTCTGTAGAAGGCCAGAGGAAAGGTATTCCCCTTGCACATTCTCATCCAGGACGCCATTTCAGGGTGGTTGTGTGATGGTGTGAGCAGGAATCAGTATGGCTGCAAGGACGGATTTGGTCTTCGTGGAGAATGGGAGCCTCACTGCACATTGGTATGTGGAGGAAATCCTTCTGGAGCATGTTGTGCCTTTCGCTCCATTTATTGGTGATGATGTCACACTAATGCAAGACAATGCACGCCCACATGTTAAAAAAGTTCTTGGGTGAAGCAGGGATTCATGCTATGGCTTAACCTGCTCGAAGCCCTGATTTGAATCCTCTTGAGCACATTTGGGACCGGCTGGAGAGAAGAGCCCGTCAGTGCTATCCAGAGACCCTACAGGACCTACGGAATGTCCTCCTGGAAGAATGGGAGATGATTCCTCAACAGGACATTACAGCATTAATCAGGAGCATCCCTGAAAGGTTGAATGCCGTCATTGGTTCAAGAGGTGGCAAAACACACTTTTAAAGACGCGAACAGAGGTCTCCGAGGTCTGTGAAGTAATGTGTGAAGTGTATAAAATCAAAACAGAAGTGAGGACCTTTAGGACCTTACTCAAAATTTCCCACTCTTTTAGCGCTCTTTCCTTTAAGTGTGCATCACTGGCTTAATTTTTAAATGTGTGTAGCCTATAATCATCTTTTATTTTCCATTGTTAGACACCTACATGGGACCGTACTACAATATTTCATCATCATATAGTAGATTAGTGTTATAAAAGTGTCATAAATTTGAAATAAATTTCAGTTTTTGTAAGAAATTGAAGTGTTGCGTTTTTCGTGCCGGTCAGTGTATTACATGATCACTTTTTGGTTGATTTACCAATGGAGGTACCTGCTAGACAAGTACTGGCATTCTGGGAGAGTCAGTGGCTAGCTGACCCAATGCCCAATAAACTGAGAGCAATCAACGGAACTACTCTCGTGTGGCAGAGCTCTTTCCGGTCACGGAGGGAGTCCGTCATTTTGTGTAGACTAAGGATAGGTCATGGAAGATCCAATGAGAAGGGAGGACCCCTCCCCCACTTTGTACCTGTGGAGCCGTATTCACCTGTAATAGCCCACATTTTAACAGAGTGTGTGGATCTTGCTGACTTACGAAGAAACCTTGGTTTGCAGATGACAAAAAGTTTGATGCTTTTCATTCGGTCAACACGATTGTACCCATCTCATTTGGGTACAATCATGTTGACTGACTGAAAAGCATCAAACTTTTGTTTACTAAGGCAACACCGAAAATGGCTTCAAACACCATAATAATTGAGGACCGTTTTTTCAAAACTCGCTCATTGCGAAAATTGGGTGAATTGAGTTATATACGGCATGTGAATGTTAGGTAAGTTGGCTTTCATGTCCTTAAACTGGTTTTAGCAAAATTTGTTTGTCATTACAACAAACCGCTAACTCTGGGTCGTTTTCCCAAACCTCGCTCATTACTACTAGGCCTATATGCGGTATACCAAAACTAGCTCATTACAGCAAACGTCTCTAGAATGCTGGGTATTTTGCTGACATGTAAGATTCTATTGTTTTTTTTTTTTTTTATGTATGAATGTTGGCGAATGAAACAACTTTGGGTGTAAACGACTATCTTGAGCACTTAGAAAATTATTTTCGCAAGGAAGGGGCTAGAGATAAAAAAAACTCAGGCCATTTTCAGACTCTTGTGTATACCAAAATAAGAATAGTATTTTATTAGGATCTGTGTCAAATTTCATCGAAAAGTCTAAAGTTTTCAAATCAGTTGAATATTATTTTCCCATTTGAGGTCATAGCTTTTTGCCGCCAGATTGAGTATTTGGGAACGTAGAGAAAGAAATACAGAGAGAAAGAAGAGATTGTATTGCCTATGGATAGAGGCACCTGTTTTTCGCAATGCGCGAAATCTCGAAATTTTTGCGAAATTATCCAAAATTTAGCAGGAAATGCGAAATTACTTCTTTTCAAAGAAGGTCCCGAAATGATTGTCGAAATTGCGATCTTTTTGCGCCAGTGGAAGATAGCCGAGATTGTCAACTGTTTCTTTCGATAAGTCGATAGTTCCGTTAAATGCAACTATTGATTCTTAACCTATTTTTCGTGTCGAATAGTCGTATCGATTTATTAGTAATCAGACATCATTTGTCTCTTGGTGCAGAGGCGCTATCGCGAGTTGTAGCCTGAAAATCTTTAATCTGCCCTTGTGTACCCGTATACTTTTTCGGTGTTCTTTTAAACACTTTAAGAAAACGGTGACTACAGTTTTTGACCGTGAAAGAGAATTTTCATCGGATGGATTTTACGTTTTCGACAGAAACAAAAGTATTCTCATGTGCAAATATTGTAATTTACGTATAGAATGGAAACGTAAAGACACGTGCTTTAAACATATTAATGGTAGCACTTCCCACAAAAAGAACAAAGAGAACGCTCAATTAGCAACTGGTGTCAAAAGACAACTTTCTATAACGAGCGTCAGTTCCGCGGCCAAAGCAGCAAAACAAGACAAAGACTAATTTATATTGTCGACTACCTGTACTTTTATGGAGGTCAATATTCCCCTACAAAAATTAGATCATCCCAAATATGAGGGAATGGCTGGATCGATATGTTCCAGGTTTGTAAAAATTAAAATAATTTATTATTTTAGGACAGTTTTGAGGTTATGTTGCGGTGCTCATTCTTTTTTAATACTATATATTTTAATGTTTCGTAATTCTATTTAGGCACTGGAAACCTACCTACGGCTGGCAGGTTGCGTGAAGGTTATGTGCCTCAAATCAAGCAAGAAGAGGAGGGAAAGCTGAAAGAAATTGTGAAAGATGAGCTTGTTGCAATTCTTTGTGATGAAACAACGAATAAAATAGGGCAGTGTGTTTTTTTAGTTTTTGTCAAAATACTAAGATGTGGTGATGATACAGTCCAGAAATTATATATATATTCAATATATTCAATTTTAAACGTCAACACGGAACCTGCAATGGATTCTTCTTCGAATAAACAGAAATTATTTGTCGGTGGTGTAAAGTTTATTGAAACTGCAAATGCTACGGAATGTGCGCAAGAAATCATGTGTGTAGCCTACTTCAGAAACTTGAAACCCATTATCATAATGTTTTGTCGATAACTTCAGATTCAGTGCGTTATATGGGAAAAAGTGTCAATGCAGTTAGAGTTCTAGTTTCTGAACAAGCAGTACATACGCAATGTTGGGCTCACAAATTGAACTTGGTAGGCAACGTATGGGCAGTGGAGCTGAAAGATTTGAACCACTGTGTTGTGCAAGTGAAACACATCTTTCTGAATACACGAAGGAGAAAACATGCGTACATTCAGTTCTTGTCTCGGAATTTTGAAAAGGAACCCACCAAGATTAAGCATTTCCCTATTCCTGTTATCACTCAGTGGAACTCGTGGTTTAAAAGTGTGGAGTACATTTCGGAATACCTGTATCCAATAGTGGAATTTGTCCAAAACCTTGAAGATGAGAGTCTTGTGGTGAACTATTTTAAAGCCTTGAGTGCTAGGGAAGTTCAATTACTTCATTGCCAAGCAGTTTTTCTGGTTGAGCACTGTTCTAAATGTTGTTATTTGTTAGTCATGTTAGAGAGCTCTAAAAAGGCATTAATTCATACCATTTATTCCAAACTTGATGACCTTTGTAAAAGTTTTCAGTTGCTGGAGGATGAATTCTTTTTTCAAAAAACCTCAGATCTTCTTTCGCATCTACCAAAACAAAGTCAGGCACATTTAACATCTCTCTTCAAATCTGTAGGTACAGCTAGTTTCAACAAGTTGAAACATTTAATGGAATCAGACACAGGAAAAGTTGTTTGTTATGCTATGAGGAGGCTTTTTGATCCAAGAAACATTGTGAAAAGTAATTTAGGAAATGAGGAGATCTGTCACTTAATGAAAGATATTCCCATTGTTAAAAGTCTGAAAAATTCCCAATCTCTTCAGCCATATTGTGTGTTTAGGGATCAAGTAAGAAGTGTTTGTAACACAGGTGAAAACATTGATGTAATATCTATTATATTGTCCTTGAAATCTGAACATGAACATTTTGTGGATGCTGCTGTCAAGGCGTTGTGGATCCCAGTCAGCAATGTTGACTGCAAGCGGTCATTCTCAACCTATTCCAACATTATGTCAGACCGCAGAACGGGACTGACTCGTAGTAACATGGAACTGATGATGCAATTGTCATTTTCATAAATTTCTGGAGAACTTGTTGAATTGCAGTCAAATATTTATAGAAATTTTATTTTTCCATAGTAGTAAGGTCGTCATGTTAAGGGAGATTTAGACAATAAATCATATACACCGTACACATTTTGGTAAATTTGATCAACAAAAGCACTGTACCTAACCTCAAACTCTACTCAAACACTAGGAAAGACCAAATATCAAAGATATTCGTTTTAGGAAAAATGACGTATTTTTTAAAAAAGTGTGTTTTTGCTCCAGTTTTCGGCACGATGTATTTGGATTTTTCCTATATTCGTCACCCGTTTGCACCAATTGTTAATTTTCCTTGTCTGCTGTTTATAATGCATTTCTGTCAATTGTTGTGTAATACATTTACGAATAAAACAGTACCAGTAATTATGTTTTTTAATAAAAATAGAATATAAAAAAAAAAAAAAAGATGGCAATGGGAAGCGGGATTGGTGGGTAGAAGACATACGAGCAGGAAAATATCGTAATTCTGCTCTAAACAAGTGAGACCACGGCATAACAGCCCGGAAAATGACCATTCGCCAAAGCCTAACACCGATTGTTGCCATTGAAACCCTCTGAATTCGCCACTCATGTACATTTTTCTTCCAGGCAGTCTTTAGTAGCTTAAAAACCCCTACATCCGTGGGTTGAAGTACGTCTGTGACATTAGGTAGTAAAGCGACCAAAACAATTCCATGATCCTCACAAAATTTACTAGTATGTATGGTCAATTGTGAGAAGTGCCCGTCTATGAATAATGTCAGGGAGAGGAGTCTCCTTCTCAACCAACCCAGGATGAAATATGTTACTGAGAAATTCGTAAAACACTTCCCCCTGTCATTCACCCGTTTGGCGATTTGCCAATGCCCCAGTGTGCTGGCATTGAGGCAATAATGATGTCTTGCGGCAGACGTTCATACTTGAACACTACAAGGGAAGGAGAAATATCGCCGTGGGCATTGCCTGTTAGAAGTACCGTCAAACATTCTTTCTCATCCGAATTCACTTGCTGATATATTGTCTTGTAACCCCTGTTCGCCAGCACTTTGTTACCTTTCGGATTGAGAAAGAGAACCGTCTCGTCAGAGTTGAACAGTCGCCGAGGGTCTGACAAAATAGACTGGAAGTCGTTTTCCACTGAATAGCTGTAGACTTCTGAAACCCAGGTTTTATTTCGATGTTCTGTAATTGCAGCACGGCTTACTGTCAAATTTTGAGGGGTTCGTAAAAGATAGACCTGGATTTCTTTTTATGAAAGATTCACGCCATTTCCTTCCTGGCGGCCATCTTTGAAAGGAAAGTCCCTCTTCAATTCTTGTGCAAGGCACTGGACGCTTTTGCAAATCATCCTTTGTTACCGGGACCCCGCTTTTCGTAGTGAGATTGCACATTGAACTTGCATAGCCTCAGCTTCCTTTGTTAAAATGGAACTTAGCCCCATTTTCCTCTCTCGAGGAGATTTTCCTTTAATTTTGTCAGAGAGGGTATTTCTCGGAACACCATTCCTCTCCGCGGCCTTTTTAATACTCATGCCGTCCTCCACAACGGCCTTAATAGCAGCTTCCATTTGCTCAATATCATAATTCAGAACTGTTCGTTTCGACATACTGCCTGGGGCAGATGACCTCGTAGTTCCTCCCCTTAAAACAACAATAACTATCTAACATATTGCCTGAAAGCAAAGATTTAGTCTTAGAATAATATATTATTTATCATCTCAATAAAAATAAAAAAAATCCTCTGTAGCACGCCTAGCCAAAGAAACCTAGGCCTACTGAGGTGCGGCCGTCAAGAAGAGAGACCTACGTAATAATAACAATACCCTGTAAATGTTTATTGGTTGCGAAACGTTAACACAAACATTAACATTATTGTGCACTAGTGTTCGTCACGAATGTGCTCTAAAGTTCATCAGCTATAACGACTACTGGACACAATGATCAAATGATAATTTAATTAATACAGGGTACTTTAGAACTACATTATAAGTATATTGCCACTGTTAGTTAGGTCTTGCAAGGAGAAATGACAATGTGCCAGTTTTCGTCACAAATGACGAGCATTGGTAAAGTGCATTTTTTTAAATCCAGTGTTCGTCACCGGCATTTCTAACAAAACTAGCCACGTGAGCACGAAATGGCAAATCACATGTTACAGAAACAATTACCAACTATATCACGCACTTGTAACATTTTAAAATGTCGGAACATAACACGCATGCACATAATTAACTCGCGCGCGTGCTTAGCACATGCGAGAAGCAAATGGTGCGTCAAGACAGCTCAGCTCTCAGGAGATGTTTGACGCAGGGAATCACCTATTACATCGCACGCATGATTTCGCAAAGTTGCTCCTTATCGGCAAGGAAGGTATGACGCATCTCGTAAGACTTGGTGCGTTGAGAAAGACCCGTTGACATGCTTATTTTTTGTACTTATATACGAGAGTGGCGAAGACTGGATCAGTGATCTTTAAATGGTTTTCTAAGGTGGTTGGTGTTTTTCCTAATACAGCAAATACTTAATGAATACTGAAATGTCTTTCTTTAAAGCTGTGCTATTTTAGTGCCGAAATGAATGAAACAAAAAATTAAGTGAAACGAATAATTATAACAATAAACAAAATTACGGAAAAACAAAAAATTAGAATTTCAAAATATTCACTTGTTAATTTAGATTGCTGGCCCCAAGCCTACTCATTGATCATGGACAAGTGAGAATACTGCAAAAAGATTGGAACGTCTATGATCTGAAGGCAAACTCAAGAAAGATTTTGAAAGGGAAACTACCTTTCAACATCACACGAAAACCTGCATCATTCAATACAGGAAACATGAAACCTTCAATGTACAAGTCGCTGTTCGATACACATACAGTAGTGAATCAACCATTGTAGAAATACTCAATAAAGGAAAGATTCCCTTCAAAGAAATGGACTTGGCTCCAAAAATGGAAATAGTAAATCACGTGAGTAAAAAGGAAAAGAGCTAAGATATGGCAAAGTTAATGAAATTCATACAAATACCTGGGGAAGCTAAGGAGTTCTATGAGGTGGTTGTTAAGGGAAAACATACCAAAAACAAGCTGAATGTAAGTGATGTGATGGAGGATATACAGGTTGGGGAAACTGGCTGAGAAATAGAGAGGTCTAGTCAATAAAGACTGAGATTCATTAATTTTATATCTCTTAAATTTTGAAACACAGGTATTGTATATACTATTACCACTACCATTCTTCGTAAATTCTGACATTTCATGTTTTTATTAAATTTGTTTTATGTATGCTGGGAGTAAATGTTTACTCAATAGGATTATATAATGAGCGAGTTTTGAAGAAAAAAAAACTTAACATTTTCCCCTAACTTTTTTATAAAAACTATTCAAATTTGTGCTTTTAGCTATACTTATATCAGATTGTAACTAACAAGTAAACTGTTTAAGATGGACTTTGTAAAAAATATCCTTTTTACTCTATTGTCGAACCAGTTTTTTGTCTCCTGAAAAATTATGATTTTGCAAGGAGCAAGTTTTGAAAAAAAGGGTCCTCAATTGCAGATGACCCTCAAACTTATATTAGCCGATGACTTGATGGCTGCTGATCTCGTCAACCGCTTTATAAGTGAGAGTGGGTTGGGGCCAGCAATCTAAATTAACAAGTGAATATTTTGAAATTCTAATTTTTTGTTTTTCCGTAATTTTGTTTATTGTTATAATTATGCGTTTCATTTAATTTTTTGTTTCATTCATTTTCTGTCTTTTCATATTTAGGTGACCACCTCTAAATTTTTAATTCCATTCTAAATTTGTATACTTTCATCTGTATTAAGAGGGGCAGATGACCTCATAGATCTGCCTCTTAAAACAACAATAACTAAACAAGTGATTTTTGACCCTCCCCCCATGTAATCATCGCATCGAATCCCTCCCGTATGACGTAATCACAAAGCAATACCTTAATATTTCTCTTTTCATCACGATTTATCCGTATAAATAAATGTAACACCAAGACTCAGGGTTTGCGCCTCCCGTCAGCGTGGCTAGAAAGCTGCATAGAGCGTAAAATGAGTTGATTTTTGTTATTGGTTAAGTGATTACGTAAGCATTTCGCTCCCCACCCCCCACACATCATCAACGTAATCATAAGCTTCGAACCCTCTTTGTGATTACGTAATATGTGGATGGCCCCGTGTACTTCTAATTTACACTGGGAATCACGAAGGAAACAGCTGTGAGGAGAAGTTGAAAGGGAAGACCTTTGCACCGGTATATTTCAGTGTATAGTCAGTCTATGTGGTAATGGGAACCCTATTATATTGGACTGGGAATTATTAATATAGGATAAACACATGTGAATTTAAATATGCGGTATGTAAACATGATCAAAATTTAAACATGTCGGCACTAAAATAACACAGCTTTAAAGAAAGACATTTCAGTATTCATTAAGTATTTGCTGTATTAGGAAAAACACCAACCACCTTAGAAAACCATTTAAAGATCACTTATGGCAGGATTTAAATTCATCTGTCCGCCAAATCCAAGTGTAGTAGCACTGTGGTTGGAGCATAAATCCACTATTCTGGTGGAGGTGATGGTGATTGTTTTAAGGGTTGGAACATTCAGGTCATCCACCCTTAATAAAATTCTACAGATATTGTATTTTTTTAAATGTTGAGGCAGATGGCAGCACGTGTCACACATCTGTATAGGCTTCCAGTTATAGAGCATGTAGAACAAAGAGAGGTCGACATGTGAACAGAAGGTGAAAACCGTGTTGTTTTATGCAGATACAAAGAGTATAGCTTGGAATTGGGAATGTTTTCATGTTCCTTTCGTTATGTAGTGATCTCCCTGTTGGCAGTCAGTGGATAGACTGCCAGCCAATTTGAAACCAATGGAGATAGAATGGCCATGAATAAAACTGGTCCTCTAACCAGAGAGTATTGTTGCTGTGAGTGGCTTTGGCTTGGAGCCCCTCTATATCCACCAGAACTGACTATGATCAGCTGGGCATATCTTGTCAGTCGATTCAAAATACACTGCAGTCTGACCTTGACCTTTTCCCATCCCAAATAATAGCTCACAAACTAATGGCTCATGGCATGCAGTGGTGAGTACAGTTCACTAAGGGGGCTATTGCAGTAGGTGATCTCATACTGCACAATACATGGTTCAGTGATTGTGTGTCTGTTGGCCTCAACTGTGCTGTAAACTAATGGAATGTCCAGTTTTGGGCATGTGAACCACCACCTAATATCAGGGTGTCGAGCGATACGGGAATTTTAGTTACCCGGGAAAAATGCGGGAAATTCGCACTTGATACGGGAAATCTTGAAAAGTCTCATAATGCCCAACTTCTTAGCCCCCGAACGCTCGGTACAGTCGTCGCGCTCAGCCTTCTATTTCGCCTGCAGACTGCGCTGCCACCCGCAATTTGCACCACCGATAGAGCGCTAAGCGGGATGAGAACCCAGCCAGCGTCGAATGCATGCTTTGCTTGACCGACCTCCGGCCGTACTCTCTCCGTGCAGGGCTACGCGCGCCGCGCTCTTTGCTGACAATGACATACAGGAATAGGTCCGCATTGTTATTCACAGAGGAGACCAGTTGTTTTTTCGACCTGGGTTCCTGGACAAGAGCAGCCCTTAAAGAAGCTAACTGCTCAAGATCTCCGAAAATTCCTACCCTTTCCCCGCGGGGCTGCGCACGCCGCGCTCTTTGCTGACAATGACATACAGGAATAGGTCCGCATTGTTATTCACAGAGGAGACCAGTTGTTTTTTCGACCTGGGTTTCTCGACAAGAGCAGCCCTTAAAGAAGCTAACAGCTCAAGATCTCCGAAAATTCCAGACGCGGATGTGCTGCAATTTTGCACCAACTGCTGAAAATTGTACATTCGTATCCTATGGCTGAAAAAATCAGAGAGAGGTCACCTCTTGCTCACAAGATGACTCGTGCTATTTCCTGCCTAGACCCTATAGACCTCGTGCGAATAAACGTTGCTGCGCTCTGGCAGCAAGCCACTCAAATATTCTGTAGGACTTGTGTGTGTGTGTGTGTGTGTGTGAGTGGAGCAACGTGATTAGATCATGTTGCGGAAAGATTTCAAGTTCAAGATGGTAAAAGTTCTTCAGAGAGTAGAGCAAATCGTCTGTGGTTGAATGTAACTACACATGCAGAAATGTCCACCTGGAACGTAATTCTTTGTATTCAGAAGCAGAAAACAGTACATTCGTAGAAGGAACGCCTCCTTAACCCATAAACGTTACCGTATGGTAACGCAGTACCAGTCATTGCATTTATTGCTCTACAGGACCTTTGCCAGTTAAAGATATTCGAACTTCGCGCTTATAAGATCAAGGAAGGTCTATTGATTCATTTCCCGCACACTAGTCACTATGGAATGTCTTGGGTGATGTCCCAACAATTGGGTGCATTTCGTGGTTTGTTTCTCACGTCGTGATGGCATACCGCAAAAGGTACGGCATACTAAATTATTGCGTAAAATGGAGATAGTTTACTTTGTCTTCGGGATTATGGTAGTAAACATATCTAATTTATAATTCAGTAACTTGTCTTACGTGTTTCTTTATACCTGCTCATGCCCGGGACTAATTTCCCGAGCGTTACCATATGGTAATGCTAGGCGGATACAGGGTCAGTGGTAAGGCAAGACATTTTCTGTAGCACATTCATATGAAATGAGTTAGAATACATTTCATGCATTTGTACACAAAACGTTTTTCCATATACAGCTATTTTTAATGGTGCATGCCTTCATATAATATGTTTTGTCACCGTAGCATCTTTTTGATGCCAGTACCGTATTCAAGACCATACCTTTGCCGAGATATCTGGCTGCAGGTAGTGTTTCAGAAAATACAATACGAGAATTATTTCGATATTTCAGAGGTCTAGACTGGCTGCATGGCTCAGCGGCAACGTTCTTGCTTGCTGTTCCCAAGCTTGCAGGATCAAATCCTGGTGCAGTCAGCTGGCATTTGAAGGTAAGCAAATGCGAGGGAGTTGTGTCAGTAGATTTACTGGCACGTTAAAGATCCCCTTCGGGTCAAAATTCCGGCAACCCGGCGTCTCTAAAAGCCAGAGCAGTTAAAAGGGACGTATATCCAATTACATAATTATTATTTAGAAGTCTGACCTTGGCAGAAATATAGGAGTAAGGGGAAAAGGAGTGATGACATGATTATAGCTCGCTGGCATGAAAACAGCACAGTAACTGTTGCCTCCACGACTATCCCTGTTTTTCCCACCTCGACCAGGTCAGAAGGTTCTCTCGGGCTGAAAAGAAAAAATAGTTACAATCCCACGTCCTCTCCAGATCGGCACCTATAATGAATTCATGGGAGGAACGAACCTTATGGAAGAAAAATGTGAACTGATATCATGTGTCAATTAGAAACAAAAAGTGGTGATGGGCCATATTTTCTTGGTTTCTTGTCGAGAGTCTCCAAACCGCATGGTACCTCATTACGATATCACGGTCAAGGACAACTCAACTGGAGTTCAAGAGGGAAGTGGCACAATTCTACATTAAATCGTACAGTGTAGAACCACGTGGAGCCAGGCGGCTGTCAACAGCACGTTCAGGATAGGGCCGCGACATTGTAGACTTGTGATATGATGGACGCGATCATCTGGTCATCAATGTCCCAAGACATAAGCGGAGGCGGTGTGCCGGTGAATTGTGTGTAAGCAGTGTCCGCACTGCATGTTGTAAATGTGATGTGGGACTGTGCATATCATGCTTCTTGCCGTTCCACACCAAGTAACTAGTCACTTGACTATATGATCGAAGGTTCAAAGGTGTCAAAATACCTGCTCAGTGCTTTTTAAAGTGTAATATTATCAAGATAAGTATTTAGCAACAAATATGAAATTGGTACATTTATTGTATTTATAAATCACCATTCAGAATATGCAGTAAGGGTTCCGACAACACATGCGCCTTCCGTTACATATATGTGACACCCTGTATTTCGGAAATTTAAGATGCCACCTTCGTAAAATATGGTTTGAGCAGGTTAATAACTCCCTATGGTATGACTTTTTAATAAAAAAAGCAAAATTTTCAAAAAGTATTAATTCGGGCATTAATGGGTTAATTGTGGTATATGTAGTCGGCATTTTTATAAATAGAACACCGACGAGAGGTCCTGACAGACCCAGGCACTGTCTTACATGAACCAAACTAATCAGATCAGAGTGAACGAGGGGAGGGTAGCAGATTAACTGCGCGAAGAGAGGTTGAAATGAAAGATGACAGAGAGTAGCCCAGCACAAGTGGAAGTAATGCCATGCTCACCTGGTGTCTGGTGGTCACAAACCCACCTCCTACTATTTGTGTGCCGCTGGGGAAGATTCACTGTTTCATGAAAATGAGGGAAGTGAAGGAAGTGTGTTTAAATATGGATTATTATGTAACGTGAGTATATCGACAAATATCATGACCATAAATAGTGATAAGACTTAGGTGAGCTTGATGTCACCACCACTGCTAACCTTGCACGTGTTGTCTTCAATCACAACATAAATAACGGCAACCAATCTCCATAAGAGACAGTCCTGACCTAGCAATATTCTCTCCGGGTGTTTCATGTTAAAGGATACTCTTTGCATGGTGAGTGTTTTTATATCCATTAGCTGTAGAGTGTTTGCCCTCTTAGTCGTATTTATTGAATTGAATACCGATGATAAAGGTATCATAGCTTCGGTGTGTAATTTACTTATTCATCTAAAAGTATCATATTTCTCTGTTTGAATGATATGGCATTGACTCAGGATCGTCTTTTAAAATATATTACGTATAATAGTACAGAAATAATGTCTGAAGTGTAGTGCTGTCTATTATTCGAATCAGTTGATATACAACAACACTAAAAACTTGGCAACACAGCTCAGCTGTTCCAAGCTCCCGACATATCTTTCGCATTGTTTCCTTCGAAATACAGGGTGTAGGTGAGAAGCATGCTCAGAATTCTTGCCGTGTGGTGGTTAGACGTAGGGTCTTGTTGTGTGGCAACCGTGGGTTGCGGAGAGGAAAAGTGGGGCAAAGTGACAGGAAGGCTGTCCGTACCGAATGTGCGGGGTTAGCAATACTGTATTTGTCCCATAATTTATGCGTGTAATAGCAGACACGCCTCCAATTTTGCTATAAAAGTCATGATCTAAAAAGGGATAGTGGGTGGGTAACATCTATTACTACACGACCCCCAAAATTGTTATTCATCATTACAAAGGGTATTTTGACTATTTTCAGTAGTGTAGGAAATTGTATTGCCCTGTTCCGGGCTCCTATAGAGCTTACATTTTCTTTCGATCTTTCATATGCCTTAGGACGCGCCACCGGCGTTTGGTTATGCATTACCAGCTTCCGGTTTAGCAGTCAGGTAATGGAAGCAATGGAAACTGTGTACTACAATTTTCCTTGCATGTAACTAAGTAAATTATTGTTGTTAGGAGAAATGAAAGTTGTAAAATGCACCAAGAATGATATGATCTTCAGCTGTGTGCAGTGAGGATCTTCAGCTGTGTGCAGTGAGAAAGCTCTGCATGTGTTCATTCCTCATGTATTAATGGTGCAAAATGTCAACTAACGTTGAGCCGCATACAACACTCGTAGTCTCTAAATGTTGCACATTTTCCCGTAAATTTACAGCAGTTTATGTTGGTATTGCTTATAAGATCGTGACAAAGAAAGTGTTTCTCCAATTGGATGATTGTATTTAATTGTATGCACGTCATATAATCTTAGCAAGTCCCCCCCACAGAGCAACTTTACACCGTAGTAGGCACGCAGCCTTTTGTATTTAGTTTTCTGGCAACTTGTTTTAAAATATTTCTAAATGCAGACAATCCATACCTCCATTAGGATTCGGATTCCATAATTCATGCAAAGTGAAGTTTGTTCGTTTGTGAAATTGAGGGCATAACCCCCCACCCTTTCTGTGATTACCATATGGTACTTTACGTAGACTAGGGTGAAGTTGTAAATGAGCATTTTAAAAATTGTCGCCAGTTGTTTGGTTTATTTGGTAATATTTTCCATAGGTACTGAAAACTAGGCACGGTTGGATTTTAAGGTGGAACCGCATGTTCTATCAAATATCACTCTCTTGCAATACCTGGAATATGTATATAATTATAAAATGATTATTGGTTAAATAAGTGTTAATAGATTGGCAATTATAATGATTAAATAAATATTAAAGTAGAAACAACGCGTTGTTAGTAAATATTAGGCCAACCGGTACGGCGAATAGCCTATAACTCGTAGCTTCCGTCACAATTTAGCATTTAAACGGGTCACGTTAATGCATAATATACTAATATAACAACCAGATAGCAAATTATTATAATATTTTATTAATTATAACATATTTAATTTGCACCAACTTAATACAATTGTAGTCGAGGATATGTTAGACCACTGCAGTTTGAAATGTGCAATTCGCACACTTTGTAGGATTCAAACCTGGGAGATCAACAGTGGATCTCATATTTTCAGTGAGACAGTTCCAGGAACAGCACTACGAATTTGGAGAGGATCTGTTGATGGCCTTCCTGGACATCGAAAAGGCCTATGATAGTGTGTGTAGGGAGAAGGTTTGGAAAGCAATGGAAAACATGGGAGTGGAAAAAGGGACTGTAGGCAGAGTGAAGGAGATGTATTGTGGAAGTGTGAGTTGTGTGAAAGTTGGAGGGGAAAGAACAGATTGGTTCAGACAAATGAGTGGCCTGAAACAGGGTAGTGCGCTTTATTGTGGTTATGGACGAGGTAATGGCACGGATAGCAGGAAAGATAGGAGAAGATAAGATGAAAGCAATGGTGTTTGCAGATGATCTCATGGTCTGGGGAAACAAGGAGGAGGAAATTCAGGAGCAACTGAAGGCTTGGGAAGAAACAGTGGGAGAGTACGGATGGAAGTTCAACATCAGTAAATGTGAGATCCTGTTAACGACCAGGAAAAAGGACAGACCAATGAGTGGGATAACACTTGGAGGTGGACAGCTGAAGAAGGTGGAATGTCTCAAGTACTTGGGAAGTATAGTGGAGGAAAATGGGAGAAATGACAAAGAGATTACCGAACGTGGCAGACAGGCAGAAGCATTTCTGAGAAGCATTAGGAGCTTAGTGTGGAATAAAGATGTCCCACAAAAAAGCAAGGAAGTCTTATACAGAAGCTACTATATCCCGATATTGACCTATGCTTCAGAAACTTGGACAATGAAGAAAAGAGACATAAGCAGAATACAGGCAGGTGAAATGAAGTTCCTGCGAAGTAGGATCGGAGTAACAAGAAGAGACAGGGTGAGGAATGAAAAGGTCAGGGAAATGGTGAAAGAGGAGCCCTTGCAAGGTAGGATTGAGACATCAAGACTGAGGTGGTATGGACACTTAAAGAGAATGGATGAGAAGAAGATTCCCAAGAGGATACATGAGATGCAGATGCAGAAGAAACGACCAAGGGGAAGACCAAGAGATAGATGGCTGAAAGGAGTGGAGGAATTTGTCAAGAAGAGAGGCGAGGACTGGACTCGACTGACAGCGGAGAGGTGGTGGGAAGAAAGGACTAAGTGGCGAGGCTTATGTTCCAATCAGACCCAGCCTGGGGCTGGAAACTGTACAAGATGATGATGTAGGCAAGCTGTTTGTTATGGTCGTCTCTGATGTGAAGTTTTACTAATTACTCTTTTGGGAGACACTTGTCTTTGGAATATTCATGAAAGGCCAACCCTCTAGTTCTTATTTCATAAGTTGAATGCCTAAAAACAAAACCACAATCTGAAGTAATAAAGAAGATAATCACGAACGATTCCCTGCCAATGAAAATCAATGGAGATTCGCGGACTGGAAGTTCGCTATGCATAAGCTTCGGTGCTATTTTAACTCGTGGAAGCTCTATACGGTTATGGTACTATACAATTCAGTCATTTCCCGTAAACATTTATTATGTGATACTCCTATTCTCTACTCTCTCAACCCTCCTCAGTAAAACAGTCATTTATATCAGCTGTCCTCAGGTAAACGGTATTTTATTTGTGTTGGTAGCATCTCATCCCATCTGCGAGAGAGTTCAATCGTGTGCGCGCGCTTTGCTCATGCTATGGATTAGGCCTAAATCTTGCCATCACCCGTCGGCTGCGGAAGTATCTCCAAAAATGCAGTTACACTTACGCCAGAAAATCTTGATTCACCCTTTAAGATTAATTTTTCAGCCATTCGGTATGCGAACTCTAGTCTTAGTAAGTTCTAAAATATACGGGAATTTGGTGGATTTTCGTACGGGAAATATACAGGAATTTAAAAACAGGTCATCGCTCGACACCCTGAATATTGTGCAGGAGTTTTAAGTCTCATGGTCTGAAAGCGTGTGTAGGCTACAATTTTTAGCCAGGGAGTTATTGGGCCAGTCTTTTTCAACAACACAGTCAACAGTGTGCGTTACGTTGACTTGTTGCAAAACATAGTTCTTGCAGGATGGAATTCGTCCTCACACAGCAAATAATGTTGTGGATATCCTGCATGAACATTTTGGATCCCTTGTGATGTGCCATCTATTTCCCAAACACTTTCATTGTGGCTCAATGTGGCCACCACATAGGCCTGATATTAATCCCTGAGGGGATATTTGAAGGAGACAACCTACCGCTAGAAACCAGGAAATGCACTGCAATTGCAAGTGGCTGTTGTGACGTATTTTTTGAGGTTTGAGTGAGTGGTCACAAAAACACCCAGATTCATCTAGAAGCTATTGTATGCCGAGAAGGTGAGCTTATTGAACATTTGAACATCTTGTGCATATTTCAGCTAGTATTGTAATACCATGTTGTACTCTCAAGTATTCTGTGAACAATTTCCGGTGTAGGACATCTCATGCACACAAGTATAATTTGACTGGGGATACTACTGGATTCATAAATTTTACTACCCAGGGAGATCTAACAAAAGCAAATAGACATTGCTCCTGCAAAATCTACCATGTGATAATGTTGTTAATTTCCATTCTTATTCTTTCCCTTAACTCTAGCCACATCTCCCAGCCCATTGTGGATAAACAGTCCAACCAAACATTTCACTTTGGGTTATTTTTCTTTTTGCATGATCATGGGTAAATGAATCTAATGAACTTGTTATGGAGGGCTATATATTCACATTTGACTGGGGGCATGACCTGTTTTAGGGCAGAGTAAGGAAGAGAACAATGGATTTCAGGCGCAACGAGGGAATATTGATTTGGAAGTTCTGGATTGTCTTAGATGCATCGGGGTGACATTTGGACAACTGGGGAAGTTTGAACTGTGTTTTAGTTCCTATTATTTTATGCTACTGAAAATGTTCAGATGTTGTTTAAAGCTCTTAAAAGAAATCCCATCAGAAATATTTTGGGAATCACTTAGGGTGAAGTCCACAACAAACATTAGTATTTTTGAGGAGGGCCCCGGTATGTGGAAACCATGATATAAGTTATTCATGTAATTTGCTTGCCCAGCAATTTGTGTTCCTAAACAAATAGGCCCTATGAAGGTAAAGTGGACTAACCCTCAGTATATTAAAAGTTATTGTCCTATGGCTGTCTGGAGGGGAGAATAGCCTACGACAGATTGTGAGTTGGCAGTTGACACCCGGGAGGGTAATGGAGCAATGGCAACAAAAGGAACTAACCTGAAGCAGTGTAACATCAGTATTGTTTGGTAGGTAACAAATAACTTTATTTGCCCAATATGTTCCTCAAGGAACTGCATCATGCAGTGGAAGAGCACAGAAAGAACCACCTCAGTGAACTACTGAGAAGAAAGGACTGGTCACCAGCATGCTCCCATTCAAACTGCATTCTTTGCTATTGTGATTTTACTGTTGCCTGGAGTTTGACATTTACATTATGCCAGTTAACATTAATAGAATGTTACGGCATTAATACACCATGTTTCTAATAGAAATCTAGATTATGGACGTATTCCCTGATAAGTGGGAAGCTTTGTCTAACTATATGGGCAGAATACCAGGTATGTTGAACATTTCTCCCTCAATTGTAAGTGGAGTGTTTTAGGATTATGAGAATCATTTTCCAATTCATATCCAAAACTGTTTTGATTGTTCTTTGTAGTCTCTCCTGCCAGCCATCTTGAGGTTTTAGAAACTTTCCCTATTCACTGCTAATTTAATATGCCTAATCAAATTTACTATGTTCAGTGTAGGTTAGGAAGTTACACCAAATAATGGATAATGAACAGAAACTCTGCTTAGTTGCAACTTGAACTGCTAGAGGTATCACTGTTGCATGTTTCAATAGAGCGTTTCATCTTTAAACATTTTGGTCCAACTGCTAGTTCCTTTCTGCTTCATTTAGTATGCATGTCTTCTCTTATCTGTTTATAAATGAAATTGAACTTGGTATCTTATACTGGAATTGTTGAATATGCCTTATATAGGTAATTTGTGAACACTGTTTAATTTACAATTCAAACTACTAGATAGTAATAAAGAGCATTGTCCCCTATTTCAGCGAAGTTTCTACTCTTATAAGCTATTTGACCATGCGAGGTAGATGGCACAATGGTCACATCCTGGTTGCTTGTCACCAAGGCGAATCAGATTTGATGTGACTTTTTTTAGGGAAATTTCATGTTCAGTGGTTCAGATTTTCTGTAAAAAAAAAAAAAGGTGGTCTCATTGGTTTATGATCATTCAAACCTCTAGTTTCCTTCATTCTTATTTGAAGAATAACAATGGAAGATATAACTGTTCTGGGAGAATAACTTGCATTAATATTGTTGTAGTTGAGAAAGTTCTGATACCATTTTCAGTGTTGCCTTCTTAACAATTGACTGACTTTTAGTCGGTCAACACGAGTTTATTCCCAATTATATTACCGGAAAATATATGATTCTATCTTAATGTGATTTTTATTTGCACTGATTACAAGGGAGGATTTCAAGGATAACATGTTTCATTCTTCAAGAAACTTCTGGTCCAGGTCAGTCAAATCAATCATACCATATTTCCTCGCATAATCACTGCACCCTACTTTTCAAATACAAAAGGAAAGTTTGTAAAATTTTATAATCGCCACATAGGACATTTGTATTTGTGTACCGGTCGGTTGCATATGCCACTGCAAGCTTATAACCTGGCATGACCTTGTCAGAAGGAGTCTTGATTCTGTGTCTGTAAGCTATGACTCACGCTGCTCGAGCGGCCGACACACTGCACGCTAGGCAGCGCTCGTGCTCGGCAGCAGTCCAGGGGAGGAATACTTGTACATCCACGAGTTGACCTCGGAATGGCGAGCTTCAATAAGCTGTCGTACGAAACTTCGCTAGCCCCAGTTCGCCAATGTGATAACAGGCCCAACTGCTATTGGGGGTAACTTCGCAAGGGACACCCCCTCGTTAGTCTAGCAGCAGCCATTATTGTGGAAACATTGCAACAGAGACCCATTACGCACATGGTGTTCACAATGAGAAAATACAAGAATTATATGATCTTGATGAATGTGAAATACACTGGGTTACATATCATCAGATGTTGTTGTTTGAGTCTTCAGTCTTTTGACTGGTTTGATGCGTATCTCCATGCCTCCCTGTCCTGAGCTAACCGTTTCATCTCTACATAACTACCACACCCTACATCCGAGGCAATCTGTTTAACATATTCTAACCTTGGTCTACCCCTACAGTTCTTGTCCTCGACCCTTCCTTCCATAACTAAGCTTGCTATTCCTGGGTGTCTTAGTATGTGTCCTACCAACCAATCTCTTCTCTTCATTAGCAGTCGACAGAAACATCTCTCCTCTCCCACTCGTCGTAATTCCTCTTCGTTTGTAACCCTAGCTACCCGTCTGATCTTCATCATTCTCCTGTAACACCACATTTTAAATGCTTCAATTCTTCTCTTTTCTGCTGCACCAATAGTCCAAGTTTCACTTCCATAGAGCGCCACGCTCCAGACAAAGACTTTCAAAAATGACTTCCTAATACCTAAATCTATATTCGATGTCAACTGATTCCTTTTTTGTAGAAATGCTTTCCTTGCCTGAGCCAACCTACTTTTTATATCCTCTTTGCTTCGTCCATCACTGGTTATTTTGCTTCCTAAGTAACAGAAGTCTCCTACTTCCTTCAGCTTTTCACCTGCCAATTTGATATCCATAGAGGTTTCTGATTTATTTCGGCTGCATTCCAATATTTTTGTTTTACAATTATTAATTTTCATCATGTATTCTTTCCGTAAGATGAAGTCCATACCATTCAAAAACTCATTCAAACCCTCAGGCTTGTCGGCCAAGATGACGATGTCATCAGCAAATCTCAGAGTTGAAATTATTTCTCCTTGAATTTTCACTCCCACTTTAAATTTTTCTCTAATTTCCTTTATTGCTTGTTCAATGTAAAGATTGAAAAGTATGGGTGATAAGTTGCAGCCTTGCCTTACACCTTTCTGAATACCAGCTTCTCTCTCATGTCCTTCAGCTCGAATGACTGCTGTCTGGTTTCTGTATAGATTGTAGATCACCCTCCTATCCCTGTACTTTATTCCAATAAATTTCAAAATGTCAAACAATTTAGTCCAATCAACGTTATCAAAAGCCTTTTCTAAGTCTACAAATGCCATGAACGTTCTCTTATCTTTCCTTATTCTACCTTCCAAAATCAGCCTAAGACTTAGTACAGCTTCCCTTGTTCCTACATTTCTCCTGAAACCAAACTGGTCTTCACCCAACTCCCTTTCTATCTGGCTTTTAATCCTCTTGTAAATTATTCTAGGCAGGATCTTGGAAGCATGAGTAATCAAGCTGATTGTACGGTAATCTTCACATCTGTCAGCTCCCACTTTCTTTGGTATAGGAATGATTACATTCTTCTTGAAATCAGGGGGTACCTCACCTGTCTCTTAAATCCTACACACCGAGTGAAGTAACCTGATCAGACCGTCATCTCCTATGCAGCGTAGCAACTCAATCGGTATGTCATCTATACCTGGTGCTTTGTTCCTGCTTAAGTCTTCCAAAGCTGTATCAAATTCTGATCTCAATATTAAATCTCCTTTTGCATCCTCATCAATTTTCTCCTCCCTTTCCATTACATGATTCTCAATCTCCTTTCCCTTATACAAACTCTCTATGTAAGCTTTCCATCTCGCAACCTTTTCTTCCCTATCTGTTAGAGGCTTTCCATTTGTTTCCTTAATATTACAGCACTTGGTCTTTTTTCCCCAAAAGTATTCTTAATCCTTCGATAAGCTGTATCTACTTTTCCTAATTTCAGACAATTTTCTATACCTGCACATTTCTCTTTCAACCATTCTTCTTTCGCTTCCTTGCACTTCTTGTTGACCTCATTTCTCAGACGTCTGTATTCTGCTTTCCCCTTTTCATCTCTTACATTCTTGTGTTTCCGCCTTTCATCCATCAATTCTAGTATATCCTGAGTGATCCACGGTTTTCTACCTATTCTTTCTTTCCTACCAATATTTTCTTCTGCGGATTTTATTTCATTCTTCAAAAGTGCCCATTCGTCTGCAATTGAAGTTTGTTTAGGGTTTTTCATTAGTCCTTCCTTTATACACTTCTTGAATCTTTCGTTTACATCCTTTACATTCAGTCTGTCTATTGCCCACCTTTTTGGCTTTTGACTTTTCTTCAGTTTCTTCAACTTTAATCTGCATTTCATTACAACCAGATTGTGGTCCGAGTTTATGTCAGCACCAGGATGTGTTTTACAATGCAAAATCTGGTTTCGAAACCTCTGCTTGACCATAATGAAGTCGATTTGGTAACGCCCTGTATCTCCTGGTCTCATCCATGTGTATATTCTTCTATTGTGGTTATTGAATAAGGTGTTAGCTATGACCAACTCGTTCTCGGTGCAGAATTCCATCAGGCTGCTTCCTCGATCATTCCTTTCACCTAATCCGAAATCTCCTACTATCTTCCCCTCTCTCCCTTTTCCTACCACAGCATTCCAATCTCCCATTACTATAACATTTTCATCACCCTTGATATACCTCAGAATTTTGTCTATTTCTTCGTAGACCTTTTCAACATCCTCATCATCAGCTTGACTGGTAGGCATATAGACTTGTACCACTGTGGTGCACATAGGTTTAGTATTGATTTTTGCTACAATAATCCGTTCACTATATTGCTCATAATATTCCACCCGCTGTCCAAGTTTCCTACTCAATATGAGACCAACCCCTGCTTGGCCATTGTTTGATTTAGTGCTAATGACCCTATAGTCTCCTGACCAAAAGTCCTGTTCTTCCTGCCAGCGCATCTCACTAATCCCAACCAAATCTAACCTTAACCTATCCATTTCCCTTTCTAAGTTTTCTAACCTTCCACTTCCTAGCAGACTTCTAACATTCCACGCTCCGATCCGTAGAATGTCAGATTTCCTCTTTGTCACTTCTGTGATGTTAACCCCCTCTCGAGTAGTCCCCTCCCGGAGATCCCAACGGGGGACTAGTTTACCTCCGGATTGAAATTTTACAAGGGAGGAGGCCATCATCACATGTAATTATGCATAGAGAAGTGCATATCCTCAGGAATAGCATTACGGCTGTAGTTTCCCGTTGCTTTCAGCCGTGCAGCAGGACGCAGTGTAGCCATTATTTGGCTTATATTATCAATATCTTAACCGTCTATAAGACTAGTAAAGAATTGATTTATTCTGAAAGGCTGCTACTCCCTTTCAGAATAAGTAAAGAGCAATTCTACTAACAAAAATACTAACCTTCTACTAACAATTAAATACCAAAATTCTACTAACGAAGAAAAAAAAAGAAGAAGAAAAACTTAAGTTCCACCTACAACAAATACTACCACTATAACAGTCTGTCACCAGGCACACTCACATGCACCCTCACACATCACAGTCTACTGAAACAATGAACTATAACTAATAAACAATGCAACTGCTACCAGACACACTCACACACCACAGTCTAATAGAACAATGACCTATATCTAATAAACAAACTAACTACATACTTACAACTAAAACTAACTACATACTTACTGTACTGTAATTTGAATTGACGTAACTACGAGGGCTGATCCGCCCCCAAAGCCAAACAATGAAAATACGTAACTTGATGACATTATTATTTAGAATACAACCATTGGTCACAAACCACTGGATTATGTAGCCTACCTTTATACTTTCTAATTCGAGAATATTTCTGTGAAACACTAGCTTAAGCAAGCTGTTCACTTCCGAGCTTTGATAGGTGTGAATGCTATCGAGATCAAAAACAAAAGCATGCAGTCTCATTGTGTCCAAACCACCCCATCCCTCCCCCCATAAAGTGGATAGCAAACACAAAATATCATACACTAAAGCAAACACAAAACTTCATACACTAAAGCAAAAACAAAACATCTTACAGTAAAGGAAAAAGCAACAACCACAAATTTTAAAAAACAACAAACTCAAAACCAAAAACAACAAACTCAAACCCAAAAACAAAAAACACAGAGCATAAAGAGTAGCAAAAAAATAAAAATAAAAGCAAACATAAAACCATAACCTAAAGCAAAACCAGAACAAAATCTTCTATATATATAAAAATCAATGTAACGTGATAGGTTGTCTGTGGGTATGTCTCCTATGCGTTCATATACCATTCGTCCGATTGCGATGAAACTTGGGTGAGATGTTGAGTACACTCCAAGGAAGGTTTCTGACTTAGTAAATCCATTTTACAATAGGTAGCGCACGCGTAGATTCAACAAATGAGCGACGATGCGCGAAGCATTTCAACAAAGTCCCGTATGTGTTCATATACCATTCGTCCAATAGCGATGAAACTTGGGTGAGATGTTGTGTACACTTACGTGAAGGTTTCAAAATTAGTGAATACATTTCACAGTAGATAGCGCACAAGTAGATTCAACAAATGAGCGACGACACGCAATGCGTTTCAACAAAGTCCCGTATGCATTCATATACCATTCGTCCGATAGCTATGAAACTTGAGTAAAATGTTGTGTACACTGCAGGGAAATTTTCTGGCTTAGTACATCCACTTTACAATAGGTAGCGCACGAGTAGATTCAACAAATGAGCTACGACGCGCGAAGCATTTCAACAAAGTCACGTTTGCGTTCATATACCATTCGTCCGATAGCGATGAAACTAGGCTGAGATTTTGTGTGCACTCCAGGGAAGGTTTCTAGCTTAGTAAATCCCTTTAAAAATAGGTAGAGCACGAGTAGAATCAACAAATGAGCAACGGCGCGCGAAGCGTTTCAACAAAGTGCCATATAATTTCATATACCATTCATCCGATAGCGATGAAACTTGGGTGAGATGTTGTGTACACTCCAGGGAAGGTTTCTGGCTTAGTACATACATTTTACAATAGGTATCGCACCAGTAGATTCAACAAATGAGCGATGACACGCGAAGCGTTTCAACAAAGTCCCGTATAAAGTCTTATACCAGTCGTCTGATAGTGATAAATGTTTGGTGAATTGTTGTGTACACTCCAGGAAAGGTTTCTGGCTAAGTAAATCCATTTTACAATACGAAGCGCACGTTTATATTCAACAAATGAGTGACTACGCGCGAAGCATTTCGACAACGTCCCGTATACGTTCACATACCATTCATCCGATTGCGATGAAACTTGGGTGAGATGTTGTGTGCACTCCAGGGAAGGTTTCTGGCTGAGTACATCCATATTACAATATGTAGCACAAGAGTAGAATCAACAAATGAGCGACGACACGAGAAGCGTTTCAACCAAGTCCCGTATGCATTCATGTACCATTCGTCCGTAGCTATGAAACTTGGGTGAGATGTTGTGTACACGTCATGGAAAATTTCTGGCTTAGTAAATCCATTATACAATATGCAGCGCACAAGTTGATTCAAGAAATGAGGGACGACGCGCGAAGCGTTTCAACAAAGTCCTGTATAAGGTCATATACCATTCTGCCGTTAGCGGTGAAACTTGGGTGAAATATGGTGGACACTCCAAGGAAGGTTTCTGGCTTAGTAAATACATTTCACAGTAGGTAGCACACGAGTAGATTCGACAAATGAACGACGACATGCGGAGCGTTTCAATACAGTCCCCAATGTCTTCCTATCCCATTAGTCCGATAGCGATGAAACTTAGGTGAGATGTTGTGGACACTTACGTGACGGTTTCTAACTTAGTAAATACATTTTGCAGTAGGTAGCGCACGAGTAGATTCAACAAATGAGTGACGGAGCGCGAATCGTTTAAACAAAATCAGGTATGCGTTCATATACTATTCATCCGATTGCGATGAAACATTGATCAGTTATTGTGTACCCGCCAGGGAAGGGGACTTAGTAAATCCATTTCACAATAAGTAGCGCAAGAGTAGATGCAACAAATGGGTGACGATGCACGAAGCGTTTCAACAAAATCCCCTATTGCGTTCATATAACATTCTTCGATTGCGATGAAACCTTGATGAGTTATTGTGTACCCGCCAGGGAAGGGCTTCGACATTTCTCAATAGGTAGCGCACGAGTAGATTCAACAAATGAGTGACAGCGCACGAATCGTTTAAACAAAATCCCGTATACGTGCATATACAATTCATCCGATTGCGATGAATCATTGATGAGTTATTGTGTACACGCCAGGGAAGGGTTTCGACTTAGTAAATCCATTTCACAACAGGAAGCGTACGAGTAGATTCAACAAATGAGTGACATCGATGAAACTTTTGAAAGTTGTTGTGCACGCTTCCACGAATGGTTCTAAATTAGAAAATCCATTTTACGATAGCTTAGAGGCAGTTAACATGTTGTGTATCCAAAAGCACTTCAAGAAACAATTTCAACGCCAACACTTTCTTTGATTGGCATTGCAACGCATGCCGGGTACAGCTTGTAAACAATAAAAATCAGACAAGAAACCTAATCATACAACAAAAGGGAGAAACAATAAGACAAAAGATAACATTTGGATAAAAGTAGTTCCGTCTTTCAAGGAAATGCAAGCAAATCCTGGTTACGTCACTGGCCCTTGTCGTTTCTTTCCGGGTACTCTAAGCCTTTTGAGTGGCTATCTTGGTCATCAGCACCGTCAACATCAAGGCTACCCTACATGATGTCAGTTAACCTGTGTCGAGTTGTGGCAGTCAATAATTCTGACCACTACTCTATTAATGCAGCCAATGGCCATTTTCAAGGAAGTAACCGTCCCAGTATTTTGACTAGTGGTGAAAATGAGAAACCACGAAAACCACCTTCAGAACGGTCGAGGTGGGATTCGAACCCTTGCTCTTCCCCTACCAGCGAGGGGCGAGGTAGCGCGGCCCATTGTGTGTTGTATTAGAGACGGGGACTTGGATTAATGTCCTATCCCAGCATTTGCCTGGAGGCAGTGTGATAAAATCAACCAGGCCAGGACAGCCGCTGTTAGTGCTGGGACATGAACCTCCGATCTCCAATCTGCTGGAGTGGTGTAGTGGTTAGCATTGTTGGCTACCACCCCTAGGGCTGGGTTCAATTCTCGGCTGAGGGAAATAACAGTTCTTGAATGTATGGAAACCGCCTGTTTTCAGTATAGCCTACACGCAACAACAAATAAAATGGGTCCCTCAGTGGTCTACGGCAAAAAGGTCTTCATCTCAAGTAATTTGTCACCTAACACACGTCTGTAACATTATTCGTTCTTAAAATATAATGGGTGGATGACCGTGCAGTTTTAGGACCTTTAGTTAATTCAAGATTAACTAATTCATAAATAATTATTTAAAAAAGCCGCCAAGTATGTACATCATCAGATAATGATACAGTATATTAAAATAATTGTGATTTTTCTTCTTTGAACTTAAATATTCTTTGCGTGCATAATTGTCGCACCCTGCTTTTCTTCCGCTAATTTTAGGCTAAGGAAATGCGACAATTATGCGAGGAAATACAGTACATACAAGACAACAAATTTGCTCTTCCAAACACTATTAAAACCCACTATGCCAATCACAAATAGTCATAGCCTCCAACTTTCATCCATGAAGGTGTAGCTACTACTGCTGTGATACACTGTAGCAATAATCCTTCAAAATAGATCTATAAATACAAACAACAGTATTTGTCTGCAAGTACTGTGTTAAACTGTTGAGATAGTATTCTTTCTCTGCAAGCTGCTCTCGTCACATAAGGGCTCCTCTGTGTTACTTCTTAATCTCTATGTAGAATCACTAGTAAGTCACAAGGTGACAAAGAAAAATTAGCTTTAGATTTCAGATCTAAGTTTGACCAGTTAAAGATTCCAAATCCTGGCTGACAGAGCCACTTGCAGACTCAGAATACAATCACATGTCACAACATTTTAATGCAGTGCTCATAAACAAATACTGTTTGTGTTGATAGTTTTAGTTTGGGGGCTTATTGCTCAAGTAGTAGTTGTACTTTGCTTAGGTATTGCTCCACATTTACTGACTAGTGTTGGAGGGCTAAGAGTATTTGTGATTGGTATCGTGCAAAACTTTTTATGGGATGTAGAAGTGCCACTTCGCTCAAGAAAGACTCTGTATAACAGCTATTTCATCCCAATAACCACTTACAGCCTTGAAATATGCACAATATCCAAGAAAGATGAATGAAAGTCCTCTTCAAGGTTCGGAAATGAAGTTTCTCCGCAGTATGGTAAGGAAGACTAAATGAGGTAAATTAAGGGGGGAAATAATAAGGACACAGGCTGAAATAGAAGAACTCTTATGCAAAAATGTTGCCAGATCAAGGATGAAATGATTTGGACACGTGAGAATGGAAGAGTGGGGATAAAGTGCATGTAGGTACAAAAAAGTTGCTCGAAGACCAAAAAGAAGGTGGTTAGATATAATAAAAGAAAAACTATCGGGAGGAAGGGTGCTGTCAAGACTATCTTCAAGACGAAGTGTTTTTGAATAGACCAAGGTGGAGGAGTTTCACTAATTGTACCCAGTTTGTGGGAACAGTGAACGTATTATGATTGTTGTGGGTTTTAATAATGTTTGGTACAATTTTGTTGTCTTGTATTTATATGATTGATTTGAGTGAATTTGACCTGATGAGATTTGTTTGACAAACAGAATATTGTTAGGGTTTTATTTGGTGCCTAACCACCATTTGTTAGGGTTTATTTCCTAACAGTGTGTTTGGTGAGGTAGGGGCGGTTCCTCCGGAGAGCGGCCGAATCGTTAGAATCGACTCAACCCTGGCGTCACTACCGTTTGTTAGGGTTTGATCTTAAGGGGTGAGATGTTAGGTTGATGATGATGATAATTGTTGTTTTAAGGGGCCTAACATCTAGATTATTGGCCCGAGATGTTAGGGCAGGCTGTTCCAAATCCACGAGTTTGAGTATGCGTACACGCGAGTACTCAGCAGTGATGCTCGGAGCACGGTTGGCTAGGGACGGGGGGTGATAGCAAATACGGCCCTGGTCGAAGGTCATACATAGTACAAGTCCATGCGCTCTCTGCCGGTCCTAATGTATCCACAGCTTATTAACGGCAGCCCCTACAGCAGAGCTGTATTGCATATTGCAGGTTTACTCACAAAAGGCGGCGAGTACTCACCTGCTCACAAGCGAGCTGCTCGGCTGGAACAGCCTGTGTTAGGGGATCTATGGGGGTGTCTAGGGAGGAATGAGGGTATGGGGGGGTGTGGGGTGACTTCAGGAGAGACACTTACCCTGGGGTTTTAGCACGCGTGTCACCTGCTGGTACAGGGACAGGCGGGCTCTCGTGTGTTCTTCTTAACACCGGTAGGCTGCATGCTGTAGCGGTGGACAGTGGACCTTAACTTACTTACGAACTAGGGGGATAGGATTACGATAACAAAGTGAAATAAAAAGAGAGATTCCTTGACTGTGACTAAGGGTTTATTATAATAAATAAGGGGGCGAAAGGGTTGATTAGGGGGTAGAGCAGGGATAAAGGATAGCTGACACACTTACCCTGAAACTTCTTGAAGTTTAGAAGGCGTCCATGCTGAGTCGTCGTTGGAGCTGCCGCCTTTGGTCACGTCGCACTGTTAGGCGGAGCTACACACCTGCTATTGTTATTGTTACATAACACTGCAAGCTTGCGATTACAGTGCTGTGAACATGTAGCGATTGCTGTAATTCCTGCTGTATGTCCGTCAGTCTGTAATCCTTTCGTGTATGAATTATGTATTTTTATAGTCGCAACCCCTGTAATAGGGTTGGGGCTATAAAAATATGTCATCCCGTACTGTAATTTGTGCAAATACTAATTAATCACGTGTAATTACTTTCTTTCAGTTAGTCTTATATTAGGGGCAGATGGCTTTGCTGTTCCACACCTTAAAATAGTAACCAGAGTCTTGTATTTTCCGCCTAATTGATGTTGGATGTTCACTTCACTTCACTTAATTCCTGTCGCTCCCTCCGGTGCATAGGGGCTTGGCGAAATTTCTCCACGTAGTACGGTTCCTGGCCATTCTCTTCACTTGACTCCAGTTCTTGTCCACCTCTGCAATTTCATTTTCGATCGTCCTCTTCCAGGTCTTCTCAGGTCGACCTCGCTTCCTGGCGCCTTGAGGATTCCAGTCTAGCGCCGCCCTCTCAACAGCTCCATCCGGCTTCCTTAGTGTGTTACCAATCCAGCGCCATTTCCTCTCCTTGATCTGGATGCTAAACGGTTGTTGATTGGTAATGGTCCAAAGATCTATGTTGGATGTTAACGTCCGGTTAATTAAGAAGAATTTCCATATTGACTTGCAAATAGTAAAGGATTGTGTTTTTATCTGCTAGTAGAGATTTTAATGAAACAAATCGTTAGACTTTTCATTTTAATTATTGCAGATGCTCAACATTATTTTATACAACTTATATACTTAATATTTCTTATAGCATTCTTTTTTTTCCTTTCTCATATTCATCTTTAAGAAATTGTTTAATTATTTTCGTAATTTTTAAGTTATTTTCTCTCATGTGCTCTTTCCATCATATTCCCAAATTTACTCCAAATGTATAACTTATTCTTCCTAGCATTAATCCCTTGCGGGGTCTGCTATATTGCTATGTCTCCTCCACTTCTTTCTGTCGTTGACATCTTCTGGTGTTAGACCAACAGCGTGCATGTCAGCCTTGATGTTGTCAGTTCACCGCTTTGCAGGTCTTCCACATGGTCTTATTCCACCTGGGTTGATGTGGAGTGCTGTTTTTACAACTGAGTTGTTTTGTCTTCTCATGACGTGACCGTACCAACGTAGACGAGCCTCCCTCACCTTCTCGACAATTGGTGCAACACCAAATCTTCGCCGGACGTCTGTGTTCCTTGCGTGGTCACATCGGTCAGCCCGATCGACCATCGGAGCATCTTCATTTCCATTGTATGCAAAACTTGCTCATGTTGTTTGGTCATAGGGCGACATTCAGTCCCATAGATTGCTGCTGGGCGTACTACAGACTTATAGACCTTTGCCTTTAAATGCAGAGGCATCTTTTTATCACAGAGAACTCCAGTGACTTGTCTCCACTTGGGCCAGGCTGCCTTTACCCTCATCCGAGTATCAGAAGTGGCGTCACAATTTGAAGTGACAATGGACCCTAAGTACTTAAAATGCAGAATCTTCTGCAGATTTCCTGTGCTGATACTTATGGTACCTCTGGTTTGGGGGCACATTCCAGGTAGTCTTCTGGATATTCAGGTGTAGTCCATTTTCAGCCAGTCTGTCGTTCCACGTTTGAACCCAGTGCTGGAGTTCAGGGCGGGTTTCTTGGGCAAGTACCACACCATCCGAATAGAAATGTCTATTATATCAATTAGTTTTATATCTTCTTAGTTTGTAAGGATTACTTATTTTAAGACATGGACTTATAATTTGCTGGAAGAGCTCATCACAAGACCAAAACCTGTATAAAACACTCTTAACAATCTGTTTCTTTAAAATATTGGCCAGCAGATGACACTATCCTTTACTAATTGGTGTTGATCGACTGAACGTTATCAATCCTTTGGTTGTATTTCAAGTATGTGTGTTGACTCTAACCTCATGCAGTCCTGGAGGGTATTCTTTTCATTTCCACTGTTGCCTGAAAGAAACAAACAGCAAGAAGCAAACTTCAAACAGTGGAAACAGTTAAATGTGCGCACACATAGTTCTGGGTTGGGACAGACAGTGAAGCAGTATAGCTGGTTGCCTCTTACCAAGGTGGACTAGTTTAATTCTCGGTTTTGTGTGCAAAATTTTTGAAATGTTGTCCATCAAGTGACTCAGGTTAGAGTAAAAAGGAGGTTCCATGGATTATGATTGTGAGGTTTAAAGCCTTGCTTGTTTTCACTTCTGGTGAAGAAGAGGAGTTAGTGTATTTCACAATAAATTCCAGATGTTTTGTTCCAGTGTTGGACACCTAGCAACGGTCCTCCTAAAGGCTACGGCTCTTTTCACCAGCAGTACTGGCTGGATGGCAGGCTCATAGCAGTTGGAGTGATCGACATCTTACCTCATTGTGTCTCATCCGTTTACTTCTTTTATGATCCTGAGTTGAGCCACCTCTCCTTGGGAACATATGCATCTTTACAGTAAGTTCTCTAGCTGTCTTCAGCTTTAGATTTTACTAACTCCTAATGCTAGACTTGTGTAGGACGTAAACCTGAGTCAGCCAGTTGCCTTTAAATTGACTCTAACAGGTGCGAAATGTCATGCAGATGTAGTGTGCTGCTCATGTGGCTTAGCTTTGTCTGATAAATCTCAGCACTGCCTGACATGTACTGTAATCTAGTTCCTGGCTAGTTCCTCTGCTGAGGCAGAATTTTGAAGTCTTACTACAAATGTGGAGAAGGAAACATGTTGCTGCCTGGTGGACTCTTGGTTGTGTACAGGATTATCATACGAGCAAATGTTGTGGCTGATCCTGGGAAAAGAATAAATTTTCTGAAAGAAACTCTGGTGAAGGGCACATACTCTTTCAGGAAACTTTATCTGAGGTACAAATATTATTTTGTCTCTCTTACAGTACAACACTTAACTGCTGAAACTACACTGTAATGGTAGCTGACGTGATACCTGTCTTGTGTGGACTCTAAAGATTACAGGTGACGATATTTGCATTAGACTCGTGGGCGACGTCAATCTTATTTCTGGGTGTGCATGCACGATGTTGACTTCCGCGGCTGCCAAAATGGTACCCTAATGATTGCCTGTAGAATTCATAAATTACCGCAGCCTCACTCTATTTTGTGATGCTAAGATTTGCCTTATTCTCATGAGTGATGCCAATCTTATTTTCGAGTGTGCACATACCTAAATATCATGATACAGATTCCTGCGACCACCAAAAATGCACCTTAATAATGGCTGGTGGAATGCATATCTCACCATGAACTCACTAGTTTAGTTGTGATCAGAATAATAATCAGTTCATGGGTAACGCTGACCGAATTTCTTGGCATGTACACTTCGTAGTATTGTCTGCATTCTGAATCTTATAATGCCACCAGGAAAATCATTAGAGATATCAGATTCATAAATGACCTTGAACATGCTAGTAATTATGTCCATTCAGCAACGGCTTCCCTTTACAATAATCTAGGGGCCCTGCCTCCACTTTACTACACCTGTCGTACTGCTTGCATCCAATGAGCTCAATGTCGTCACAGTCAGGCATACAAACAGCTCTAGCATTGCAAAGCATTAACTTTTCAATCTCCTACTTGTGCTGTTAATCATCACCCGTTTACTTCTACTGAAATGTGCATCCAGTAGAAATGCTATATCAGTGTTTCAAACTCATTTAAGGAGCTCTGGAATGCCCAAAATGTTTAACATTTTGTTTTGCGCATTATTGATCTATGGATTTTTAGCTTTCTATGGTATATATGTTTTTTTTCATATCTCATTCCTTTCCTTATACATTCTCATAGTCGTGTGTCCTATTACTAAAACAGGAAGAAGGGTCAAGAAAAATACGAGGTGTCAAGTAGAAACCATATGAGGTTGTACAGAGCGATTCTTTTGCCGGGCGGGATGGGCAACCAGCTGTCGGGTGCGAGCACCGTCCGCCAGCCAACCAAGCTCGCATCGCGGATTGTGCGCAGGTGGAAAACATAACAAAGTACATTAATTAATGGTAAATTCACCAGCAAATCATGACTTAAAACTTACCCTTTCACAGAAGATGCTGAAAATGTGCTCCTTCAACTAACAAGACAGGCGTTGTACTGTGTAAATAAATTAGCGTTTACACGTTGTAATTCCCTTCTGTTGTGAGGGATATCTGATGCCGTATATTGTTCTCCAGCTCCACTAGAGTATGGGTAATTGATCTGTACACTCTGTATTTTAAATTAACCCACAATTGAACAGCAAACGGGCTTTGGTCCGTGCTTCAATTAATTACAGTAAACACGCAGGGGGTGCAGGAGTAGCGACATAATGTAATGATGTCTGTCTGTCAGCTGAAGGAGAACATTTTTAGTATCTTCTGTGAAAAGATAAGTTCTAACCTGTAACAGATGACGTGAGGTCATCTAGATTACCAAGATATAAAGAAACATCTGTGCTTCTTTAATTAAATCTTGCAGCTGTTGTTTATGCTACCTTCTTATCTGTGCACTGACACTACACACCCTCGTTTATGAAAGTTTAGTGACTTAATGGATTTTGATGACCCTGGTTAGCTCTCCTCCGCCTCGCACAACCCCGTGGCCCGAGGTCGGTTGGCTGGCGGAAGGCGCGCGCGCCCGGCAGCCGGCCACCGGTCCCGCTCCAGCAAAAGAATCTCACTGTATAAATCTATATAAAAAAACAGTGATATTCAATCAATCATTGGACAGGAAAAGGAGGATAGTAACTCAAAAAAGGCAACTTAGTTGTCTGTGCCAGTGTGTCCTATCAGAAGCACTGACTATGTCTTTTTGGAATGTTAGAGGTTAGCTTGAACAACGACCATTCTAGGGAAATGACTATTGCAACCATATAGTATACAGTATATATGTAGGTCATGAGGGTGTCAGAATCTTGAAGTTGTTGATATGTTACCAAGTGTTCATTGGTGATGTTCCAGAGAGCTGGCGTTGGTACGGTCACTCCACCATCATGCTCCTGATATCCAGTACTATTACATGGGCTTCTACATACACACTTGTCCCAAAATGAGATACAAGTCAAATTACAACCCTTCCTTTTTATTGTGCCCCGAGACTTATACTTGGCACCCTGTTGAGAAATGCAAGCCCAAATTGGACGTCAGCCGGTACAGCCGTTTTGAAGAAGATTCCGCAGTTAGAGATGCAGATGGTGGTGTGGTCATCCCCGAGGTAAGATAGCTTATGAGCTGTAGGTGAAGATGGTGGTTGAGTTGTTGGTAAGTTCAGTGGGTTCTTTGTTGAGCTAGGTTCAGTGACTAAGAAAATTTCAATAGCAGTCAGCAACTGCCAAGGACACGCAATTGTCTATGCTGGCATTCCCTGGTATGTCCTTTAATGTACCTTTTCACCCAGAAATTCATAAAATGCTCTGATAATAACCATGTTGGTTAAAGGAAATTTTATCCGGATTGATTTTTAATCATCATCATCATCCGTGTCCAACTCCAGTCACCCGGGTGTTGTAAATAAATGATAGAAATGAATCCCATCTAATTCAGTACCATGTTTAAAACTTTTTAAAGTTTAATACTTCATAGTGTACATGTTTCAGACTGCGATGAGTCCTTCTTCAGCACAAAATGAATTATAACCATATTAACCCTTTCGATGCCAAACTATTATGAGTAGTTGTATTAAAAATGCCAAGCCAAGTTTATTGAAATTGTTTTCTACTTATTTTTTTAAAGATTGAATGCTTTTTTTTTCCGTATCAGGTAAATGTATTTTTAACGTATTAGATGCTAAATAATTAATACTGTTTCATTTGTTTCTTTAAAACATTTTTATTTTTAAATCGGAAATTTTAATAATTTTGACATCCAACACAATCAAAATAGTATCTTTTTTAAAACATTATTTATTTCGTCAATGTTCAAACAGCTCGCCACGTATCTTAATTAGCTCCTAGCATGACCATAAACAAACACGACTGTAGTATGTTCAAAGCATAGTTATTATACATCCAGTTATTCACAGAGCTTAAACAGTTCCATATATCCAATGTTCAAAGAATGCTTTTTATACATCCAGTTATTCACAGCACTTAAACACAATGATATATCCCAAGAGAGAATGATTCTCTTGTTGTCTTGGTTACAACAATGATAACACTAAGTGGAAGGAAATATTAATGATAATAAAACAATTAAATAAATAAAAAAACGGGGCTGTAACATTGACCTGTGGCATTTTAAGCAGAAGCTCCCTTGGCCGATATATCGGTCCCCTGGCACTATAATCTATCTTATTATATAATACGCTAAGACTATTAGGTGTATGTATCACAAAACTCAAGCTCCTAAACCAGAAGGAGTTAAAAGGTGTGGTTTTTACCAAAATCTTCCAAATCGTCTCAATAGTACAGGAAAAATCTTGCATTTCTTGAAAAGTCAACGGAAATAATTTATTTGTTTATAAAGTTCTTTTAAACAAATAAACAAGACGATAGCCCCTGCGAGAAATCTGTCGCCTACAGCCCGCAGAGCACTAAACCGAGCGGGTAGTCTGTACACATGGGGACGCACACAATCCATTATGCGAAAGTTCTCGCACGGGTCCGCTAGTACTAATATAATAAAGCTGAAGAGTTTGTGAGTTTGTGTGTTTATGTGTTTAAACGCGCTAATCTCTGGAACTACCAGTCGGATTCGAAAAATTCGTTTTGTGTATGGTAACCTGATTCAAGAGGAATAGTTTAGCCTATGTTAAATTTCGGACAGATCACTCCATTCCCCGCATTTAGGCCCTTTTGCACAAGTCTACACCGTTTCACTGATCTAATAACTTGACGGACATATTGTAGCTAAGCGACAACGACTAACACTGTATCATGATAGTCAACGCCGCACCATTGATGGACAGGTTGTCACTAGGCAACAACGATTTACTCTGTATCATGATAGTCTGGTAAAATTTCCTAAAGGACACATGGGAAAACTGACCAATTGACAATCAAGGATTGTATTGGACTGTAGTATTCTCTATCTTCCGACCCCGACAGTATTAGGTTATCCGAGGCCTAGGGAGTCTTTCACTTTCCTGCCTTGTCTCATCTTTCCTGATACCCTCCTTCTGTGAGGGGTCAGCCTTCTTTTTCTTTTCCTTTTACCTCCTGCCTTGTGCTCAAGGCCTTTAAGGAGGCAGGGTGTATGTAGCCCCACCACTTCTGGTGCACCCTAGATCATGCTACACCCTCAGGGGCTCACGGCTGGTGAGTTCGGGAGTTGGCGACCCCGAGGGATTCCTGAGCTGGGTCCGTTTTCCCCTTTTGTCCCTTACCTTTGGGGCGGACCCTCTCCTCTTTTCCTTATATTTCCTTTTCTCTTTAAGATTCCCGCACTGTTATTGTTACTTGGTTCACCGTGTATCTAAATTCCCTTTTAGCGATTTTTTAAAGCATTTTTAACCTACGTTGCATTTTGTAAGTTTTTTCGATCTAAATTACATCTCGCGATTGTTTTCAACCTCAATTGCATTTTGTAAAGATTGACAGTCTAAATTGCTTTTTAGTAAGTCTTTAAATGCAGGTGGCCGGGCCTTTTAGTGAGTATTTTGAATTTCAATTGCATTTTGTAAGTATTTTCAACCAAAACCCCATTTCGCACGAATTTTGAATCTAAATTGCATTTTGTTTGGTGGGCATTTTGCACATATTTTGATTCTCAATTGCATTTTGTGGGTATTTTGAATCTAAATTACATTTTGTCAAGTATTTTCAATCTAAATTGCATTTTGTAAGTATTGTCAATCCACATGAGTCGTTTGTATCTACCGTACATTTTGTAAGCATTTTCAATTTCAATTGCATTTTGTAAGTATTTTGAATTTCAATTGCACTTTGTGAATAATTTGGATTGGAACTGGGATATTTCAATCTGAATTGCATTGTGTATTTTCAATTTCAATTGCATTTTGTAAGTATTTTGAACCTCAATTGCATTTTGTACGTATTTTCGATCTCATTTCCTTTTTGTAAGTATTTTGAATTTCAGTTGCATTTTGTAAGTATTTCGACGCTACATTGCATTTTGTACGTATTTTGAATCTAGCCTACGTTTTGTGGGTCTTATTCAATCTATTCTTTTTGTGAATCTTTTTGTTCTAAATTCCCTTTTGTAAGACCATATTGTGAGTTGTTTCCATCTGAGTTTCTCTTTGTACGTATTTTCCGTCTCACATAATTTTCGTTCTGGTTTCCATTTCATTCTCATTTTCGCTATCACCCAGATCATTAGGGGCCGATAACCTAGAAGTTAGGCCCCTTAAAACAACAATCATCATCATCAGTATTCTCTATGCTATCGTATGCACAGTTAATATTTCATTTGCGGGGCTTAGACATCGTGGTTATGTTGCCGCGTGTATATGGGTGTGTGTGTAGAATTTATGTGATAACCTGCGTTATGGTGATTGTTGCACTAGCATGTGTAAATCTATACTAATATAATAAAGCTGAACAGTTTGTGAGTTTATGTGTTTAAACGCGCTAATCTCTGGAACTACCAGTCCGATTTGAATTTTTTTTTTTTTATATGATAGCCAGCAGGGCCCTGCGTAGCTAGTGCCTGTAGTATGTTCTATCCTGCTGCTCCCTTACGGGCAGTCTAAGAAGTAAGCCACAAGCGCGTGACGTCATGTCCTTGCCTCTCTCCACCTGCCGCTCGCTACATGTGCAAGCGAGCTGTGTATAGTATGGCGTAGTGCCCTGCAAGCCTGGCAAGTGCTTTTAGGGCCGTATGACCTAGCCTCACACTGTCAGCACTGCCTACGCTGGAACTCGTCAGTTCAGGCGCTCACGGCCAGCCCGTACCGACATGGTTTCGTAAAGCCGTTCTTATCTTCCCTTCATATTATTATTATTATTATTATACTATTAATAGTAGCAATAAAATGATATTGGGTACCAATAGACTACGTCACACACTGTTCCCGAGTACATTGAAAATGAATTCTCTATTATTAAACGGATTCATTGATAGCAAAATTAGGTCATTTATACTTAAGCATACCCAAACTTGATGAGTGATTTAAAAATGTTGATGTTGATCCTCTCGCTTAATCGAAACGTACCACAAGCTTTCACTTCTCTTTGAAGCCTATCGTTATCTCTAAACGACCTGTTTTGTTATGCCGAAGGTTACTTCACATCTGATGGTGGGGTCCAGCATAAATCTTATATCCTTCTTATGGCCAATAACAATTATTATGCCCATTGTATTTTTGCTTCTAACACGAGAAAGGCACGAAAACATGGATCGCGTAACATTTCTGAAATGTTACAGCTGCATCTTAGATCTATTTCGGTGATTCCTAATGTTTGTAGTAAATCCCCTTCTTAATTATGGTTTCTGAACGTGAGCTAGGGTATCAGGCACTCCACAGTGTTTGCAGTATACAGAGTCCTGGCTACGCCCATGGAGGTCTCACACAAGAGCATCCTTTGCTTCCACCTATTTGTACTAGGCTCCCTTTCATGTCTACTTCTGGATTAGTCAATCTCCATAAAATATGGTGATTGGATAGTTTCTGTACTTTCGCAATCAACCTGCAATTTCATTTTGTTTTTACCATAGATCCGCTTCAGTCTTAGGTATCGGTTATTTATATTCCCATGGTTCCTAATTAATTAATCACCGTCTTCATCGTTATCACCATTTTCATCATCATCACCGTCCTGACAACCTCCTTCGTTGTACGAGCACAAATTACGCACTATGTCATCATGTCTTCAAGCAATGCATGCTCTCTCTGGTACAGTCTCCCTACATGATGCTTACTATACTTTGGATGTTCATTCACTGAAAATTGCAAAATTAACTTCGAGGTTTTCCTATGCCCAGAACTTAGAATGAAAAAAAAAATTAAATGTCTTAAATACAATATCTGGATTAGCCTAGATATACATATGCAATTGGATTAATTCATGAGGGCTACTTGTAGCATTGGCCTTTGAGAATATTTTACAGAAGCTATTCTAACAACTCTACGCAGTCATGTGCTCTCAATTCGAATTGCAGAATAAGAATGTATAAAAAAGAAAACTCGTGCCCACTGGCCTGGCGCAAGTCCTCGAAATGAGCACCACTTGGATGACTTACGTATCATCGATACAATTTCAGTACCCCTAACCGAAATTCAATTTCGTGGCGGGGCAGGGAATCAAACCCGGACCACCGGGACGACAGCCAAGAACGTTAGCCGCTACACTACAAGGTGGTCTCTTTCATTGTCAGCGCAATCAATTGCACAATACCATGTAAATTTTTCACTGGGCGAACTATAATAGTACACATTTCTTCGTATGTTTGGCATTACATAGCCCCTGGTAAGTTAGGAAGACGGTTCGCGTACCATAACCCTAAAGTCGAATAGTTCCAAGAACTAAGAAACAAAAGAGTCTTAAGCACTCCACCGAAAGAAATACAGACAAGCTGGTAGAAAGACAGACAACATATTTTGTAATTTTCAGAGCAAAATAGGCTAATCGTTATATAATGAATAGCACTCTTGGTCTCCATAGTGTTGAAATAATGAATATTGTCTTAAAACTTGAAGGTTTGAAGGATGTCGTGTCTTCTTGCTTATTTTGCCGTTTATCTTATGTGTAGGTAAATTTCACGAGGTATTATTTCAGGCCATGTTGAATATAAGAATTCTTTTTTTTTTTATCGTTTACCCTCCAGGGTTGGCTTTTCCCGCGGACTAAGCGAGGGATCTCACCTTTACCGCCACTGGTAGTGTCCTGGAGCTTGGGACTCTGAATCGGGGATACAACTGGGGAGTGTGACTAGCACGTTGCCCAGGCGGCCTCACCTGCAAAGCGAACAGGGGCCTGATGAAGAGATGGGAAGAGTGGGAAGATTAGGCAAGGAAGAGGGAAGGAGGCAGCCGTGGCCTTACGTTAGGTACCACCCCGGTATTTTCTCGAAGACGAAACCACTTCGAGGATGGTTGAGGTGGGAGTCGAAACCCCTCTACACGTTTGGACCACCCGAGGCTGAGTAGACCCCAATCCAGTCCTCATACCACTTTTCAAATTTCGTGGCAGAGCCGGGAATCGAACCGCGGAAGTCCTGGGTGGCAGCTAATCATGCTGACCACTAATCCACGGAGGCGACTTGAATATAAGAATAAAAGACATAAATGACCTTAGATTGCGACGGAATATCTTTCATTTTAAAATCCTGATGAATTTACTAACGCATAAAAAGATGGTATATTGGCTTTCACGGCCGGTGAATTAAAACTCAGCATTCTTCTAGGTTTGTGCCGTGTCTTGTGTGGGGTTTCGCCTAGGATACCAAGCTGGCTCATCGGCAGGCTCTTGGTGTCCCCGCCCGGACCCCCACAGGAGTGACGAACTGCGCGCCACCTCCCTTTATATTAGGTGCAACTGCACCACTTGACTGCGAGAACTAAAAGCTCAAGCAGCCTTAACCTCCCTATGAAGGCTTCCAAAAATATGGTATATTGGCTTTCACGGCCGGTGAATTAAAACTCAGCTGAGTTTTACTAACGCATGTATCTCGAACTCTCATATCCCTGAAGAGCATCAATCTAGTCATTTGGTGAATTCAGAATCTTGTTATTGAAATAGAGTTTAATAGTCCTAATGTAGTTTTTTTGGTTCTACCCATAATTATTCCGGTTGCTATGAGGTAGGGGATGTGGTGAGACAGTTTCCTTGTGGGAATGATTTCACGGATAGATGCCTTCATGACGCCAATCTCATGAGAGGAGTTAATGACAAATAAAATTAATGAGGTAATGTATGGAGTGGCTGGGTGTGGTCTTTCGAGTTTGGAGTAGTCTGACCATGCACGTTAACGTGTTTAGCTACCTCGGCTGGTTTGTGACATTATGTCAACAAATTAAAAAATGTATTTTAACTCTCCTGATTCCATACCGGCCCCTGATTCTATTTTAGGACTATTATATCTCGCTGCACCTGCTACATCACCCAAAAAGTATGCAAATTTCTGTATCCTTGCTGCAGATCTGGTTCATGGGCATCCAAATATCATGTCTTATATGTCTACGGTTTGGAGCCTCCGTGGCTTAGGCGGCAGCACGCCGGCCTCTCACCGCTGGGTCCGTGGTTCAAATCCCGGTCACTCCATGTGAGATCTGTGCTGGACAAAACGGAGGCAGACAGGTTTTTCTCCGGGTACTCCGGTTTTCCCTGTCAAAAATTTCATTCCAGCAACACTCTCCACTATCATTTCATTTCATCTGTCATTCATTTAATCATTGCCCCAGAGGAGTGCGTCAGGCCTCGGCAGCCGGCACAGTTCATATCCTCGCCGCTAGATGGGGGCTTCATTCATTCCATTCCTGACCCGGTCGGAGACTGGAAACAGGCTGTGGATTTTCATTTTCATATGTCTACGGTTTGATTCATTAATGTGTGACTCTCCCACTATGCTATTTTTTGTCCTCCCCACGTTATGAGCACGGCAAACCACTCGCATACGCCACAATGTTGGATCTAGTGCGCCTAGTGTCCAGGCTCCGCGCTCAGTACTAAACGTACTTCAGTACCCGGTCAAATGGACAGTGCTTGTGCGACTAAGCGCTGCAGTGCTAGTGTGCTGTCGTGCTGCACTGCTCAGACCTGGACCGAGTAGGGCTGCGCTCGGCCGGCACGAGTAAATTTCTCGCTAGCACTGATTCACCTTGCCCATTGCACGGCCCTGATAGCCAGGTTCAAGAGGAATAGTTTAGGCTATGTAGCATTCGGTAGAACAAGTGCTCCCGAACAGCTCTATCCGCATGCGCTTACGTTATGGTTAGTGATTCGTACACAGTTTCACCTATCTAAACCAAAATTTGTATACTTACCCTTTGGAGCCCTGATGGTAACAGTGTCTGCGTGAAATTTATGACAGACCAGTCCATTCCCTGCATTTAGGCCCTTTGGTTCCTGCGAAGTAGGATCGGAGTAACAAGAAGAGACAGGGTGAGGAATGAAAAGGTCAGGGAAATGGTGAAAGAGGAGCCCTTGCAAGGTAGGATTGAGACATCAAGACTGAGGTGGTATGGACACTTAAAGAGAATGGATGAGAAGAAGATTCCCAAGAGGATACATGAGATGCAGATGCAGAAGAAACGACCAAGGGGAAGACCAAGAGATAGATGGCTGAAAGGAGTGGAGGAATGTGTCAAGAAGAGAGGCGAGGACTGGACCAGAGTGACAGCGGAGAGGTGGTGGGAAGAAAGAACTAAGTGGCGAGGCTTATGTTCCAAACAGACCCAGCCTGGGGCTGGAAACTGTACAAGATGATGATGATGATGGTTCAAATCTACACCTTTTCCCCGATCTGAACCAAAATGTGTATACTTAGCCTTTGGAACCATGCGAGTAACACTGTTTACATGAAATTTCGGACAGTCCACTCCATTCCTTGCATTTAGGACCTTTGGCACAAATCTACACCGTTTCACCGATCAGAACCAAAATTTGTATACTTACCATTTGCAACCCTGCGAGTAACACAGTCTGCGTGAAATTTCGGACAGACCACTCCATTCCCTGAATTTAGGCCCTTTGGCACAAATCTACAACGTTTCACCGATCTGAACCAAAATTTGTATACTTACCCTTTGGAAACCTGCGAGTAACACTGCCTACATGAATTTTATGACAGACCTGTCCATTCCCTGCATTTAGGCCCTTTGGCACAAATCTACACCCTTTCACCAATCTTAACCAAAGGTTGTATACTTACCCTTTGGAACCCTGCGAGTAACACTGTTTACATGAATTTTCGGACACACCACTCCATTCCCTGCATTTAGGCCCTTTGGCACACATGTACACCGTTTCACCGATCTGAACGGCAATTTTTATACTTACCCTTTGGAACCCTGCGAGTAACACTGTCTGCATGAATTTTTGGACAGACCCTTCCATTCTCTGTATTTAGGCCCTTTGGCACAAATATACACCGTTTCACAGATCTAAAACAAATTTTACATACTTACCCTTTGGAACCCGACGAGTAACACTGTCTGCTTGAAATTTCGGGCAGACCACTCCATTCCCTGCATTTAGGTCCTTTGGCACAAATCCACACAGTTTCACTGATCTGAACAACATTTTGTATACTTACCCTTTGGAACCCTACAGGTGACACGGTCCACTTTAAATTTTGGACAGACCCCTCCATTCCCTGCATTTAGGCCCTTCATCACAAATCTACACTGTATCTCCTAATTATACCAAATTTTACATACACATGGAAACCCTGCTGGTAACACTGTCCACTTGATATATTGGACAATGCTCCCCATTCCCTACATTTAGAATAACAGACAAAATGAACTTTAAAACCACGTATTAAGGCCCTAGAGCCATTCATGTCCTTAGTAGTGTAACTGTAAGAGTATTTTAATAAGTCAATTGTTGACGGGCAGTTCGGCCTGCATCACGTCACCCCTACCAGTGTTCTGGTGCTGAATTGCGAAAATAGTTGCATCTTGTGCTGTTTATAAATTGCAGTCACGGGGGGTAATGAGTGCCACAAGATTTCTTAGGCCCCTTTAAACAGTTATCATCGTGAAAATATTATGCCTCTGTGTAAATGCAATGGTGTTGGTGCAGTACATTGAGGTTATCAGTTGCAATAAGCATTGGTGCTTTCAAATTTACCTTCATTTATTCCGAAACTTATCGTTAAGCGCTTTGTGGCGATAAATGATACTATTGCTACCTCAGTAGCTCGGGACAGCCAAAGTTTTCCAAAGAGTTCTGATTATTTTCCTACGACGCTATGCGACAAAAGACGACACTATTGGTCTCTACATTTCTAACAGCCAATGAGATATAGGCCCTAGGCAGAGTCTTTTATTTCACTTCCTCCTCTTTCTTTTTTTGTAAAATTGTTTGTGGTTGGTTCTTAAGTTTAGGGGCTGCGACAACATGGTCATGTAGCCCCGGAGAAAAAAAAAATGTTTAATTATTGGATAATTTTATTAATAATAGTAATAATAATAATTATCAATTATACTTGTCAAATTCAGCTAGCTATGTTCACCTAGAAATTCTATCAATAGGAATGCTGTCAGTCACCATCAATATGTATACATGAAGCAGTTTTGCCATTTTTTTATTTTTTTTATTTAGCGTATGGCTTTTAGTGCCGGGAGCGTCCGAGGACATGTTCGGCTCGCCTGTTTTGTAGCTGCTTCAAGACGGACACCCAATGGGTGTGCTACAAGTACTGTTGGGGAGGGAAGTTGGAATGTAAGGACCAGGAGTTGGAAGGTAGCGGCTGTGGCCTATAGTTAGGGACCAACCCCGGCATTTGCCTGGAAGGAAGATGGGAAACCACAGAAGACCATCTTCAAGGTTGCCGGTGGGGGGATTCGAACCTCCGCGCCTCCCGGGTGTGAGCGACTGCCAGCAGTCATGCCGTAACGACCACGGCTAATTCACCCGGTAGTTTTGCCATAAACATGTAGGTCAACAGCCCTAAGTGAAACAAATAACAACATGCCCCAAGTGAAAACAAATAACAACACTGCAAAATAAAAATAAATTGTATGCACGGATAACACTTCAGTGATGAGTGCCAGCAGTTCAAAGATACCACAATGTTTCACTTGTCGATACTGTATCTTTGTATGATACATCTCACAAGGGAAGTCTCTGAACCGGGGAATCGCGGATCGTGCTGGAACTTTCAGGGTGTGTACCGGTAACGAAAGTAACGAAAAAGTAACGAATTTTACAAATGGGTAACGAAAGTAACAAAAAAGTAACGAATTTTACAAACGGGTAACGAAAATTTTCTGAAGGCGGGTTGAATCATTTAAACTCGCGCCACTAGGCTCAGAGATTGCGATGGAGTGAGTTTCACGCAAGCGGCGCCGATTGCGTAAACTATATCCCGCCCTCAAAGAAATACATACTGAGGATACATCGGTTCAACGTATATTTTCGGCATCAAGAAGACTTGAAGTTTCGTGTGAAATATTTTTCTGTGTTGCTGTATTAGGAAACCTGACTTTTCGCGAGACGTTTATTCGTGAATACTTCCGAAACAAAAAAGAAATCTCTTATTTCTGTTATTTGGAGACTATGTCAAATTGAAGTCCAGAAATAAAGCGAAATAATTTAATGTCGCAATCTTGCGAAATGTTACCGTTTTGAAAAAAAAAATGCGAAAAGTCTTCGAAATACATATAACTTATTAAAAAAATATGTCGAGTAAATTTGCGACATCCAGTATGGTTAATTCGAAATTCCGTTATAAGTCAATTTTTCCTTCGAACTTTCGTTCCATCGGATAATCTAACCGATTATTTCGATAACTTGTAGATAATTCGTGGAATTCAGTCGAAATAAAATGTGCCCTCTTGTCGTATTATTCGTGCAATCCTCTCAGAATAATTCGTAATATTCGATATCGTACCTAATTCGAACGTTCATCCTCCAAAATCGCATCCTCAAAACGGCCGGCTGACCGCACGACTTGCCTGCGGGAATCTCGTCAAACGGACCGAGATCGACGTCAGTTGCGTAAAATCATAAAACCCGTCCCCTCTCGTGAACTTGTGACCCCGAGGACTGCGGGAATCCTGTCAAAGGTGATTGGGCACCCATCACGGGGCACCCATCACGAAACCCATTTGCCACTTTTCCCATGACCGTATACTTAAAAGCGTGCGGGGGAGCGAGAAGTGCATCAACCCACTTAAAAATGACAGTCTACGTAGCATAGAAATACTAATTCCTCCTCGTGATCCACCCTGAACTGATGAACTCCCAACATCAACATAGGGACAAAGAGAATCACGGCGCCGACCGAACAACCATGTTCATAACTACTCGTGGATTTTAACCATGCCCAACCTTGAGCTTGCCTCCGCCATTCTGTCAGGACAGATAGACAGGCAGACAATCGTTGAACGGCCGGGTGCGGCGACGATTGCATAATATCTCGAGGACAACGTAAGACGGCCGAGAGCGGCAGCGATTGCGATACATCGTGATAGTTCTCCGCATTCAATGACGAGGACAACTGTATTCTTGTCAAACGGACAGCAAGTGGCGCCGATTGTGTAATAATGCTATATTTTCTTGTGCCCGACCTCAAGGACAATGGAAATACCGTCGAATGACTAAGAGTGACACTGATAATCTAAATCGCGATTTTTCTCCGTGTTCTATCGTGAAAACTACGGGAAGCTCGTCAAACAACTGAGACCAGCGCCGATCGTGTAACATCTCGATATTTCTCCGTATTTGACTGCGAAGACAGAATTCGGTGACGATCGCGTAATATCGCATACATACCTACCGCAGGGATGAAGGAAGTCTCGCCAAATGGTCAAGAGCAGAGCAACCTCTTGGTACCGTAATTATAACAACATATTGTGCACAAGACGACATATTAGCTGAAACAACTCATTGGATATTAAATATCTAGTATATATTCATTATTTTTTAAATTTTTATAACATCATGTGAATTTCATTTAAAGCGGCTTCGGTGGCGTAGTTGGTAGCATGCTGAACTGCTGTGCCCAAGATAGCAGGTTGAAACCCTGCCGAAGTCGTCGGATTTTTTAAAAGCGTTAAAATCCTTCAGTATGCCTTCGTTAGGAGGAGAAGTAAAGCCGGCGGTCCCATGTCAGAGATTTATGACATGTAAAAGATTCTTCCACAGACTAAACTTGTGTGAAGCTAAGTTGTTAGGTTAGATTTCGTCGGAACGCTCTATCAAAGTTCCAACGTTCACCACTAGGTATCATTGATATCTGGTAGCAACTTGAAATTGAACGGAACTTGTTTCTCACCCTAAGGGTGTCCGCTGGAAGCAGCTACAGACTCAGGTGAGCCGAACATGTCCTCGGACACTCCCGGCACTAAAAGCCATACGATAAATAAAAACCCTCTTTAAAAACAGTTCATTGTTGTTTTTCTTCACCGCGTGATGAGCGCCAATGCTTGCAGACCGCAGACGTATCTTGAATTCAAAGGTGACTAAAATTAACTAAAAGGTACCTAAAATGTAACTGTTTTTTACTTCATCCTTACAGTAGACACCCTGACTTTGCAGATACGTTGCATGAGCCCAACTAGGCAGAACCGTGAAGAAAAATCTTTCGGAAATTAACTTCCCCTTCTACTAGATGAAAAATTAAGTTTTACACGTTTAAATTGGCGCGCCAGTGGCGTGAGCTTCATTGGCTGCGTCAGGTTGCTTCCCGGCCTATGGCTTACAGTCATCGAATGAGAGGCGACAGACCCGGCATACGCTTATGTTCCATGCATTGCATAATGAATGTTAACATTGGAAAAGTTATGTGTTGTCTGGCGGAAAAATATGGAAAATGTATGGAAAGGCCTCTCAGCATTCAAGAACAGGACCTGCTGGACAGTTTGGATGGTTTTGTGCCTATCTGGCTTTCTGGCGTTCGTCTCTTGTAACAAGTGTGTTAGGTATGAAATACAAACAAAATGCTGTTGAGTATTGGAAAAGCGGTAAGAGGCTTCCGCTTTCCTTTTCATCGGTAAACGAAAGTAAGAAGTAAGAAAGATTTATATTTGTGGGCAGAGCAAGTAATTAGGGGTGGCACTCACCGGGACAAATTGAGGAGAAAATAATGTGCCTTAAAAGCCCAATTTGACATTGCCCATCAGAATAATGACGTAATATAGGTTATGAGGCGACAATTCAGCAATGGGCTATGCTAGCTGCGCAGGACGTAAAATGTACAAGGTTTATGATGATGATGATAATTGTTTTAAGGGGCCTAACATCTAGGTTATCGGCCCCGTACGAGGTTAAAAGCCAGCCATTCCTGGGCGCAGCACTTTAAGAATCGCTATATCATTTCGCGGAAAATAGCAACTGTGGTGATATCAAAGAATGCCCATCGAGAAATGGATATATTATGTCCGCAGCAGAAATATTCATAGAAGAGGTTGCATCGGTTCTGGATTATCTCGGCCCTGGAAACGTATTTACTGTATGATTAAAGTGGGTTCAATTTGAAGATGTTTTGAATATTCCCGAAGGGAATATGATGTAGTTTCCATTTGAGCGGATGAATTATCAATAAATGATAAAAATGGTCCGGTTAGCTCAAACAATGCCAGCGTTTCGCCCCAGTGTGCCGTTGGGCTTATTTGGATTGCCAAGGTAAGGCTTTTGTTTTTATGAAAGGGAGTTTTACTCCCGTAGCACATTGGCATGCTCGTGACGTCAATACTGCTTGTATTTTGTGTCTTGCATGGCCTTCTCAGTATGTGCTAGCCACGCATATTGGTAGGTGTGTCTGTACCAACTGACGAGCCCAACGGCACACTGGGGCGAAACGCTGGCATTGTTTGAGCTAACCGGACCATTTTTATCATTTATTGATAATTTGAAGATGTGTTCAGGTAGGACACTGGCTATAAAAAGGTCAAACGGTTTGCTCCAAAGTGCAATCAGTGGGGGCCACAACGCACAGTTAAAAATAATGCCAACAGTAACAGCAGCGGGTAAGCTGCTTGGACCTTTCTTCATAACTTTGAAAGAACCAAAAGGTGTGTTTGGTAAAAGGGTGAAAAAAACTACGCTTGCACATGACAATATTTACGTTGTTCCCACAAAATCTGGCAAAATGGGATCCGCACAATTGGAGAATTGGTTTTATAATGTTTTCAAACAGCATGTACCGTCTGGCAATGTGGCACTCCTTTTCTGTACATACTGCAAATCGTTAGAAAGTGAAGAGCGCATACGACTGATGATCATCCCTCCTGGGGCCACAGCCTATTGTCAACCATTGGATGTATATGGCTTTAAGGTCTGGAAAAGCTTTGTCCGTAGATTTTGGAACACCGTTCGGTTATTGAATTTTGACATCAATTTGGCCCAGAGAATTACAATCTTGAAAACGCAGTCTCTGACCACCAATTGTCGTCCTCGAGTTTTACAGTACTCCAAGTTGACAATACGCATGGTACTGAAGTCAGTATCTGTCCGAAAATCCTGAACGGTTTGAACACCCTGTGGCTTATTGTTTCGATATCAGCGCAATAAAATATAGTACTTGCACTCGCCCGTGTCTTATACGGTAAGGATGGTGTAAAAGCAGTTTGTTTTTCCAACATTATTACCACGATCATCACTGTTGTCAGAACTATGCGAAATAGCTTGGTCTCTTACTCACTTGTGTGACCATTGTTTCAGTTTGCTCTGTGTTGTGTTGTAATTTTATGTATCGGTGATACCTACATTGCATGATTAATAATAAAGCACGACGTGCAATATATTGTAAAGATGCAACATTAATGTCCCATGCCGCAGCGCAGCTTATGAGCGTGAGTACGCGAGGGCAGTCGTTTGGAACATGTTCTTTTGAGCCAACAATCAGGAGTGCGGCACACTCCCGCTTGACAAGCGCGCACAGTTCAAAATTGTTGTACTTACTGCCGTCTACGGTGGGTAGAAGTAAATTTCCGAAAGATTTTTCTTCACGGTTCTGCCTAGTTGGGCTCACGCAACGCATCTGCTAATTTACAGCAGGATCCGCGATTCCCCGGTTCAGAGACTTTCCTTGTCAGAACATTTTCCAGGATGTAAACCTGGCTTCCGAGTATTTTCGTCAATATCAGAGTCGTTCTAATCACTCTATGCTATCACTGTGTGTTTTATCACCTTTACTGCTTATTATGTCGCGTTCATCAATTTCTGGCTCAGATATAATTATCATCACTATCATCAAAAACTTGCCATATTTTATCCTACTTTCAATGTCCGATCGGCCATGTTTGGCGGTCGCCTAGTAACAGCTGACAGGTTGTACGGCTTCTCAATATCGAGATTTCACAACGTTCCTCACGCAACCAACAGATCGCAACACCAAATAGGAATGGATAATTTGTCGGGGCAGAGACGACAGACGAGCTGTAGAGGACACAATTATGATGTCGGGGCTCGACCGACACACGACTGGAACGGAAAATTCGTTATGTCGGGGCTCGCCTGACTGACGAGGGTTAAGGGTTAAGCTTCAGATAACTTTCCTGACCTCTTCCTCTCTGCTTCCTTTTCCTCTGCTTTCTCTTTTTTCTCCCTGCACCTACCATAGCATCCTTATCTGAAATATTCTTCTCCTCTTCTCCACAAAAGAAGGATCAAACGAATATTTCAGACCATGTAATGTAATAATTTTGTGTTCTCTCCGAAGTGTTCAGTGCTGCTTTCTTATTTTTAGCCTATTTCCATTTATGAAAAAATATTGTAGGCTTATGACATCACCTTTCGTCTGTGTGTGTATATATATGTATGTGTGTGCGTCCGTGTGTGTGTACCCCTAATAACTTATAAACGGCTGGAGCGATTTCAATGAAACTCGGTAAGATCATAGTACTATTTCGGCCAACCCCGACCGTGCCCTTCAAATTTTATTATGTCTCGCCAATCCAACATGGCGGCTGTGCGAAATATTTCACCGGCATTCTTTATCTCCAAAACTATTCCTCATATCACCCTGAAATTTTGTACGGTGATAAGGGCAGTACTAGACGTTCACCTATGTAACTTTCAAAAACCTATTACAGTAACTACAAAACTAACATGGCGGCCAAGCGAAGTTGAAACATTTAAATAGACTTTTCTCGCGATTTAACCATCCGGACGCAGTGAAACTTGGTACAGCAAATGACTATACAAATTTCAATGCACTGACATCTAATTTAGTTCAATTGCTTTCATAATCTCAAGATGGCGGCTGTGCAAAATTTTAAAATTAAGTTTTTATTTCTTGTGTTCTAATCTTGCGATCAAAATCAACGTTTGAATAATGAACATACACAATAATCCTCATCTAATAGTACAGTGCTCTCTCGGTAATCCGGCAGATATCGGACCAGAGTACTGCCGGATTACCGAAAACGCCGGATTACTGGAAAATATCGAGAAATATGCAGATATCATTTGAAAATCAGTTTTAATTACATTGTGCTATACAGAGTAAAAAAGTACGAAAATACATCATATAACTCGCGTTATTCCTTGGAAGTAGACGGCTGGAAATATTCATCAATTGTCTTTTGCCTTTTACGGTTGAGAGACACTTTGAGAACTTGTTCCTGTAACCTTCTTAAAACTTAGGCATCGTTAGCAGAGACGCCATTTTCCTCCGCCCAGGCATGCCTGCCTGGGCAAAGTATATAAGGAGCGGGGTCGGGCTGTACGGGAGCAGTCGTTTGGTGGAGGAAGCAGTCAGCAGCAATCAGTGTGTCCATCCTCTCGCCACCCGCAGTGGCCCACCTGGAGCGTGTCGGAGCATGCCACCAAAGGTTCCATAGCACAAGAAGAAGACATCTGTGACACCAGGACAAGACTCGACTCCGCGACCAGCTCAGCCCAGCGTCGCCCATCACTTCAAAGAAAACAAAGCGGGCACCTCAACTAAACGGGAAACGCCTAAAACCAAGACGCAGAACAAAACTCGATCTAGGACACCGTCGCCTGCCAAGCGACCGTCAAGTCAGGAGTGCCCTCCGGCATCCACGTCATCGGATACCCTATCAGTGACCTCAGCAGTCCACATGGCAGCGGCTAATGAAGAAATCTTACAAGCTCTACAACAGATTAATCGCAGGCTGGACTTTTTGGAACTCCAACAACCAGCAGAACCTCCAGACGAGCCGCAGGAAGAAGACGAAGAGAACTACGAATACGAGCAGCAACAACAACGGCCTCAAGTCTTCCCATGGAGAACACTAGCCCCAATGGAATATCCCAAAGGACTGCCAACAGAACAGAGGGTGTGGAACCTGGCCACCGCTCTCAAGCAACAGCTCTTGTTCGTGCCCACAGGCAGGGACCACCACGACGCCCAAACAGTGCTATATCTTCTCTCCAACTGGCGTCTTCTAGACCGAGGGCAACAGAAATATGCCTTCAACATGGCCAATCTACTCTATGCCGCATTGACCAAAGGATGGGCATACGCCATCCAGATAGACAGTGCTCTAGGATTTCATGTTTATCTAACAAAGATAGAGTTTTATGTTTACGTTTTTTCTGCACAGATGCCATCTTCAACACAACACTACTACAGTACAAGTGTTCTACACTAAGCACCTGAGGGGGGCGTTCGTGAGTCGTTGCTCATGGCGCCAATGCATTGTTTACGCAGACACTAGTCTTGTCACTGCGTGGGAAACATTGTACAGTATTGGGGACGCATTATAAAATCAAGTGTTGAGCTCGTACTCGAATACAAAACGCTGGATTATTGGGAGTGCCGGAGAGCTGAGATGCCGGATTACAGAGGGAGTACTGTACATAACTCTATGGCCTAGATATATTAAAATCCAACATGGCAACTATCCAAAATATTTTGACGGTTCTCAATGTCTACTGTAATAATCTATGACCGCAATCAAACTGAGATTTTGGATGTGGTTAGAGGCTATAAACATTATTTCACTTATGGGACGTTCAATACCTAGTGAGCACAAATCCAACATGGCTGTGACGCGAAATTTAAATATTCAAATGGATGTTTCTCGCAATTTAACCATCCAAGCGCAGTGGAACTTGGTATGGTATATGCTTATATAAATTTTAATCCACTGCCATCTAATTAATTTAAATTATTTGTGTAACCACAAGATGGCGGCTGAGCGAAATTTTAAAATCTCGTTTTTATGTCTTGTGTCCTAATCATGCGATTGAAGTATGAATAATACACCTACACAATAATCTATACTAATATAATAAAGCTGAAGAGTTTGTGTGTGTGTGTTTGTGTATTTAAACGCGCTAATCTCTGGAACTACCAGTCGGATTCAAAAAATTATTTTTGTATATGATAGCCAGATTCAAGAGGAATAGTTTAGGCTATGCAGCATAATGCTACACCTCTCAGGTATCCGTCTGGCTGCGTGGCTCAGGGGTAACGTTCTCACTTGCTGAGTCCAAGGTTGCAGGTTCGAAACCTGGCGCAGTCAGCTGGCATTTGAGGGTGCGCAAATGCAAGGGAGCCGTGTCAGTACATTTACTGGCACGTTAAAGATCCCCTTCAGGGCAAAATTCCGGCACCCCGGCGTCTCTATAAGCCAGGGTAGTTAAAAGGGACGTAAAACCAATAACATTATTATTATTATCTCAGGTAACCTTAAAGATTGATTTTTGTTCAGTAAGTCGGAAGAACAAGCGCTCCTGAACAGCTTCAATAATACCTAAGACTATTGTTGCCAGGCAATGCGGGCTGCATCACGTCGCCCCTACCAGTGTTCTGGTGCAGAATTGCGAGCTACTTATAAATTGCAGTCATGGGGAGTAATTAGTACAAAGAGATTTCTTAGGCCCCTTAAAACAGTTATCATGACAAAGTATGCCTCTGTATAAGGGCGATGGTGTTGGTGCAGTATACTGAGGTTATCAGCTGCAATAAGTGTTGGTGCTTTCCGATCCTTATCCTTGAGCGCTCCAATTCTGTAGTAGTATTCATTATCTTCCATAAAACAAGTAAATCCACCGGGCGAAGCCAGGCACTACTGCTAGTCTTCATATAATAGTACATACTGTAACTCTTAAGGCTTATACACAGTGCTTGATTTGTAAAAAAAAAAAAAAGAGGTTCCGGTACTGTGGGCTATCGGGCGGTGGTGGGAGGGGTCTGGGGAGCCTTTATGGAATATTGAAATATAGAGTTCTAAAAACGATATTTTTACGCAATTTTTGATTGCAATTTTAAATTAAATTGAGACTGCTGTAGCAACATTTTTCTTACCATAGCCGTTGGCCTGTATAAAATTTTAATGTAGGCCAACTAGGCTACCGTTCAAAAACAATGTACATTATTTCAATTTTTCTTTTTACAGTTTGAAAATATACACAAGTTCACCAACAATCTTTTATTTCTTGTTTTATAATTTTGTGTTGACAATTTTCTGAAATATTCATTATAAAAGGTACTGTACTTAAGCAAGATTTACCTCACAGTTTATAAAACTGTCCAAAGTTTAGAAAAGTTTTCGTTGTATGTGCCGCGTCTCTCTCTCACCTTGCTGTAATTATCCAGAGCGGAGTGCCGTCCCCGAAGCACCAAGATTCCACCTACTTTGAAGTACAGTCCAGTCAAAGACCAAGTTTACCTTGACTTAAACTAACGTTCCACAGTTCTAAAAATTATGTTATATATTCGACTTTTCCCCCGATCAGAGGTTACGGTATGGCGTACCGGTGCGTGCCGTCACAAATCTAGTTCTGCTTATATATAAAAATCCAACATTGTGACCATCCGAATTTTTTAGACAGTTCTCAATATTTAGGAATCTATTACAGCAAACTGAAAATTTGTATGTTGATGGAGGCTTTGAACATAAGTAGAATGTATGAAAATAGGCTGTATAGTTCTTCACGGAACTACTTATGCCTTTCATTGGTAATTTAATGTGTATGTGTGGTAGTAATCTAGACACACAGTGTAACGGTTTGTGCTCTTAACATTTCAGGTCCTGGTGCTGTCGCACAACAAGGCCATGCCGTACTTCATCTACCAAGCTAAGAATAGAGATCTGGACGATGTGGAAGAGACGAAACAGTACGCTAACTTGGTGGGCATGCGGTGTGCCAAGAGAATGTTACTGGTCAAGAATTGACTGACTGTTCATTTAGTTCTATAAATGGCTCAGCAAGTTGCATATGATGCCTCATTTTGTTAGAAGGTGCTTTATCAGGGAGTATTCAATTTCTTGCTTAGCATGCAACCTTCATTCACATGAAGTGAAGTAGGTTCTTGTCTGTAAATAGCTAGGCTCTAGCACAAGGCTGGGAGTGAAAATGTGTCTTACACTGCCATGGAAGTAAGAGGAGTTGTAATATTACTTCAGAAAAGTAAAAGGAGCTTTTCCACCAGGGTACATATCATTTGCAGTGCTTGTTCCTAATTGTACTAAGGAGCTTGAAAGAATAGGCAACAAAAGCTTGCATGGAGAAACTAATTTTACGGGCATATATAAGGATACACAATAATAGTGCACAGATACACATTACAGTGTACTCCCGATAATTCGCTTTGCGGTGTATTCGCGGTTCTCCAAGAGTAGTTTTTAAAAGTAGTAATTCTTACAGCAACTAATCATCCCGCTAAATAAAATAATCTCGACGTCATTTAAAATTATTTTAACGAGATATGATGCGTGGAGACGAAATCATTGAGATTTGAGAGGACTAACTGTGTTTCTCAGCGATGTAAAATTAGGCCTACTTGCGCACTGCTACCAGAATGCTGCAATACGAGCATGACGCCGAACGGGATGTAACATGGATTCCTTTTATCAAAACCGAGAATGCAAAGAGGAATGCACTTGCACTCAGAACCTATTCTACCTTTCCCAACAGCTACACCCCAAGGTCACTGACCTGCGAGTTGTGAAGGGTAGAGTTGTGGACAGCATAGCGGTACGGGTATTGTAAAGAGCGATTATTGCCTGAATGCGAAACCAGCATGATGCCGAGAGCGTGTTTCTAGGATGCTCTTCATGCGGTCAACAAGACTACAACTGTTTTTGAGCTAGCCGGACCATTTTATCATATTTCATGTGAATTTGTTAATTTACATAGCTCAATCGGACATTTAAAATCCTGTTTCCTTCGAGAACAGACATTTCCAATGTGGATTAGCAAGGTAAGCTAACACCATTTTGATTAGGAAGTTTCGACTTCTGTAGTACATTGGCACTGCTCGTGGCGACATTCGTGCTTTGCAGCGGCCTTATCAGTATGTACTAGCCGCGCGTCTTGGTGAGGTGTACCATAACCAACTGAAGAGCCCATTGGTACACTGGGGCGAAACCCTGGCAACTGTTTTTGAGCTAGCCAGACCATTTTATCAAATTTTATGTGAATTTGTTAATATGCAGTCAACAAGTCATTAGAGAAAATTGCCGCTACTACACTCGCACAAAAGCAAGCATTTGCCGGCTTCTGTGACAACGATATATCGATCGGGCAAGGTGGTCTCGCTACAATTATATTAAGGCAAAACCTGGATGGATGCCAAAGAGAGGAGGATATTGTACGTAATTTGACTGTCTGCGAGGAAAACAGAGGTCCAGTAGATATCGAATGCAGGAGTGAGGCAACGGAATTCCCGAAAGTTCCTGCAGTCAAGCTAGTGTGTCTATAGTCACACATATAGAAAATGGAGATGAAATTTCACTCTCATGTACAGTATTGTTTTCTTCAGAAATGTACAATCTAAAATTAGAAAAAATGAACAAAAAGTGATGACAGTCTTTTGTCTTATTATATAATATTAGCATAATCCCCATACCTCTAATCTAGTGTGACTAACAATACAATGTTATAATTTTGTTTTGCATGTTCATAAAATACATTTCAATATTTTGACATAAAGTTTTATTTTTACTAGGCTTAAAAACATAACTGCGGATAATTTGCGGAAGTTCGTGCATTAATTACCGGGAATTATCGGGAGTGCACTGTATTATTCAATGTACGGTACTCACTATTATTGTGCAAATGGTAGTTCAAATGGCACTGTAAGGCTGGATTAATCAGGTGTGCCAAGCAGTGCAGTCACCATGCTTCCAATAGCCACCTCCTAAAGACTCTCCCCCAAGACAATCTTCCCTGCTCAATATTGCCACGCCTTATGGTCTGATTAACTATCACTAACCATTGGATCGACCAATTAAAGGTCTCCATTTTCAGACGTAATTCTGAGTGAATTCAGAATCTAATACATTTTGAGCTTTAAGGAACATGGGATAGATCATACGTGAAACAAGAACAAGAAAGAGAGAGAGAGTGCAGGTAGCTTGGACATATATATATATATTTTCTTCCACCAAAAGACAATTTATAGAACATCAGTTTGGTTTTTGTCTAAACAAGTTAGCACAATTTGAAACATAAATTATTTTTAGAAAGAATTTCTTTACTAACAAGGAAAGAATACTTTGGTAGATCTTTGAACATTGAAGACCAGTACAGTGCTTTAAGGCACAACTTAATTAACTTGATCTGTGAAAGAAAAGAGTAGTAACACAGCCTATAGAAGGGGCTGATAGCGGTCAGGAGCCAAATCCTGCCGTACCTTATGAAAAGAAAGAAGGGGAAACTGAAAGCAGTTACACAGAAAAGACATAGCCTATAGAAGGGGCTAGTGGCTGTCAGGGGCCGAATCCTGCAGTACCTTTTGAAATGAAAAAGTGGTATTAGTTGCCACAATGCACAGAAGCCAACCATGAAATGTTACAAGAAAAGTGCAATGGCAGACACAGGTATGCATGAGATGCATGAAAGTTAATTATGAAACTTTTCCCAAATGGAAATTTTCTAAAGCAAGCCGTTATGTTATACTTCCCAGGGAAATGGAAAAGGCAAGCCGAATATTAAAATTGAGAATACTTCTGAAGCAAGTTAGAATGAATCTTTCCTCGGAAAGAAGTAACATGATACAGCAGAGTACATTTTACAAAACATAGGTTATGTAAAAACAATAAAGTACTTATCTTACCGTATTTACTCGAATACGACCCGCCCCCGAATAAGACCCGCACCCTGATTTTGAAGAACAAAATTAAAAAAAAAAATTTACTCAAAATTATGTACAATCTTAACTAAATAAACAGAATAGCATTTATCCTAAATAGTTTCCAACAGTACTGAAGTCGTCCTAAAATAACACACATCAAACGATTAAAAATACAAATAAAAGTACACAAACACTTCATTAATCGTCATCAGAAGTACCAACTTCGGAACTTTTATCACCATCCCACTAAATGTCGTCATCACTGACATCCATAGCATTCGAAATACTACATTTCTTGAAGCTCTTCAGTATGAGAACTCCCGAGATACGATTCTATGCCGTCAAAATGCACGAACATAGCAGCTGAACTTCCGGGCGCTGAATACGACCAGTTGGAGTCAGTGTGTTCTTATCGGCCGCCATCTGCTCCGTATACAGCTGTTTCAAGGCTGCTTTGAACGGGCGGTTCACGCAGACATCCAGTGGTTGTAGCATAGACGTCATCCCGCTCAATCACGAATACATGACTCGTCAATATCATATTTCCTACCGGGCACGATTTCCAATAACTTCAGCTTCTCACTCACATTTAACGACCGCAAACGCTTCGTACAACTCATGTTTACACTCGGAAAACGTGCGCGAGACTGTATGACGCCGCCTGCTTACGGTAAAACAAAGTGATAGCTGGAAGAAGGCTAGCACCATCTAGCGGATACTCGCAACACCCGATATCGCGCGTGGCGGGCAATTTAAATCTTTAAAATCAGGATGACTCAAATAAGACCCGCACCCCAATTTTTCACGTCCGATTTTGTTTAAAAATGTGCGGGTGGTATTCGAGTATATACGGTAATTGTAGAGTAGGTTAGCAACCTAAACATTTGAAGACAATAAATATTTCATATAGAACACTTGAGTGCGAAGTAAGGATGACATAGGTTATGTCCCGTAGTAATAGAGTTCACAAAACGTAGAGCTTTATAGAAAGCCATATGAAGACGAAGTCTTAAGTGATAATTTATTCACTTTGTAGACAGATTGTATAGGAATAGTTTTCCTTAACACTAAAAGATGTAGAGTTCACATCTGTAAAAAGTTTGTTGCACTAACATGTCGTAGAAACACGTGACTTGTGATCGAGGTTTGATCACTAAGAAGAATGTCGAAAGAGATCATGAAGATTTAATAAGACTTCTTGATGCGGAAATTAAAGATGATATGTAGACAAAGTTGAAGTTTAAAGTCCGGTATTGCAAGACTGGTGGACAGAATGGAATGTCAAGAAAGCACGAAGAGGTCAGCCCAGCAGCTCGCTTAAATATCCGAACAGCTGACTTTCCAGAACCATCCATGGCAAGCGATTGGAGGAGCCGGGCCACGATTGGAGAAGACGTGCTGTGATTGGCCAAAGCGTAGCTGATGCGTGGTGGCTGGCCAATGAGCGCGTAGTTAATGGAGTCCAGAAGACCACGAGGTTTCATGCGTGCAAGACGAAAGTAGAATGTGGCTAAAACACTTGGAAAATTTTCGGAGAAGCGAACTTGGCTTATGAACTAGTAAGTAAATCATTTTACAACATACTTGATTTAACATGGAAGCATATTACAAAAATGAAATGTCAAGTACACGAGGTGACCAGATTAGGTTATGAGAAAGAATAAATTTGTGTCTGACTTGGACACTTTCACAAAACTTGCAAAATTAACAAATTAATTATTCACAAATGCGAACACCTTCTTAACTTGGAGAGAGTTAATAGCAGTTACGGATTACGTTGTCAATAAGGATGTGAAAGCACTCGCAGTTGCTTGAAGGTTCCAAAACTACTGGCATTGACTGGCTCATTGGAGAGTTATGTGCAAACCAAGTTGGCATGGCCTCGTATTGGGCTGCTCCATTCCCTGAAGCCACGTTGAAGAAGCACCTGGATGCCAAGTGTATCACAGTAACTGGTTGCATTCACCATTGCTTCCTTGGAGGGTGTACACTACCATAACATTCTTCACGGATGGAGCTGTTTAAATTTTCTTGGGGGATCGGCAAGATGGTCAGGTTTCACATGATGCACTCGCATTTTGTCTCCTGTTACGATATGCAGAATACGAATCACACTACACGCTTCTGTGTTTGACCCTGTTTCTGTGCACAGAGCCATCTTGCAAGGGTAGGACACTACATATTCAATGTTTAATAGCTGCATGATAAAGCTGTTTTGTGTTTGAATATTCCCCCAGGAACACATTTAACTTGTGAGAGCTCTTGCTGCCTTTTCTTTCAAAGTTACCTTATAAATTGATTGGTAACTGTATGGATGGATGGATGGATGGAATATTAAGTACAGGAAAGCTTTATTAATACATTTTTCAGAGGCCTGAAGAAAAATGTATAAGTATGAAAACCACATACCTCAAATAGAACAAAGTGTAGGAATTTTGCCAGGCCTTCGGGGAAAAAAATGGGTATGTATAAGAGAAAAAAACATCACATTGATGAAAAACATATAAAAAGTTTTACTGTAAAATCACACATGCTTCATATATCCACCAATTTATCAGACTGTCTTAATTTTCCATTCAAAAGCTTGAATATTGAACTTTAACTTAATTTCTATCAGCATGAATTCCAAGCCCTGATGTGTTAGTGAAAGAGTAGTGACCATATACCAATGAAGTGGATTTCAATGTCCAGGGAAGTCCAGAAAACTAACTCTCATGCCCCATATCCTGGTGATATAAAGATATATCCCAGAATTTAAGAGGTAATAATAATAAAAAACACCAAAGACTTATAAATACAGTAGAAAGTTTCTTTTCAACTTTTCAAGAGCCGGTTGAAAATTGTTGTACATTAAGGAAAAATGTACAATGGATGGACATGTGTTCACTAATTTCATAATCAAAACTATCTGGAATGTGTAATTTGTGCTCAAATTAGGAGGCCATTAACGAATACTATTCCTAAAAGAGAATGTGCAGAGCGTAGATTTTGCTATGAAATATTTCCTCTCTCCTCTTATTTGTTCCTCCATTATTTACTTTAACCTTTACATTCTATTGTGCACTGTAAATCTTGCACTATCACTTCAATATTGAGAAATGACAGTATAACAAATGTCCAAATAACTCAGTTTTTTATTTTAAAATTTTATTATGCCACCATTGCCATGCTTGGCCAATTTCTGAGCACCCATGCCCATCTTCACTAACCTTATACTGTTTGTGGTGAAATTTACTGTTGGCCTTCTGTAAGAGTCCTAATAATGTGATAGACTGTGTAGTAATGACCTCTGTGAAAGGGCAAGTACAGTAAAAGCCTGATATAACGCGGTTGTTGAGGGTCATACTTTACCCCCGCGTTATAGCCTACCCGCGATATATCGAGAGTGGGCCGTATAATGACAAACTACGCATGAAAAGTTAGAAAGAACACATAATGCAATGCAGTATTATACATATTGTTCTATATACTGTGCTGTATTTAAATGTAAAGAACATTAGAAGTAGGCCTACATACTGTACTGTAAAACATTTTAGAAACTTACCCAATAGGGTACAGCAATTAGACAAACTTAAGTCAAATTGTTCCTTCAGGTACACCACACTCACAAGATAAACTTACTTTCATTTTGCCATTCTTCACACTAGCAATAACTTTTAGTTTATCACTCACAGAATACGCTTTCCGTTTCTGTGACATCACAACAAGCACACAGAAATCTAGACAATGAATGGATAATTTATCATCCACATGATAGTTGTGGTCATTTAGATTATAGCCAAGCACTGTTGCTTAGCCACTTTGTTGACTGCATCACAGTTTTAACCATGAGATGTGTATTCAAAGCTTCTGTCTAGCAACAATCTTGATACAGTATGTAAGCTGATAAGACAAACTAAAGGTTGAGTTTAATTACGTTTATCTCCTTTGGGTATAGAGAGCTTTGCAGTAGTAAATTATACTGCAGAAACGCTAAGTTTTTTTTAAGTTTATAAAATACCACTGAGAGTACAAAAATCATTCATAAATGATACAGTATTTTATTTTGGAAGACATAGTTCATCAGCGTTATATCCGAATCTGCGGTATATCGGACCACGGTGTATCGGGTTTCTACTGTACCTTGTTTGAAAATAGTCTGGTTGAATATTTTCCCCTGCTTCTGTAGCTGGAATTTCCACTAGAGTATGATCCTTTATCTGGCCTCATGTTTTTAGGTAGATTTCATTAGAAAGCTACCCATTGCAATGGGTACCATGCTGTGACTTCCGGAAAATATTGACATATCTTCACGTTTCACACCTCGACCCCAAAACCATCGTCAGTTCAAAAGTTTATATATATAAATTTGCTGATGATCTGGCATTACTTGCAGTAAATCCGCATACATTAACAAACATGTTGCAATGTTTAAATGATACAGCTACAGAATACGGAATGAAAATCAATTTTATGCATCAACATCAACTAAATAGAACCATAAATAACCAGTCCAACAGGTCAGTCGATTTAAATACCTTGGTCAGATTTTCACAGAAGACCTACTATGTGAAGTTGAAATCAGGAGCGTATAGCCATGGCCAAGCAGGCATTCCGTGAAAAGCATTCTCTAATTTGTCAACGCTCGATGTCCCTCAGCCTTAGAAAACAACTGGTTAAGACCTACATATGGCCAGTTGCAATGTACTGCAGTGAGACTTGGACAATGAACAGAGGTGACATTAAACGACTAGAAGTGTTTGAGACGTGGAGTTGGCGCCCAATGGAAAAGATCAGCTGGGTAGAGAAAATGACCAACATAACGGTGCTGGATCGAATAAAGGAAAAACGGCAAAGATCCGCCAGATATATAGAAGGAGATCCACCTGGCTTGGCCACAGGTTATGACATGGTGGCCCGATGATCGACATACTGGAAGGTAAAATACTTGGAAAACGCCCTCGCGGGAGGCCACGGAACACTTTCATGAGATCTTTCCTAGATTGCTCTGGCCTACGAAGTTGTGAAGTGGTCAAAAGGAAAGCACAAGACCGAACAACGTGGAAAAGACTCATTGTAGGGGCAGACCAGTCGTTTGACTGAAAAACATGATGATGACAGTATTCTTCTTCTTCTTCATCTTATCCCACTTCAAACGGGGTCGATGTTTCTGGCTATAACTTTTCTTAATATATGAAAAGTATAATCCATTCAAACTTCATACTATCTCAGTAAAGTTTTTTGATAGCACCAACCATTTACCAAAGGGGTGGGAAAAATGGAGTTATGAGATTAAAAGAAACCATACCTCTCTTAACCCCCTTAGTGTGTACGGCGCAACAGTGCGCCCACTAGCCTGCTACGTTCACAGCGTGTACGGCGCAATGGTGCGCCGTCGAATTTGAAACGCCCGCTACGTGGACTTCGTAATAGTTATTTATTTGGTCGTAAGATGGCAGGAAGAGACAACTTTTGGCTACACTTCGAGCTACTTATTATTGCCAGGAGGTGTCGCATATCTTCACAGTCATTTATTTTTCAGATCTCTGCACACGTGTTTCCGCTTTTGCGGACCGTGAGTTTGCTTGTAAACATGGCAGGTCGTGGCACAGTTATTGATGACAAAGAAATAGCTAATTTGCTCGATATTAGTGCAAACGAAAGTGAATCAGAGTGTGACAGCGATATATAGGATGCGTTCGCTATAACTTCCAGTGAAGATAGTGATGCTGACGATGTAATTCGTGATAGAACGCCAAGAAATACGAACACATTAGGCGGCTGTGATATTGTCCCAGTATTGACGTGCCGCTGACCAGGGATAACCAGTTTATTAATAGTTTATAATATTATGTTATATGTTGTTCTTATTGTGTGTGTTTTTTGAAAACTTTTGCCAGTGCGTTTGGAAATTATAGCGAAATGCATATGACACCGCGCTTACCATTGGGAGTAGGCTAGAAATAATGCACGTTGTGGGTGCAGCCCAGAGTTTCACAATATCACGCTTGAGGGGTTAATAGTGTAATGTTTATGGTTCTTGAAATAACCGGTCAGGCATATACAAATACACTACTGCTTTATTTACCACACCTTACACTAATAGACATTAATGTAATTCTAGAATCTTCATCGAGCTCCAGTCTTTCTAAAACAACAACACATCCATTCTCCACACCCTCTCGTTCACAGAATCTCAATCTTCATCTCTCCCGACACATACGTCGCCTTCCCGATGGCATCCACTGCCAGCCTGCCGGCTCATCTGACAATTACAGCCAGAGAACAAGAATGGCTGCCACCAGGAGCTCACACGAGTCTGTCGCACGTGTCTGTCACAATAGGCACAATATCAAAATCGTTCAAAATGGTCAATAGGCTTCTAAAAATTACCTAAAACTTTTGTCTGATAGAATTTTTGATATGACCCACTCTTACACCAAGGGATGAGCAAAATGTTCTCGTATACTAAACATGTGGACCTTTTGTTGGTATACAACCATTGGAAAATTTAGTAAATTCGAAACATTTTTCTTTGTCTGGTGATATCTAACTCCGCCTTCCAGCGTGCCGAGAGGGATTTTGTTGCAGAAGGGTTTGAGATGTGGACACACTATTACAATAATTATCTTGGTATGTATGATGTCACATAGCCAGGGTAGATCTCATAACTGACAATATTGTTTCTCAAGTGGGGTCAGAATGGAAACTCACTCCGAAGTCACTAAAATATAGTGAACAAACCCAATTCCAAAATCTCTTGATATCGCCAATTCCTATGCTCATTGCCTGTGAGCCCTTGAAGGTGCAGACCTGAGTGTAACCATGCATGGTGGACTATTGACACCATGCCTTTATAGTCGACTCATATGACAGGCATAGGAAAACTGTGGGTTATTCAACCCCCTACCCTCATAAGAAATAAGAAAAAGGTAAGAGGTCTGATGCATCAAAAAATGTGAAAGGGCGGGGCGCAAGGCAGGAAAATGGAAGTTACCTCATACTATAGATTCCCTGATACCGTTGGGCTTGGAAGAGAACAAGAGTTAACGAAGGGAGGTTGACGCAAACAATGAAGGAGTTAGGCCTGACACGTGGAAGGAATGCTCGACTCAGTTGGGATCTCGTGGTCACTAACCGTTATCCCACTAGTTGCGAATCACTGTTAATGCTGTTGCCCAAGAGACGTCCGAGTGTAAGTGTAAAAACTGCACACTTTTTTTGGCTGACTATTTCCTTGCCTCCCCACACCCGTTGGCATTTGAAACTGCTGTGTAGCAAGCGCTGTAGCTATACTACTAGATCTTCAGGGGGAAATCTGGGCATCTTTGCATTTTCTAAAGCTACAGCGGTTAAAGTGATGTTAAAACTACTACCTTATTGGTACACTCCGTGGTGTAGTGGTTAACATTGTAGGCTCAGAGGTCTGGGTTCAATTCTTGGCTCAGCCAAGGAATTTAATTCTGGACTGAGGTATTTATTGGGATGGTATTGTTGACATGTACGTCATTCAAGTGGTGTCAATATCGAATTAAATTTACTTTTATTAGAGTACCCGCATGAAGAGGTTGCCGAAACTCAATGATGCGCACAGACCAATATCCATCGGCGTAGTTTAATGCTCATTGCGGGGCTCCTGTGTGTGCCCGATTGCTGATTACCGGGCTCACTGCTACTGCATTCTTCAACCCTGTAGGCTCGCTGCAAGATGCAATCTACAGCTGTAATTCAAGCGTAGAGTGCAAGAAAGGAGCAAACAATATAGGCTAATTAGTCTATAGGTTACTGTGTCCTGGCTGAGGTAATAACTACTGTGTAAGGCATTACATACACTCGCTGAGATCTCACTTGAACCCCAGTCACAGTTTAGCATGCCAAGCCCCCGGCTGGGCAGACGGTCAGTTCAGAACTGATGCCACTGAGCTACTGAAGCGAAGTGGGAGGGGCCTGTTCTGTTACTACCGAGCCCACCCGAACATTGCTGAATATCTGCACAGGATTCTGTGGCAAGCTCTTCTTGCACGTATTTTAAATTATTGTTTTCTTAACAACAGCATGTACAGTGGAATCTCGTTAGCACGTTCTCGGTTACGACGTTTTCCCGTTTAACGCGATTATTTTCTCAAGTCCCAGTCCCATTCCTACTAATTACCGTATATACTCGAATACCACCCGCACATTTTTAAACAAATTCGGACGTGAAAAATTGGGGTGCGGGTCTTATTTGAGTCATCCAAATTTGAAAGATCTAAATTGCCCGCCGCGCGCGATATCGGGTGTTGCGAGTATCCGCTAGATGGTGCTAGCCTTCTTCCGGCTATAACTTTGTTTTACCGTACACACGCGGCGTCATACGGTCCCGCACACGTTCTCCGAGTGTAAACATGAATGCTACGAAACGTTTGCGGTCATTTACTGTGAGTGAGAAATTGAAAGTTGTGAGGGAAGCTGAAGTTATTGGAAATCGTGCCCGGTAGGAAATATGATATTGACGAGTCATGTATTCGTGATTGAGCGGGATGACGTCTATGCTACAACCACTGGATGTCTGCGTGAACCGCCCGTTTAAAGCAGCCTTGAAACAGCTGTATAGGGAGCGGATTGCGGCCGATAAGCACACACCGACTCCAACTGGTCGTATTCAGCGCCCGAAAGTTCAGCTGCTGTGTTCGTGGATTTTGACGGCATGAAATCGTATCTCTGTAGATCTCATACGGAAGAGCTTCAAGAAATGTAGTATTTCGAATGCTATGGAGGCAGTGATGACGACATTTAGTGGGAAAGTCATGGTGATAAAAGTTCCGAAGCTGGTACTTCTGATGACGATGAATGACGTGTTTGTGTACTTTTATTTGTATTTTTAATAGTTTGATGTGTGTTATTTTAGGACGACTTCAAAACTGTTGGAAACTATTTTGGATAAATGCAATTCTGTTTATTTAGTTAAGATAGTAAATAATTTTGAGTAAAAAATTTTGTTCTTCAAAATCAGGGTGTGGGTCTTATTCGGGGGCGGGTCGTATTCGAGTAAATACGGTACATGTTGATATATCCCCTTAATACGTTTTCTATTCCCGCTTACGACGATCAAATTTCTGGTGTACTATTTGTTACGGAACCGGATTTTATTCTTATTTCATTAGAAAATTCGGCATCTTGAAAACACGATGTGATATTGCTTCCTATTCTCTGATAGTTATTGACAGTGTAGACTATTAGTGTGTTTTGATGGTGTGGAAGTGGCGTGAGGTATGACGCAACACAGAAGATAGCTGATGGTGTAGAAGTCGCTTGAGAGCTATGACGCAACACAGAAGATAGCCGACGTGTCTCTCTCACGCCAGTAGAACATGCTATTATACCTATAACATGTTCTTTGTTTCGAAATACACCACAGATCGGCGTGCATATGCCGGCCGACCACTAGTGTTTCGTCCTTCCGTGAATGCGGCAGCGTGCGTTTAACGACCTGCCGCCCCGTCATGTCGCATAGCGTGAGTTATATAGCCCGTGAGCATAGAACTTTTAAACAAGGTCACGTTGCATATTTTGCCGTACATCGCTTTAGTACGATCGCATATTCGGCTGCGCGCAGAATCGATTTCATTACGATACGCGTTTATATGTTCCTGAACACCAGTTAGGATACGATCCGATCCCACAATTTTACCGTATAGACCTTGAAACTCAATACGATCTGATTCACGCAAATACGCATTACACTACCGAAGAAGTGGTGAAACCTAGTGATAATTTTGTTGCGTCGTATTGAAATAATGGAGGTGGCGCTCCAACAACATTTTGCAGTAAAGAGAAACTAATTTGACCACACAGACAAAAAGCGAAACTACCAGTGGCGATATATTCAAGTCACTAACTTGTCAGGGGTTAATGAGAGATAAAAAGTATGCAATGTTTTGCATAGGCTAGTCAAGGACATGACCTTAGTCTATAAGAGCGAATATTTATTAGCCGTTAATGACAAATATATTTACAAGTTTCAACGTGAGCTTTCTTTATGTTAGCTACTTTGACTAGGATCAAACCCTTGTGGCTAGTAAACTAGTTAGTTGCTGCTTCTAATAGAGTGCATTATCAATAATAAGCCGGTTTATATTTGAATTCAGGCTGTCACGTGTCAATTTCAGAAGCGCAAACACACTTCCAAACTTCCAATTGGTTATTTACCAGAGGAAGGGAGTTAGTTATTGGGGTGGTACAGCAAGGAAGGATATTATGTCACAGCAATAAGAGTGGGGATGCATAGTCATGGAAATTTGTGTATGGAAGCATTAAGACATGAGTAAAATTCACTCAACAAGACATACTGTAAGTTTGAATTATACCCAAGAGTCACAAGCATGAATAATTTGTTATTGAAACTTGCAATATTCTGAGAATCAAACAAGCAAGTTCTGTTTTACATGATATCACTTCCTTTAGGCTAGTGAAGTTACCTGTTGAGAATAATAATATAACATTTCTAAATGCCAAAGGCTTTATTTGATGGGGTTGATGGGTTTTCTGCCAGAATACATGCCTCATCCACCCTTAGTTCAACATTATTGTCCTCGATAATGCTTTCCTTTATCTTAGGTTTTGCATAAGGTTCAGTTTGGATTGATAGAAGTGCAAATGAATGCACATAATTTGTCGGATGTTGTTGTGACAGGACAAGATTCATTTACATATGACATGTGGTCCTGCTAATTTTATAGTTTTTGTTGGGTAAATTAATTGCAGGTGTTTTACAATGTTTGTTAAGTGTTTTTGTGAAAATAGCTTGACATTAGGCATTTAATTAAATGACAAGCTGATTGTTTCTTGAAGCACTTGCACGATTTTATCAAATTTATTCTCGCACATTGACACATATGGCAGATGTTACAGAATGTTAATCTGGAAGTATTCCTTTTGCAGTTTGCCTTTACTATAATTACTTTCATATTAGCAGGTAAATAGTTCAGTTCAATTCAAAACTTTTGAGCGATTGAGTTACTATTATTTAAAGGTTTTCAGTTGGTCAACAAGAGAGTGCCCAGATTAGATTGGGTGGGGAATTACATTAATTTCCTAGTGCCTGAAATAATATACATGAATAATATTTACACTTAATTAAACACTTCTTACAAAATTTGTGATGTAGTACTCATTTTTGTGTCATAACAACTGAAGAATGACATTCGGGATGAAGGATGAGATGCAAGCAATCTGCTCTTGACTCACTAATCTCTAAATCTATCAGCAGTAGACTGTATTAGTACGGAGTACTCCCGATAATTTGCGTGCGGACAATTCGCTTTGCGGTTAATTCGTAGGTCTCCAAGAGTAATTTTAGATGTATAGTAATTCTTACAAAAACTAATCATCCCGCTAAAAAAATATCTCTTCATCTAACGAATTTTAACGTGATATGATGCGTGGAGACGAAATCGTTGAGATTTGAGATGACTAACTGCGTTTCTCAGCGATGTAAAATTAGGCCTACTTGTGCACTGTTACCGGAATGCTGCAATCGTGGAAATATACGAGCAAATTGCCGAATGGGTTATAGCACGGATTTCTTTTATCTTCAATGCCGAGACAGTGCAAAGAGGAATGCACTTTTACTCGGAACCTACCTCCCTTTCCCAACAGCCACACTCCAAGGTCGCTGGCCTGTGAGTTGTGAAGGGTAGATGCGCGGACAGTGTATTGTAAAGAGTGATTATTGCCAGGTGGCAGAAACCAGCGCGACGCCGAGAGCGTGTTTGTTGGATGCTTTCCATGCAGTCAAGTCATGGGAGAAAATTACCACTACTACACTCGCACAAAATCAAGCGTTTGCCGGCTTCTGTGACGATATTTCGAAAGGACAAGGTGGTTTCACTACAATGGCATTAAGGCAAAAACTGGATGAATGCCAAGATGCAGAAGAAAGTGACATTCGGTAGTCAGACGTCGATCAAGACGATTATGGTTTCAGACATGAAAGCGAGGAGGGTATTGTACGGAATTTGACTGTCGGTGAGGAAAACTGAGATCCAGTAGATATTTAGTGCGGGAGTGATGCAACGGAAATCCCGAAAGTTCCCACAGTCAAGCTAGTGTGTCTATACTCACACTTATCTATTACGTAGAAAATCGAGGTGAAATTTTGTTGTCGAAATTGTTTTCTTCAGAAATGTACAATCTAAGATTAGAAAAAATGAACGATCTAAGGAACAAAAGTGATGACAGTCTTTTTTCTTAGATATTGATGTTGGTGTAATCCACACACCTCTAGCATAGTGTAACTTACAATACAGTGTTATAAAGTATTATAATTATTAATTGCATGTTCAGAAAATACGAGGGTAATTCCAAAAGTAAGGTCCGATTCGCCGTAAATATTTGAAAGCGGCACCAAGGGCAAAACACTCATGCGCGCCAACTCCTGGCATGCCTTGCGCGGCAAAAGCCACCAGTAGCGTTGTTACTGTTGCTGTGTGCTGTTGATAGTGTCAGTTCACAATGTTTAAGACAATTAATCAGCCCGCCGATTGTGAAGTAAGGGCAGTGATACGGTTTCTGTCTGCAAGAAACATTTCTGCGGCAGAAATTCATCGGCAGATATTGAAGTGTACGGTCCTAACATAATGAGTGACAGTAAAGTGCGCAAGTGGGTGCGAGCCTTTAATGAAGGATAGGAAAATGTGCACGATGAACCCCGCTCTGGCAGACCATCAGTGATTTCAGACGAGTTGGTTCATGCGGTTGACGACAAAATTTGTGAAGATCGACGATTCACTATTTCAGGGACAACGATCAATAAAGCCGCCCACTGCGCTACCCCGACTAAACGTCGACGTTCAATCCAGAATAAACAACGTGGTCTTTTGTCGTCTGGAGTGTTGTTGTTGCATGACAATGCCAGACCCCATACTGCGAATGACACGCAAACTCTAATCAAGAAATTTGGATGGGAACAGATGGACCACACACCGTACAGTCCAGATTCGGCGCCAAGTGATGTCCACCTGTTCCGCTACCTAAAGGAGTTTCTTGGCGGCAAGCGCTTCGACACAGATGATGAAGTGAAAGAGCTGTTAAAGACTGGTTAGCTTTGCGGCCGAGTTCTACGACTTAGGCATTCAAAAGCTTGCGGAACGATGTGACAAATGTGTAAATAAGTATGGAAATTATGTAGAAAAATAGAGAAAGACGTAAGGAATGTCAATAAAACAATTGTTTTGGAAACAATTTTGATTTTGGATGTTTGTTTTTTTAACCAGACCTTAGTTTTGGAATAACCCTCGTACATTTCAATATTCTAACCAATAGCTTTGTTTTTACTATGCTTAAATCATAACCGTGGATAATTCGTGGAAGTTCGTGCTTTAATTACCGCGAATTATTGGAAGTGCAATGTATTTACTTCAAGTCTTGGACAGAACAAGGGAACAAAGATTTTTTTTTTTCTTTCTTTCCGATATTATCAAATCATTAGGAAATACAAGGACAGGGAGATTTTAAGCAAGTTAAATGCCAAAAGATTGTTTTACCGATCCCGAAAGAACTCTCATCACAGATTGAAAGCCTGCAATTTTACTAAACTTCCTTCCAATAATGAAAACATACTCGTAAGAGGATTTATACTAACTCGAGAGAGATTGTATAATATATCAATGCGCTTGTCACATAAGACATGATGATTTGACAGCATTGAGCGGAACAACAAAACTGTTTTCCCCTGCGCAACGTTAGTGTTTAAAGTTAACATGGCTTCAGCCAGATCTATTTCAGCATTTCAAAAATAATGGCATTGCTCCCAGGGGTTTGTTATACTGGTATTTGACAGATATTCAGCAAGATCCATCAAACTACATTGTACATCGCCAACTGAAACACTATAACCGACAGTGATAAGGATGGTGCATAGCACTGTTCAATTGTTTCTGCAGCACATTAGTACTTACCAGTTAAGACGTCCTCTCACTAGTTCTACTTTCAGAAATGTGTACCTGTGAGCCAGGTGCCATTTTATGAACATGCACTGAACTGTCAGTGTAGTGTGAATTTCAGGAAGGTTGAAGTTATGTTTCCATAAATTCTAGGAAACAAATTGTGATAACCATCAGAAAGATGAAAGGTTTGAAAAAGAAAATTCAGAAATGTAAATTTTTGTACCTACTGTGTAACAGTAACTTTATTTATTAAGTATGAATTATAATCTTATTTATTATTTTTTGTTCCATTGGTTTTTGTTGACTGGTAAATACCTAAAACTGTGAATCAAAGTGTAGTATTTTCAAATGTGGTGTAAGATTCTCTTTCCCTAATGTTTGTAATCCTGATTTGTCATTGTAGAGACCACCTCTTAGCACAGTGACTAGCATTCTTAGCTCTCATGTCACTCCTGAGGTCCGTGCCCTTTTCTACTCCAGGCAAATGGTACCTAACTTAAAGGCCATAGCCGCCTCCTGCCCAATCCTAACCTCAATTCAAAATACACAGGGCTACATGACCACGATATCACAAAGCTCTTAATTGAATCAACAACATGCTATTGTAGAGAACACTGGCACAGTGTGGGTAGGTGCGACCTCAGGTTCAAGACCAACTTATTGCTGGTCCATGCTGGCCAGAAAGAAAGAAAGTAGCCGATTGAGACACATGTACTCATGTATCTCCTCTCGCCTTCCCATGTTGTGACGTGCTGATGGATGGTGTGAGTCATGAACCTTTGCCTTCAAAGACAGTTTGGTTGGTTGGTCCCTTAGTTTAGGGGCTGCGACAATGCGGTCCCGTGTGTGTAGAATCTGTCTGATAACCGGTGTTAATTGTGACGACTGTATTAGTGTGTTAATTCAAATAAGGACTGCAGACATTCAATTTTTCCAAGTAGTTCCTACTTTTGCTGCCAAACGCCACCGTCAACTACCAACTAGTTCAGAACTTAGTTACCAGATGCCACCGCAGTCGGCTCTTGACGATGACCGTAGGAACCTAAGAACGTTAGTCAAATGTTTAAACTATATATGATTTAGTTTCACACAGGTGTAATTAGTGGAAGGTTCTTTAACATGGCATAAATCTATGACATGGGACTGCCGGCTTTACTTCCCCTCCGAAGGAGGCATACTGAGGGATTTTTAACTTTCTTAAAAAATCCGACGACTTGGGACGGTTTTCAACCCGCGATCTTGGGCATAGAAGCTCAGCATGCTACCAACTACGCCACCGAAGCCGCTCAAAGACAGTTTGTCTGTGAGGAAAGGTAGTGTTTTTTGATAGGATAAGTATCTTACTTACCTGGACAGATTTCCATATTTATCTTACTAAGTGTTCATTCCATCATAATCATTATTAGCTGAAAATGTTCATAATTGAATTCCCATAACTATTATTCTATACAGTTTGTAAAGACCGCTTCCAAAAAAAGAGAGGAGAGGGTAAACCGATAAAGAGCTCCCTCTTAATCCATTAAATAATTTGTAGCCTAGGCTGAGTGAACCCTGGCACCTTCTCAGTTATGCATAGCATTACTGAACTCTCTGGAGTGGCAAACAAATTCCAATCAGAAAACCATCTCTCAGTCAGGTTGAATTTGTTAGTTGCAAGATTCTCCGCTGTGCAGATTGGTGGATGTCTTGAACGTAATCGTTTCATATGTGGATCAGCAATGTCGCCATGGATAGGTAGTTGTTTGTTGGTTTGGATCTTTCTATATTCTCTTATCAAAATTTTGCATCGCCACAAATGAGGTGGTGGGATGTGGCTGAAAATAGAAAGCCATTGTGTAGGAGTTGACATAATTGTTCCTGTTATCATGCGCATGGTGTTATTCAATTGTACATCTATTAATCTTACATGCGGACTATTTATCCACACCGGAGCACAATACGGTACTCAGCAACAGAATAAACTAAACCTAGAGCTGAGCAACGGAGAGTAGTTGAATTGGCACCCCAAGTGGTGCCACATAATTTCTGCAAGATGTTGTTTCTTGTCTTCATTTTGGCAGAAGTCATTCGTAGGTGTTCTTTGAATGACAATGTTCTATCCAGTGATATACCCAAATACTTGGGATGTCTTTTATGGCGAAGGAGGAAGTTATTGAAGTAAACAGTAAGTTCCCTTGTTGCCATTTTATTGTTCAGGTGGAAGCAAGCAACTTCGGTCTTATTTGTGCTTGGCTAAAGTCTCCATTTTCGAAAATAATCTCCCAGTGCAGAAAGATCATTTGTAATTCAGGTAAGGACTGCAGACGATCAATTTCCAGTAGTTCGTACTTATTTATTTATTTATTCGTATCAGAAGAACTAGATACAGCTGGGATGGAAGACATAGATCAATGATAGACCTTGTAATAACAGCGGGTGAAGCAGGAAAACAAGTTGTGGATGTCAAAGTTGTTCCCAGTGAAAGTCTCGACAGTGACCATAGGCTTGTTCTAGTTAGTATAACTGGTGTTAAACTGATTAATTATAAGATGGAAAAGAAACAAAAGATCAAGATCTGGGAGCTGGAGAAATCTGATAAACGTGAGGAATTTCAGAGAAGAATTTTAGGAAAAGTTCCAAAAACTGATACCAAAAGTGCAGAGGAAGAGTGGCAAAATTTTCGAAATGTCTTAGTTGAAGAAGCTAGAGAATTATGTGGCGAAACAAGTAGTTAAGTTCGACATAAAGAGACTGCCTGGTGGAGTAAGGAAGTCAAGACAATAATTCAATTAAGGAACAAAGTAAAGAGAAAATTAGAAGTGGAGAGACAAAAGAATGACAGAAATGAGGATAAAATCAGATCACTTGCTCAAGAATATCGAGAGCACAAATTAAGAGTTAAACGCATAATTAATGAAGAGAAGGATAAGATTTGGGATGAATTTGCGAAGAAACTGGAGGAAGATACACAAGGTAATAAGAAATTACTATATAAAACTGTGAAAAACAATAAAAGACAACAGGAATCAGTTACAGCTTTGGAAGGAAATAATGGAGAAGTGATAAGAAGCATAAATGAAATCAGGAAATTAATGGGACAGTATTTTGATCAACTGTTAAATGATGCATCTAATAATGACAGTGGGGACACGAACATCAATTTAAGGGCCAATGATGAAAACCACCAAGAACCACCCCCAACCTGGTCTGAAGTGGAAGAAGCTTTAAAAGCTATGATCAAAGGGAAATCCACTGGAGTTGATGAAGTAAGTTCAGACATGATAAAAGCAGCAGGAATTAATGGGATACATTGGTTGTACAGAGTATTACATGCTATATGGAAGGACAATAAGATCCCTGATGACTGGTCTAAAGGTGTAATAGTGCCATTGTTTAAAAAAGGAAACCGGAAAAAGTTTGAGAACTATCGTGGAATTACTTTGTTATCCCATGGTCTAAAGATCTTGGAAAAAATAATTGCGAAAAGACTACGCAGACACTTAGAAAAGGCTTTAGAAGAAGAACAACATGGCTTTAGACCAGGAAGGAGTACTATTGACTTGATCTTTGCTGCAAGAATGCTTATTGAGAAACATCTTGAAAAAGGGAAAGAATTAGTAATGGTATTTCTAGATATAGAAAAAGCTTATGATAGCATTGCAAGATCAAAAATTTGGGAATGTTTAGAATGGCACAATGTCCCTAAAGGCTTGATAAACAAGATCAAAATGCTGTATGAGAACACAAGGGCATGTGCAAGAATAGGTAATGGGGAAAGCAGATGGTTCACAACAAAACAAGGAGTCCAACAAGGAAGTTCACTGTCTCCATTACTATTCATCACAGTGATGGACATAATCCTGAAGAGAATAAAAGAAGAACAGGGTAATGAAACAAATGCCCTTGTCTTTGCAGATGATGTCATGATTTGGGGAGAAAGTGCCAGAGAGGTACAAGAAAAACTGGATTCATGGGACAAGCTGTTCAAGGAGTATGGATTGAAAATAAGCCAAAGTAAGACAGTAGTGATGACAACAGGACTGTCTAATGCAACCATTTACCTGAATAATCAGCCTCTACAAATTGTTGATCAATTTAAATATCTTGGTAGCACAGTGTGTAAGGATAACAACAACAACAACAGTGAAGTAACAAATAGAACTAGTAATGCAGCCTCCTTCTATGCACAAGTTAGAACACTACTGTGGGATAATAAAGTGCCCAGGAAGTGTAAACATATACTGTTTAAGACATACTACATCCCAATTCTAACTTACGGAGTAGAAACTTGCACCCTGTCCAGAAGAGAAGAAAGTAGGATTCAGGCATCCGAAATGAAGTTTATAAGAACAATGCTTCAAAGGACAAGGAGAGACAAAGTAAGGAACGAAACAAACAGGACAGAGGCTGGCATAGATATCAGTGCTACAAAATATTTGCAGAAGCAACGATTAGGATTGTATGGGCATCTTCAAAGAATGGGAGATGAGAGAACACCAAAAGCTTATTTCAACAAGATTATCCCAGGAAAAAGACCAGTAGGAAGACCAAAGAAGAAATGGTTGGACCAAATCAAGGATGATCTTGAAGACAAAGGGCTAGACTGGAGAAGGACCCATGAAGACCAACTATTCATGGACAGGAAAAGGTGGCGAGGGCTCGTTAACAGCACCCGGGCGACTGGAGCTGGAATTTGATGAGGATGGTCAGAAGCATTAATACTATATATGCATACATTAAAACTCTTACTGGATTAAATACAATGCAAAGTCACACTAAACAAACAAGAGTCTATACTACTTTTGCCCAGAAGTTAGCGACATCCAGTGCATTTTCTCTCGCCTGAAGCAAATCTTGTACTGTGCATGTTTGAGGGCTCCTGCTGCAACAAATGAGACGTAGTCTGGATTACACCACATTCACACAATGAGGACTCGATGTCGAAACCCTGCTTCTGCAGGTTACTTGTACATCTTGTCACGCCTGCCCGTAATCTGTTCAGAGATCTCCAAGTACTCCATTTCTCCATATGACCAGGTGGTAGTTCTCCACTAGGTGTCAGCCATTCTTCGGAGCGATTGCAGCTTACACGCCATAGATGGATTCGGGATTGTTGAGGTGTCCCCTTAAGAGCCTCGGTAATTCTGAGGAAACTTTTCCTTGATTTGAGTCTCAAAGTAGCTGGCTTGTATCCATACAGAGGGTGAGCTTTAGATGTTACTGCCTCCTTCTTCTCAATTTTTGCTGCAATCTCACGACGAATATTAGGAGGGGCAATGCCAGCAAGACTGTACAATTTATCCAAAGGAGTAGGCTTTAGACATCCGGCAATATTGCTACAGGTATCGTTTAGAGCTGTATCTACATTCCTGGCGTGGGTTGACTTGTACCATACTGGGGATGCATATTCCTCAGCAGAGTAACATAGAGCAATGGAAGAGGTTCTCACAGTATTGGGATATGCCCCACAGGTAGTACCCGTTATCTTCCTTATAATATTATTTCTGGCTGCCACTTTTTGCTTGGTGTTCGAGCAGTGTTTCTGGTAAGTGAGAGCACGGTCGAGGGTAACTCCAAGATATTTTGGTGAGATGCAGTGCTCTAATGTGGTTCCTTCCCAAGTGATTTTAAGGGTTCTGTTTGCTATTTTATTTTTAAGGTGGAAGGCACAAGTCTGTGTTTTATTGGGGTTTGCACTCATCTGATTCTCCTTGTAGTAAGCAGACAGCTCTGTAAGTGCATTAGATAGTTTCTGCTCGATAGTGTCAAAGCAGGAGTCTTGAGTGGTGATGGCACAGTCATCTGCATAGATAAAGCTTTGTGTTCCTACAGGTAGCGGCTGGTCATTGGTGTAGATGTTGAACAATGACGGAGAGAGCACACTTCCCTGAGGTAATCCGTTCCTCTGTGATCTCCACCTGTTTCTTTTCCCCTGAAATTCGACGAAAAATCTTCTATTTTCAAGGAGATTTCTTATGAAGCAGGTATGCTGGTAATCATTAGTAGCATTGTATAGTTTCATGAGGAGACGTCTATGGTTGACAGTATCATATGCAGCTGTAAGGTCGATCAACACTGCTCCAGTGATCTGTTTCCTTTCAAAACCATCTTCAATATGCTGCATTAACTTCAACACTTGAGAGGTACAGCTCTTCCCAATTCTGAAGCCAGCTTGCTGTGGTATATAGATAGCCTCTAATTTCTCCATTAGTCTGTGGAGTATGAGTCTTTCAAGGATCTTGTACAGATAGCAAAGGAGCGAAATAGGTCGATAGCTCTTTGGGTCATTTGGATCCTTACCTGGCTTACGAATTGCTATAACTTTGGCTTTCCTCCATAATTTCGGGATCTTGCATGATTGGATGCATTTGTTCATTAGCTCTGTTAACCAGTGCTTTGTGGTTGGTTGGTTCCTTAGTTTAGGGGCTGCGACAACGCGGTCATGTAGCCCCGTGTACTTTGGGTGTGTGTAGAATCTGTCTGATAACCGGTGTTAATTGTGATGACTGTATTAGTGTGTGTATCTGTTTTTTAATTCAAGTAGAGACTGCAACTTTGAATTTTCAAATAGTTCCTACTTTTGCCGCCAAACGCCACCGTCAACGACTACTAGGCCTAGTTCAGAACTAGCTACTAGACGCCACCGCAGTCGGCTCTTGGCAACGAACGTAGCAACCTAAGAGCGTTGTTTACATTCTTAACCTATCCAATTTAGTTTCACACAGGTGTAATTAGTGGAAAGATCTTTAACATGCCATAAATCTATGACATGGGACCGCCGGCTTTACTTCCCCTCCGAAGGAAGGCATACTGAGGGATTTTTAACGCTCTTAAAAAATCCGACGGCTTCGGCCGGGTTTGAACCCGCTATCTTGGGCATAGAAGCTCAGCATGCTACCAACTACGCCACCGAAGCCGCCCAGTGCTTTGTGACTGGACCGAAATTCTTAATTTGCTCAACTCTTAAGTCTTCACGGCCAGCTGCTTTACCATTCTTGGTTTTGCTCAGTGCATGATCAAGCTCAGGCTGAGTAAAAGGTTGATGTAGAATACTGGTTTCTTGATCAGGTTTCCTCTCTAGCAGTTCGTACTTTTGCTACCAAATGCTACTGTCAACGACTCCTAGCCTCGAACTTGGCTACTAGATGCCACCACGACTTGCACATGGCGACGAACGTTGGAACTAATAGAGCGTTAACCAAATCTAACCCACAAATTTAGCTTCACACAATTGTAGTTAGTGGAAGGTTCTTTTACATGCAATAAATCTATGACACGGGCCCGCCGGCTTTACTTTCCTTCTGAAGGAAGGCATATTGAGGGATTTTTAACACTCTTAAAAAATCTGACGACTTCGGCCGGGTTTGAATCCGCAATATCTGGCATAGAAGCTCACCATGCTACCTACTACGCCACCGAAGCTGCTGATATAATTTCAATAGCATTATCTCAATTGTGTTCAAGTATACATCCAAGGTATTTCACATGTTGAACTCTATTGGTTTTCTAATAGAACCTCCTCCTCCTCCTCCTTCTCCTCCTCCTCCTCCTGAGGTTGTTGTCGCATGCTCACTTCTTAAAGATAGTATTGAAGGCATTTTTCAGTGTTGCCTTATCATTAAGGCCCGGAAGTTCATGCAAAATGATGTTTTTGCATATTTATGCAAAATTTGGTTATTTTGGCACAATGCATCATATTCTTCTCCTTTTCCTGTTCAAGTACATATCGACGCCTCCAACTACGAACATCGTATCTGCATAAAGTAAAATGTTGAGGAGAGCAGTTTAAAGTTTAGAAAAATTCCTACAAATCGGCGAGTTTCTCAATCTTTGCGATTATGGGCTCAATGGAAAGCATTTATTGCCTAGTTTATTTTACCCGAAGAAGGGTGTTTGAATTTATTAAATAACCCATTTACACGTAGTTACGATATTACTGAATTGGAATTATCCAATGAAGAACATCGTATGTGAAGTTACGATCTTCTTCATTGGAGATGCGTGAACAACTGACTGCAAAAGTCGAGTTACGATGTTATTATTTGGACATTTTAATCTAATAATAACCATCAATTTAATGTTATAGTGTCTTTTATTAATATAAATTCCATTATTACTGCATACAATGAGCTAAAAGAAAGAATTGACTGAACTTACTATTCTTAAGATTGTTATCTGTGAACAATACAATCGTTGAAGACAATAAAATATTTCAGAAGAACAGAAGTTTACAGGTTAAATTAAAAAATATTTGTTATTATTTTAAACTTTCCAAAAATGTTCATTGATTTGAAAATACAATATACAAACTAAAACAATTCAACTTCGAAGCAAGTTACTTTCATTTTTATTTGTCACTAGTTGTGTCTGATTCAGTCATTTCGGCTACGGTAAATTTCAGATTTTTTTTAGAAATTTTCATACATGTCTGGAATGAGATAGGGTGCACATAAAGACAGCAGGTCCTTCTCCTTTTGTGGAGCTACTGTCAACAGTCCGTTATAAGCATTACAGTACCAAGCTCCAAAGTGTGAATAGATTGCCGTTTTCCTCGTCGATTCTGGTACAGATCAATAAACACCTCTTCACCTTCGTGGTCGTACTCGATAAGCAGCTTGGTTGGTTCGTCTCTCCCGATACGAACCTGCCTCACTTTGTGCCAGTCTATTTTCTCTTCTCTTGGTACCCAGTTCCGCTTGTCTAAATCCAAAAGTTCCTTGCAATTCTTTAAGTCCTTCTGGGAAACTTCTTTAACCACGTATGGTTTACCCTATGCTTTCTCCATGCGAATAAGCATAACCCATTGGTATGGAACATAAATAGTTTGCCCTTTCCTTCTTCCTTCAATGAGAGCATGCATTGAGTCCCCTTCATTTTGCGTGTATCCTTTTTCCAAAAATCTATGGGTGATGGAAACATGCAGGGTCTCAGACATAAAGGAGTAAACTGCATACAAAATCCTATTCCGATTTTGTCCTGCACAGCTATCTGAATAAAATATAAAGTCTGTAATTCCTTCTTGAACTTTAAACTTTATATAGCTCATAACAAAACTCCCAATTTCTATTGAACCTCATTTTTCAATTTTTTCTTTGAATTTGCCTCTTCTTCATACACTGATTTGTCACTATCTTCCTCAGACTCAGGTTCCCAGTCTGTTTCAATCAAAAACTCTTGTTCATAATCTTCATTCTGGTAGAAGTTTTCTGTAGAACTTTCAGATTTTGTGATGTTGGGGGATAGGTTTTCTCGTTCAACGGGTACTATGGTTTTACCAGTCTTCATCCTAGAACAATCCGACTTGTTGTGCATTGGGCCATTATTAATTATGTCAACTATAGCCTGTTTCTTTCTTTTTCTTGTTTCTTGCTTATTCTGTGATTTTTCATTCTCTTCTTTACTGTCATCTTCATGCTGTAATTTGTCACCATTATCTTTGCTATCTTCTCTCTGATCTTTTGCTTCAAAGGTGACTCCTTCAAGATTTTGTGATAAACCCAAGATATCCCTAGTAATTTCACTCATATGTTGCTCTGAAGTTAGGGGGGATGAGCAGTTACTCTGAGATTCTGAGTCCTTGGTGTTTGAATTACATTCGTCAGTACTTTGATCTGAAAAGTATAACACGAACAATAAAAATAATGTGTCTATTATTATTATTATTATTATAATAATAGAATTTGATAGTATTCTACTCAACAAAATTATTTTGATGTGCATAGTTGTTTTTTTAAACCCGGACACTTTATGTCTTATTTTATGTTATTGAAATGTAAGCAGCACCTTGTAATAAGCCTAACTTCCATATTATTTCTCCTCTAATAGAGGTGGCTGTAGCTGTTGCTGGTTAAAGCTACTCTTCTGACATAAAGAGAATAATAATGACTGGCCTTTCTGAACAATAATAATGAATGTGCACTTACCTTGTAACTGAGTTGAATAAGCAGCCATGCTCCTCACTAAATCAACCATTATTTTCCTCTTGATAACATTTTGAAAAGGGTAAACGACTATACACAATAATAACCTTAACATTATAGTCTGCGTTACATTGGACTGCCAACACTGCACTGTGTCTCGACTTCAGTAACTGGAAATGTGCGCTCTCCAGCAGCTAAAATGAGAACTATAATCAAATGACAGATCCTCCGTGGCTAAGGCGGCAGCGCGCTGGCCTCTCATAGCTGGGTCCGTGTTTCAAATCCCGGTCACTTCATGTGTGATTTGTGCTGGACAAAGCGGAGGCAGACAGGTTTTTCTCCGGGTACTCAGGTTTTCCCTGCCACAATTTTCATTCCAGCAACACTCTCCAATATCATTTCTCTTCATCTGTCATTCATTTAATCATTACTCCCAGGGGAGTGCGACAGGCTTCTGCAGCCGGCACAGTTCATATCCTCGCCGCTAGATGGAGGCTTCATTCATTCCATTCCCTGACCCCGTCGGTCGACTGGAAGCAGGCTGTGGATTTTCAATCAAATGAAAATCACGCAGCTCACAAAGCAGCGAGAATGGAAGCTTCGAGCACCTTGGCATGTCATTGTCATTAGTCATTGTGGACGGATGCGGAAAACTAACGTGCAGTTTTGAGTGAATGAGCTGAATGCTTCGTGTAATATGATCGTAACTACACTTGTACTGAACAATTCATAGACAACACTCCGTTTAAGAACATCGTATCTCAAGTTACGATGTTTTTAAATGGAACAAATCAAATAACAGCAGTTACGATGTTCTTAAATACTGAGTTAACAAAAAATATAATGGGAATCAGAGGAATAATCTTCCAGTTGATAGAGCTCAATTTTTTAGTATATGATACCCAAATAATCTCAAAAATGTCATTTACGATGTTCTTAGTTGGAGGCGTCGATCGACGCCTCCAACTAAGAACATCGTATCTGCATAAAGTAAAATGTTGAGGAGAGCAGTTTAAAGTTTAGAAAAATTCCTACAAATCGGCGAGTTTCTCAATCTTTGCGATTATGGGCTCAATGGAAAGCATTTATTGCCTTGTTTATTTTACCGGAAGAAGGGTGTTTGAATTTATTAAATAACCCATTTACACGTAGTTACGATATTACTGAATTGGAATTATCCAATGAAGAACATCGTATGTGAAGTTACGATCTTCTTCATTGGAGATGTGTGAATAACTGACTGCAAAAGTCGAGTTACGATGTTATTATTTGGACATTTTAATCTAATAATAACCATCAATTTAATGTTATAGTGTCTTTTATTAATATAAATTCCATTATTACTGCATACAATGAGCTAAAAGAAAGAATTGACTGAACTTACTATTCTTAAGATTGTTATCTGTAAACAATACAATCGTTGAATACTATAAAACATTTCAGAAGAACAGAAGTTTACAGGTTAAATTAAAAAATATTTGTTATTATTTTAAACTTTCCAAAAATGTTCATTGTTTTGAAAATACAATATACAAACTAAAACAATTCAACTTCGAAGCAAGTTACTTTCATATTTATTTGTCACTAGTTGTGTCTGATTCAGTCATTTCGGCTACGGTAAATTTCAGATTTTTTTAGAAATTTTCATACATGTCTGGAATGAGATAGGGTGCACATAAAGACAGCAGGTCCTTCTCCTTTTGTGGAGCTACTGTCAACAGTCCGTTATAAGCATTACAGTACCAAGCTCCAAAGTGCGAATAGATTGCCGTTTTCCTCGTCGATTCTGGTACAGATCAATAAACACCTCTTCACCTTCGTGGTCGTACTCGATAAGCAGCATGGTTGGTTCGTCTCTCCCGATACGAACCTGCCTCACTTTGTGCCAGTCTATTTTCTCTTCTCTTGGTACCCAGTTCCGCTTGTCTAAATCCAAAAGTTCCTTGCAATTCTTTAAGTCCTTCTGGGAAACTTCTTTAACCACGTATGGTTTACCCTATGCTTTCTCCATGCGAATAAGCATAACCCATTGGTATGGAACATAAATAGTTTGCCCTTTCCTTCTTCCTTCAATGAGAGCATGCATTGAGTCCCCTTCATTTTGCGTGTATCCTTTTTCCAAAAATCTATGGGTGATGGAAACATGCAGGGTCTCAGACATAAAGGAGTAAACTGCATACAAAATCCTATTCCGATTTTGTCCTGCACAGCTATCTGAATAAAATATAAAGTCTGTAATTCCTTCTTGAACTTTAAACTTTATATAGCTCATAACAAAACTCCCAATTTCTATTGAACCTCATTTTTCAATTTTTTCTTTGAATTTGCCTCTTCTTCATACACTGATTTGTCACTATCTTCCTCAGACTCAGGTTCCCAGTCTGTTTCAATCAAAAACTCTTGTTCATAATCTTCATTCTGGTAGAAGTTTTCTGTAGAACTTTCAGATTTTGTGATGTTGGGGGATAGGTTTTCTCGTTCAACGGGTACTATGGTTTTACCAGTCTTCATCCTAGAACAATCCGACTTGTTGTGCATTGGGCCATTATTAATTATGATGTCAACTATAGCCTGTTTCTTTCTTTTTCTTGTTTCTTGCTTATTCTGTGATTTTTCATTCTCTTCTTTACTGTCGTCTTCATGCTGTAATTTGTCACCATTATCTTCGCTATCTTCTCTCTGATCTTTTGCTTCAAAGGTGACTCCTTCAAGATTTTGTGATAAACCCAAGATATCCCTAGTAATTTCACTCATAATATGTTGCTCTGAAGTTAGGGGGATGAGCAGTTACTCTGAGATTCTGAATCCTTCGTGTTTGAATTACATTCGTCGGTGTTTTGATCTGAAAAGTATAGCATGAACAATAAAAATAATGTCTCTATTATCATTATTATAATAATAGAATTTGATAGTATTCTACCCAACAAAATTATTTTGATATGCATAGTTGTTTTTTTAAACCCGGACACTTTATGTCTTATTTTATGTTATTGAAATGTAAGCAGCACCTTGTAATAAGCCTAACTTCCATATTATTTCTCCTCTAATAGAGGTGGCTGTAGCTGTTGCTGGTTAAAGCTACTCTTCTGACATAAAGAGAATAATAATGACTGGCCTTTCTGAACAATAATAATGAATGTGCACTTACCTTGTAACTGAGTTGAATAAGCAGCCATGCTCCTCACTAAATCAACCATTATTTTCCTCTTGATAACATTTTGAAAAGGGTAAACGACTATACACAATAATAACCTTAACATTATAGTCTGCGTTACATTGGACTGCCAACACTGCACTGTGTCTCGACTTCAGTAACTGGAAATGTGCGCTCTCCAGCAGCTAAAATGAGAACTATAATCAAATGACAGATCCTCCGTGGCTAAGGCGGCAGCGCGCTGGCCTCTCACAGCTGGGTCCGTGTTTCAAATCCCGGTCACTTCATGTGAGATTTGTGCTGGACAAAGCGGAGGCAGACAGGTTTTTCTCCGGGTACTCAGGTTTTCCCTGCCACAATTTTCATTCCAGCAATACTCTCCAATATCATTTCTCTTCATCTGTCATTCATTTAATCATTACCCCAGGGGAGTGCGACAGGCTTCGGCAGCCGGCACAGTTCATATCCTCGCCGCTAGATGGCGGCTTCATTCATTCCATTCCCTGACCCCGTCGGTCGACTGGAAACAGGCTGTGGATTTTCAATCAAATGAAAATCACGCAGCTCACAAAGCAGCGAGAATGGAAGCTTCGAGCACCTTGGCATGTCATTGTCATTAGTCATTGTGGACGGATGCGGAAAACTAACATGCAGTTTTGAGTGAATGAGCTGAATGCTTCGTGTAATATGATCGTAACTACACTTGTACTGAACAATTCATAGACAACACTCCGTTTGAGAACATCGTATCTCAAGTTACGATGTTCTTAAATTGAACAAATCAAATAACAGCAGTTACGATGTTCTTAAATACTGAGTTAACAAAAAATATAATGGGAATCAGTGAGTAATAATCTTCCAGTTGATAGAGCTCATTTTTTAGTATACGATACACAAATAATCTCAAAAATGTCAGTTACGATGTTCTTAGTTGGAGGCGTCGATATCTCTGCTTGAGAAGGGAGTATATTCTAATTTCCTATTGTTCATGTTCTTTAAGTCTTGTTTTTCGTTTCGGAATCCGAGAGTCTATCACAGAATAATACTGAAATTATTTTAATACCTAGTATGTTTCAGTCCTTTTTGCAACTTAATATGAATAATTTTTTATTCAGCATTCACTATGTAAATATTGTAAAATTATTTTCATTTAAAACAAGTAGTTCCGTGAAGAACTATACAGCCTATTTTCATATATCCTACTCATGTTAATTGCCTCTATCAACATACAAAATTTAAGTTTTATGGTTGTGATAGATTCGTAGATATTGTGAACCGTCTACGTATTTCAGATGGTCGCCAGGTTGGATTTTATGTACTGTTACATGAAGATTATTGTGTACATGTGGTATTCAAACTTCAATCGCATGATTAGAACACAAGAGGTAAACACGAGATTTTAAAATTTCACACAGCTATTTTAAATAAAATAGATGCCAGTGGATTAACATTTGTATAAGCATATAACGTGCAAAGTTTCACTGCACTCGGATGGTTAAATCGCGAGAAACGCCCATTTAAATATTTATACATCGTGTCGCCGCCATGTTTGATTTGTGCTCACCAGGTTACTGAAAGTCCTATAGGTGAACTTATGTTCATAGCTTCTATGAACATAAAATGTTTCAGCTTGATTGCTGTAAAAGATTCTTAGATATTGAGAACCGTCTAAATATTTCCAATGCTCGCCATTTTGGATTGTTATATGTATAGGCCATAGAGTTATGTACCATTAAAGGAAAATTATTGCGTAGGTTCATTGCTTAAACTGTCACTTCAATCGCATGATTACGACTTAAGAAATAAAACCTTAATTTTAAAATTTTGCACAGCCGCCATCTTGAGGTTATGTAAACAATTGAACTAAATTAGATGCAAGTGAATTACAATATGTATAATTATTTACTGTACCACATTTCACTGCGCTCAGAGAGTTAAATCACAAGAAAAGTCTATTAAAATGTTTCAAATTTGCTTGCCCGCCTCGTTCATTTTTTACTTTGCAGGTTTATGAAAGTTACAAAGATAAACTTGTACTAGTGCCCTTTATTAGCGTACAAATTTTCAGGGTAATATCTGTAATAGTTTCGGAGATATGGAATGCCAGTGAAATATTTTGCACAGCCGCCATTTTGAGGTTATGTAAACAATTGAACTAAGCCAGTGCATTACAATGTGTATAAACATTTGCTGTACCAAGTTTCATTACGTTTGGATGGTTAAATCACGAGAAAAGTCTATTTAAAAGTCTCAACTTCGCTTGGCCGCCATGTTGGTTTTGTAGTTACCAGGTTTTTGAAAGTCTCATAGGCAAACTTCTAGTAGTGACCTTTATCACCATACACAATTTCAGGGTGATATCGGTAATAGTTTCAGAGATACTGAATGCTGGTGAGAAATTTTGCACAGCCGCCATGTTGGATTGGTGAGAGACAATAAAATTTTAAGGGCACGGTCGAGGTCACCCAGAATGGTGCTTTGAACTTACCGAGTTTCATTGAAATCGCTCCAGCCGTTTAGAAGTTATTAGGGACACACACATGTATACACGGACAAAAGGTGATCTCATAAGCCTTTTTTTTTCTTTCAAAAATGAAAATAGGCTAAAAATCAGTGGCTATTAAAATTGTATATCAGTTACTCTTAAAATTAACAAAATCAAATAATTATTGATGGTCAACACCGCTTGAAGTCCATAAAATAGCATTTCCTACTATTTAGAACTGTTTCTTAGTTGAGATATTTTAAAGAATGTGCTAGTATATGTCCGTCTGTTAATATTTTCTTGATATTCAAAATAGAAACGCTAAAGAATACGGAGTGATCGTAATTGCCGTAGTTATTTCTTAGTGCACATTTGACCAATCATTAGTGAATTTTTGCATGCATATTTATTCATTTAATAGTGCTTGAACCTCAAGGCCTTACTTATCATATCATGAAAAATGAAAATCCACAGCCTGCTTCCAGTCGACCGACCGGGTCAGGGAATGGAATGAATGAAGCCCCCATCTAGCGGCGATGATATGATTGAACTGTGCCGGCTGCCGAAGCCTGTCGAACTCCCCTGGGGCAATATCATATCATATAGGCCTACTTATTATTTCAGTAGTATAGATCCCTCCTGCGGCGCTCACAAGCGACCGATCATGACAAATGAGCATTCAAATTAAATAGAATAGACGTTAGCAGTAACGAATTGCACTCTAATTTTATAAATATATATAATTTCTTTAAAAAATGAGTTAAAAATGTGCGATTTGCAGATACTGTTGCTGTAGAAAAATACGCTCCATAATTGCTGTCCACTTCATATTTTGGCCGCTGTGACGCCTGTTTCATGTCATTTTAACATTCTGAGGTCTTTCCTTTATCATATTTGACCAATCATTAGTGAATTTTTGCATGCATATTTATTCATTTAATAGTGCATGAACTTCCAGGCCTTTCAGAAACAGTAAATCAAAGGAATGAGTACTCAAATCGTATTATTTATGAAATAATACGAATGAAACAATCGAATAACCGGTGATACAGCTAAGCTGTCAATCAATGGACTCAGCACACAAATGACATTAGAAGTGACGAATTGCATTCTAATTTCATAAATATTTTGTAAGAAGTGTGCGATTTGCAAATACTGATGCTTTAACTTGCTGCAATTATGAGTTGTCATCTAAAACCTTAAAACTATTATACATTAATTCTCTTACAGGTTTTTCTTCTATCATTAAACATTGGGTTGAAATAAAAACATAACAACCTTTCTCCTCAATTCTCTCATTATAAACCTATTGGGGAAAGTGTGGTTTATGAACATGCGAGATTTCTCGGTTAGGTCCGCTAGTTAACAATTTAATATTGTAGCTTGTCTTGATCTCTTGTTCCCATTGTTCATTCAGATTGCAAGTACTTAAAATGTCAAACACGCTCGATATCCTTGGTGTCAAACATGAGTTTTGCTTAGACGGACCTCCGTTTGCTCACAATCATGAACTTCGTCTTTTTCACATTAATTATTAGCCCCCATTTGTTGCATACAGTGTTTACGTTCTCCAGCAAGGCCTGAAGATCTTTTGAACTGTCCGCAAGCAATACGGTATGATCGGCATATCTAATGTTGATGTGCTCTCTGTTGATGCTGATGTCTTCTATTTCGGTTGTCTCCGTGCTTCGTGTAGTATTGCCTCTGAGTAATGTTAAAAATTAGGGGAGACAACCTTGGCGTACTTCTCTCCGGATTTTGATCTCTTTAGAGAGTCTGTCGTCCGCATGGACGGCGGCTTTCTAGTTTCAGTACAGATTTGCAACGATACGGATGTAGGTGGAGTTTGCCCCAGAAAAACTCCAACTCATAGAGGGAGAACAGCATCAAGCATTAGCTTGGATTCAATAGCATTGTGGGGAAGCATTGAGACTGAATGATATCTGAATATGGCGCTGAAGGATTTCACACTTGAACATAATTATGCTGGATAACAATATATAAATTATTCCAATAAACAATCTGAATAAATAACCACGATAAATGGTTGCATAAATAAACACCATAAATTACTTTAAATTCTTGTTAAAAAGAGTTCTTTATAAAGTTCAACTTTATCCACATTAGAAATGAAGTTGTAATTAAAATGTCTTAAATGAGTGATAAAACACTTAACTTATCTTTGATGTCACTTAATGCGGAGAGTATGTCCACAAGGAATCCTTCCTCATAAGAAGGAAAAGGAAGCTTGTAGTTTAACGTGACCGTTAATCTCGCGATCATAAGCCACGGGACCCCCGTTTTACGTGGAATCCGAACCACAGGACATGGCATTTCACTTCGAAAATCTCACATGCATTGACCGGGAATCGAACCCAGTCCGCCTTGGTGAGAGGCATACAGCTTGACCACTGTGCCACCACGCCCCCTCTCATAAGAAGGAATGTAGCCAAAACACAGTAGTAGGTTTCCATGGAGCAGCCTCAATAGGCAACCCACTCAACACTCTTGAGACGGTAATATTGCTTTTGTCATGAACTTACACGGCTGGAGTTTGTTGACAAGCACTGTATGTAATGACTGACAGCGGTGCGGAGTAGCTTTTGTTGACATCCTTTACCAAGATTCCTTTCTGCGGCGAAGTATTTCTGAAGTTGATTTTAAAAGTCACACATAATGACATGGGCGACGGTTCTTGCGGAGTCTTGTTGAGAGAATCGAAGAGTAGTGGCCGCAGAAGGTCGGTAGAGTAGTGGCCTAGGCATCTTGGCCGAAGAGTAGACGGCGGAGAAAACATGAGAAGAGAGAGCTGCCCTAAGAAGGAGACTCGGAGTTATATAGGGGCAGAATCCCGCCGAGAAGACAGGTGATCAGAAACACAGCTGTTATTGGCTGGCCAAGGAAAGTGACGTCACGAGCACGAGGTGGCGAGGTGCACGCAGCAGTCGGAGCTCAGTGTCATTCATGTAGTGCTATGGCGCGGTACACCTTTAACACTCAGGTGAGAAACTTTAATATCCAATATTATAAGTGGTTAATTACAACGTTATGCATATCAATTAAACAATTGGTGTAAATACAAAGTAAATAATGTCATTCGATGGTCTCAGATTACTACAAACAAATTGACCGACAAATGGGCCATAAGTTACACATTGAAAATATCACGAAAAGTGATCAGATGTCTCTGCTGTCAAGACTGATCCTCCTCAACACTTCCGGCAGTCATCCGTGTTGTACTTCATTGAATGCTTTCTCATAGTCGATAAAACATGCATTCATGTTGCACCCGTTCATCCGAGGTATGCGATGACCCATCTGCCATTACATCACATACCTGGCATTCCAGGCCAGAGTGGAGTTAAATGAACATGAAATAAAATAAGGAATGTGTCGGAAATTCAGTTGAAATATCACAAAAGCAGAGGGTAACACGAGATAAAGTATCTCTAGGGTCGTTACGGGCTTAATTTTAATCATAATAGCAAATAGAAATAGGTGCCATCAACTGAACCCCTAGCAAACCACATCCTTTCTGGTTAAGCCTTAATTGAGACAAAGGAAAGGATTGGGAAACAACATCATCATCAGATCACAACTAAGATAAAAACAACATTTATTTAAACTTGATCAGTCAGACAGAAAAGGAAACATAAACCCTGCCTAAGAGTATGGTCAAATGTAAAAGTTATGATGTTATAGTCCTCGCAAATCGAACCATCTCTGCACTATCTTAAATAATTTTCATCCACATGAAAAATAAAAATAACTATAAAGTTCGCTTGAAGGGCCACCGTAGCACTATGTCTTTTCGTCACTGACATTTCGTGATCCCTGAGACCTAACTTTCGTTAACGTAACATCAGTAATGTGGATGTCAAGAAATGTTAATCTGACTAACACAAAATATCATAAAAACACTTATATTTAATTATTTAATCATTTATGGCTTAAATGGCATTAATCAAAGTTGGAAATCTCAACAATCGCTCCTTAAAAATTAACAATTAATTTATACACCATATTTACATCATCGCTAACCACTACTCGGTTGTGAATCAAAAAAAACTTCACTACTCATCTGTCATCACCATCACTTTTAAGAACCAAAGATGTAGATACGTTGGACCAAGTACTAGAATCCTACAGATTAATATAGAGAGTATTAGCAGATCTAAAAGTCAATATTTATCTAAGCTCTGTTTGGAGAATAATATTGATGTAATTGCCATCCAAGAAACACATGCAAATGATGAATACCAACTCAAATCAAGAGGCAAAATACCAGGATATGACCACCTTGGTGCAACTTACCATCTAGCTTATGGGATTGCCACGTATGTGCGAAACACTATTGAGAATGCCTACTTAATCTCATCTAATGACATCCATGAAGTTGTAATAAAAATTGGAGACTTGCACGTTGTAAACATCTACAAACCTCCCGCAGTTCAGTGGCCATCTGAAGTCCTCCACCTACATCCTCATCCAGTTATTTACACAGGTGACTTCAACAGTCACCATGAGCAATGGAAATATAACTCCAATGATTCTAATGGAGAAGCTTTAGTTTCATGGGCAGAAGTACACAATTTTCATCTAATATTTGATGCCAAAGACAGATGCACATTTAGATCAGCTGCCTGGAGGCGGGAGTCCAATCCGGACCTGTGTTTTGTGTCTTCAAACGAGAACCTCAAACCACTAGCAACCACACGCAGAGTCCTACCTGATTTCCCACATAGTCAGCACCGCCCAGTTATTCAAGAAGTAGGCATACAAATCCCCTTGGTGAATTCCATTCCTCGTCCACGCTGGAACTTTCAGAAAGCTAACTGGTCTGAGTTCTCCATAAATCTTGATAAAGTCTTAGGGTGGATTCCTCCTTTAAGTAACAACTATGGAAGATTTGTTGGAGCAGTATTAAGCATAGCAAAAAAGTTTATTCCCAGAGGATACCGGAAGGACTATATTCCTGGCTGGTCTGAAGTCAGTGAGAAACTGTACGAGGACTTCCTTTCTACTGGAGAACAAGAAATAGCAGATGACCTGCTGCATAGCCTTGATGCCACGCGTCGACAGAAATGGCTGGACACTGTCGAAAATCTAGACTTCAAACACTCAAGCAGGAAAGCCTGGTCCCTCTTACGTAATTTGGGAGGTGGAAATCGAACAACACGAAATAACAACTTAATAAAACCAAACAAAGTTGCTGCTCACATTGTCTCAATATCTAAGCCATCTATCTCCCGGCCCCATGCCATTCAAGTAAAACGAGAACTGCGAACCATGTTATCAGAATGCCCAGATAATAGCTCTTATTCTATACCTTTCAGCCCTGAAGAGATATCGTCAGCTCTAAAAGACATTAAATCAGGTAAAGCCCCAGGTCTTGATGGCATACACCCAGAATTCCTTCTGCACTGTGGTGAGTATGCTAAAAGATGGCTAGCCCAGTTTTTCACCAATATTTTACAAACAGGGTCCATTCCTCGACTAATGAAACAGACGAAGATCATTGGTATCTTGAAACCAGGTAAACCCAATAACGAAGCCCAAAGTTATCGTCCTATTTCTCTTCTGAGCATGATGTACAAACTACTTGAGAGGCTGCTGTATAACAGAATACATAATGAATTACATGAAAATATTCCTGTTGAACAGGCTGGATTTCGTCCAAACCGAAGCTGTGTGGATCAAGTTCTTTCATTTACATCTTATATAGAGGCAGGATTCCAGAAACAGCAAAAGACCTCTGCTGTATTTATTGATTTATCCTCCGCCTATGATACTGTGTGGAGACAGGGCATTGTTAATAAGTTTCTCCGTGTCATACCCTGCAGAAGAACAGCAAGACTCCTGAACAACATGCTGACTGATAGACCTTTCCAGGTAACCATAGGGAATGCCGTTAGTGACCAGAAGACTCTTAACAACGGACTACCCCAAGGCTCAGTCCTAGCTCCGCTATTATTCAGTCTCTATATAGCAGATATGCCAGACACCCAGTCCAGGAAGTTCGGCTATGCTGATGATTGGGTGTTAGCAACTCAACACAAACAAATCGAGGCCACTGAAGAAATATTAACGAAGGACTTATGTGCAATGTTTCAATACTTCCGTAAATGGGGACTTCAACCGAACCCTAATAAAACTGAATCCACGTGCTTTCATCTGAGCAACATCCTAGCCAACCATGAACTAAACATATATTTTGATGGAAAACGTGTGATTCATAACAATTACCCAAAGTACCTTGGAGTGACACTTGACAGAACACTGTCATTTAAACAACATCTAACAAACACTGCAGCCAAATTGAGGTCAAGAAATAACATCCTACAAAAACTGTGTGGTACAACATGGGGTTCCACTGCGTCTACCCTCCGATCAACTGCCCTAGGTCTTGTATACTCAGCAGCAGAATATTGCAGCCCTGTTTGGCTAAACAGTAGTCACACGAAGCTAGTAGATGTTCAACTAAACCAAACTATGCGGATAATTACTGGTACAATCAAGTCCACACCAGTTTTCTGGCTACCTGTCCTGAGCCGTATTCCACCTCCTACGCTGAGAAGAAAGAATATCCTCCTGAGAGAATTTAACAAAATCTGCAACAACCAACAGCTGCCAATCCATGAGGACATACCTGCAATCCAAATCAATAGACTCCACTCCAGACACCCTGCAATCAGAACAGCCAACAACCTGGCAGACCATAACTTCAATCTTCATGAAGCCTGGGCAGAAAATTGGTACACAAACACTCCACCAGAGCTACATAGTTTTCTCCATAGTAACAACAATCCATGGGAACTTGATCTGCCCCGTAGGACATGGTGTACACTGAACAGGATACGCACCAACCATGGGAGATGTGGTGATCTACTATACAAATGGGGAAAGATCACCTCTCCAGAGTGCACGTGTGGCTTCCAGTGTCAGACCATCAAGCATATAGTTGAAGAGTGCCCTCAGAACTTATATCCTGGAAACCACTTTGACTTTTTGTTTTCTACAGCAAATGTGTTAAACTATGTAAATAATATGTCTGTAAATTTGTAAATTATGGTTATATTTTCTCTGTGTTCCAAAAAGTGATGTGTAATTGCCATACGATTAATAATAATCACTATCATGTCAAAATAATTAAATGTTTCTCACATCAGCTCTCATTCCGTTATTTGTTATACTCAAATCAGAATTATGAATTCATTACCATCATCATTTAAATAAATATTATATTCATCAATTCATTAAAACATTTGTAAATCACCCACACACTCTCATTTCATTATCTCATTTAAATTAAATTATCTCAATCAATCCATTTAAATTATTTAATTCATTAATTTAAGTTGCAATTCATCAGTTTATTTAAATCATCTCTTATTTAAATTTTATTGTTATCAGCTCCTTTAATTAATTATCACCATTTAATTCATTTATTTATCAGCTGTTTAATCACCTATTAATTTATTTAATTCATCAGCTGTTTAATCAACTATTAATTAATTTAATTCATTGGCTGTTTAATCAACTATTAATTTATTTAATCCATCGGGTCAGGTCATTAATATGCCTAAACTTCAGATTATAATTCCATAAATTATTATTATTATTATTAGAAAATCTTGGATTATCAAAAAAATATTTATTTATTTAATTTCCTAAAAATTGTTTAATATTGGTTATAGAATGTTGTCTTAAAATTTTACCAGTTCCAAGCTATACCTCATACTTAATTATCATGCCAAAATAATACGTTGCCTTCACAAAATCACGTTGGATCTCACTATCCAAAACTTCACCATATAATTCCACGTCAAATATCACATTTGAACACCATAATTATTTCACATCACAATTATTCAGCACACAGCATGAATTTCAAAAATACGCTAGACTGGGTTCAACGACCTCATGTCTGCCTCAAAACTATCATTGGCAATATTGCAAACCTTCAACTGGCAACCTCAAAAACTCCTATCAAAAATACTTCACATCATCACGTAGCATGATCCACAAAAAATATAACTGGCTTCAGATGGTTAACGAAAATAACCTACACGAACTGTAATTAATATTGTCATTTCTGGACAACTTCTTAAACAATAGGAAAAGTATCTTAGTAATCGTAATCCAATTCAAGATTTGGTTTAATTCAGAGCATAAACTCTCTTAAGATCCTCAAGATTTACTTAAAAAAACACCAATGTGTTATAATTAACTCGCATCAAAAATATCTGATAATCTGCCTCAAAATAAATTCTGACAATAAATAACTCGTCTTACAAGACTCAATTACTTGAAATCCTTCTCAAAGGTATGAAATCACTCACAAAGAGTATCAAAAAATAATTAACTGTTAAGGGACACTGGGACTGAAATTTTAGTGAAATTTGTGGAAAATGTCGATTTTCGGTTTTTTCCATATTAATACACCCCTATCCCCTGCGGATCATATAGCAGTGTTTTATCCGAATTCCACCATTTTTAAAGCCCTGGCGTAGCTTTAAAATGCACGGTGTGTCCTTTAAACGCCCCAGCACAGTAAGTGTCCTGAAGGTTCTGAGTCTTGGTGTTTCTACAATCGAAGTATCGCAGCTGGTAAAACACCACAGAGTCATGACAAAATGGCTGTAGAACTATAAGAACCCTTAGTTGTCAAGATTATGCTGTTTATCAAAGGCTGGCATCAGATGAGCTACTATCCAGATGCATCCGTGGTGCTACTGAAAATCAGAATGAGTCTCTGCATTCTGTTATCTGGAGGAAGTGCCGAAAAGAGATTTTTATTTCACGGAAGATACTTGAAATTGCTGTTTGGAATTCTGTAACAGAATTCAACATGGGGTGTAGTGCAACAACAGAGTTGAAATCAGGAATAAGACTAACTTCAGTATCTCATGTCACAGCACAAACACTTGAAAGATGTGACAGTCGCAGGAAGTATGTAAGTCCGCGGTCATAATTGGAGAAGCGAAAGCATGTCGACGGAAGGTGAAACTGACAGAAATGAAGGAGGAGGCTGCAAAACAGAAGAAGGAGGGTGTCACCTATGCTGTAGGACAGTCCTAATGTCATTGGTAAGCTGAAACCTTGTAAATTCTGCATCATTTTAGAAAATTGCTGTTTTCTCGGATTCACTTTTTCAGGCATTCAAAATGTTACTCGCGTCATAAATCTTATGATATTGCTTTCAAAATCGGAATTTATTATCTTCATTGCAATGACTATAAACCTGCGGATCGTTTTTTAGATTGCACTTTTGGTTTGGCTGCAAAAAAAAATCAAACTGGAAAAAATACGATTTTTTTGTAGAAAAAAACTTGGAGATGGAAAAAAATTAATTTCTTGACACTCATTAATGCAATTCAAAATCGGATCCGTAGGTTTCTTCCAATTGTTATAGTGCAATAGAATATTACCTAAAAGTTACACTATCTTGTTTTTTTTAACGCGGCTGACCTTTATAAAACTTGAATAATTAGCACAATAAATGTACAAAATAATTAATATCTAGAGAACTAATCAACTTACAATGCTCACATTTCCCAAAGTGGTTTATAATATGACTATTCATAACCATATAAAATTTCAAAGCTGTATCTCAGTTTATATAGAATTTGAAAATTTCAGTCCCAGTGTCCCTTAAATGAATATACTCTCAAAAGAGTATTGCAACAAACTATTGGATTGGCAAAACATGAATTACAAAGTGTAACCCTGCTGACATTTATTTTTAACTTATTTAACAAAAATCAACTAATATGTGACTGGTAGTTCATTGTTTAATCCTCTTACGATCATAATTACATTCAGATGATAATATGAGACCCTCAATTGGCAGGTTAGGTGAGTACCACCACACAGCTACGCAAGGTAACAGGCCCCGCCTCGTAGACTAAGATGAAATATCCCTAAAATGACAGGTTAGGTGAGTGCCACCACACAGTTACTCAAGGTAATAGGCCCCGCCTCGTAGACTAGTGAATGAGTGTACATGATTGGAATCAACAAGATTCTACTTGTCACATAAAAGCAATATGCATTCACTTGAGTGAATAAAATTTAATATCACCAAACAATCCAATAAAAGAAAAAATCCCTGCTGATGAACTCTACATACTCGCTAGTATGCAATGAACTGATGAAAAAATTCTAACTATACAATTGCAGATCACGAGTTCGAAACACTCGCTAAAAACATCAATAATCAAGAAATACTATCCTCACAGAAAAATATAAATATCAAATCCTGCTTAATAAAGTCAATCAATGGTGAGAACGTTGGATAAATGTGCCTGCCATATCATATGGTAACACCATATTTTAGCAAACTGAGTGGTAAAACATTCAAGTCATGTTGAAAAAGTAGTAATAGCACTCCTATCAAAAATACGAGTGTGTCCAGTGTTCATGTAAAAATCATATCAGTAATGCCATAATTCTTACAATACCTTCATATTCCAGATGTTAATAAAATTCAAAGATCGTCGATAATCCAAGTGTTTGCCACAGATTTCTCGCAAGATCGACGAAAAACGCTGTATTAATCACTGAGCTAACACCTGACTATCCAAGTGAACTTGATGTCGTAGTTATCCTCTTCATTAGGAACCGAATCCATCGCTCTGAGCTGCCATCACCTCTCCGTATCCGCCTAGCACGACATGATGAAATGAAGAGTGTCCATCATGGATATTGTACAAAATTCTCCACAAACGTTCGAAAACACTGAGTACCCCATTCTCTCTTCGGATGTGTTACGCCACTGTTCAGTAAAAAGTTCGATCGACATTCATTAATAATGTTCGTCTTCACTACGATCGAATTTCACTGGTAGAAAATATTGTGACTTCAAAAAGTGTACTTATTTGTCAGACACCCTGTATGAAAAATCCACAGCCTGCTTCCAGTCTCCATCCGGGTCAGGAATGGAATGAATGAAGCCCCCATCTAGCGGCGAGGATATGAACTGTGTCGGCTGCCGAGGCCTGACGCACTCCTCTGGGGCAATGATTAAATGAATGACAGATGAAATGATAGTGGAGAGTGTTGCTGGAATTAAATTTTGACAGGGAAAACCGGAGTACCCGGAGAAAAACCTGTTTGCCTCCGTTCTGTCCAGCACAGATCTCACATGGAGTGACCGGGATTTGAACCACGGACCCAGCGGTGAGAGGCCGGCGTGCTGCCGCCTAAGCCACGGAGGCTTAAGACACCCTGTATCTGTGTTCTTATTTTATAAATGTTCATGACGTGTAACTTTAATACTGCACATGCCACTATTCACAAAGTGCATAAGATCACACATCTTAACTTGCTCCAGGGCGTGGTGGCTCAGCGGTCTAGCTGTAAGCCTCTCACCAAGGCGGTCCTGGTTCGATTCCCGGTCAATGCATGTGAGATTTTCGAAGTGAAATGCCATGCCCTGTGGTTCGGATTCCACGTAAAAAGGAGGTCCCGTGGCTCATAATCACAAGATTCACGGTCACGTAAAACTGCAATCTTCCTTCTTCCTTAACTTGCCAAAAGCAGTAATGTTTGAACGGCCCCAGGGTCACCTTAAATATGTCCGGTTCAAATGCATTATAAAATATGCTGTAACACCGCTGAAATAAGTTAAGTCCATCTGACTATCCGTAGAAAAATGTGTAACTAACTGGACTGAACGACTGGACTGCTGAAATCCAAGTCCCAACATCTCAAACTTGAAAAATGTCAGAGTATAATGTTCAACTCGTTGACTATCACATCGTAACAAAATGTCGCCCACAGCACGACACGTTCTGCTTCACTGTCCATGTGTAAAATGAGGTTAAACACTGGCCTCATTATACTGCTTCGCTACGCGGTTATTCATTGAGAATGTAGCCGAAATAATGTTTCTCATTCCTAGTGGAATACTGCGTGTTACTTCGGTAAGTTATAAGCTTGTAAAAGCGTTGCTGTTCCACCTGTATGTGAATGCAATGTTGAAAACAACATGTGTCTAATCACCGGCTTCCTGGATAAAGTTAACGGCTTGCTTGACTCGCCCTTCGGACAGCCTGTACTCCAATACCGAACTCTTAAGATTACATTGCCGGCTTCGCTTAGCGACTCTCTCCTGCATGTAATTCGCCGTACTGCACTGCCTTATAAACTGTATCGCTCCACGACTTGTTGCGTGCACCTACTGTTACCGCACAACTTAATCAACTGCACTGTGTTGTTTGAATGATACTCCTCGCTCTTGTCACTGCGTGCGGCCACCTCGCCTTGACCTAGCACGTGACTTCCTCCTTCCTTCCGCTGTCTGACGTCACAGATCTAACCTCGGCCCCTATCTTCTGCTATAACGTCATAACATAACTTAAGGAGTTATCCACCTTTCTTCAAGTTATTCTCAATAATATTTCTCGTTATTTCCTTCTCTTCTGAGGTTAGATAAGACTTTATTTCTAATTAATCTTTATAAACATCCATTATTTCTCCCGTGATTCCTTACGTTTGAGGGGTAGTGGCTCCTTCTCCCTCAGCCTCCTACGTCATTTCCTGCAACTCTTCTGACTCGATCTGAGCGCTCTCTTTTCTCCTTGACCACAAATCTCGACTACGGTTCTACCACAATTGGCGTAGTCGATAGCCTCAACTAGGTATCGGGTACAATGTCCTGGCAACGCTCTACCAGAACCTTTATGTAGCACGGCGCATCCCATGTACCAAATCCGTTCCTGAAACCAAATTGCTTTTCTTAGAGTACCCCCTCTCATTTAGTGTAGATTCTGCCATGGACAATTTTCAAAAACAGTGGTTGGTTGGTTCTTAAGTTTAGGGGCTGCGACAACGCGGTCATGTAGCCCCGTGTACTTTGGGTGTGTGTAGAATCTGTCTGATAACCGGTGTTAATTGTGATGACTGTATTAGTGTGTGTTATCTGTTTGTTAATTTACGTACTGCAACTAAGAATTTTTCAAATAGTTCCTACTTTTGCCGCCAAGCGCCACCGTCAACGACTACTAGGCCAAGTTCAGAACTGAGCTACTAGACGCCGCCGCAGTCGGCTCTTGGCAACGAACATAGAAACCTAAGAGCGTTGTTTACATGCTTAACCTATCCAATTTAGCTTCACACAGGTGCAATTAGTGGAAGGATCTTTAACATGCCATAAATCTATGACATGGGACCGCCGGCTTTACTTCCCCTCCGAAGGAAGGCATACTGAGGGATTTTAACGCTCTTAAAAAATCCGACGGCTTCGGCCGGGTTTGAACCCGCTATCTTGGGCATAGAAGCTCAGCATGCTACCGACTACGCCACCGAAGCCGCTTTTTCAAAAACATCTTCAGAACATGGCTTATCAAACTAATTGTGCTGTGTTCATGGCATCGCATCGTGTTGGTCTTCTTTGGTAGATTGATGAAGGTGGACTTAAGCCAATCGTTTGGAATTATGCCGGTTCTGTACACCATGTTGAAGGTGACTGTTAAGACGTCAATGCCATCGTTGCTCACCAGCTTGAGGATTCGGTGTTCACTTGATCAGGGCCTGCGGCCTTACCATTCTTAAATTTACAAACTACTCAATGCACCTCCTCCTGCAAGATGCTAGAGCTAATGTCGGCCCTGACCTACATTTACTAAGATACATAAATTTTAAATGAAACCAAAACATCTCTAAGAAAACCCACGTGTGAGTTAAGATTTATATTAAGTGCCAGAAAAGGCAAAAACAGAACTACAACGTGCCAAATGTATATTCATTTAGCATGCCAGTTTATTTTTCCATTTAGTCAATGAATATCACCAGAACTATGTACAGTGGTAGTTGATGGAGATTCAGTAGTCAAATAAGTGGTCGAAATTTCTTCTTGCACCAGTGGCATTGAGGGGTCCCATGGCTGTCGTTTTCCACTACCCCAGAACATATATAGTATGGCACCAAGCACATACATCACACTGTTGATCAAGAAGATTATTTTCCAATTCTCCATTGCTTGCTGGAAAATACAGTACATATCAGATTATTAGTTAGTTATTGTTGTTTTAAGGGGTAGAACAGTGAGGTCATCTGTCCCTAAACATATCAGATTGATAAATAAAATCAGCCTTGTACTGTACAGTACCGTCATATGGAGTAATTTCGGACGCTTTTTAACGTTTATCCACCATCACATTTTACTGATGAGTCGCCATAATATTTTTTTCTTTTCTTCAGATAACTGCGTCTGTAATAAACGCAAGGAAAATTGAAAGATTGTCGTATCATTACTTTATAGCAATTCAAATAAAAATTAAATAGTGTCCGAAGTTACCCGTTGGGGTAATTTCAGACAGTGATCAGTTTTTCATTTTTGTCCAGACTTTCCCCACTTATGGGGTTATTTTGGACATGTTTTTATAAAAGAAATGTATTAAATAGCATATAGTAAAGCCATCATTACTTTCGACTTGACGTTGCAGTGTTAACCTAGAGTTATCTGGCGGTCAGAAGGACAATCACTCTAACTAGTCAATCAAAGGCAGCCATTCAAATCGACATATCACGACAAATCGAGTTTCGTTAGTGATGTCACGATTTAGCAAACGAAACTCTAGCCTCTACATTATAAAAATGTACATGAATACATTGACAAATAATGCAAAAATAAGGAAACTGTTGACCTTACACTGGCAGAGCTATTCCATAGAACGTCTTTATCAAAGATGAATATTCCTCTTTTCTCTTTCGGTGTTGGCAGAATTTCAGCAATCTGATCCTTCTTTACTGTGTCCTCGTCCTCAACCGGAAATGTAATCGTGGTCTTGCCTCCACAGTGTGAGCGGAGGAATTTTACGGTGAGGTCCCGCGCTCCTAGGAGAATTACCACGCCAGTGTACTGTCGAATTAGCTTATTATTCCTAAATTGTATAAGGAGCGTTCAAAAAGTAACGAGCCGGAGGCCGGAATGCGCAAACCGGTGACGACATCGGCTAATCGTGGCGTGTGTAACGAGGTGTGATTCTGACCAGAGCGTGGAAGGTCACAGCCCGTCGCTAGAGGGCACGCGTGCACGCCACGTGACGATACAAAGTGAGCAGCAGCATGCATCAATCGTCCAACGCTGCCAGTAATGCTGACGTTCTTCTTTGACCAAGATGGCCCCCTTCTGATACACTTCATGCCGCACGGGACAACAGTGAATGCCCAGCGTTACTCGCAAACCTTGACCACCCTTCGCCAAGCGATCAAAACGACCAGGCAATCTCACCCGAGGGGTCATTTTGCTCCACGACAATGCCCGACCTCATACGGCCAACACAATCTCGGCACTCCTGCAGAAATTCAAATGTGAGGTTCTCGGCCACCCTCCATACAGTCCTGACCTCTCTCCCTGTGATTACGCCATGTTTGGTCCCCTGAAAAACGCTCTGCGGGGCCAATGATTCACCTCGGACGCCGACGTCCAGCTGTACGTGCGGAACTGGTTCACATCGCAGTCCAGGGAATTTTATGAGATAGCCATTCACCGCCTCGTGTCACAGTGGGACAAGTGCCTCAACAGCCAGGTACTGGTTTCTGTAATTATGCCTCCGGCTCGTTACTTTTTGAACGCACCTTATAGTTGTAATTTACTACGACAAAACATTCCAGTCCAAGTGTTGGGATTTGTGAATGTTCTGGTATTTGTGGAAGTACTTCATCACACTCAACAGCAACTTCATTACCGCGGAAGTGAGTACCGACAATAGATTTTCCTGGAGGGACATTTAGTTTTCGACGGCGAGTTGTTGCGATGGCGCCAGTGCCATAATGAGCCCGAAATAATACTTCCTCTGATAACCGAACAGAGAACATTATCATGCTTCTTCAAAAAAGACCTTACTCATTTGACTCCCGAAAGATTCTGAGCAAATCGCTTCCCCTTTCTTCCCACTCGATCGAGATATCCTTTTACAATATACTGCATATCGGTAGAAATGAGAGGGTATCCCTAATGTGCTGCTCTCACAATGCCATGTACATTTGTACAAGCATTTCCTCTTCTTCGTTGTCCAAGGCGCTCCGATTGGTTTGGGATTAGTGAAATTTACTTGATTCTCCAAGGTCGATCTTGGCACCTGAAAATATTTTGCTGTTTTGAGATATGACATTTTTCCGGCCTTAATGGCGTTTACAGCCGCATCGACTTTACTTTTTTCGTAATTGCAATGAAACTGCCTTCCTAATGTTCTTTTATACACGTGCGGCGTTGTCCGAAATTACCATAGGCTTTCACAGATTCAGAAATAAATATTTGTAGAATGAGATGGGCTGTGTTAAACTTAATAAAATCAACACATACAATTCCCAATACAACACAACTAATGGCAGACAATAATCATTAGCACTACCACTACTCGTGCACAATAAGATCATTAGCACTACCACTACTCGTGCACAATAAGAAGTTTATGTAAAAACTTCAAAAGCTATACTGAAGACGGCAACAAACAACATCGTTAACTTGACTGTTTTCTAGATAATACAAGATTTAGGCGCAAAGATTAGTGCGGGGATTTGTCATGAATTCAAACGATCTGAGCGAAGTAATTCTATCTTGGAGAATTAAAGAGTTGCCAACCGTAAAAAAGTAAAAGTACTTTTATGTCCGAAATTACCAACTGCGAAGAAGTATTCATTTCAGGTTCCGTGTTGACAGTTTTATGAAATATAAGAATTTTCTGAATTTCTGCCTAATCAACACTTTATTGTTATTTTAGTGTCCTTGTGGGTACATGTTCCGGAATTCTCTCAATTCCTTCTTCAGCCCATCACAATATTAGGAAACATTTATTAAAGACAATGCTACAATAAATGTTTCCTAATATTGTGATGGGCTGAAGAAGGAATTGAGAGAATTCCGAAAGATGTACCCACAAGGACACTAAAATAACAATAAAAAGTGTTGATTAGGCAGAAATTCAGGAAATTCGTATATTTCATTACCAACTGGAGCCTCCGTGGCTTAGGCGGCAGCACGCCGGCCTCTCACCGCTGGGTCCGTGGTTCAAATCCCGGTCACTCCAAGTGAGATCTGTGCTGGACAAAACGGAGGCAGACAGGTTTTTCTCCGGGTACTCCGGTTTTCCCTGTCAAAATTTCATTCCAGCAACACTCTCCACTATCATTTCATTTCATCTGTCATTCATTTAATCATTGCCCCAGAGGAGTGTGACAGGTTTCGGCAGCCGGCACAGTTCATATCCTCGCCGCTAGATGGGGACTTCATTCATTCCATTCCCTGACCCGGTCGGAGACTGGAAGCAGGCTGTGGATTTTCATTTTCATTACCAACTGCGTCCGAAATTACCCCACATAACGGTATTCTGTTAGTTGACGCTTTTCAACCATTCAACACGTGTGTCCAATTAGATTGAGCGGGAGTTACAATTAATAAAATTCATGAACATTTAAACACTACATAAAGCAATTCTCACACAAATGGGTGAGGGGACTTAATTGGATGACTCGATCATCAGACCCAGCTCACTTGGCTTAATTTATTTTCAGCAGATATGTATATAACATTTATATACAACAGCATTTGTAATAATGCACTAACAAAAAACGCAACAGTTATAGAAGTGTAATAGACTAACAGGATTAAACAATAATTGGTTAAAAGATCCAACTCGTTACAAAGTTTAATTAAAAACTTCTGTATCTTGTTGTACGAAAGTTTTGTAGGCCTATTCATATCCTAAATGTAGCCTGAGCAGAATTTGATGATAATCGCTTGACGAATGAAACTAGTCCCCAATTATTAAGGCCCCCCCCATTTCTGTAAGAAGTGTTTTAACCCTTTCACTTTCAAGCCCTCAGCTGATGGATGTGTGAAAACTGTCAGCCATATTTACTATGCTATGCACACACTTCTTTTATTATGAGATGGAAGGCAGACCAATAAAGATATTAAAATGAAATTTAGTAAACATCATCATCATCTTGTACAGTTTCCAGCCCCAGGCTGGGTCTGTTTGGAACATAAGCCTCGCCACTTAATCCTTTCTTCCCACCACCTCTCCGCTGTCACTCTGCTCCAGTCCTCGCCTCTCTTCTTGACACATTCCTCCACTTCTTTCAGCCATCTATCTCTTGGTCTTCCCCTTGGTCGTTTCTTCTGCATCTGCATCTCATGTATCCTCTTGGGAATCCTCTTCTCATCCATTCTCTTTAAGTGTCCATACCACCTCAGTCTTGATGTCTCAATCCTACCTTTCAAGGGCTCCTTTTTCACCATTTCCCTGACCTTTTCATTCCTTAACCTGTCTCTTCTTGTTACTCCGATCCTACTTCGCAGGAACTTCATTTCACCTGCCTGTATTCTGCTTATGTCTCTTTTCTTCATTGTCCACGTTTCTGAAGCATAGGTCAGTATCGGGATATAGTAGCTTCTGTATAAGACTTCCTTGCTTTTTTGTGGGACATCTTTATTCTACACTAAGCTCCTAATGCTTCTCAGAAATGCTTCTGCCTGTCTGCCACGTTCCGTAATCTCTTTGTCATTTCTCCCATTTTCCTCCACTAGACTTCCCAAGTACTTGAGACTTTCCACCTTCTTCAGCTGTCCACCTCCAAGTGTTATCCCACTCATTGGTCTGTCCTTTTTCCTGGTCGTTAACAGGATCTCACATTTACTGATGTTGAACTTCCATCCGTACTCTCCCACTGTTTCTTCCCAAGCCTTCAGTTGCTCCTGAATTTCCTCCTCCTTGTTTCCCCAGACCATGAGATCATCTGCAAACACCATTGCTTTCATCTTATCTTCTCCTATCTTTCCTGCAATCCGTGTCATTACCTCGTCCATAACCACAATAAAGAGAAGGGGTGACAGCGCACTACCCTGTTTCAGGCCACTCATTTGTCTGAACCAGTCTGTTCTTTCCCCTCCAACTTTCACACAACTCACACTTCCACAATACATCTCCTTCACTCTGCCTACAGTCCCTTTTTCCACTCCCATGTTTTCCATTGCTTTCCAAACCTTCTCCCTACACACACTATCATAGGCCTTTTCGATGTCCAGGTAGGCCATCAACAGATCCTCTCCAAATTCATAGTGGTGTTCCTGGAGCTGTCTCACTGAAAATATGAGATCCACTGTTGATCTCCCAGGTCTGAATCCATACTGCTCCTCTCTCAATTTTCCCTCCACTTTGGCTCGTATTCTACTTTCTAATATCTTTTCATATATCTTGGCACAGTGAGATATGAGTGTGACTCCCCTGTAATTTCTGCACTCCTTTCTGCTTCCTTTCTTAAATATTGGGACAATTAATCCTTTCTTCCAATCTTCTGGGGTCTTTTTCTCCTTCCATATCACCCTCATCACACGGTACAGCCACTGTTTCCCAACCTCCCCTGCTGCCTTCACCATTTCAACACTCACTTCATCCACACCCGGTGCCCTTCCTCCTTTCATCTTGTCTATAGCCATCTCCAGTTTTCTCCAAGTCAGGTCCTTTTCCATTCCTGTGTTGTCTTCTCCATCTTCCAATGCATTGTCTTCCTCCCTATGACCATTTGGATTCAGCAAATCCTCAAAGTACTCTTTCCACACTGTCTTGAGTGTCTCTTTGTTGTGTACCTCATTTCCGTTTTTGTCCATCATTACCACATCCTCTCGCAGACCTCTTCTCTTACTTTTGACCATCCCATAAAGTACTTTCTTATTTCCTCTGCTGTCTTCCTCCATCATCTCTGTCCACTTTACCATCCACTTCTTCCTCTCCTCTGCGACAATCTTGTTTGCTTCTTTCTTCTTTATCTTATAATCTTCCCTTGCCAGATCAGTTCTTTCCTGGAACCACACTCTGAAAGCCTTGTTCTTCCTTCCCACAGCTTCTTTTACTCTCTCATTCCACCATGGTGTCTCTTTACACCGCTTTCTGTTGCTTGTTCTTCCACATACTGCCACTGCAGCTTCCACCATTGTGTTTTTGAATTACTTCCATTCCTCTTCCCCTGTTTTAGGATTGTCCGTTGGCATCCTTTCCCTTATTATCTTCTGGAATTCTTCCTTGACTTCCTTTTCCTTGAGTTTCCATACTTTGATTCTCCTTTCCTGGTACTCTGTCCTCTTGCTATCCTTAACAACTCCCAGGTTCATTACAAGTATTCTGTGGTCGCTATCTAAGGCCTCTGATGGTATTACCTTTATATCTCTGACACTTCTCTTCATTTCCCAGTCGTACAGCATGTAATCTACCAAAGATTTCTTTGTTAAATCACTTCTGTACCACGTTACCTTGTGGCTTTCTTTCTTCCGGAACCAGGAGTTGCCTACCACTAAACCGTTTCTCTTGCAAAAATCCAGCAACTTTCTCCCTTCTTCATTCCTGCTACCCCATCCTTCTGCTCCCAATACATTTTCATATCCTTGCCTTTCACTTCCTACATGTGCATTCAAATCTCCCATGACAATGATGCTCTGACCATTCAACTGCTGTTGTAGCTCCTCCTCAAAGTCTTCCTTCTCTTGAGCTGTACATCCAACTTGAGGGGCATATACCTGGGCTATCTCCAGGCTTCTTCCCTTTACAGTTACTCTGATCTTCATGATCCTGTCACTTATTCCCTTTACCTCTTCCTTCATTCCATCTCTCACAACTACTCCTTCTCCGCTGCTCCTTCCTTCACTGTTCCCACTCCAGTACAACCGGTACCCTTTACTCAGTTCTCCGCGACCTTCTCCTTTCCATCTTGTTTCTGCCAAGGCCAATACATCCAGTTTTCTTCTCTCCATCACATCTACAATCTCCTCCACCTTTCCTGTCAGTGTCTGTATGTTTAATGTCCCAACTCGTAGTCCATTAGCATATCCGGGTCGTCGTCGTTTGCATCCGTCCTTTCCGAGGCATGTTCCTGTTTTGAAAGCAAATATGATATCCACTACTGGCTTGCTAGGCCTATCGTAGCTTCACCAGAGCCCCGTCAGCCGTCACTTTTCAGGGTTGCCATAGAGCCTTCACAGCTACCGCAGCGGTCCCGGGGCACACGAAGTCCCCACTGTACTTCACCCCTACAGGCAATCCCCTACTTCATGCCGTTGCCCGTCTCCCACCACGTGGAGGAGGGGTTGGACTTGTCGGAGACAAATTTAGTAAACATATTGTGTTTAAATCACTTGATTTTAATGAAAATAAGTGATGTCTCTAAGCCAAATGATTTCAATGTTAAAATAATATCGGTGGAAAAAAATTGTTCAAATTTCAGATTTGAAAGTTTAAAGTAACATTGGGAACTCACTGTCCATATTAAAAGAAACTCTTATATTATTTTCTAGCATGATAAATATCAAGATTAAAGAATTACCAACGAAAACAGAGAACTATACACCCATGTTTGCCACCAACCACGATGTAGACAAGACACAAAACACTGTGGAAAAAATGTTATAGACTCTACGAATTAATATAAATACTGTTTGTCAGCAGTTCCTGCGGAATATATACACGAGTTAAAATTGTGTTCTTCCTATTTCCTGACCATTGCTGCTATCTGGGATAAAAAATAGCGAAATAATCGATAATATAGGCCGGTAACACTAGATCGTTATCCTGACAATTTTGGCACGAACGGGGGGAGTAATCATGAAAGTCTATGTGTTAAATTATTCATGTTTTTTATTTCCAGCACTAGGAAATTAATTGTAATTCCCCGTTCAATCTAATTGGGTAGACTCGTGTTGACCGACTGAAAAGCTTCTATTATTAGATTACTTAGGCAACACTCAAAAATGGCTTCCAGTATTTCAATACATATACAGTAACGTTTGATTGATTAATAATACAGTACCTGTTTATTTGAATTCAAGTAATAATATTACAGTATAAACACAGAAAAACTTGTTGACACTCCTGGAGTCTGGTCTTTGGGCACTTGGCCATGTGAGGCAGAACTGAGAATAGTTGGGTTCAATTCTCAACTCGGTCATCCTAGAAACGATTTACCACCTCTACTCCAGATGAATGTTGGAATGGTCCCTAACTTAAAGCCACCTCCATTCCAATCCTAGGTCCCTGTTACAAATACAGTCATCAATATCACAGGTTATCAGACAAATACACGGGGCTACATGACCACTGTCGCAAAGCTCATAAATGAATCGACAACAGAAGACTTGCAGATTAAATGGACTGTTATCTACGTAAGAAGTGTAGTGATGGCAAACCTGTTCAAAATATTTTTTTTCTTCTTAACTGTATGATCATTTTATTTGTGCCTGCTGTCACACTGGTTAGTAGCAACCTATCCTGAAGTGTAGTATTCGCACACCACTACTGTGATGGAGGGCTGTAACAAATGTTGGTTGCCAGAGCTTACAACCACCGGGTTTTCCACATTCACACCTGGGGAATGGTGTAGTAGTAGACAGCAATTAACACCTGATGGCTCAAATATGTGCGAACCCATGATTGGAGAGGGGAAAGGAGGAGGAAGGTAGTGGAGGGGTTCACTGCTGCTGTGTTCTTGGGAGAGACTACAGTGCAATACTGCTACAGCTACTGTAGGAGCCGATGTGAACATTTCCGGCAATTGCATTGTTAGCTTGAACGTATCGTTTATATATAGAGACTATTGGGTAATTTAGCTTGCCACGGTGGGTGAGTGGTTATAGTGTCAGACTACCAACCCCAAGATTGCAGGTTCGCCCCTGGCCATGGTAAGTGATTTGTGAAGGCGACAAAAATCACGACACTCATGTCATACGTTGTTGGCATGTTAAAGAACCCATTTGAATTCAGTAGGCCGTGTTCAATGGCAAAATTAATCTCGGGATTTTCCGCCAACACAAAGTTCCTCCATTCTCTACTTGAAAGCGCTGTAGTGTCAAGGAGTTTAGATATCTAACCTCCTTGACTTTCATAGCGTTCAAAGGAACGACGAAATTCGACATGCAAGCTACCCTCTGGGTGTCAATTAACAAAGCTCGCATCAGGCACCCGAGGCCATACGATATTATTATTATTATTATTAATATTGGGTAATTTTAACTTTTTTTTGCACTGTCCTTTAATTATTGTTTTACTTGTTTATCTGAGAAGAGCAGTACTAAAAGGCAGTGCCCTTTCTCCTTTGCTGTACCGCATTTCTCTATTTGAATGTCCTCGGCGTTGACTCAGGATCAACATTTGCATTATATTGCGCATAATAGTACCGAAATAATGTCTGAAGTGTAGCCCTGTGTATTATTCGAATCAGCTGATCTACATCAACAATAAAATATTGGCAACACAGCTCAGCTGTTCCAAGATTCTGCCATTTCCTTCAAGTTCTTTTGAAATACAGAGTAAGTTTCATGTTTCTAGGATGTCTGGATATCACTCATTGATTCATGTTTATTTTCAGAATTTATACACCTACACATGGCTCCACCTCGGTCATGGTAACATATTCGAGCTTATACATTGGCCACCCATAGCGTGACGGTGCATTTCTCACCCCAACGCACGGAGCCTATACTACACCCGGGCAACTGGAGTGGAGTGGATAACCGATGATGACGATCTCAGAAGAGGAGGGATCAATTCCCACCTCAGCCATCCTGGAAGTGGGTTCCCACTTCTATTCCAGGCAAATGCTGTGATGGTTCCTAACTTGAAGCCACAGCCACCTCCTTCCCAATCCTATCCCCAATTTACAAATATACATACTAGTACAGCCATCACAACATAGGTTATCAACAAATTATACACACACCGAAATACATGAGATTACATGACCACGATGTCGCAAAGCCCTTAAAACAAGCACAGCAATCAAATTTACAAAGGGAATCTTACATTTTACGTTTGTTGTTGATTAGTTTTAGGGACCTGGGACATCTTGGTCAACAGTACTTGGATGTGTGTTCAATTTAATTGATATTGGGGCCGATAACCTAGATGTTAGGCCCCTTAAAACAACAATTATCATCATCATAATTGATATTGCAACGTTTCAGTCTGTCAAAATATACTCCCAATTACTGCGACATATGAAAAAATCTGAAAATATTACATGTGATTAAATAAAATATCTTTGTTATGGACTACAGAAGAGGGAGACATCGAGGTCATTAACTACGTGTAGAATTTGATAACTTGTGTTATTGTGGTGTTTTGTAGTAGTTGTAGTGTGTGTGTTGTAATTCAGGTGAGGATCGGGGAGGAGACAGTCGTGGCTTTAAATTAGGAACCATCCTGGTATTTACCTGAAGTAGAAGTGGGAAACTACTTTCACGATGACTGAGGTGAGAATCGAAGCCACCTCTTCTCAGTTTTGCCTTACGGGCCCTCAGACTAGAATTACATTACTTGGCAGATTCGGGAATCGAACCCGGACCTCAGAGGTGTCAGCCAAGAGTACTAGCCACTATGCAATGTGGCGGAGTTATTTTTTAATAATTCAGGAAATATAGCAATACTGAGAAATACTTTGATAAAGTGAAGCGCGCCGTGTGGTCTTTCCACGGCTCGAGCACTGGCCAGATTTCAACAGTGGATGATGGGAGAGATACTATAGACCGAGTAAACCTTATCTCAACAGTTGTCTGCTGATTGCGTCATGAGAGGAGGGGGCAAATGGAGACATCTGAGATGCTCCGTGTAGTCCCGATACTCTTGCCTCGCAATGTAACTTGCGCGCGAGTGTGACACTTCCGGTCCTTTCTCGCCCTCGTAACTTATCCTATTTTGCAGTGTCGGTTCGTGCCTTAAAATAAGGGTGTGCTACAATTTAAAACTTGGCTGTCGCCCCGGAGGTCCAGGTTGGATTCCCGTCTCTGCCAAGAAATTTTGATTCTGGTGCGAGTGCTGGAATGAGGTATACTCCGCCTCCTGAGGCAAAACTGAGGAGAGGAGGGTTCGATTCCTATCTCAGCCAGCCTGGAAGTGGGTTTTCGTGGTTTCCCCTCTTCTACACCAGGCAAATGCTGAGATGGTTCGTAAAAAGGCCACGGCTGCCTCCTTCCCAATCCTATCTCCAAATTTCAAATAGACAATAGTACAGCCATTAAAATAACACAGGTTATCCCACAAATTCCATGCGCACCCAAATATACGAGGCTATATGACCATGATGTCGCAGCCCCTAAAATAAGCAGCAAGGTTGGTTGATAATATAATTTTTCAACGTGTATCCTTGCTATCATGTTCATCAATTTGATGTTTTGGGTACTGTTGTCTGTGATTCATTTTGACAAACAAGGAAATGTCCTCGTATCTTGATGTACTGTATATGTATGAGGTCATTCATAAAGAAACGAGCTGGAGGCTATAAAATGAAAACCGCTAAATGGATTGTAATGCCCTGGCCTGGGGACGACGCGACGGTGCCGTCCCTAAGAGTGCGCTGAGCTACCAAACTCGCCGCTAGAGGGACACAGGCGTACACCCACGTGACGACAGAGCGAGCAAGCATACGCGTCGACCGTCCACTTAAATCTGTCTTGTGGAAACCAGTGACATGGAGGCTACTAAATAAGAGCAAAGGGGTGTAGTGCGTTTCCTGACAGCGGAAGGAGTGCAGGGAACGGAAATTCATCGAAGAATGACACAAGTGTACGAAGAGCACTGCCTGTCCGTGGCAAGGATTAAGGCGTGGCACAAGCGATTTCAGGGAAGGACGGATGTCTTTGGCCGATGATGCACGGTGTGGAGCCTCACTACGCATTACCGATGACATTGTCCAGCAGGTGGATGCCCTCATTATGCAAGACCGGCGAGTTACGGTAGCAGTCAGTGTCGGAAGATTCCACGCCATCATCAAGGACCGATTACAATGTCGCAAAAAGTGCGCCCAATGGGTGCCACTTTCTCTGGAACATCCGCTGCACGGGTGGTCACAGGAGACGAGACATTCCATCACTTTGAACTTTGTTTCAAAACAACAAAGTCGTCAGTGCAAGCAGGCAGGCTCGCCGCCACTCAGAAAGTCCTAGGCTGTCCGCACGAGTATTGGGAACGTTATGCTCAGCTTCTTCTTTGACTACAAGGGCCCCCTTCTTAGGGACTTCCTGCAGCATGAGACAGCGGTGGATGCGCAGCGGTACTCGCAAACCTTGACTTCCCTTTGCACAGCGATCAAATCGAAACGAACAGGACAGCTCACCCGCGGGGTAATTCTGCTCCATGACAATGCAGGACCTCATACAGCCAACGCAGTCAAGGAGCTCTTGCAGACATTCAAATGGGAGCTTTTCAGTTACCCTTCATACAGGCCCCACCTCTCTCCCTGCGATTATGCCATTTTTGGTGAGCTGAAGAAGGCTGAGAGGCAAACGATTCACCTCAGACGACGACGTCATGTAGTACGTTCAGAAATGGTCACAACGCAGCCCCATAAATTTTACGAGATGGCCATTCACCGCCTTACGTCGCAGTGGGACAAGTGCCTCAACAGTGCTGGGCAATACTTTTGAAAGAAAGGTACAAGTTTTCATTGTATAGCTTCCGGCTCGTTTCTTTTTGAATGGCCCTCACACTTCCTTCTTACCCTCTTCTTCTTTACTCTCACCAAGGCGGTCTGGGTTCGATTCCCGGTCAATTCATGTGAGATTTTCGAAGTGAAATGCCATGTCCTGTGGTTCGGATTCCACGTAAAAAGGAGGTTTCGTGGCTCATGATCTACAGATTAACGGTCACGTTAAACTACAAGCTTCCAGCTTCTTTTTTTTTCTTCTTCTTTATGTGCCATCTCCTCTCGGGAGGTTGGCAACCATCATAGAGACTCTTGCTTTAGATGACGCAGTACGTAACAGCTCAATAGTGGAACAATTGAACCAAGTTTTCAGATTATCGATCCAAGAAATGAGTCTTCTTCCTGGTCTTCTTTTGCCTTGTAACTTCCCTTGAATGACCAGTTGCAACAGATGATTTTTCTCTCCTCTCATCACATGACCCAGATTCTGCAGTTTTCTAATTTTGACAGTATTTAATATTTCCTTTCTCTTTCCCATCCACCTCATCGTTGGTGATCTTATCTTTCCAACTCAGCTTCAGTATCCTTCTGTACGTCCATAGCTCAAATATCTCCAATCTGTCCATTTCTCTTTCCTTTATGGTCCAGGTCTAAACTCCATAGAACAAGGTGGAGAAGACATAACATCTCAGAATTATAATTTTTAGATGTAAATTAAGCTCTCTGCTACAGAACACTCTCCTCATTTTATTGAATGCATTTCTGGCTTGACCGATCCTGGACTTGATCTCCTCAGTACAGTCAATGTAGCAGTTCACATTTGTTCCTAAATACTTGTACTTTGTCACTTGCTGTACTGTCTCCCCATTGATTATCAAGCTCTCTTGATGTTGTGTTCGTGATACTACCATAAAACGTGTCTTACTGACATTGAGTGTTAAACCGCATTGTTCACTTGCCTCCACGACTTTGTTAGTCAGTCGCTGTAAATCTTGTAGACCTGCGAATAACAACGTGTCTTACCCTCAGCGCACGTATTTACTTTCCCATTACAGTTGGTTTCACGTTAGCTTTTCGCTATGTTATTTCGCTTTGAATTAAGTTTTGCTTCAATTTTTATTTTCGCGTCGGCAATCAATATAATTTTGCACCCGAATATCGCACTCACGGCCATTATTTCATTTCGAATGAAACGAAATTAAAAGTTCCATGCATTTTAATTAGGTTTTTGACCTCGCTGATTACGAATTAAAATTGGAAAATTCAAAATGGCGCGACAAAATCCTAAAAGGATTACTTGGACCTAAATCGGTATTATTAGGTTTTTGTCCTTGCTGATTACGAATTTGACCTCAAAATTTAAATGTTTTAAATGGTGGAAAAATGAAAAATTATGAAATTCGAGCGGAAAAAATATATTTTGTAAAACTCAGCAATTTTTCTAGGTTTATGCCGTGTCTGGTGATGGGTTTCGCCTAGGAACACCAAGCTGGCTTATCAGAGGGCTCTTGGTGTCCATGCCCAGACCCGCACAGGAGTAGCGAACTTTGCACTACCTCCCTTCTTATGAAGCGCACTTGCACCTCTGAACTGCGAGAGCTAAAAGCTCAAGCAGCCTTCCACCTCCTTATAGAGGCTTCCAAAGAGATGGTATAGCCTTAGAGTTCTTAACTTGCCTCCATACCACCTTCCCACATTTCCTCGTGCTTGCAGACCTAAATATGCACTCCCGGTCGGCAACGGAGCTGGATGCTTTCCACCACTTTCTACAGACCATAACTCCTCACTTGTTGCCATCCCAAAACACACTCTCCCTATTTCCAACACCACGCCGGATGCTTTAATAGCCCACAATCGCCTCGCTCACCTCCTTACTGTGGACGTCCTCCTCAGCATAGGCAGCGGTCATCTCGCCGTTCTCGTCACCATCCCAATTCGCTCCATCCCCCTCACCCCTTCTCCACCTGTTCTCTGTCAAAACTACAAGAAGGCTAACTGACCCGCATACCGAGACCATACCACAAATTCCCCTCACTCATCCCTAGTGTCTCGAATTCGCAGCCTCGGTCGATGCCTACGCTCAGACCCTGGAATCCTCTGTCACCGCTACCTCATCCTCTCACATCCCCCGACTCCTTATTTCCCCCCCCCCCCCCCCCAAAGCCCACCCTCTCCTTCGACTCTCCTATAGATACCTCGCCCATTCAAACGTTCCCGCGATTGCCATTTCTTCAACCTCCACAGCCAGACTATCCACCGGGTGCACTCCTACATCCGCGCCTTCCTCCGCCGCAACTGGGTCTCGGTATGCAATTCCCTCCCTTGGTCCCTTCAGTAAACGTCTTAACACCCCAACTGGGTCGATCCCCACACCCACCTATCCCATCATACACCGGGTTTTGCCCGGGGCTTCGAGCGAGTATTCAATGGCCATTTCGATCTAAACTTTGATCACACCGACGATGACATCATCAACTCCATTCCTGAACGTCCTTACCTCCAACCAAACCATCAGCACCCCCTCCCCTCCCTCTCACCCTATTAACGACCCCATCACACCCGTTGACATTCACCTCGCCCTTTCCCGCACCAAAAACGCTGCTCCCAGGCCCGATCAACTCCGTTACCTCCACATCAAAGAGGCACCCCGTATTTTCTTCCAGCTTCTAGCCACTCTCTATACCTACCCCCTCCAAACTGGCTTTTACCCGACAGCATGGCGAGCTGCCACAATGCTTCTCTTCTCCAAATCCTAAAAACCACCCTCCGACCCCTCCTGCTATCGTCCCATCTGCTTAACAGCCGTCCTCTCCAAACTCTTCGAGAAAATTCTCGTCCGCTGCACCACCTTCACCTCTCTCACCATAATCTACTCCCTATCTCCCAATGTGGTTTCCGGCCTGCCCTCCCCACCCAAGATCAGCTACTCCGCCTCACCACCCTCACAGCAGACAACATGAACCTTTTCCGTCCCACCCTCTTCCTCACCTTCGATTTTCAAAGTGCCTTTGACACTGTCTGGCACTTTGCCCTCCTCAAACTCCACTACTACCACCTCCCTCTCAATTTTATCCGCCTTATTGGCAACTTCCTCAGTCCCCACACCGCCCGCATCTCCATAAACCGCACTCTCTCGTTCCTTGCAATCCAATTCACAACATCTCATCACATACATCCTTCCATGTATCGTTGATTTCAAACCATAGTTTCATTTCACTTTCTTTTCCAAAGAAAAAAAGTCTCCCTCTCTCGTTCTCTCTCTCTCTCTCTCTCTCTCTCTCTCTCTCTCTCTAGTTCCTTCTCCTTTAAACATTAGTTATCGCCTCCTACTCTTTCAGCTTCATTTCCCATTCTAGACATCATTTCATTCTCTTTTACTTTCATCCTATTTCAAATCTTCGCATCACACAGCACAACTTCATACCTTTTTCTACGCATCTTCTACTTCAAATCATCGTGTCATCACCTATTTCTTTCATCTTCAGGACAAAAAATAACTACCATCTATTTCTCAAATCTAGAATGCAAAACTCAACACAAAACTTTATTAGGCCTAAATATTAATATACAGGTCTTTTATGTACCTTTGGAGAATCATAGGTCGTGTAGGGGACGGGTATAGAAGTAATTTGAGATAGGGAACTTGGGGTCGGAGCGGCCTACTTAACCCCTAAAATAAGGGTTGATTCAGGCTCTCCTCCTTGTAAGTTAGGCAACCGACCCAAGCCTCTATCCTTTAACTCTTGGCAAGATTCATTTCACCATGTGGCGCTGGCGTAATGGAAAGCGTTGCGGTGCGAATGTCTGGTAGTTGCGGGTTCGATTCCGGGCTTGGGCAAAATCTTTTTTTAATGTTATTTTAGGTGTAAGGTTGATTATGATAATTGATGTCTTAAGGGGCCTAACATTGAGGTTATCGGCCCCATTAGGTGTAAGGTTTTTAAACTTGATACCTTCGGTAAATTAAACCGATCTTTGTGTACTTCGTAGCATTAAATCGTTTTAAGTCCGTTATTACGTTTAAATCAAGTTGATTTGCAACCCTTATTTTAGGGGTTAAGGAGGCCGCTCTGACCCCAAGTCTCCTATCTCAAATTACTTCTATACCCGTCCCCTACACGACCTATCATTCTCCAAAAGTACATAAAAGACACCCTGTATTATCCAAGAGGACTCCATTTTACTTACCTTCTCACAAAACCACATTTCACCACTATTACCCGTTTAACATTTGATTGCCGCTGAGCCTGGCTGCGCCACCGTTTGTTGATTATTCTAGCAGGATCCCCGCGGGGTAGGAAGAAGGACACAGTGATGACACAGTGCAAGTTGAACATAAGTCAAGCAGCATTGCGCGCGCAACCTGTCTTAGAAGCGCAGATAAGCGTCATGTCACCACGGACAGCTACAGTAGCTGAGTCATATCTTACTCGCGCAACTGTACCTGTCAACGAAGCAGAGTGACGTGTGAGGTGTGACACAAGTAAACAGAGAATAGTTCCCATCGTGACCGCCGGCAATCAATTCGTGAAAGGGTAATACCCTTCTTCTTATAACTTTTAACTCCCCAAACTTTCCCTCCTTTGACGCAAGAGATGGTGTGGCCATCTATAAGGGCCCGCCCACCAGTGGCGAATTCTCCCATGCATCGCATATACCGGCGGTATACCACCAGTAATAAAAATATAAAATGTTTATCTCGACATTTTCTCGACTTGTATGTAGCAGTGCAGACAGGAAAATCGAGCTTGTCATCATTCATGTTCCGCCGATTGTTGTCATGGAAGCTGGCGCTCGAACCCCGTGTAACTCGCTAATTTTCTTCTGGGGTACACACTTTTAGCTGCGAGTGACTGTAATTTGGTATACCGCAAGTCTATCCCGGTCGTTGAAAGGGCTCGACACTGGCACGCGGGGCGAGGGAGGGTAAGAGGTAGCCCAGCAAAGTTCCGTATGGGGTATCGCGCTACAGACTAGCGGTGAGTGTAGTGCTGATTGGCTGGTTTCAAACAGTACTTCACCCTGCTCACAAGGGAAGGCACACCAGCGCAGCGGCTCATACACTTCAGTTATGTTGTGAGTTCGTCTTGGCGTGAATTACTCCCCACTGAAATACAGTATTAACATGTTTAGATTAAGTGAAACACTGGAAGTGGATAGTAGCGTTGTTGAAAGGATTTTATTCCATTGGATTTCCTCAGTAAGTTGAAATTAAAGCGATCTGTGGGATGTAGGCTACTACAATTTCTTTGTGCAAGGAAATGAAGGCATTGGTTTCTGCCCAAATCAGGTAGAATTTTACATTTGGAATATTTGTTGCTTTGCAGTTGTTGATTCAATTAGGGGCTTTGAAGCATCGTGGTCATGTAGCCCCGTGTACTTGGTTCAGGGGTGGATTTAAGGCAAGATCATGGGGGTAGGCGAACACACCGGGGAGTCTAGAGAGTATGGAATACCCCTAGCTTAGAGAGAGAGAGAGGGGGGGGGGGAGGTCCGGGGTAGGATAATGTTGCTAAAACTAGGCCCAAATTAGTGAGTAATAGGACATTTGGGTTATTTTGTTGATATTTTGGAGTAAAAATAAATGTTACCGATCACGGTGGCCGAGAGCAGTAACGCGATAGCTCGTGTCTCGCTGGCATCGGGAGAGTGTGGGTTTGAATCCCACTTCAGCCGTCCAGAAAATGGTTGTCGTGGTTTCCTATTTTCACGACCAGGCAATTGCCGTGCCGGTTCCTTTCAATAGGTCCACGACCTACCAACTTCCCTCCAAAATGCCTTCCCTGGTCCTTTCTTAATTAGACCCAAGTTAGCGGTCGCCTGTCACCATCCCCAGTTGTATCTGCTGACAAAGTGCGTTCTGCTCCCAGACACCATCCTTGCGATGGTAAAGGAATGATCCCTCGCAGAGTCCGTTTTGTGACTTGGGAAAAATTTGCGTGATATTAGCCATTTTAAGTCAAATATTTATTGTATTCCAATTTATTTTAGTTTTGGTATTTCTACTATTTACTGTCATAGCCAACGCGTGGTTTAAAACCATTTTTAGAGAACTGTCAAAAATGTGTAGTATTCTTCCAAATATAGGCTACAGACATTTTCATTTCAGACTGTTTTACCTTTCAGCGTCCAGGCCAATCTGCAAGCCTCTGTTTGCGAACAAGTCGCCACTGTGATTCCCTATTGGCAGTTAGCACTGCGGCTCCATCTGCTTCTACATCTCTGACTTTGAAATCGTTCAACACTGAAACTAACCATCGCCTCATAGCTCTCTCTACCTCTGCTTCTGTTATCCTCTACAGCCGAACACTCAAAATAGTAGGTTATCGAAAAATGTGCATTTTGATATAGAGTATTTAAGTGTGAAAGAATTTGTCTAAAGCCACTGTTTTCGTCATGATTTTAATGTATAACAGCAAGATGAATCGTTCACTCCTTAAATCCACCCCTGGCTTGGTGCGTGTGGAAACTGATGAGATATGTCGTTATGATGGCTGTACCGTTGCCAGGATTTTGGTAGGAGGCGGCTGTGGCCTTGAGATATGTACGAGTGAAAGTGGGAAACCACGAAAGACCATTTCTAGGATGGTTGGGGTTGGAATCGAACCACCTGTTCTCATTTCTGCCTCTTGGGGGTTGAGTGAATCCCAACCCTCAGACCAGAATTACATTTCTTGGTAGAGCAGAGAATCGAACACGGACCTCCGCAGTAACAGCCCCAGAATACTAGCCACTACGCCACGAGGTGGACCTTTAGAAATCTAAGTGAATGGAACTTACTTTCAAGTAAAATTCTTCCTGGCAGACCAAGGTTGGGAAACAATAGACTATGTCAAGGTAGTTTACACTATAATTATTTTATTGATTGAGGCTGAATGTTCCCTTTCCAGAAGAGATTTTCACTTTGAGATACAGGCTCTTCTTTAATTGCATTATTACATTGGTTATGAATGAATGCGCTTCTCATGTTTGGACATGTCTAATGATGTGACAATGTATAATTGAGATCCTTCGAAAATGGATCAATGTTTATTTGTTTTCGTAAAATTTAAGACTTGGTCAAGAACGGGGGGAGAGAGAAGGTAGCGTAATGATGAAATGTACGGGGAGAGAGAGAAGGTAGCGTAATGATGAAATGTACTCTGTACGTTGCCAAAATGAACTAGGAGGGCGAGGGGATTTGAAGGCCATTTACCTAGAAGCAGTTTCAAGTAGGCAGTGTTCAGGCATTAAACGACGATTTTTTAATGTTTAAGGACATAGCCCTTGCAGAGGGAGGATGACGCACTGGCTTTACCCGGTCGAGGTTCGAATTCCGGTGACAGCACGCTAAATATTTAACATGGAAGATTACGTGGCGTTAGGAAGGGAATCCGACCTTATATCCCCGGCCAAAACAATTGGCTAGTGACCTCAATTTATTGGGATAAACTCTCCAAAATTATAGCGATAAAGTGTGTTTCTTCGAAGTTATGTAAATGCTCTCCAATACATATAATAATAATAATAATAATTCAACTTTCACGAGAGGTTGAGGCATGGAGAAAAAGGGGGGGGGGGATGTAAGGGGTAAATGGTGCGGTATACCAAGAACGGTGACCACCAGTCGCCACTGCCGCCCACCCTTCATGGGTGGGAGTGAAATTAGCTTTACCGGTGTTATTACAGTTCGCTACTCCTGTTGGGGTCCGGGCACGGACACCAAGAGCCAGCTCGGTGTTCCTTGGCGAAACCCACACAAGATACGGCATAAACCTAGAAAAATTGCTGAGTTTTAATTCACTGGTCGTGAAAGCCAATATACCAATATATTTTGTGTTATGCGTCAGACCCTTCAAAAAAGAATATTATATTCTTTCTCTTTCTTTGCGTCCTGTAGGTCCTGATGTAGGTATCATTCACATAAATCTGGATCGAATTCTGTACTTTTCTCAAAATTAGCTTTTACGAGATGCATAAATAGCTACATATTGCAGTCGTAGCTTCAAGTGTAGCTTATTACCGGAACAGTGCCTAGCAGTTGGATTTAAATATTATTCGTAAAGTAAATTTAATATAGTTTATCGGAGAATTCGAAATTTAGCTCGATGCTGCCCGATACGTTACTTATCTCTCAATTCCCATTATAATGGCTTGCTCCTCGTACCCGTCATTGATGGGTTTGCGTTCTAAGGGCTACTCGAAGGCAAAGACTTGCAAGAACGATTATGATAATAAATTACAATTCTAAAAATAAAATGTTGAAATTAACGATAAACGATGGTTTTAGAAGAGTGCATATAAAATGTAGCCCCCTATGCTTGATATGAGCATTAGCTTCAATCTTGTCTGGTTTCAGGTGTACATACAGATGCAGGAAGCCTCATAACATTGTTGCCCAAATCCATCCTTTCCCACCCATTGCAGGTATGGATCCAACAATCCTGGAATAGTTTGAATTGTTCCACCTCGTTTATTAAAATCTAATACCAGCAATTGCAGACTTACAGAACTCATAGTAATGGCTCCCACTATGACCGGGATGAAGATGCCCGTGGTAGAGCCTATGCAGTCCGCAATGCTTGAAAGGACATCTGTGAAAAATGAATAATCAAACTGCATTTCATTACTAAGCAAATAGGTGCCAGAAGTTGAGAATCAGAAATTATTGCAGTTCTACATGCTTAAATCTAAGTCCTGGATTTTGTATAGTACCCATATTTCTATTTGCATTATCCCACGTTTGAATGAAACAAAGTTACATGACAGTTGTTATAATGTAGATGGTGCTATAGAAGTAGGCTATAGTAATAAAGTTAATGTAACCGGAAGGTAATCTGTGGAACCTATAACGTCCAAATGAAGTTGCAAATGTTAATTTGAATAAACTTTTAGTTAACTTTATCTGATAAGAACTTCCATTAGCGGCAATTGTTGTGAACATTAAAAGAAAGCTTTTCAGCCGGTCAACACTAATTGTGTCCAATCACATTAGACGCGTATCAATTTAAACATCTAACCTGAAAGAAATATTAAGTTACATGAGAGATTTATCACAAAATAACACGCTTTTATGTACAAACAAGTAGTTCCGTGAAGAACTATACAGCCTATTTTCATATATCCTATTTATGTTAATCGCCTCTATCAACATACAAAATTTCAATTTGATTGCTGTAATAGATGCGCAGATATTGAGAACCGTCTTAATATTTCGGATGGTCGCCATGTTGGATTTTTATATAAATGTAGAACTTACAGTCCTGCACTATTACATGAAGACTAATGTGTAGGTGTAGTATTCAAACTTCAATTGCATGATTAGGACACAAGATATGAAAATCAGATTTTAAAATTTCACACAGCTGCCATCTTGTGGTTATGAAAGCAATTGAAATCAATTAGATTCCAGTGAATGAAAACTTGTATAAGCATTTACCGTACCAAGTTTTACTGCGCTCGGATGGTTAAATCGCGAGAAACGTCCATTTCAATATTTATATTTCACGTCACCCACATGTTGGATTTGTGCTCACCATGTTATCGAAAGTCCCAAAGGTGAATTTACGTTCATAGCCTCTATCAACATACAAAATTTCAGTTTGATTCCTATCTTAGATTAGTAGATATTATGAACCGTCTAAATATTTCGGTTGGTCGCCATATTGGATTTTTATATATGTAGGCCATAGAGTTATGTACTATTAGATGGGGCCGATAACCTAGACGTTAGGCCCCTTAAGACAACAAAAACTATTAGATGACGATTTCTGCGTAAGTTCATTATTCAAACGTTCACTTCGATCGCATGATTAATACACAAGAAATAAAAACTTAATTTTTAAATTGTGCACAGCCGCCATCTTGAGGTTATGTGAACAATTGAACTAAATTAGATGCCAGTGCATTACAATGTGTATATACATTTACTGTACCATATTTCACTGCGCTCAGATGGTTAAATCGCGAGAAAAGTTTATTAAAATGTTTCACCTTCGCTTGGCCGCCATGTTCGTTTTGTATTTTACAGGTTTTTACAAGTCTCATAGCTGAACTACTATTGGTGCCCTTTATCACCGTACAAAATTTCAGGGTGATATCAGTAATAGTTTCGGAAATATAGAATGCCGGTGAAATATTTCGCACAGCCGCCATCTTGAGATTATGTAAAAAAAATGAAATAAATTAGATGCCAGTGCATTACAATGTGTTTAAACATTTGCTGTACCGAGTTTCATTGCGTTTGGATGGTTAAATCGCGAGAAAAGTCTATTTAAAAGTATAAATTTCGCTTGGCCGCCATGTTCGCTTTGTTGTTAATCAGTTTTTGAAAGTCTCGTAGGTGACCTTATAGTAGTACCCTTTATCACCGTACAAAATTATAGGGTGATATCAGTAATAGTTTCGGAGATATAGAATGCCGCTGAAATAATTCGCACAGCCGCCATCTTGAGATTAAGTAAACAATTGAACTAAATTAGATGCCAGTGCATTACAATGTGCATGAACATTCGCTGTACCAAGTTTCATTGCGTTTGGATGGTTAAATCGCGAGAAAAGTCTATTTAAAATTTTCAACTTCGCTTGACCGCCATGTTAGTTTTGTAGTCAACAGGTTTTTGAAAGTCTCGTAAGTAAACTTCTAGTAGTGCCCTTTATCACCGTACAAAATTTCAGGGTGATATCAGTAATAGTTTCGGAAATATAGAATGCCGGTGAACTATTTCGCACAGCCGCCATGTTGGATTGATGAGACGTAATAAAATTTGAATGGCACGGTCGGAGCCGGCCAAAATAGTACTATGACCTTACTGAGTTTCATTAAAATCGCGCCAGCCGTTTAGAAGTTATTAGGGGGACACACACGCGGACAAAAGGTGATCCGATTAGCCTATCTTTTCATAAAATGAAAATAGGCTAAAAATGGGGGGTTTACTTAATTGGATAACATGTTTCGATCGCCACGCGATCATCAGATTCTGCGTACTTGGGCTTAAATAAGGTACCATGTTTATGCATTTCACGTATATATTGTACTCGATCCTGTCGGAGAATGCTTGATCATAACCTGGCTTTGCTACTGCGGTTTCGAGGCGTGTACCGTTCAACCCACAATATGATCTCACATTCAGATATGAGAGCACTGATGGATCAACAAGACTACACAAATAACTAACATATTACAATTAATATTAATTTATTATCTTAAAGGAATACCCAGAGAATTACATGTACAATCACAAATACAAATGTTTGGAGTCAGTCCAAAACAAAAAAACATCATAAAATCACTAAAAATCTATACACTAAAATTATCTTGCTTAAATTCCTTGATCTAATATTCCTTGTTTAATATCAACACTAAAATTATTTCATATAGTTTTGTTTATATTTATTTAGACACCAAGCGGGCCTATCACTTTGTAAAAATCATCTCAGGCTTGCGGACATTTATCTTATATCATTATCATCCCTTCAGGGCTTTTGCTTTTGTCTATACTTTCATTTCTTTGCATTACATTTAATTATTTAAACTACACAACTTTCTTCCGTATTAAGCCTTAGGTGTTTACATTTGAACACAACACTTGAACATTTTATACTTTTGCCTGTCATGACTCGAACCCACACCCTTCAACTTATCTCATCATGCTCTAAGGTGGTTCATTAATGATGTGTCATGTGCTATTATCACTATTCTTTATTTGGTTCTTTTCCAAAACTCAATTATTCATTTACCCGTCTCGTTATACTTAATCTTTGAGATAGAAACCGATTACATTCTCAACATCTTTATCCTTGACTATTACTGTCAAATATATGGAATTACTTCAAACTTGGGATGGGGACATTTGTCTAAAACACATCAATACAAATATTCACTTTATTATTCTATTAGCACCTTTATTAAACAAATTTGCTCATTGTCGGTTAATGGCCACTACCTGTTCAGATCTTCAACACCTCTGCTTACAATGCTTCTATTGTTAACGATCCCTGCAGTCTCGTAAGAGCTGACAAGGCCGTTCCGTCCCCCTCTCGAAAAGCTATTAGTTAAGATATATGACCTCCGTCCAGACTCCATTCATCCAACCTTCGCAACTTTCAGCTGTTTACCCTCTTCTCGTTATACAAGCGTATGAATGTCCAAGCTTCCTCACATTATTTCAACATATTCCCTCACTTTATTATATCATTCATTTCATGCTCCTCATAACCAATGCATTTATTCTGAGATCACGACGATTCAATACTTTTTAATGCGGACATTTTGAGATCTCCATCATGCCAAAATTCCGTCTTACATTTATTATTTCACACACTTACTGGTCGGATAAACAATGCTGGCCAATTTAGGATAGGTTATATGACGTTAGGCTCGGTGACAAAAATTAGCCTCCCCAGTCATATCATATCTCTTAGAAACTTCTTTATTCCTTCCAGACTCACATGATACAAAATTCGGCAACGCCTTGAAACTGGAGATCTCCATCATTCCCAGCAGGACTTATACTGCACTTTACCATAATACAATTCTGCTGACTTGCAAAGACCCTTTGACCCTTCCATGGGAGCAACCCTTAATACGACGACGATGTTCCGACAATATATACCTTTTTTGATCTCCCGAATATGCATGTTATGGGACAAATACATTTCCCTAGCTTGATGCTACTTATTATTCATTATTTATTGGCCCTTTTTGGCAATACAACATTATTATAACTCGGACTTTCATCGCACATTCATTTATCCTCAGATAACTCAACTTTAGTCATGTCGCGGCATTACGTACTGGTCTTCAATTCGACGTTTTCCCTTTTACATGGCTTATAGCTTATAGCTTGTGTTCTCTCCAGTTGATTCTGTAAATACGGATTATACTTGGGCATCATTCAACAACTGCGTAACTAGTATAGCTTAATCTGAGCTTGGTGTAACACAGCCCGGCACACGTAGAATTGATAAACAGACGTGGTTGTGGACAGACAAGGTACAGGAAATGGTGCATGAAAAAAAGCAGCTTTTAAACAGTTGCGAACATCACCGACTGAGGAGAATCTTCTGAAATACAAAGCCACCAAGAAGAGGCAAAAAGAGCAGTTGCTGAGGCTAAAGTAGAACACTACAAACATTTATATGATCAACTGGCAACTAAAGACGGAGACAAAATTATCTACCGACTAGCCCGAACACGGTGTAGAGCAGGTAAGGATATAGAACACTATATGTGTGTGAAGGATAAGAATGGTCGACGACTTCACGATAGCAAGATGATTCTGCACCGTTGGCGAGAGTATTTTAGTGAAGTATTCAACACTGAATTCCCTCACCCACAAATACCAGACAACAATGTTACAGCTGGACCAGTACCTTGTATCACTGAAGATGAAGTCAAAGTTGCCATTCGTAGCATGAGAAATGGCAAGGCCCCAGGGCTAGATTACCTTCCTGCAGACATCTGGAAAATTGAGGAACTTACTGACAACGCGACCACCTGGCTGACAGAGTTCTTCAATTCAATTATTCTCTGTGGTCGAATACCTACAGATTGGTCAACTAGTATCACAGTACCTATCTTTAAAGGTAAGGGTGACCCAGCTGAAAGTACCAATTACCGTCCAATTAGACTTCTCTCCCACACTATGAAAATATTCGAACGTATCCTAGACAATAGGCTGAGGAACATCGTACAGCTCTCAGCAAATCAATGTGGGATTGTCAAGGGATGTGGCACGATAGACGCAATCTTTGCTGTGCGCCAGCTGATGGAGAAATTCCGAGAGAAGAGGAGGCCACTACATCTTGCTTTCCTTGACCTCGAGAAGGCATTTGATCGAGTACCACACCAGATGATTTGGTACGCTCTCCGAGATCATCAAGTTCCAGAAATCTATATAAACTGGATAAAAATGCTGTACAACAACACCAAAAGCCACGTGCGATGCCCTGCAGGACTGACTGACAGCTTCCCTGTGACAGTTGGGGTTCATCAAGGCTCAGCTCTGTCTCCCCTGCTCTTTGATATCGTCATGAATTCCATAACGCGAGACCTGCAGAAGTGTGTCCCATGGACATTGCTATACGCTGATGATGTGATGCTTGCGGCAGACTCCAGGAAGGATCTTGAAACCCAAGTGCAGACATGGCATGATCGTCTGCAAGGATTTGGTCTTCGTTTGAACATCCACAAGACTGAATGCCTCGAAACGATTCCATCCCCTGGAACTATAGGTATTAATGGAGCTCCTCTTACCAAGGTAAATACATTCCGATACCTAGGCTCACGATTGAATGGCGACAGCTCTGTGAATGAAGATGTGCGAGCACGAATCAATGCGACTTGGATGCGATTCAGAGATGTCACCGGTGTTCTTTGTGATAAGAAGATGCATATCCGCCTAAAATCAAAAATATACCGCACAATGGTGAGACCAGTTGCATTATATGGTACTATCCCCGAATTCGCATAAAGAGATACCAGGAACTGATATGAAAGGCAGCCTTAGAAAAGGGAGCATTTACTTAATATTGGAATAATGAATTTTGGAACAGGTCCATTACACAAGCTTTATGTCACGAAGTATTGCCCAACAAGAAGCTTGTTAGCTGAATGTAATCTCCCCCTAGAAAGGGCGGATTTGATTGGATCATCCATACGAGATAGACCACAGCCGGTACTTGAAGAAAGGGAATGGGATTGGAAGATCCGGTGAGCGAAGTTAGAAATGGAATGTTTTATTTTTTCTAGTAGGCTATTTAATGCATTTGGAAGCATTGACCTTGGGAAATAAATTGAAGAAATTAATTAAGATATAATCAGGAAATGTCTTCTGTTGATATTAACGCCCGAAGTCTGTATGAGGATATTCATGTCCGAGTTTGGGTTGGCAGCATTGAGGAAGGGGCAGGTGGTTCGAGAAGGCGAGAGAAGGATGACGTCAGAGTGTGTCAGGTGACGTGAGGGAGAGTCTACTAAGTCAGAGAGAGGGGAGCAGAGCGCTGCGGAAACGCGTTACGGCAGTGGTTGTTCGTGTGTGATGATTAAGGAAGTGATATGAACGTGTGAAACATCGTGTCTAAATGTGCTAATGTATTGTGAAGCACGAAAGTCTGTGTGATTTTGAGTGGGTTTTGGAATATTCCACGGTAAAGACCGGTGGCATGAGGAGACAATGAATTTTCAGTCAGCACTGTGTAACGTATTCGTGGAGAAAAGGGAATTGTGAATATACTTCTTGAAAAGTACTGAACGTGTATGTTTGTAAGGAAACACCTTGAGACACGTTACTTCGGAACGATATGTTCGAGGAGGAAGTGGTAAGCAATAAAATGGAGAACATTATGGACACGTGGCCGGAAGGAGAATGTGATTTGTTAGAGGAAGTCATGGTATATTGTTAAATTATGCTGAGGGAAATGTGGCCTACATCATGAAAGCGAGAATTCCTTCGAGTGGAGTCACTTAGAACGATGTGCGGAAAAGCAAAGTTCACGCAGCCACTTCAAAAATGCACAATCTACTAGAGAACATTATGATTTTTGGCCAACACAATTATGGAAGGAGACTACACGATTTTCTGGAGGGACGAGAAGAAGAAAACGCCGGGACGAAGACCAGGGATCGAACGAGGTGTCTGTCAGGGGGCGAACCGAACGCCGTGGCAATCAGGCCCTCTCAAGTACTCGGATGGCCGATAGCAGGGAACGAGCAGTTTCTAGGCGGACTAGGGAAGAAGGCTCGTGGTTTGAAGCGAGGCTACCCAGATGTCAGCCGAGTGAAATGGAAACCAGCAACTGTTCTGAACGTGAATGGCTCTTCACATTGTTCGTCTCCGATTCAGCTGAATGTAAGACAAGCCTTTCAATATTTGTAGCCCCAGTTCGTAGTTCTGTGTTCTTGTAGATGCTTTGTGTGATCATTTTATTTCAGTAGATTTTTTTTTTTGCATTTTCTTATTTCCGCCCTGTTGCCACTTCGCAGCTTCAGAGGAGTTAGTTTTTGAAAAATTGCTTTCGAAAATTAGATTTTCTTAGATGTTGAATTTTGAATTTTGGGATTTAGCTATTTGATCTTCGATGATTCTTTTCATATTGTGTTGTTGCACAATTATCTGACTTTACCATTTGAATAATTTTTTTTTTTTTTTTTTTTTTTTTTTGGATTTTGAAAATTTCACTCTGAAAATTTATTCCATTTTGATATTGGAATTTGAATTAAATCTTTCCTCGGATTTTCAGAAAATCCCGATCAATTTTGGATTTTGAGAAATTTGAGACTTCAATCCTGACTTGAGATTTTCCAAAAATATTTTTTTTCTTCCTTTGGAAGTATAATTAATTTTCAGTTTTGACTTTTAGAAAATGTCTCGTTGATTTAAAGTTGGTTGCTACTCTGATCGTTCAGATGAAGAGTTCTTTCGAAAACAATTTTGAATTATAAAATGTAATGATGATTCGAGTGATGTTCTCGACTGTTGTTATAGAGATGATGATGATAATTGTTGTTTTAAGGGGCCTAACATCTAGGTTATCGACCCCTGTTGTTATAGAGTGACACAGTGTATATACATAATTATTTATTTAAATGTTTAATGAATATAGTGCACACATAAGTGGAAAATGTTTTTGACTTGACACTCACAATCAATGTAACTTGAAACGGATTATAGTTAGAAATATATCGTGCTTAGTTAACACGCACTAGGAGATTGTCATTCGATCTGTAACTGCTATCGCTTTTGAAGCGTATTTAAAATTAGTATCAACGTCATTGAATTACTTATGACTTGAGGGAGAGATGGCCATTTTTTTGGTAGTGTTGGATGGTGGTGTTTACATTGAAGAGGTGTGCGATAATACCAATTGTTTTTTTTTTTTTGGTATTTCGAAGGTCGACCCCTGTAAGTGATGTTATGTCCTGGGAACCTTTCCTCTGTCAATGGTTGTTGTTGTTATTTGGGCTGCGTTTAGTGTGTGTTTTGGATTGCAGTCTTGTTAGTCAGCTTTGAGCTGTCATTGCCGTTCGTTGGAACGTTGAGTTATTTGGGTTTGTGGAGTTTATTTCGACTGCTGTTAGATTATTTTTACTGTCTTTGATGACAGTATTTCTTTCTATTCGTATTGTAGGACCATTTTGGTTGTGTTTGATGTTTTCTGGTAGGCTGTCGCGTTCATGCAGATCAGCTGGGTTGGCGATACCGGGGGCTCCAAAAGTTTAGTATTCAAGACGTTGATATTAATTCAGTTTATGATTATTGTTATTGTTTTTGAAGATTGGATAAAAACAGGGGTTCAGTGGATAGCATTCTCATCTTCATTGGTCGGAATGCTAAACCATAGTTTGCCCGATAACCTCGATGTTGATCACCGTCAGTTAATGTTGATGAATCATAGGTCTATATAGATTAGTGGAGGAACATTGGTGTAGATAGTGTTCTAGAATGACAGGTATATGGTAATATTAGGTATTTCTTAAATTTTGTAATTTGAATTAAAATATATTTCGGTAATCCAATAAAGAATAAAACTCAGGATCTATGTATAGAGTAATATATTGATACTGTAAATAGTGAGAGGCCGTCACTATTTAATTCTATTAAGGGGGTTGTTTTTTCTTTCTCTTCATAAATATTTTTTTATTGATCCTGATAGAAAAGGCATTGCGATATGTTGCCATTTTATTTATTGTTGATCTTTAAGTCGTTATTTTTGTAATTTAGCTGACGTTATGTCAGAGTGTGTGCCATAAAAATCAATTGTAATGTCATTCAGTTATGGATCTTCGATTTAATTATATCCATTTTTTCGGTGTCTTCCCTTTTTTTAATACAATTTGGGCACGCATTTGAGTATGCTTATACCATTTTCAATATGCTCTTGCGTTGTGTTTTATAGATAGTGGGAGGATAGGAACATGCCATGGTTATTATAGCGGCTTGAACCATTTTATCCATTCCTTTGTCCCTGTTACGCCCGTGTGAATGAGAGTCTTGCGCTCAGGTGTGAGTTGTCGCTGATCCTGTGGAGGATTAACCATTGCGTGTTGATAATATCGCCTGATATGTGTCCACGATTTGCAGAGTGTGTGATGCCGGATATTACGGTAAATATTATTAGCCGGGGTACTGCCGTTGGTATTTGATCCGCTGCCATCTTGGATTGTGGCATTCACGATACTGCTGAAATCGGGTACAGTACCGAGTGTTGGCCAGCACCTAGAAGTGCTGAGCACTCACTTCATGTCGTGGAAATACGGATGCTGCGAAGATCATTAGACATTTCTCTGCTCGACCATATCCCCAACACAACGATTCGACATACAGCTGGCGTGGCTCCAATCAATGAGAAAATGCAGGAATGGAGACTCCGTTGGTATGGGCACGTTGTCCGTGCACCACGAAGTTCAGTCATCGGCTCGGCCTACCATCTAACGGTCGACGGCCAGAGACAGCGTGGGAGACCAAAATTGCGGTGGCTCGACACCATCAACGCCGATTTACGATCAAGAAACTTGAAATCACGCGAAGCATTAGATCGCAAGAAATGGCGTGCATTGATCCAAAAAGCGGACCCCGTTCCTACGGGATGACGCTAAGAAGAAGAAGAAGAAGAAGAAGAAGAAGAAGAAGATAGCTTACAAACTTCATAACATATCATTCAGGTGTTCGATTAATCACCATTTACTTTAATCCATTATATTTACGGTCTGAACAAACATTATTACTTTCATTTACATTTAAGGTATCCCAAAGAAACTTTAATTATTCAATTCTCGTAATTTGAGCTCATTATTATTATTAACCGTTGTTAATTATCACATTACTATTTAAGAAGTACAATTACTCAATATTACTCATTATTTTTGGAGTATAAAACTCAGCATTTATTATTATTATTATGGTGCGCATTTCATTATTACTTTTACAATTTATCATATGGCATAAAATACTTGCCAATAATATAATTATATTCTGTTTCTTCTCTTAGATTTCATTTTATCACTGTTAATTATTCATTTATACGGGTTTCATTTACTTTTACTTTGCACTTTGACATTATTACTTTACATTTGACAACATTATACTTGTGATTTTCAACACATTTTTTAACCATTATTCATTCATATTGTTACGTGCCACCCCCCTAGTGGCACTTTTGTTAACTGGATTACGGTGGGTTGAAGCACAACACAGATTGTTCCTTTAAATGAAATAATTAACTTTATTGCGGCCAGAAAGATACAACACTCATCAGCAAATACAAGCAATTATTACCTTACTCCAGTTTCCTCACGGCGAGAACACTCCTCTTTCACCTGCCAGTAAGCCGCAGAAGTTAATCCCTCGTAATGAGGTGGCCCCGTGCGTTGGTTGGAAATATCTGCACTCAACCTGTCACCGTACTACACACTGTTTCACAATGCACCACAATGACCTCTGTCGCACTAGGTAAGCGCACTCGCTCAAAACACAGGCAGTCCCCTGTATGCCTCTCACTCCCTCGCTGTCAAGAGAATCGGCTTCACTAGGGGTTTCGCAAGTCACCACACTTCTGTCGCTCAGGATAAACGCTCGCACTAGCTCATAAAAACACAACCACAACTGCTTGACAGGTCGCTCTTATATAGCAGGCCGGTGACTCAATAAATGCTTCTAGACCCATCCAGGGTTCACGGCTTCTGGAGGCTTCCTTCACTGGCTGAGTCACGAATATTCTGGACCATCCCTTTGTCCTAGTAGTCCTGTTGCATAAGGCGCACGCAATACTCTGAGGCAGAGCAGCCCAGCCCTGGGGCAGTTGTGACTCATGCGGCGAGCGATGAAACGAACTCACAGCCGTAACACCACCCCCTTCCTAAAAGGCTGATCGTCCCGATCAATCATTGGCCCGTCTGTGTCCCTCCGTAGGCTGCCAGGCGATCTCGATGTACGATCTTCATCTTCGCTCTCGGGCTCCCTGGATCCTGTAGACGACATCGTTGATCCGTTTCACGACTCGGTACGGGCCCTCCCAGGACTTCTGCAGTTTGGGTGACATGCCTTTCTTCCGTAATGGGTTGAAGAGCCAGACCAGGTGGTCCTCGTGGAATCCGCCGGCATCCGTCTGCTGGTCGTATCGGGTCTTCATTCGGTCGGTCTCGATCCGCAGTTTCCTCCTCGCGAACGAGTGCACGTCCTCCGGTTGGTCGACCAGTTCTTGACAATACTGGCTTACCGGGACCGGATCATTCCCAGGTCGGCCGAAGGCCAGATCGACAGGTAGACGGAGCTCCCTCCCAAACATGGCCCGGGCTGGTGTGCACCCGGTGGCTTCATGCACGGCGGCGCGGTAGGCCAGGAGAAATAGTGGAAGATGTTTGTCCCAATCCCTCTGGTGCTCGCTGACGACTATTCGGAGATGGTTCTCGATGGTGCGATTGAATCGCTCTACCATCCCGTCGGACTGAGGGTGTAGTGGCGTTGTCCTTGTCTTCCGGATTCCCAGCAGCTGGCATAGGTTCTGGAACACCTTCGACTCGAAGTTCCTCCCTTGGTCGGAGTGCAGCTCCGGCTGATGAATTCCTTCACCAGGGTCTCTGCGATCGTCGCGGCTTCTTGGTTAGGGAGCGCATACGCCTCCAGCCATTTGGTGAAGTAGTCGCTGACGACCAATATGTAGCGGTTCCCTGCCTCGCTCAACGGGAATGGCCCAGCAACATCGATGGCCACTCTCTCCATGGGGCCGCCCACGTTGTAGGTCTTCAGTGGACCCCGTCGTCTTCGTCCTGGGCCCTTGCTGGCTTCGCAATCGTGGCACCTCGCGCAGTGGTTCTCCACGTCAGTTCGGCATCCGATCCAGTAGAACCGCTCTCTCAGCTTCTCCAGGGTCTTCGTTGTCCCTAGGTGTCCACCAGATGATCCTCCATGGTCTTCCTTCAGGACTTCCTCCGTCATAGCCTTTGGAACGACGACTTGCTCCCGAGATGTCTTCCCGTCGGTGCTCTCCCAGGCGCGGCAGATGAGGCCATCCCTTACAATCAGCGAGTCCCACTGCGCCCAGTAGGACTTAAACTTTGGGCTGCAGTCACTCACAATGTTCCACCCGGGTCTGGGGACACAGGCCCTCTTCCATTCGGCTATTAGTCTCAGGTCATCATCTTCTGCTTGTGCTCGCGTGAATTATTCGTGGCTCCAGCCCCCTTGAAGTTCCACGGTAGTCCTTTGGCACTGTATCCCGATGTTCTCCTCCCTTCGGGCACAGAAGGTGCAGTCTTCGGGGCACGGTCTTCGTGACAGGGCGTCGGCGTTAGAATGCAGTTGGCCTTTCCTGTGCTGAATCTCAAAGTTGTACTGTTGAAGCCTCTCTAACCACCGCGCGAGTTGACCCTCAGGCTGCTTGAAGTTCAGGAGCCACCGCAGGGATGCATGGTCGGTCCTGATGAGAAATTCTTGCCCGTACAGGTACTTGTGGAAGTGTTCAATGGTCTTCACGATGGCGAGCAGCTCCTTCCTGGTGACGCAGTAGTTCCTTTCTGGCTTTGACAAGGCCTTGATGAAGTAGACCACTACTCTCTCCTCGCCGTCCACTACTTGCGACAGGATCCCCCTATGCCAAAGTCGCTGGCATCGGTATCGACGATGAACCTTGTTCCAGGTCTGGGGTAGGCCAGAATAGGCGCGGTGCACAGAGCCTGCTTGAGTTGTTCGAAGGCACTGTGGCATTCTGCTGTCCACGTGAAGAGTTGGTCCTTCTCAGTCAGTCGGTGTAAAGGTTTGGCGATGTCGGCGAATCCCCTCACGAAGAGACGGTAATAAGTGCAGAGTCCCAGGAAGCTTCGTAGTTGGGACTTGTCCTTCGGAACTGGCCACTCCCTCACAGCTGCGGTCTTCTCTGGGTCGGTGCGCACCCCTTCTTCGGAGACGATATGCCCAAGGTACTGGACCTGCTTCTGGAAGAGCTGACACTTCTTGGGGCCCAACTTCAGCTGGGCAGCCCGTAGCTTCATCAAGATCTCCTTCAGGTTGCTGTAGTGCTCCTCGAAGCTTCTTCCTAGAACGATGACGTCGTCTAGGTAGACCAGGCAGGTCTTCCAGTGTAGTCCCCTCAGAATGGACTCCATTAGCCTTTCGAAGGTCGCAGGGGCGTTGCACAGACCGAATGGCATGACGGTGAACTGTCAGAGCCCGCTGCCCACAGAGAACGCCGTTTTCTCGCGGTCCTTAGGGTGGACTTCCACATGCCAGTAGCCACTCTTCAAATCCAAGGTGGAGAACCATCTTGATCCTGATATGGTGTCCAGCGTGTCGTCGATCCGGGGTAGAGGGTAGATGTCCTTCTTCGTGACGTCGTTCACCCGCCTGTAGTCCACGCAGAACCTGGTGGAACCGTCCTTCTTCTTCACAAGCACGACCGGAGAACTCCAAGGACTATGTGATGGCTCGATCATCCCTTGCTCCTTCATCTCTTCTACCATCCGGTCGACTTCGGCTTGCTTGGCGAGCGGGACACGTCGGAATGGGGCCCTAATCGGTGCGCTGTCCCCAACGTCGATTCTGTGCTGGACCAAGCTTGTCCTGCCGAAGTCTTTGCTCCCCACGGAGAAGACATCCTGGAATTCGTGTAGCAGGTCCCGAAGTTGGCGTGATTGTTCCTCGTCTAAATGGTCCTGGGATCCTTGGTACAGCTTCTGTAGTTCTACTGGCAGGGCGCGTCTTCTTCGGTTGTCCGTCTGCAGGTGTCCGTCACTCGTGTCTGTGATGCGGGCAATCCAGATAACGGGCTCGCAGACTCCGAGGTTGGTGTCCCGGTGAACCGTAATATCGTAGTCGTTCAGGTTTGACAGGCGGCGACGGCCTCGTGTGCTGGTTGCAAAGCAAGTTCCTCACTTCCGAAGTGCAGAGTGTTGGTACTCAGATCCAAGATGATGTTGTTCTGGTCCAGGAAGTCCATTCCGATGATCACTTCATTTGATACGTCAGCCACAAGCACTGGATGCTTTATCGTCCGTCGACCAATGACGAACTCCAGTTATGCTTCGCCATGTACCGGTGCGGTCTCTCCGGTCGCGTTATTAGATGGAGGTTCTTTTGTGTGGGTTGCACTCTCCACTTCGGGATCACAGTGGGGTTGACGATGGTCCTCGATGCTCCCGTGTCGATTAGCATGGGCCAGCTCGCTCCGTTGACGACTCCGTCGACCATCAGGCTGCTATTGTCCCTCCGTAACTTCGTCACACGCACTTGGACTGCCGGGGCTTGACGACTTTCACAAGCCAACCTTTGCCCCCCAAGGCTGGCTAATACTCGTTTTCCTGGGCCGCGCGGTTTCCCTACGACTGACTGTCCCGACGGAAACCTTTGGCGGCGGCGATCACCGCAGTCCTTGCTCAGGTGGCCTCTCTTACGGCAGGTCCAACAGGTCGGTAGTCCTCTTCCGGGCCGCCTCTCCGGATGTCCTTCGGCTACGTTTTTGTTGGTGGTACTGCGACTCTTGAAGAACCGGCCTAGCGCCTCCATCAGTTCATCGGCCAGGGGCATGGTCTTGTCGGCTTTGGCTGGTTCGTCGATGTCCACCTGACGCACCCGCGCGCGCATTCTAGATACCTGCTTTGCCGTCTCGAACTCAAGTGCGTGGCTCAGCGCATCTGCCAGGGTCTTAATGCGCGCGAGTCGCAGCGCCTGTTGCGTGTCCGAGTCCCGTAGCCCGTCGGTGAAGGTCTGCGTCGCTATCTGCTCCAGAAAGTCGGCCGGCGCTGTTGGGTAGGCTAGCCTTACGAGACGTGCGATGTCCATCTCGAACTCCTGCAGGGTTTCCGCGTTCTTTTGTACCCGGGTCCGGAGCTGCATCTGGTAGGCCTGCTGAAGATGGCTATCTCCATATCGGGACTCCATATGGGTGATTAGTGAAGCGTAGTCCTGGGATCCAGTCGGGATGGCCTGAAGGACGTTAAGGGCGTCCCCTCTCAGCACTACAATGAGAGCTGCAGCCTTTTCCGTGCTGTTCCAGTTGTTTATGGAACAGGCTGCCTCGAACTGACGTAAGTAGGTGCTCCACGGGACCTTTCCGTCGAAGGTTGGGGGCGTCACGCTGCTATTTCCCGTTCCTGATATTCCCGGTGTAACGGTGGGCGGGAGTTGGCGCAGCTCGGCAACTTCCTCTTGTAGAGCGTTGAATCTCGCTTCCATCCCCGTCGGCGGGCGTTGGCTCAGCTCAGCAATTTCCTTTTGTAAAGCGTTGAATTTCTCTTCCACCCCCGTCAGTGGGCGTTGGCGCAGCTCTGCTACTTCCTCTTGTAAGGCGTTGAATTTCTCCTCCACCCCCATCAGCGGGCGTCTGCGCAGCTCGGCAACTTCCACTTGTAAGGCGTCGTACTTCTTTTCCACTGCCGTGACTTCCTCACGCAGACCCTGTTCGAATTGCCTTTGGCTTTCCTCTAATTTCGTCAGCAGACACTCTTCCAGATTTTTCTGGCCATCCAGAAATTTGGCGGTTAGGTCCTCTGCTAACTTATTCTGGCTGTGCTCCATCTTCCTCTGGCTGTCCTCTAATTTCGCAGTTAGGTCATCGGTTAAATTCTTCTGGCCGTCTTCTAGCTTCTTCTGGCCATCTTCTAGTTTGGCAGTTAGGTCCTTGGTTAAATTCTTCTGGCCGTCCTCCATCTTCTTCTGGCCGTCTTCCATCTTCTTCTGGCCAGCCTCCATTTTGGTTTCCATGCCACTTAACTTTTCTAGCAATGCTGCCAATTGCACCTCTATTTTAGTTGTTTGTCTTGTAAAGGGCATGCACTCACAGGAAAATTAGAGAAAATGACCTGCTCGAGTTATGAAGCCAGGACCTTCAGGTGTTGTGTTTGTGCTTGGGTTCGTAATCCGGCTTCTGACACCAGTTGTTACGTGCCGCCCCCCTAGTGGCACTTTTGTTACCTGGATTACGGTGGGTTGAAGCACAACACAGATTGTTCCTTTAAATGAAATAATTAATTTTATTGCGGCCAGAAAGATACAACACCCATCAGCAAATACAAGCAATTATTACCTTAAGATGGTATATTGGCTTTCACGGCCGGTGAATTAAAACTCAGCAATTCTTCTAGGTTTGTGCCGTGTCTTGTGTGGGGTTTCGCCCAGGACACCAAGCTAGGCTCATCGGCGGGCTCTTGGTGTCCCCGCCCGGACCCCCACAGGAGTGACGAACTGCGCGCCACCTCCCTTTATATAAGGTGCAACTGCACCACTTGACTACGAGAACTAAAAGTTCAAGCAGCCTTAACCTCCCTATGAAGGCTTCCAAAAAGATGGTATATTGGCTTTCACGGCCGGTGAATTAAAACTCAGCAATTCTTCTAGGTTTGTGCCGTGTCTTGTGTGGGGTTTCGCCCAGGACACCAAGCTAGGCTCATCGGCGGGCTCTTGGTGTCCCCGCCCGGACCCCCACAGGAGTGACGAACTGCGCGCCACCTCCCTTTATATAAGGTGCAACTGCACCACTTGACTACGAGAACTAAAAGTTCAAGCAGCCTTAACCTCCCTATGAAGGCTTCCAAAAAGATGGTATATTGGCTTTCACGGCCGGTGAATTAAAACTCAGCAATTCTTCTAGGTTTGTGCCGTGTCTTGTGTGGGGTTTCGCCCAGGACACCAAGCTAGGCTCATCGGCGGGCTCTTGGTGTCCCCGCCCGGACCCCCACAGGAGTGACGAACTGCGCGCCACCTCCCTTTATATAAGGTGCAACTGCACCACTTGACTACGAGAACTAAAAGTTCAAGCAGCCTTAACCTCCCTATGAAGGCTTCCAAAAAGATGGTATATTGGCTTTCACGGCCGGTGAATTAAAACTCAGCAATTCTTCTAGGTTTGTGCCGTGTCTTGTGTGGGGTTTCGCCCAGGACACCAAGCTAGGCTCATCGGCGGGCTCTTGGTGTGGGGGTCCGGGCGGGGACACCAAGAGCCCGCCGATGAGCCTAGCTTGGTGTCCTGGGCGAAACCCCACACAAGACACGGCACAAACCTAGAAGAATTGCTGAGTTTTAATTCACCGGCCGTGAAAGCCAATATACCATCTTTTTGGAAGCCTTCATAGGGAGGTTAAGGCTGCTTGAACTTTTAGTTCTCGTAGTCAAGTGGTGCAGTTGCACCTTATATAAAGGGAGGTGGCGCGCAGTTCGTCACTCCTGTGGGGGTCCGGGCGGGGACACCAAGAGCCCGCCGATGAGCCTAGCTTGGTGTCCTGGGCGAAACCCCACACAAGACACGGCACAAACCTAGAAGAATTGCTGAGTTTTAATTATTACCTTACTCCAGTTTCCTCACGGCGAGAACACTTCCCCTTTCACCTGCCAGTAAGCCGCAGAAGGTAATCCCTCGTAATGAGGTGGCCCCGTGCGTTGGTTGGAAATATCTGCACTCAGCCTGTCACCGTACTACACACTGTTTCACAATGCACCACAATGACCTCTGTCGCACTAGGTAAGCGCACTCGCTTAAAACACAGGCAGTCCCCTGTATGCCTCTCACTCCCTCGCTGTCAAGAGAATCGGCTTCACTAGGGGTTTCGCAAGTCACCACACTTCTGTCGCTCAGGATAAACGCTCGCACTAGCTCATAAAAACACAACCACAACTGCTTGACAGGTCGCTCTTATATAGCAGGCCGGTGACTCAATAAATGCTTCTAGACCCATCCAGGGTTCACGGCTTCTGGAGGCTTCCTTCACTGGCTGAGTCACGAATATTCTGGACCATCCCTTTGTCCTAGTAGTCCTGTTGCATAAGGCGCACGCAATACTCTGAGGCAGAGCAGCCCAGCCCTGGGGCAGTTGTGACTCATGCGGCGAGCGATGAAACGAACTCACAGCCGTAACAATATAATAGTGCATTCACTTGATTATTTCTTACATTTCACAATTATTTATAGCACATGACACAACATTTTTAGGATAATAAAATTTCTTTACTCACCCTGTGTTACGTTCGGTTCATGACCATACTTCAGGATGACTACACCCATTCTGCTTGTTTAGTTACACATAATTACATTAACACTGATCATCTTCATTTTCTGATCATACAAATGGCACTGACACATTTTAAAATACATAATTACTCTGCTTTTTCTCACTAAAACACTTATCTTCTATATTTACACGTCACTTAATTCACACGGATCATATCTCAGCGTTTTGGCGATGAGTTCCACGACACTGACTATCCCTGATGCTATCTCTACTGTCTGCATCGGATGTGTGACTTCTCCTTTAATGTTTTTACCCCTACTTCTGGTAAGTCTTTCAAGATTAGTCTCTCTTGTTTAATATTATAGCGCGTGGCTTTAATTACTTCTGTCTGTTTGGTTTAGGCGAAAAATGCCCTTAATTTTTGCCGCCACTATCTCCTCCTATCGCGATTTTATAATCTTTATAACTTGGCTTCCAATTCGAAGTCCATAAACTTACTATTTTCCTGTTCCTAACAGAATTCTCTAAATATTATTTCTCTTCTTCGAACTCGCGTTCTCCTACGTTCTTTTCGTAAAATTCTGCGGTACGCAGTTGCAATATACTGTTCTGTAACGTCCCCTCGGGGAGTTAATGTCTTTGTGAACGCCTTTACTTTTGTCGTAACGCAACTTGTTCTACGCCCTATGGCTTTCGTAACTGGTCTCTTAACTTTGCGTTATTTCCTTTTGTAGTACGCTTGTTTAAAATGTTCTGCAGATTTGTATATCCGTTCAGAGTCTCGAACTCTGGATTATCAACGTGGTGCGACTTATTCTAGCTCGTAGCGTAAGTGCTCTTCTGCGTTCGAGTGTTCTTCCACGGAGCTCTAAGATCTGCTATACTTATAACGTAGCGCGCCTCCACTGAGGTCTAGATAAACTGATTACTGATGAACTGTGACTCTGAATACTCAGTCGAGTAGCACGATCTGCCTATAGCGGTCTCTGATGAACTTGTGATTCTGAATGCTCTGCCCTTAGGAGTCTCCAGTCGAACTGTGTTACTCTGGCTGAAGCCCAAGGCCTATATACTGTATTTGATTTGACGCGAAATGTAGTTTCTTTCGACTTCGGGAACTCAATTCCTGACTCCCTGTTCCGAGCCGGTTCTCACTTTATTTCCAGGTGTAAAACACTTCAATTGTAAGATTGCTTTTTAGCGGAACGAGATTCGATCACTGGTTAATTTTTAATTAATAAAAATCATTATTATTCACACTGAGGGGCCAACCTTATAACTCCTTGCCCTCTCATAGTACTGCGCCGGAATCCCCGATTACATAGTCTTCGTCAGCGTTTCCTCCTGTGCTTATATTACAGGGCCACAAACCTACTGACTCCGTCACTGGATTCGTTGTGGTCTCTTGGCTACCAACCTAGTGTTTTTATTAAGTCTTCAAGTTGAATGGCGGGGGTTTCCCTGCTTATATTGTTACGTGCCACCCCTAGTGGCACTTTTGTTAACTGGATTACGGTGGGTAGGAAGCACAACACCAATTACTGCTTAAAAAATAATTAACGTTATTACGGCCAGAAAGATACAGCCACTCATCAGCAAATGCAAACAATTATTACCTTACTCCAGTTTCCTCAAGTCGAGAATACTTCCCCTTTCACTTGTCAACAGACCACAGTTAATCCCTCGTAATGAGGTGGCCCCGTACGCTGGATGGAAATAGCTGCACTAGGTCTGTCATTCACTGTTTTGCAACTCACCACAATGACCTCTCTTCGCACCAAGTAAGCACACTCGCTCAAAACACAGGCAGTCCCCTGTAAGCTCCTCACTCCCTTCGCTGTCACGAGAATCGGCTTCACTAGTCGGTTTCGCAAGTCTCCACACTTCTGTCGCTCAGGATACGCGCTCGCACTCGCTCGTAAAACACAACAACAACCACTGCTTGACAGGTCGCACTTATATAGCAGGCCGGTGACTCAATAAATGCTTCTAGATCCATCCAGGGTTCACGGCTTCTCGAGGTTTCCATCGCTGGTCCAGTCACGAATATTCTGGACTATCCCTTTGTCCTAGTAGCCCTGTTGCATAAGGCGCACGCAATACAGGAGGCAGGGCACAGCCCAGCCCTGGGTCAGTTGTGACTCATGCGGCGAGCGATGACACAAACTCACAGCCGTAACAATATATTCCAATTTTTGCTAGCTGGCATATAGTGGGGCCTCCTCTAATGGGTGTCATTACCATTACCATAAAAAAGTAGTTTTCCCATGAATGTCACACTTGACTTGTAATAATTTCTGTTAGAACTGCTGCCTCACGGAATGTCAAGGGTCCATCTGGACTCTCCACTCTATTGCTTCTTGCTCTCTTTAATTGCTTCCTTAATGGCATTCGATATTAAACGTGCCAAACTAATTATGTTTCCTGTTAGATTTCTACTAAGCCACCTGCACGGTCTAGCTTGGTTGCTAAAGCCTGTTTTTCAAAGAATATCTTCTTAGTTAATCATGATTTCCTTTAGGAACCTCTGTCAACTTGTATTAAAAGGTTAAGGATTCGACTTGTGCAATGTCCACATGGGCACAATATACAATCTTTAAATTACTGTATAAAAGTTTGTAAATATCTCATGTAATTTTGCTTTCAGGTTAGGGTGTTTAAATGTTTTCCCGCCTAATATAGGTCTATTTGGGCACAATTTGTGTTGACCTACTGAAAATTGGCTTCTAATACTTCAATTTAAGGGCCTTTCAGTTCTACTTCAGTGAGCCCGATTATCTTATCTATATTGCTTATTACAGCATGTGTTGTTAATTTGGTTTCAATATTATAAAGCGATTGTAAAATTACTGTTTTTTATTTCAGGATCATTTTGGTTAATTTGAGAAGGGAGATGTTATAGTTGTTGCTTATTTTAGGGGCTACGACATCACGGTCATATAACCCTGTGTGTGGAATATGTGTGATGACCTGTACTAGTGTGTGTATTTTGTAAATTGGGAAGGAGGCGGCCGTAGTCCTAAGTTATTTATTTATTTATTTATTTATTTATTTATTTTATTTTATGTCTTCGGTAGTGGCGAAGTTAGGGCTCATGGCCCTCTCTTACACTTAACCACGGAATATGGTACCAGTACATAGCTTATGACAATTTCGAAAATACAAAAAATATTATGATGATAAATAAGGAGTAAATTAATTATGCTAATACTAATATTAGTAAAAAAGGCACATGAATAATGATAGTAATAATGATAACAATACAAATAATAATAATCACAATGTCACAGGCCTTTCTATAATATCCTAGATATAATCCTATCTCAGTCATACGTCCAATCATCCATCACCATTCACACGGGGCAATCAGCAGTATTCAACAGGTAATCTCGGCATGCGGCCTTAAATTTATTTATTGTTGTGGAATTTCTGATATCGGGAGGAGTTGAATTCCATAGTCGAGACCCAACTACTGCAAAAGAGCGGTTAAACATGGATGAGTGGTTGATGGGGATGGCGAGGGAAGAGCCAGATCGAGTGCTTCGATTATGATATGAGGACAAGTAACTACATTTTGATGACATGTACGTGGGGGTGTTTTCATGCAAAAATCGATAGATGGATGTCAACAAGTGAAATTTACGGCGTTCATCAGGTTTAAGCCATGAAAGAGCACGGTAGCTTGGGGTTATGTGGGCATCGTATCTTAGATTGAAAGCGAACCGAAGACAAGAGTTCAATGCTTGTTGGAGTTTCATTGTTTGTCCATGATTCGCGTCAACGAGAACGATGTCACAGTAGTCTAGAATTGGTAGTATTAGTGTCTGGATGAGTTAAATCTTAATGTCTAGTGGTAAAATATTCTTATGGCGCACAAGTGGGTGAAGGGATGCGTATATCCGTTTACGTGTATTTCTTATATGTGGTGACCAGTCAAGAGTTTCAGTTAAGGTTAACCCAAGGTTCCTTACTTCTTTACTAAAGGGGATGGTGATTGAATTCAGTGTTACTGGAGGCACAAAGTAGTTATTTTTTAATGAGTTTAGTAACTTATGAGAGCCGATGATGATAGTTTGGGTTTTCTTAGGATTGAGCAGGAGAGAGTTGTCATCGGCGTATACACTAAGTTGATGGATATCAGTGTTTATATCCCTTATTGCATTTGATATATTGTTGATATTAGTGTGGCAATATATTTGGAGATCATCTGCATAAAGATGATATTTATTATAGTTAATTGAGGAGGAGATATCGTTGATATAGAGCACGAAAAGTAGGGGCCCAAGGACCGAACCTTAGGGGTTCCTGCCTTTTTCTGACGCCACTGTGAGGTGGTGTCCTGTACAATCACACGCTGTTTTCGACCCGTTAGGTAAGCAGAGAAAAAATGTATGGCTTCGGAGCCAAGAAGGGATTTTAGCTTCTTCAATAGGGTCGGTATATCTATGGTGTCAAATGCTCTGCTGAAATCGAGAAGTGTGAGTATTGTTACTTGTCTTTGGTCCATTGCTTGTCTGATGTCATCAGTCACCTTAAGTAAGGCAGTAGCTGTGCTGTGGCCCTTCTTGAAACCAGACTGGAGTGGGTCAAGTAGAGAGTGAGTGTTCAGATATTCCAGTATTTGAGTTTGTACTAACCGTTCCAGTACTTTGGAGAGAGCAGGGAGAATAGATACAGGGCGGTAGTCGGACGGTAATAGTGGGCAAGGTATTGTTTTAGATCCCTTAGTTAGGGGTAGTTGGATCTAGAACGGATGTGTTAGTGTAGCAATTTATAAGGTGATGCCTAGGAGGGGGTAGCTTCCCGTAGCTGGGTAAGCTGACCAGTGTAGAGTGTTGTTTAGTGTTAGGATGCTAGGGGGTGCTCTTATAAAGACGTAAGTGTACTTTAGGGGATGAACCTTTGTGTACAGGTTAACGTCCTAGCCGCTCAGCTGGTTGGAGTTATATAACCGACGTGCGTGCGTCAGCGCTGTTGCGGCTCGATGCTCTGGTAGTCGGGCCGCTGCGTGAAGTGCAATGAAGCTTGCGCTAGCAACTATTTGGCTACTGTATGTCACGGCTAATCGTGACGGGAATTAGGAAAGGAGTTAGGGCGTAAAGAGGCGTGTAAACAGTAATACAAGTGTAGTGTACTGACCAAGTATTTATTGGTCAGTAATATGGAATTATGAGTCCCTTTTAGGGGAGGTAATAAATGTCACAATGTAAGTGTACAAACTTGTGTGTACAATTTGTGGGTAAAGGTTACAAAGTATAGGAACTCTGAACACTGCTGACTCACCTGATGATAACAGCGAGGGCCTCCGGCTGACACACTGTAAGACTGGTAATTGAGAGAGGGGCTGTCCTCCTTAAGGTCATCTTCTTATAAGCTTTGGTGTTGTGCTGTCAGCATTCCACTGGCATAGATGCCCCAGTTAATTATGTGTAGCTGTTTGTGGTGTGATGCAAGTATTTGGCAAGCTTTCCAGGCTGGCTAGCTGCCCTTGCTGTGTGAAAGATGTTGTTCTGGACTTATAAGATTTGCCAGTTAGGGGTGGTTTAAATAGATGATGGAGGATGGCTTCCAGGGGGTGCAGACCCCTGGGGGACTGTACAAGCCTCTTCCTCTATTTAGTTCGCGTCCCCGCGAACGGGAACGGAACGTGAGGTTGGGGGTGTCGATGTAGTAGTTTGTTCTTGAATCTTCCTTGTATCTCCTTCGTCATATAGATGTAGTGATGTCGTGTTGATGTATAGGTGTGAGATCAGCTCGTGTTCAGAGGGGTGGGTTATGGGATATACATATATATTTTTGACATTGTAAAATAGTGCATGAGAAAAAATTAACATTGACATATTGAAAGTTCCACAAAAAATACATGGTTTTGATAATTATGCGATATATTGTTGTGCAGGGAGGAAAAAAACCCAGGGCTGGACGGATGATTGTGCCGTCCTCCTCTGTCTTGGGGAAAAAAATGCTCCCTGTAATGAGAAAGATAGAAGAAGTAGAAAAAATAGGTGTTCCAGGGTATAAGTTAAGGGAAATATTCAAAATGTGTTTATTGAGTTGGGATAAAACGGAACACCTTTACAAATTGGGAATTTAGAAGAAAGAAAATGAAAGAAAACAAATCATAAACATGGTGTACATGTGATCTTAAAAAGAGTATACCGTTTAATATGTGCTTTTGGGATGTGCATATATTAGGGTTTATGCATGTCAGTTATCACCTCCGCAGACAATGTGGGGGTGCGAAGTATTATTTATATATTTGTAGTAGAATAATTGCCCGTGGGTGCCTTAATTTGTGTTAAGTTACAATCTTACAATTATCAATTACAATTAACTTACGACGTAACTTAAGCGCGCTAATTTTCTATGATCCTAGTTTATATGGTACCTCGCGTGCACGCTACCCCTTTGTATGTATGTGCCGTCTGACGGCTACTCCTTCACGGCCACTGCCTGGTATGGTTTAGTGGTCGTACCGCTTGCAATGTATTCCTATTCTGTGAAGCATCCCCTGTGGGTGAATGCTTTCACACTTGAAAATGAGAGTCGCCGCCACAAGTCGGTTGCGCCCTCATTGCCGTAATTTGCGCCGCATTTTTGACGCCTTATGTTTGTCTTGTGTACGTTGATCTGCCAGCGAGCCTGATACCCCACAGGTATCAGCCGTGCTGTGCAGATTTTTGGAGTGTAACTGTAAAAAATGTGGTGAGTATGTGAGATTGTGTTAGGATTAGTGCAAGTTGACGTATAAAAAATAGTACATAATCATGGCATGCCGCAAATAATATGATGCTGCTATATGGCAGTGAAATCCCTGTCACCAGTTTCCTATATCTGGTGACGCCGCCTGAAAAGTGGAAAGGTTAAAAAAAAACATATTAGTATGGCATATTTTCTATGTCGCTTCCCGTGTCAGTGTTTTTACTGGCTGAAGCTCTTTTTTTTCTGAAAAAAAAAAGCATGATTAGTGTTAATTTGATGTATGACCGGGCTTACCCTACACGGTGCCGTAATATTGTTTCTTATTCTCAAGGTGTTTATATAACCTAGTTAATCTAGTTAGTCTAACTTAATGTATTACCTTAATACCATTTATCTTATTAATATGTTGTCTTAATATGTTGTCGGACTTACCCCGGTAGCGGAATTTTAGTTACCGGGTGCCGAGATATTCTACCTTAATTATGGTAAATAAAAAAAATGGTTGCTATGATTAAGCCGAATGGGTGGCCTTATTCTATTGCCGAAATATGCTGTGCTCTTATTTAGCAACAGCGGTTAGTAAATTTGCTTAATCCTAAGTTGCGTACCAAAGTGCAACTGTCTTACAGCTAAAATTTTGACCAGGGCGATCGCCTGAGGCAATTTACGTCCTCAGATCACCACCCGTACGTATTCTAGAAACACCGGTTGTCTCTAGAACCGCCGGATTCCTCCCCCTTAATACTAGTTGTCGACGTCTATTCTAGGGCTTACTAACTAGTACTAATATAGTCGCAGGCGGCTTACGGTGCCACAAAGCAAACCGTCTCGCCTGCTCTTAGCCGGCCTTTGCATAATTGTCGTAGTTGGGTCGGCCACTTTAACCCCTTTGAGGGCTCGCCATGCTCCTCATTTAATGCCCTTGGCTGCCCGCTGCGTCGCCATTTATGTGGGCATTGGACGTCGTCCAATGGCATAGTATCATCTTCGCCTTTATTGGCAATAATCGTATTCTCTTCGCCTTTGTTGGCCGCAATAATAATCATCCGGGATTTGAGCTTCCGGGTCCTCTTCGCCAGTGTTGGCATTGTTGGGTTGGCCCACTGAACCCCTTTAAGTGCCCGCTATGCTACTCATTTAAGATCTCTGGCGACCCGTGGTCAGCCATTTACGTGGGCGCAAGACCGAATGAGCGCGAACATTCCATATATATATTCATATTTCATTCTTCATTATTTATTAATGTCGTAGTCTTCACCTTCGCCTCGCGGGGTAAGGACTTGTCGGATCTAGGATTGGTCCTGCTGAATCCTAGGATCCTGCTTCACTCCTGACGAATAGGAGTCTGACTCCCCGCCATGGAAGTCCTACTTACTTATAGTTAACTAAGAGTCTAGTCCTAGTTTGGTCGTCTCTAGGGTCAACTCCTGGGTCCGGCGTGGAGCTAGCTATTTCTCCCACCATCCCTAGAAAGTCTCCCCTGCAGGTCATGGCTTCGACGACCGTGGCACCTAGTGGGTGTAGCATCTCTTCCTCCCAGGAGCAGGCTAGGCATACCTGGGATTCCGAAGCTTGCCCGCGCCAGGCCGTGAGTGCCTCGACCTTACGTGGTTCGTCTGTTTAGTCTAGTCGTTAAGTTACTAGGGTAGGCTCAACATCGCCTTTGTACTCTCAAAGTGTGGTGTCTTTGGCCTTTAGCTCGTGCCTCTATCACCAATCAGAGTGTTATCAGAGTCCTTTTCATATAGGAAATATAAGTGTAACCTGTAAATAATTTGCTTTGTATAAAATGTAAAATTTTTCAAGTGTTTTGGGGTTGTAGAGACTTCTAAGTGCATGGACTACTTTAGGCCTCCTGTTGCTACGTCAGATTCCCAGCGATAATGCCTTGTTAACTTTTATGGAGGCGTTAGAAGGGTTCATAGCGTTAGGTTGCCTGTTATTAGGATCTGGGGGTATTATTTGTAGAGTAGGCTGAAAGCATGGTAGGAAGAGGTTGCGCATCTTAGGGCTTCATGTAAATGGTGGCCTGCAGCCGGTGATGCTACCAGGATTGCTCTTACGATGAGTGGACGGGGGCAGGTATTCCCGGGATTGCAAAAATATAAACATTCCATGCAGGTTTGATAGTAATAATCCTTGGTGTATGGATGGGATACTCCATGCATGTATCTGGATATGAGGCATATCCGCACTCATGTAAGGATAGGTATAGGGTGAGGCGTAATAATAATATGTCCCTTCATGCGGGATTATTTAATTAAAAAAATGGTTGTTAATATGTAAAGTTGGCCTCATCTCTCACTTAGAGATGCGCATTACGCTTAATTGTCGTTGTCCGACACACCCCTAATACTCGGGTGTTAGCATTGGGGTCCAGGGCGTAGTAAGCCCTCTCTTTAAACGCATGAAGTCTATCAACCCCGATGTATACTTTGTCCTGTAGTGTAGCTGTTTTCATCGTGTTCATGTGTCTGTGTTGGCTAATGTTGTAATTGGGAAGGTTATGGAAGGGGAGTAAGGTATAAAAAATGGTAGCCTATGGGTGGTATATTAGTAATCCCGCTGGGATTATCCACCTATGCTCCTGTCATTCTCCCTTGGTCCATGTCTGCCTTCTATCCGCTTCTGGGGATAGTGAAGTGTTGTGACGCTGTGACGTCACGACCTAATCTGGTCTCCCATTTGTAGTGTTAATGTGGCCAGTGGTCGTAGTGTGACTGGCCATGTCCTAATCGCCTGTAATGATTTTTTAGAAATAAAATCGAAAAAAGGAGTTATTAGGGGGGGTCTTGTTTCCACAGAGCCCCTGTCTGTATTTGCCCCTGATTAGTGAGCGCGTATGTATGGGACTATGTTCCGCTACACCATGCGGGCGGGAGGCCTGTTATCGGCTAAGTTCTGTCTTGTGTCGCGTGTATGGGCAGGAGGTGCCCGTGGCTTGTCAATGTCTTTGAGATATGTCCCTGTGGCCCTAAGGTAAGTCCGGTTTACTATGTCTATACCTTGCTAAATGTCACAATTGTTTTTGCAGTGCTGAAAAATGTGTGGCATTATAATTCCTTTGTGTTTGTGATTGCATGGTCACTTCCGATGTAACAATAGTGTCTGTCGTCGGCAGTGTGGCAATGCGGCGAAATCTGCAAGTCAGTATTTTCGTCATGTTGTGCTTTCATTTGTTTGTGTACGTGACTTTTCGCCAGTATGTGTGTGTTGTCACTGTTTTAGATTCCGGGCGGACCAATGTGTCAATCTGTCCTGTTTTTGCTAGTACTTTTGTGTGGACACTATTCCATAAGACTTTTTGCCTTATGAAATTTCTATACCTGTGTCTGGGAAATCTATTTTCTATGTCAGGTGTAATTGAAATTTATGCATGGTGTTTGACCGGAGGAAATGTGGTATTACCTTTTTATGTATTTGTATGGGCCAATTTCGGTGTGATTGGAAGCCTGGATAGTTGTTTTCCACGGTGTCCGATTTTTTTACTGGGCATTTGGACCCGTGATCTCATGTCATTCTCTGTGTTCTATGTCTGCGTTGTGTTTTTGGGATTTAGGTGTCCTCAGTGTGGTTTTTGCATGTGTCTCTCGTACCAAAAATACCGTTGGTTAGTTAGTTTTTGGTACGAGTGTGGTGTGTGGTTATGAGTTCGGACCCGGCTTGCTGTAAGGACTTGGTATGACGGTATCTATGCCGTATATACCATGGCACATGTATTGTGTATTTGCAATGCGCAAATGAAAGTACGCATTGCCGTGAAGAGTTTGTGTGTTTTTGAATTCTCCTCGTAGTGTAATTTGGGGAGTTATAAGGTTCTGGACTTGGCATGAATGAAGGTGTATGTCCCGCTTCCAGAGCTGCCTGCATATTGCTGTCTGTTTGTGCCAGCAAAGGTCGCCCACGATGAGTGCGTTATCGCTGACGCGATAGTCTCTAGTTTCACTCACGTGTGCGTTATCTTGTTACTTGCTTGACAATGCTCCGTGTCTGTATGTTTGTGCCTCTTAGCCTGAGTGCTATTTCTGTAATTGCGAGTGGGGCTTTCCGCAATACAAAAGAACCTCTCCTAACTACATTCGTGTCCCCAAATTTTTGTGTTAATGTAGCGTGGGTCGAGTATAACCCTATCCATGGTACAAAATGTCGTTATACACGAGTGTCTCCGGGCCGCTAGTCGCGTGTTTGGTGACTAGGTGCCGGAGGCGATTTTGTTGTTTTTCATTTATGAACATCTGTTAGTGGAACTGTCCCAATCTGTTTTAGCTTCCTACTTTCCTATCCTGCAACTGGATAGCTACCCGACCTTACATTCCTGGTATTCAGAAGGTTGCGGGTTTTGAGACCGTCTTTACCCAGAGTAATTGTTTCTGGTGCCATTCTAGGCTGTGTCTCCGGGACAGTTTGGTAGTGTATTACTGTCATTTGGCAATGTAAATTGACTGTGTGACTTCCAAAAATATGTAGGGTTTCCCAAAGTCTGGGATTTTCACCCTATGGTGTGTTTGCGTTTTAGCTTGCGTGTTGTTATGGAGGTGAGAAAAAGTCATGTTATAGGCAGTGTAATGTGTCACGTATGCCTATGGATTAAATACGTACAGTTCAACTTGGCCACCGTCCTTTCTCCGGATTAATGCGTGAGGCAAAAAAAATGAGTTATGCCCCGCTCCGAATTAAGAGAGCACTTTGGAAAGGGTATAGAAGATATATTGTATGTCGCCTGCCCACTGCTTTATGCTTATTAAAGTGGGTTGGCAGGTGGCGGTAGTCTGTAAAAATTGTGTCGTAAGCAATATGAAAAATGTTTAAAAATGAGGAGGAGGACCTGAGCGTACTATCCACCTATTTGGTGACGTTGGTACGGCAGTAATCTAGTTACGTCTCAGGGGAATCTACCGACACTGTCTAGTACACACTGGGAAGGCCATTGCAAGACGTATTTGATACGTGTGTATCCACGTCACGAGCAAAACCAGTGCACTGTGGGAGTCGAAACTCCACTCCAAAGCAATAACCTTACCTTGGCATTGAATGTACAATTTTCATAAGAAAATATGCATTGTCCGTTGAGCCATAATATATTTAAACACAAATAGTGCTAAATGTTGCGGCATAACTCAACAAGATGACAGTGTTTCGCCCAGGTGTGCTATTGGGCTCTTCAGTTGGTTAAAGCACACCTCACCAAATGTTTTGAAAAATAGTTTGCGATTCTTAATTCTTGCCACGATTAGGGCTCTCGCCCGTCAGAAGAGAATCTATCATACTGTGGGACAGGAACATAGAACACTTAGTCATTTCTACCTAGAAAGACCCGTCTAAGCTCTATGCTGTGATTTGATGCTTAAACTGTGTTCAGAATAGCTCTTTCCGGCCTTAAGCCGCGTGGCCCGCCTGATTGGCTTCCGCTTGGCTTTGGATATTAGAAACTTTACGCTATCCAAGTTATAATATGGACCACTATGTTCAATAACCATGGATGGCCTGAGAAAAAAATGCTAGGGGCCCAAAAAAAACAACCAAGAAGAATATTGAATTCTATACTGTTGGTTTAGCCATGTTGCACTGCATATACATAAAAAAATGTGCCGTTTATGTTTGTGAGTCTCTGTGTGTCTATTGCCGTACTGCTCACGTGTAAACGAGCTTACGTGTATCCCTAATATGGGTTCAAGTGATATTAGCTTATTTTTGTGTCCCTGGTGGAAGTCGTTATTCCCGTCCGAGCGTCCTTGCTCGGAAAGGTGAAGACTTCCGCCCTGTTACGAGGTTATAGGCCCCTGAAATCCACTGAGGTGCTCCTTTGCTATTTTCCGGCGGAATTTCTAGCAAAGTAAGCCTGGGCCTACTTCCACTGTAACGCCTGTCTGCTGGTCTGAGTGTGCCTGTACTCGAAGGCCTAATTGCGCTCTGCGCTACCCTAGTAGAGTTTACGGGGGTGTGTGTATTTTTGACTGAGTGGTTTTGTGGGGTAGGTAATAACACCTTTCCTATACCCCGTGCACCGTGTGGTAGTGCCTGGTCAAAATGTGCGGGCGTGTACTGTGCATCCAGAGGGCCTGAATGCAACACCCTCTTATGCATTCGCACCTGAGGTACGAATGCCGGTGCTCGCCTCCGTTCTGGCAAACTTGCCCTTTGAACTAGCGGTAAAGGCCGTTTGATGGCCTGTGTATGCCCTAGCGGTGTAGTGGCGTGTAGTCTGACCGCTTCCTGGCCTGTGGCCACGGCAGACTCCTGCCATTGTGTTTGCCCCCTTGTGTAAGTGTATGTGGGTTTAATGTGCTGTAGAGCGGGCTCTACGTCCTCAGCCCATGACGTGGTTACCTCCCGTTTTTTCCTTGTCATGTAATGTGTTTCTGAGAGTCCTGGCTTCAACTCCCTCTCGTTCGTCCTTTCCGAGGGGGTTGGCGTAGGACCTGCTCCTTGGTTTGGCAAAATTGCCTTCCGAACCGGAGCTAAGGGATGTGTAATGGTGTGAGCTTGTCCCCGCAGTGTATTGGAGTCTAACCTGGCCGTCTTCTGGACTGTGGCCACGGTGAACTCCTTCCAATGTGTGGCAGTACATGGCGAGAGGGACATCCTCGCAAATTGCCGAGTTAGCGTATCTACGCTTATGTCCTCTCTCTCGGCTGGGCTGGTGGCCCTGCCATGTACTCGAAAATGGCCTAGTGAGCCCGGAGTTCCTTATGTTCGCCCCAAATTTGGGCGTACTGCCTGTTGAGGCTCATGGCCTGCTGGCAAACTGTTGTATCAATGTGGTTGTGTTTTGTATAGTTCTGTGGCCGCCAGTTGGAGAAACGCTTGTTCGCGAATTAACTCCCTGTACTGAGTGTGTAAAGTCGTGTAGTGCACCCTCAACCTCTCGAGGGTTGCATTATTTATTACGGGACCATGTATGGTGATCAATTGGTCGTGTATTCTGTGTCTTTGGATATGGATCCTATTGAGGTGTTCATGTATGTGCCTCAAGTGCTTATGTGCGCATCTTAATTGCGCTGTCCTACCCCCTGACGGAGTGTATGGCTGTTTGCCCTGTATTGCCCCGATTTTTGTTTAGAGTGCCCGTATTTGTGTTTGCCGGCTTTATATGTGCCTCTGGCATCTGAGCAATAATGCCAATAATATTGGCGTACCCCTACTGCCTTTATGGCTCACAATCTCTGTTGTTTCTGCATGAGGTGCCATTCTGAATGAAGTGTATGCGTCTTCTAAGAAAAAAAACTGTGCGTGTTTTTCAGTGTATCCTGTGTCTCTCTGATTCTTTCTGGGGCTGGGGGGTTGGTTTGCTAAGAATTTCCCCTGTGTAGATAGTGCGAAGCAAAAAAAAACTGCTTTCTGTCTGAGAAGAAAAAAAATTCAGTCTCGCTTGGCTATATGCGGTACGGACCGTTTTGACCACGAGAACTCGTTGTATGAGTCCTATTTTACTGTGCGTGGTACCCGGCGCCTCAACCAATCTGTTTTAAATCCCTTAGTTAGGGGTAGTTGGATCTAGAACGGATGTGTTAGTGTAGCAATTTATAAGGTGATGCCTAGGAGGGGGTAGCTTCCCGTAGCTGGGTAAGCTGACCAGTGTAGAGTGTTGTTTAGTGTTAGGATGCTAGGGGGTGCTCTTATAAAGACGTAAGTGTACTTTATGGGATGAACCTTTGTGTACAGGTTAACGTCCTAGCCGCTCAGCTGGTTGGAGTTATATAACCGACGTGCGTGCGTCAGCGCTGTTGCGGCTCGATGCTCTGGTAGTCGGGCCGCTGCGTGAAGTGCAATGAAGCTTGCGCTAGCAACTATTTGGCTACTGTATGCCACGGCTAATCGTGACGGGAATTAGGAAAGGAGTTAGGGCGTAAAGAGGCGTGTAAACTGTAATACAAGTGTAGTGTACTGACCAAGTATTTATTGGTCAGTAATATGGAATTATGAGTCCCTTTTAGGGGATGTAATAAATGTCACAATGTAAGTGTACAAACTTGTGTGTACAATTTGTGGGTAAAGGTTAAAAAGTATAGGAACTCTGAACACTGCTGACTCACCTGATGATAACAGCGAGGGCCTCTGGCTGACACACTGTAAGACTGGTAATTGAGAGAGGGGCTGTCCTCCTTAAGGTCCTCTTCTTATAAGCTTTGGTGTTGTGCTGTCAGCATTCCACTGGCATAGATGCCCCAGTTAATTATGTGTAGCTGTTTGTGGTGTGATGCAAGTATTTGGCAAGCTTTCCAGGCTGGCTAGCTGCCCTTGCTGTGTGAAAGATGTTGTTCTGGACTTATAAGTTTTGCCCGTTAGGGGTGGTTTAAATAGATGATGGAGGATGGCTTCCAGGGGGTGCAGACCCCTGGGGGACTGTACAGTATCTTAGGAAGAGGGATCACGTTGGCGTATTTCCAGATAGAAGGCAGTGTGCCATTGTTTAAACAGTAATTAAAATGTGTGTGAGAATGGGGAGAACAGCACCAATAATGTAATGTATAAATTTTATAGGTATATCATCAATTCCGCTCGCCTGGGATCTAATGGAATACAACACTCTCTTAACTTCATTAGTGCTTACGTTACGAAATGCAAAGCTGGGTCGATCTGTTGGTGGAATTGATGGGCCGTGACAGGCAGCGTTATTTGGGCTGGATTGAATATCTGCATCCGTGAAATATGCATTTAACTCGTGTAGTGAAATGTCAGGTATAGGAAGTGACCATCCCAGCATTTTCCTGGTGTAGAAGTGGGGGGTGGTCTAGAGGAGATATTATTATGTCGATGTCGCAAAGAGCAATGACCTACTTCACTCACATTGTATAAGTTTTTCCATAAGGCTATGAATAACACTTATTTTTGGTTGATCCGTCCCGGGCTCCCCACCGGTCCAGGCCCCTGGACTCTGTCCCCGCTGCCACCCCCGCTTCCGGCGGCCCTGTCGGCGAGACAAAACCGTCAACATTGATATTTTCTTTCGTAGTCGTCGTAAAATCACGGTGCAATAACATAACCATAGGTCAATTATAGATAGCATAATTTTATGCCAATCATATAAAATACTACGTGATGGATAGAAGAATATGCAGTCTACAACTTGAATACGCGTTGCGTTCTAGATTACCGTGGGACAGACCATGATGAGTTCATGCTGCCAACTTTCAAGTTACCGGTACGGTACATTATAAGTGGTCTGCAAGCATGGTTACTCTAACAAGCTTGAGTACAACCCTGATTCAGCTCAACAGTAAAGAATACATTTAACTAAAAATAAAAATAAAAACACTATACATCACCATGTTATTGCCCGACCAGAGTTAAGAGTGCACAACAGGCTCTTATGTGCTTTTGCATTTAGCGGACTCCCCCAGAATTGATAACTTCGAAGTCTTCGAAAACAGTTGGTTGGTTCCTCAGTTTAGGGGCTGCGGCAACGCGGTCATGTAGCCCCGCGCACTTTGGGTGTGTGTAGAATCTGTCTGATAACCGGTGTTAATTGTGATGGCAGTATTAGTGTGTGTTATATGTAATTCAGGTAAGGACTGCAGACTATCAATTTCAAGTAAGTTAGTTAGTAGGGGAGTGGTGACAGTTCCAACCAGTGTCATGGCCGCCGCGTGAGTCCAAGCCAATATCTCGTGAACCCAAGGTCGAATGTTGACAAATGAGGTGTCGTTGGACTCGAGCTGACGTCCCCTTTCCTATGGACCACTCGTTATATATATATATATTTTTTGAAAATTTTTGTTTTCGAAAGTAGGTGATAGTTTGAAAACCAAACATGATAGAATGTTGTGCAATAGCTTAAACGGACGGTCTCTCTGTCCTTTATATTTTATAATAAAACTTTTTACTTTTTATATTTTTTTTGAAAAAAGTTCAATTTTGAATTTTTATATTTTGGAAACTGAAGAGTTTACAAAAATTTTTGTTTGACATAAATGAATGGTCCTGACCCCCTCTACCCCCAAAATAAATTTCAAGTCTCTAGGGCTAAAACTGTGCTGTAGAGTGGTGCGGGTGGGGGGGGGGGGTCTACCCATAATCGCGTGTGTGCTTGAATACGTATGGCTATGTTGGAAAAAGTTGGTGGTGGGGGAGGACTAGGGTCGAGTGAGGGGTCGTTTAGACGGTATTTTTCCGCTCTATTTGATGGTGAGATTATTTTTTACAATGGGTGGAATTTGGAAACGCAATTTGAGGTAAACGTGCGTTTTTGACATTTTGGTGATATTTAATGAGCTTGTAAGGCTAGAACGATGTGTTGTTTAGGAACGGGGTGACGTCCTCTTTCCTATAGATCGCTCGTTATTTTTTTTAATTGAAATTTTTTGTTTTTAAAAGTAGGCGATAGTTTGAAAACCAAACATGATAGAACGTTGTTCAATAGTTCAAACCAATGGTCTCGATGACCTTTTTTTTTAAATAAAACTTTTCTTATTTTTTGAGATTTTTTGTAAACCCTTAAATTTTGAATTTTTACTATTTTGGAAACTAATACGTTGACAAATAAGTTTGTTTGACATAAATGAAAGGTCCCTACCCCCTCTACCATGAAAATAAATGTCAAGTCTCTAGGACAAAAAAAACTCGGCTTTTTTTTAAATAAAAGCGTGTTTGTAGACAGAGAGCCGGTAGCGCTTGACGTATGTTACAACGAGGCTATGACTGAGCATGGTGAATACTGGAAATGCCTATTTCGACGGGGCGATGAATGGCAAAACGAGGGGTTGCTTTTTGATATTTTTTCCTATGACGAATGAATGAAGGCGAATATTTTGAAATGTGACAAGCATGCTAAGATTTTTACCCCTGAAGGGGATCTTTAACATTTTAGTTAACGGTGATGAGCGAGATCGCTCTCTGACAAAACAGACGGTTGTAGGATATGACGAAGTGATTCTTGGACATTGGCGATCTCGGTGACCGTGCCCGGAAGAAATGAATTGCTATTTTGGTGGGATGGCGGGACAGATTATGACGGTTGGTTTTGTGATATTTCCTATGATGGATAAAGGTGAATATTTGAAATGTGTTAAGTGTGCTAGGATTTTTTTACCCCTGAAGGGGATCTTTAACATGCTAGTAAACGGCAATAAGCGAGACTGCTGCCTGGCACAGTAAAAGGTTTTAGAATATGGAAACCTATAACATTTGCTCGACCAAGTCATGTGCATGTATGCAAAGAGCCAAAACGGTAAGGTCATTGGCCTGAAATGTGATAAACTAAATATTGAACTGGGTAAAGTCATGTGTCTTAGGATAAAAGTATGTGGTTAACATGATCATGTATTGAGGATGGCCGCTTGCTAGTAATCATTATTATTACAGTAAAATGTTTAATAATAATAATAATATGAAGAAGAAGACACACATGTTTTCAATGCGAACACACACACACACAGTCCTGCTCACTGGTGACTGATTATTGTACCTAGCCAGAGGACTCGTCAGAGAGAGGCTGCTGATGAGAAAAAAAATGTCTACGTCAGCAGGGAGTGTGATATCAGCTTACTTGCCTCGTGGTGGCTAGCAGGTGTGCTGTTTAAGCAGAGACTGCCATTTTGGTTCTGAGACAGTAGGACTACCGATGTATAAGAGGCAGCCATTTTGGTTCCTTATTAAAAACATGAAACTAGTATAAGGTACACGAATGTTATTCAGATTGAGGAATGTGAAGAGGCGTGGGAACACGTGTGAAAGAGACAACATTTCAAGGCCAAAACGCTGAGAAAATGCAACTCTCTCTGTTGCTAGGCTAACTGATAACGATTGCGTTAGTCATGCACTTGCCATTTTAGCACACGGACGTATACAGTAGAGCTCTGAACTGAACTTTGGAAGAAAAATCCTTTTATTTTTTTGGTAAGTACCTATGAATGATTATTTTAATAATGTCATGCTAATGAACCTTAAATTTGTAGTCATTGATTAGGTAATTAATGATTTTTATTTATTTACTTATTTGTTTGGAGATAACCGGTATACCTTACATGTCAGAGATACAAGAAACCATTGCGGTTTTGGGCCCACTAGAAGGAAACAGTAACAAGCCACTGCAAGTGAAGGTGAGATTATTTTTATAAACTAACATGTTTCATTTTTTGTTTGATATTATTTTATTTTATGAAATGCATGTATTAACCTGAATTTAGGTATTTATAGCGGTTTATTTTATTTATTTTTAGAAACTTGGAAAGAAAAGCCTTACCACCGTAGCAGTTGCTGATAACCCAAGACGCAGTAGAGTGCAACCATTGTTTCCAGGCAGTGAACTATTGAAAACTCAGGTAAGTCTAACTTAAAAATGCTCTGCCATTTTACCACTAATGAAAAACCATAGACAAAAAAAATATTCATTACCTGTACATGACTGGTACAATGATTGTTTTATTGAATAATGGCAATGTATTGACAAACGGTACAAGACTATATTGGTTGTTGACTGGGTAAAGTACAAGGCCATATTGGATTTTCTAAAAACAAAACAAAAATTAATTTAATTTATGGGTGGTTCCCTATGGACTCAACAAATATCCACAGGTCTGAACAAGATAATCTGAACAAACTGACATGACATTCATTTTTGTTTATATATTGGTTAAAAGGGGATGTAAATGACTAAAGCTTTATAAAAAGAAAACAAGTGCATGGGTTACTGTTAGTGCCAACATACAGTTTATTTTTAATGGTGTTTTGATATATTAATGTCAATTAACGTTAAAGTTTAATTACAAGTATTGATTGATTGATTGAGTGATGGGTTATTTTGTTTGTTTTTAAGTGTGGTCATGCGCCATTAACGTAGTGAACAGACAGTGAACAAGCATACATTATGCTTTAAAGTACTCTGTGCTCTTGTGCAACGTTAATAACTTGCAATAAAAAAGTTTTATTATAACATAATAATAATGTTATTGGTTTTACGTCCCTTTTAACTACCCTGGCTTTTAGAGACGCCGGAATTTAACCCACGTGGTAAACCAACTTGCTCACTTGTTGTATTTGGCAGTAAAGCCATGTGTTATAATAACTGGCTGCGTGGCTCAGGGGTAACGTTCTCGCTTGCTGAGCCCAAGGTTGCAGGTTCGAAACCTGGCGCAGTCAGCTGGCATTTGAGGGTGCGCAAATGTGAGGGAGCCGTGTCAGTAGATTTACTGGCACGTTAAAATCGGAACATGATCGTTGGTTAACATTTGAATCCTGGCCTGTAGGCTTTTTGTCGACACATGAACTTGCAAAAGCCGTTTTTTTTTACTTGAACCGAGAAGATTTGGTGCGCTGTGTGTTTTGTCGTATTGAACTTTCACACTGGGAAGAAGGGGATGATCCCTTTAGAGACCATTTGCGATGGTCTCCTTGTTGTCCTTACATGCTTGGAAAATAAGTGGGTAACATACCCGTGTATCCATTTTACCGAACCACAAGACCATTGGCCGCTACTTACGTTGCTGAATTACAAATAAATAAAAATAATAATGATGTATTACCAGCCAACAACTGTAGTGTCGATATATGTGGTCCATATGACATAGACAGTGTTGAATTGGCATGTGCTTTTGAAAAATTGGGAGTTTGCAAGACTAAAGCACTAGCACACTCAGAGTACAGCTCTGTTGAAAAACGTTTAGAATCTTATAAAAATGTTTGGCCATTAATATTAAAACACCTTACCAAACAGCTAAGTGAAGCTGGATATCTTTATACTGGTCAAGGGGATAAAACAATATGTTTTTATTGTGGATTTGCTTTAAAGGATTGGCAAATGACTGATGACCCTTTTGTGCAACACGCTCGTTGGTTACCTAACTGTAAATACATGGTGTTGCTTAAAGGTCAGGAATTTGTGAACACTATTCGTGAAGAAAACGTGATTGCAGCACAAGACATAAAAGTGCCTTTAGAGTTAGAACACGCGGAGCAAACATATGAGGCTGAAAAAAAAAGACTTGTCTGACGAACAGATACAAAAGTGTGACCAACAATTATGTAAAATTTGTTATCAAGATGAACTAGGTGTTGTATTTTTGCCTTGTGGACACATGATAGCCTGTGTCAAGTGTGCATTAGATCTCAACACTTGTGCTATATGCAGAAAAGCAGTATCTGCTACAGTTAGGGCATTTCTTGCATAAATAGTATAATTTATTAGCAATGCATAGTGCAAAATCCCTAATTGCACAAAATTATTAATGCTCAATTAGAGTGTAATAGATATGCTTTTCTTTTGTTTATAGACTACTACAATGAATGTTTTGAATGCTGTGGGTCAAGCATGTGGCTTAGAGACAAAGAAGCTCAGTGAATTGCCAACGCATATTCCATTCCGCATTATCAAGATTCGGAAATTGAAAACAGCATATGGTGATCGTGTACTTTGTGTATGTGAAAACTATCAGTCATTTCTGCCTACACGGTTTAATGATATGTCGGAGAGTGTTTTTGATGAAGTCAATAATGCTGTGCAACCTGTACACTTAATTTATGAAGGTTTTAAAAACAATAGGTGCATGGTACGTTTTAATTACATGAAAAAAGTGAAATAATAATGAAAATATAAGTAATGTTAATGGACTGAAAGAAAAAAAATATTTATAGAATAATAATATTTTAGTTTTTAGTATTGTCTTAAAAATATTATCATGATACCAAAAATGTATATAACGTTTGTAAATAAATGCAAAATGATGTTACAATGTTGTTTTATTTTATACAAAGTTAGAATATTTAACATTGCAGAGTATACATGATTATGACAATAGATGCTCACTTAAAACAACCCTTTCTCTCTTTACATTAGTGTGTTATAGTTTTTAAACACAAGGCTTGTTGTAGATCTTTTTATAGCAATGTCCATTCACTGTTGTTTTCAAAAACTGGGGAAGCCGCAATGGTTTTATAGGCATAAAACCTTATTGTTATTACTATCTAGTCATTTTGATCCTCTTGCAATACTACGGTACCTTTTTGCATATCAAGAGCAGATGACCTATTTGTTCCACTCCTTAAAACGATGACGACGACAACAACAACACTACCTCTTGCATAGTTTGTGATGTTGATGGCTCTTGCGATGTGGAACACGGATTAAACATAACTTTTAGAACAGGGGTTAAAAGTTGCTCATTAAACAATCCACTATTTTGAGTAGCAATATGGTTTTCTTGATTTTTTGTCGACGGCAACTGTGTTTCATGCAGCACACTACATTGATGATCACTGACACTTAAAACCTCACTATTTTTACTTTTTAGGTCACCACGACAATGCTTGGAACGTTGTTTTGAACAGCGCCAAATAACAGTTCCGTTTTTATTGTTTCTTTTCACAATATATGAATATCCATTATAGTATGCATAAGGCTTACCATACCTAGTCACTGATATTTCCATGTCAACTGTCAAGCATAGACTAATCTCTAGTAAAGTCAACTTGGTAATAAGAATAATAGTTTAATGTGAGAGCAAATATGGATCCAAAGAGCTCAGGTAAAAGTGGAAGCAAATAAGCAAATATAAGAACCAAGAGTGGGGGTAAAAGTGGTCGCAAAGTGGTAGACCCATTACACAATAATTTTAGCACGACGTAGCTCCTGTTCAATTTTTTTGATTTCCCAATCGTGACCGGTATGCCCAGTTTGTTGTAAAGCATGCAAGTGTCGAAGCCGTTTAATTAGCTTACTGGGTTTGTTCCAGTATACAAATTTAACAAATGAATTTTTAGGTGTAAACAAAGCATTACCATTATCATCATTATCATTATCATCATTATTATCATTATCATCATGACCATTATCACTATTACTATATAGTCCTTTTTGATCCTCTTGCAATACCACTTCATTTATAGTCTGCGTTGATTTTGATAGTGTTAAAGGTTTCTTGGACGTTGACAACTGTCTTAACATGACTTTTTGAGGACATGATAAGTCCTTTTGAACAAACGCTGCACTATTTTTAGCCACAATATCCTTTTCTTGAACTTGCTTTTTAGCATTTTGATAATTGTTTGTAAACAGCAACCGTGGTTCGTTTGGAGCACTACATTGATGAACACTCACACTTAAAACCTTTCCATTTTTACTTTTCAGATTGCCTCAACATTTTGTTGACCTCTCTTTCGAGCATCGCCAGAATATTATTCCTTTCGCATTCTGACGATTATAGTTATCAGAGTAGCCTTGATAGAGTGCACGTTGCCTACCTTTGTTGGTTGTAGTAAGTTCCATAGTAGTAACTGACCTGCCAGTAAGATGTTCACACTACAAAGGTTACAACTGTTTTGCTGATGGAGTGACCTACCATAAGCTTATATATTGGCTTATGTGTTGGCTTTTAGTGTTGGCTTTTTGTGTTGGCTTTTGTGTTGGCTTTTTGTTTTGGCTTTTGTATTGGCTTATTTGACAAGTTATTTTTGTCAATGTATTTAGTGGATTTTTTTCTTGGTGTTGGAAAGTATTTGAAAGAGAGGGAATATTTAAAGACTTAACCTCAGCTCACTAACATAATCTAACCTAACCTAACTTCACCTAACCTAACCTAACCCAACTTTACCTAACCTAACTTCACCTAACCTAACCTAAGGTAACTTCACCTAACCTAACCTTTCAACTCTCAGATGATAATTAAATTCTGGGCATAGTCGAGTTGGAACCCAAGACCTCAAGGGTAAAAACCAATTCTTTTTTGGTAGCTTATTTTCATGGCTAACCTAACTTTACCTAACCTAACCTCAGCTCACTTTGGATATCACTAGTAAGTGTTCATATCCTCCGCTAGGTGGGATGCTAGTTCAGGTAGTGCTCATATTTTCCGCTAGGTAGCGGAAACAGACTTTGCGTGTTGCATGTGACTCTTGTGAAGTTTGACCACGTGCATAACGTGCTTGTATAAGTTCTATACATAAACTCAATATACAATAAACCAATAAATGTTCAGAACTAACATGTATAGCCAGGTTTAGGGTATATAGGAGACCCTTAGCAAGAAAGGCTGTCTAACCCACTAGTCTACAGCCAGCCTTGTCATACGCAGTAAGCACCTGTTGGCAGTAACTCCTATACCACGTTGTTCATTACATGGCACTTAAACAAGCTCTAGATCATGGACTAAAATTGGTTAAAAAATCAACGTATGCCTTTAGCCAAGGTCTTTGTTTAAACTTGAACACACGATGATTTCATGTGTTAGCTTTTGTGTTAAAGTTTAAACAAAGATCTTGGCTAAAGGCATACGTTGATTTTTTAACCAATTTTAGTCCATGATCTAGAGCCTGTTTAAGTGCCATGTAATGAACAACGTGGTATAGGAGTTACTGCCAACAGGTGCTTACTGCATATGACAAGGCTGGCTGTAGACTAGTGGGTTAGCCTTTCTTGCTAAGGGTCTCCTATATACCCTAAACTTGGCTATACATGTTAGTTCTGAACATTTATTGGTTTATTGTATATTTAGTTTATATATAGAACTTATACAAGCACGTTATGCACGCAGTCAAACTTCACAAGAGTCACATGCAACACGCAAAATATGTTTCCGCTACCTAGCGGAAAATATGAGCACTACCTGAACTAGCATCCCACCTAGCGGAGGATATGAACACTTACTAGTGATATCCAAAGTGAGCTGAGGTTAGGTTAGGTAAAGTTAGGTTAGCCATGAAAATAAGCTACCAAAAAAGAATTGGTTTTTACCCTTGAGGTCTTGGGTTCCAACTCGACTATGCCCAGAATTTAATTATCATCTGAGAGTTGAAAGGTTAGGTTAGGTGAAGTTACCTTAGGTTAGGTTAGGTGAAGTTAGGTTAGGTAAAGTTGGGTTAGGTTAGGTTAGGTGAAGTTAGGTTAGGTTAGGTTAGTGAGCTGAGGTTAAGTATTTAAATATTCCCTCTCTTTCAAATACTTTCCAACATCAAGAAAAAAATCCACTAAATACATTGACAAAAATAACTTGTCAAATAAGCCAATACAAAAGCCAATACAAAAAGCCAACACAAAAGCTAACACAAAAAGCTAACACAAAAAGCCAACACAAAAAGCCAATATATAAGCTTATGGTAGGTCACTCCATCAGCAAAACAGTTGTAACCTTTGTAGTGTGAACATCTTACTGACAGGTCAGGTACTACTATGGAACTTACTACAACCAACAAAGGTAGGCAACGTGCACTCTATCAAGGCTACTCTGATAACTATAATCGTCTGAATGCGAAAGGAATAATATTCTGGCGATGCTCAAAAGAGAGGTCAACAAAATGTCGAGGCAATCTGAAAAGTAAAAATGGAAAGGTTTTAAGTGTGAGTGTTCATCAATGTAGTGCTCCAAACGAACCACGGTTGCTGTTTACAAACAATTATCAAAATGCTAAAAAGCAAGTTCAAGAAAAGGATATTTCGGCTAAAAATAGTGCAGTGTTTGTTCAAAAGGACTTATCATGTCCTCAAAAAGTCATGTTTAGACAGTTGTCAACGTCCAAGAAACCTTTAACACTATCAAAATCAACGCAGACTATAAATGAAGTGGTATTGCAAGAGGATCAAAAAGGACTATATAGTAATAGTGATAATGGTCATGATGATAATGATGATCATAATGATGATGATGATGATGATGATGATAATGGTAATGCTTTGTTTACACCTAAAAATGCATTTGTTAAATTTGTATACTGGAACAAACCCAGTAAGCTAATTAAACGGCTTCGACACTTGCATGCTTTACAACAAACTGGGCATACCAGTCACGATTGGGAAATCAAAGAAATTGAACAAGAGCTAAGTCTATGCTTGACAGTTGACATGGAAATATCAGTGACTAGGTATGGCAAGCCTTATGCATACTATAAAGGATATTCATATATTGTGTAACGAACCAATAAAAACGGAACTGTTATTTGGCGCTGTTCAAAACAACGTTCCAAGCATTGTCGTGGTGACCTAAAAAGTAAAAATAGTGAGGATTTAAGTGTCAGTGATCATCAATGTAGTGTACTGCATGATGCACAGTTGCCGTCGACAAAAAATCAAGAAAACCATATTGCTACTCAAAATAGTGGATTGTTTAATGAGCAACGTTTAACCCCTGTTCTAAAAGTTATGTTTAATCCGTGTTCCACATCGCAAGAGCCATCAACATCACAAACTATGCAAGAGGTAGTGTTGTTATTGTCGTCGTCGAAGTTTTAAGGAGTGGAACAACTAGGTAATCTGCTCTTGATATGCAAAAAGGTACCGTAGTATTGCAAGAGGATCAAAATGACTAAATAGTAATAACAATAAGGTTTTATGCCTATAAAACCATTGCGGCTTCCCCAGTTTTTGAAAACCAGTGAATGGACATTGCTATAAAAAGATCTACAACAAGCCTTGTGTTTAAAAACTATAACAGACTATTGTAAAGAGAGAAAGAGTTGTATTAAGTGTGCATCTATTGTCATAATCATGTATACTCTGCAATGTTAAATATTCTAACTTTGTATAAAATAAAACAATTGTAACGTCATTTTGCATTTATTTACAAACTTTATATACATTTTTTTGGTTTCATGATAATATTTTTTAAGACAATACTAAAAACTAAAACATTATTATTCTATACACATTTTTTTTCTTTCAGTCCATTAACATTACTTATATTTTCCATTATTATTTCACTTTTTTCATTTAATTAAAACGGACCATGCACCTATTGTTTTTAAAACCTTCATAAATTAAGTGTACAGGTTGCACAGCATTATTGACTTCATCAAAAACACTCTCCGACATATCATTAAACCGTGTAGGCAGAAATGTCTGATAGTTTTCACATACACAAAGTACACGATCACCATATGCTGTTTTCAATTTCCGAATCTTGATAATGCGGAATGGAATATGCGTTGGCAATTCACTGAGCTTCTTTGTCTCTAAGCCACATGCTTGACCCACAGCATTCAAAACATTCATTGTAGTAGTCTATAAACAAAAGAAAAGCATATCTATTACATTCTAATTGAGCATTAATAATTTTGTGCAATTAGGGATTTTGCACTATGCATTGCTAATAAATTATACTATTTATGCAAGAAATGCCCTAACTGTAGCAGATACTGCTTTTCTGCATATAGCACAAGTGTTGAGTTCTAATGCACACTTGACATAGGCTATCATGTGTCCACAAGGCAAAAATACAACACCTAGTTCATCTTGATAACAAATTTTACATAATTGTTGGTCACACTTTTGTATCTGTTCGTCAGACAAGTCATTTTTTTCAACCTCATGTATTTGTTCCGCGTGTTCTAACTCTAAAGGCACTTTTATGTCTTGTGCTGCAATCACGTTTTCTTTACGAAAAGTTTTCACAAATTCCTGACCTTTAAGCAACACCGTGTATTTACAGTTAGGTAACCAACGAGCGTGTTGCACAAAAGGGTCATCAGTCATTTGCCAATCTTTTAAAGCAAATCCACAATAAAAACATTTTGTTTTATCCCCTTGACCAGTATAAAAATATCCAGCTTCACTTAGCTGTTTGGTAAGGTGTTTTAATATTAATGGCCAAACATTTTTATAAGATTCTAAACGTTTTTCAACAGAGCTGTACTCTGGGTGTGCTAGTGCTTTAGTCTTGCAAACTCCCAATTTTTCAAAAGCACATGCCAATTCAACACTGTCTATGGCATATGGACCACATACATCGACACTACCGTTGTTGGCTGGTAATACATCATTATTATTATTTATTTGTGATTCAGCAACGTAAGTAGCGGCCAATGGTCTTGTGGTTTGATAAAATGGATACACGGGTAAGTTACCCACTTGTTTTCCAAGCATGTAAGGACAACAAGGAGACCATCGCAAATGGTCTCTAAAGGGATCATCCCCTCCTTCCCAGTGTGAAAGTTCAATACGACAAAACACACAGCGCACCACATCTTCTCGGTTCAAGTAAAAAAAAACGGCTTTTGCAAGTTCATGTGTCGACAAAAAGCCTACAGGGCAGGATTCAAATGTTAACCAACGATCATGTTCTGATTTTAAATTTAACCCACGTGGTAAACCAACTTGCTCCCTTGTTGTATTTGGTACTAACACCATGTGTTATAATAAAACTTCTTTTTATTGCAAGTTATTAACGTTGCACAAGAGCACAGAGTACTTTAAAGCATAATGTATGCTTGTTCACAGTCTGTTCACTACGTTAATGGCGCATGACCACAGCTAAGAACAATCAAAATAACCCATCACTCAATCAATCAATCAATCAATACTTGTAAATAAACTTTAACGTTAATTGACATTAATATATCAAAACACCATTAAAAATAAACTGTATGTTGGCACTAACAGTAACCCATGCACTTATTTTCTTTTTATAATGCTTTAGTCATTTACATCCCCTTTTAACCAATATATAAACAAAAATGAATGTCATGTCAGTTTGTTCAGATTATCTTGTTCAAACCTGTGGATATTTGTTGAGTCCATAGGGACCCATAAATTAAATTAATTTTTGTTTTTGTTTTTAGAAAATCCAATATGGCCTTGTACTTTACCCAGTCAACAACCAATATAGTCTTGTACCGTTTGTCAATACATGGCCATTATTCAAGAAAGCAATCATTGTACCAATCATGTACTGTGCCCGTTTGGACCGAGATCCAACGACCACTTTTTATAAAATACCGAAATCAGATCAGCACGAGAAAAAATATCTCAGGGTCTATCTAAGTGAATACTTGGGTCTAATCTGGCATCACTGATCTCGGTAATTCACAAGTAAGGTAAGGTGAGAAATTATTTTTGAACTAGCACATTCCTTAAAATTCTCAATTTATTTATAAATAAAAAATATGATTCAACTGGTAAAAACCCTCAACAAAGATAAAAACACATCACACATAAGAAATCAACGGTCCATATAATATCTACATGTGATAATCAGAAAAAATTAATAAGTCCATTCTGATATCCATAAAAAAATCAAAATTCAAAAAAAAAAAAAAAAAAAAAACAATCGGTAATCACTGTTTAATAAAGAGTTCTGAGTGATCCCTACTAGTTACACGTTCGTAGTTCACTTTACAAAGATTGCAATTTGATTTTATCAAATGTTCGTAGCAAAAATTTCTCAAAATAAATAGTCACTTGATTCATTCGGTGTTATTCCAAAATTAAACTTATTTGGAAAATTATCATATCACTGATTCGTTGTTTCATAACAATATCAATACTCGACTGACATAAAGTCGAATGTTAATAATTGTTCATAAAGATTTTCAAATTCAAAAACAAAATTTGTTCAAAAACTTTCATAATGTTTTGAAAATTCAACTTTCTTCTTTTATCACTTTCATTTGTTTACATGTCATAATCGATTTTGAATTATTCTCATACACAAAAATTGTTGTCAACAATGTTGTTATTTCTATCCACCATCAGCGGATTAAATCATCTAACTCTTCACCAAATTTTTATGTTAACAAAATTTTCTATCACCAAACTTTTCGTATAATCTTACAAATTTTTTAATAAAAAATTATTATTATTTTTAATTAATTAATTTCAAACTTTCCCTTCACTTTATTTATAACAAGTTTTCTCAACCTCTCACATGATGAATATTTTATTTGCTCATTTCCGATGTTGTTATTATTGTCATTCAAAAATATAAATCATTAATTATTTATTTTAATTCATTTGCACTTTTCATCTTATTATTTTTTCTCCTCGGTCGGGTTCAACAAATCTAAATTCAAGTTCATCAATTATTTATTTAGGCATTCCATTTCAATTTTGAGTTGATCCAGAAAAAAAAATATTTGGATTAACAGAATAGTGAAATCTGACAAGAATATGGGGCGGTCCACATCGCCTAACCCTTCTTTTACAAATATAGCCCACAGGCTCCTTCAAACACCCGCACATCCTTCTGTGCCCACAACTACGGGAATAAAACCCACTTTTGGATGACCCCCTAGGCCTCCACAACTTTAAGTGTCGCCAAACGCACACTAAAATCATCACCAGAATATTCTGCACACAGTATCATATTATTACTATTATATAGAATTTTTTTTATATGTTATATTTTTTTCTTGTAATATTCTGTCAATTACTAGACTGTGGTTCTTCAGTATTATTTTACCAATTAAAAAAATTCTGGTCAATATCTCCTTGCCTCCCATTTACATAAATTCTCCCTATTTGATACATTAAATACCTGCCGTTCCCTTCTTTTTATCTGAATATTTTCTTTTCTTTCTAAGTGCTTTTGAAAAAAATATTCTGAGCTCAAAAATCTAATACTTCATTCTCTTCATCCATAAACTCATTTAAATTTATTTAAACTTCCAAACAAAGTTATTTAATTTAATTCCTTCCAACTAATTAAATTCATCCACAAATTATTATTATTATCACCACAAAAAATATTTAAGCATCATCAATGTCAAATGATTATTATCGCCCTATTCTTTTAAATAAATAAATATTTAAGTCTCATCTGTGAATTATTATTACCAACGTCTTCTATTAATTTTTATTTAATGCATTAATTATTTAATCACAATAAACAATTAACAAAATTTAATTTAATTCATCACTCTCTAATTATTCATAACTTTAAATAGCATTGTTATTATTTATAAATATTATTAACTTATTCACTTCACACTCTATTATTATTATTATTATTATTATATATTATTATTATTATTATTATTATTATTAAATAAATCAAATTATTTAAACAATCCAAGCCTCAATTACTTCTGTTCTCATAAACAGAATTAACGAAAAAAACATTTATATCCCTTGGAATAATCGAAATATTTCATGTCGAAATATGAACTAATGCCTGTCCTAACAAAAATTTTAGATTGAAAAATAAATTGTCAGACAGCAGTTCCATTTGTCATCCAGACAAATACAATCGAAGATCTAGCTAATATGTAGCGATGGTGAAAAATGTGTGTTGATTTCTGATCGTGACTGTTCAATAATATGGAATTCTCTAATACTACTGGTTAGTGGATAGTACATGAAATGGTTGTCTTACTTCATTCTTGATGTAGATGAAGGGCGTGTCCTGCGGTGTACACTATTCCCACAGCGTCTTCCCATGGCCATCTGCCGTATCCAAATACCTCGTTCGTCTCCATGTCCTTCCAGTCCTACGAGTAGTTTTAGCGGCGCATGATGATGTTTACAGTCATCCGTTCGAAATAACTCCCGTTATCACTAGTACCGTGTAACATGACAAAAAGTTGCTCAGTCATAGACTGGTACAGTACTCCTGTAGATTCGAGAATAAATCTCATGTTCCAATAATGCGGATTCGTTTGCACGCTAAGATAGGAACACCTATTAGCTGCATAAACGAACAAAATGAAATAAACTTCTGATGAATTCGAAGTGCCTGATGTATAGTCACCACAAGAAATACATAGTTCAGTAGGCTAACTTCTGTGAATGGTTTCGACACTACCATCACCTGACTTTAGAATAAGTGACCTGATAGTCAGTTAATATTCTCAGTCCATTCGCTGCCAAAAGTTAAGTTCGTTCCCTTGAACAAAAACTAAGTCGTGCTGACCACTGGTACGGTGACTAAGTCCTCTGACCGTCAGAATCTCGGCGTGTATACTGTCACTTTCACGTAGCGTAGATCCGCACATGAGCAAATGCTTTGAAGATATGATGACTCTCTGCTCAGCAACGTGGCCTTTTATAGTTCAGCGAGACATTGTTCGAGAACATTCCATCTCGTATCTCGGCTTCTACTGGGCCGATTTTAATGCTCGATAGCTCAAAATCCTCCTTTTGTTATAACCAGAAAAGTGTGCTAATTTCCTAGCGTCCATCTCTTCTACTTAAGGTAATTCAAAAAAAATTCTCATGACGTATTCAGGCCCCACGTCATAATCTCACGTCACTCGCCCCTGCGATGTATGCTTCCCTCAGCACTCTTGAGTCTCCTCCGCGCGTTATTCAAATCATCCATTCCTTCAACCTCTTCAACTAACAACTCCTCTTTCCAAAATAAGAATGTCAACAATGTCACGGACGTGTGAACGATCCGGGTATAGTACAGGTAATGAATATTTTTTTTGTCTATGGTTTTTCATTAGTGGTAAAATGGCATAGCATTTTTATGTTAGACTTCCCTGAGTTCTCAATAGTTCACTGCCTGGAAACAATGGTTGCACTCTACTGCGTCTTGGGTTATCAGCAACTGCTACGGTGGTAAGGTTTTTCTTTCCAAGTTTCTAAAAATAAATAAAATAAACCGCTATAAATACCTAAATTTAGGTTAATACATGCATTTCATAAAATAAAATAATATCAAACAAAAAATGAAACAAGTTAGTTTAAAAAAATAATCTCACCTTCACTTGCAGTGGCTTGTTACTGTTTCCTTCTAGTGGGCCCAAAACCGCAATGGTTTCTTATATCTCTGACATGTAAGTTATACCTGTTATCTGCAAACAAATAAATAAAAATCATTAATTACCTAATCAATAACTACAAATTTAAGGTTCATTAGCATGACATTATTAAAATAATCATTCATAGGTACTTACCAAAAAAATAAAAGGATTTTTCTTCCAAAGTTCAGTTCAGAGCTCTACTGTATACGTCCGTGTGCTAAAATGGCAAGTGGATGACTAACGCAATCGTTATCAGTTAGCCTAGCAACAGAGAGAGTTGCACTTTCTCAGCGTTTTGGCCTTGAAATGTTGTCCCTTTCACACGTGTTCCCACGCCTCTTCACATTCCTCAATCTGAATAAGATTCGCGTACCTTATACTAGTTTCTTGTTTTAATAAGGAACCAAAATAGCTGCCTCTTATACATTGGTAGTCCTACTGTCTCAGAACCAAAATGGCGGTCTCTGCTTAAACAGCACACCTGCTAGCCACCACGAGGCAAGTAAGCTGATATCACACTTCCTGCTGACGTAGACATTTTTTTGTCTTATCAGCAGTCTCTCTCTGACGAGTCCTCTGGCTAGGTACAATATTCAGTCACCAGTGAGCAGGACTGTGTGTGTGTGTGTTAGCATTGAAAACATGTGTGTCTTCTTCTTATTATTATTATTATTCTTGAACATTTTACTGTAATAATAATTACTAGCAAGCGGCCATCCTCAATACATGATCTTGTTAGCCACATACTTTTATCCTAAAACATATGACTTTACCCAGTTCAATATTTAGTCTATAACATTTCAGGCCAATGACCTTACCGTTCTGGCTCTTTGCATACATGCACATGACTTGGTCGAGCAAATGTTATAGGTTTCCATATTCTAAAACCATTTACTGTACCAGACAGCAGTCTCGCTTATTACCGTTTACTAGCATGTTAAAGATCCCCTTCAGGGGTAAAAAATTCTAGCACATTTAACACATTTCAAATATTCACCTCTATCCGTCATAGGAAATATCACAAAACCAACCGTCATAAGCTGCCCCGCCATCCCACCAAAATAGCAATTCATTTCTTCCGGGCACTGTCACCGTGATCGCCAACGTCTAAGAATCACTTCGTCATATCCTACAACCGTCTGTTGTGTCAGAGAGCGATCTCGCTCATCACCGTTAACTAAAACGTTAAAGATCCCCTTCAGGGGTAAAAATCTTAGCATGCTTGCACATTTCAAAATATTCGCCATTCATTCGTCATAGGAAAAAATATCAAAAAGCAACCCCTCGTTTTGCCATTCATCGCTCCGTCGAAATTTCCAGTATTCACCATGCTCAGTCATAGCCTCGTTGTAACATACGTCAAGCGCTACCGGCTCTCTGTCTACAAACACGCTTTTATTTTTAAAAAAAATGCCTAGTTTTTTGTCCTAGAGACTTGACATTTATTTTCATGGTAGAGGGGGTAGGGACCTTTTATTTATGTCAAACAAACTTATTTGTCAACGTATTAGTTTCCAAAATAGTAAAAAATCAAAATTTAAGTGTTTACAAAAAAATCTCAAAAAATAAAAAAAATTATTAAAAAAAAAGGTCATAGAGACCATTGGTTTGAACTATTGAACAACGTTCTATCATGTTTGGTTTTCAAACTATCGCCTACTTTTAGAAACAAAAATTTTCAATAAAAAAATAACGAGCGATCTATAGGAAAGAGGACGTCACCCCGTTCCTAAACAACACATCGTTCTAGCCTTACAAGCTCATTAAATATCACCAAAATGTTAAAAACGCACGTTTACCTCAAATTGCGTTTCCAAATTCCACCCATTGTAAAGAATAACCTCACAATCAAATAAAGCGGAAGAAATACCGTCTAAACGACCCCTCACTCGACCCTAGTCCTCCCCCATCTCCAACTTTTTCCAACATAGCCATACGTGTTCAAGCACACACGCGATTATGGGTAGAACCCCCATACCACACTACTGCATAGTTTTAGTCCTAGAGACTTGAAATTTATTTTGGGGGTAGAGGGGGTCAGGACCATTCATTTATGTCAAACAAAAATTTTTGTAAACCCTTTAGTTTCCAAAATATAAAAATTTCAAAATTGAACTTTTTTCAAAAAAACATAATTTTTTGTGCTATAAAACATAAAGGACATAGAGACCGTTCGTTTAAGCTAATGTACAACATTCTATCATGTTTGGTTTTCAAACTATCACCTACTTTCGAAAAAAAAATTAAAAAAATATATATATATATACAGGGTGGCGCAGAGAAACGGGAAATTTTGAAATAATCATAATTAACCAATTAATTGAAAACAAAATTTTTTAATGCTGAAAATGTGTAAGGCAAGAGTGGAAATTACAATACTCGTTAAGTTAAAAATCACATCATTTAAGTGCTGTCCATTATTTCTAACACATTCATTCAATCGGTTTTGAAGACTTATCATTGTCCACTGGGATGTTGGCGACGTGTTCTTCAATCTGAGTCTTGGCCTAGTCTGGTACACAACGCTCTTTAGATGTCCCCATAGAAATAAGTCGCATACTGAAAGGTCTGGAGACCGTGGAGGCCAAGCGATGTTAGCGTTCCTTGCAATTATGCGCTCTCCAAACAAACGTCTCAATGCAACCATTGACATCCTGGCAGTGTGTGGGGTGGCTCCATCTTGTTGAAACCAGGTTTGCTGAATGTCAATATCTGGAAAAGCATGAAGCCGTGGAGCAAAAAATGTCTCCAGCATTTGAATGTAACGTTGAGATGTGACAGTTACAATGGAACCATTTTCATCTTCAAAAAAGTAAGCAGAACATGCGTTACTGGGCTCACAGAAATCCCGCTGAACTTCATCAACGTCCGTTACACAGCCCCAAAGTTACTGTATGGTGTGCAGTGTCTTGTCGTGGGGTGATTGGACCTTACTTTTTTGAAGATGAAAATGGTTCCACTGTAACTGTCACATCTCAACGTTACATTCAAATGCTGGAGACATTTTTTGCTCCACGGCTTCATGCTTTTCCAGATATTGACATTCAGCAAACCTGGTTTCAACAAGATGGAGCCACCCCACACACTGCCAGGCTGTCAATGGTTGCATTGAGACGTTTGTTTGGAGAGCGCATAATTGCAAGGAACGCTAACATCGCTTGGCCTCCACGGTCTCCAGACCTTTCAGTATGCGACTTCTTTCTATGGGGACATCTAAAGAGCGTTGTGTACCAGACTAGGCCAAGACTCAGATTGAAGAACACGTCGCCAACATCCCAGTGGACAATGATAAGTCTTCAAAACCGATTGAATGAATGTGTTAGAAATAATGGACAGCACTTAAATGATGTGATTTTTAACTTAACGAGTATTGTAATTTCCACTCTTGCCTTACACATTTTCAGCATTAAAAAATTTTGTTTTCAATTAATTGGTTAATTATGATTATTTCAAAATTTCCCGTTTCTCTGCGCCACCCTGTATATATAATGAGTGGTCCATAGGAAAGAGGACGTCAGCTCGAGTCCAACGACACCTCATTTGTCAACATTCGACCTTGGGTTCACGAGATATTGGCTTGGACTCACGCGGCGGCCATGACACTGGTTAGAACTGTCACCACTCCCCTACTTTAGTTCCTACTTATGTTAGCGTCAACGACACCTAGTTGCAAACTTGGCTACCAGATGCCACCGCAACCGGCGCCGAACGTTGGAACTTTAATAGGGCTTTACTTAAATCTAACCTACAAATTGAGCTTCACACAATTTTAGTTAGTGGAAGGTTCTTTTACATGCCATACATCTATGACATGGGCCAGCTGGCTTTACTTCCTCTCCGAAGGAAGGCATACTGAGGGATTTTTAACGCTCTTAAACTGTATTTCCCCTGTTTTAGGCTATATAATAGCTTAATGGTCATGAGTGGATAATAGACGATGCTGGACGCTCTTTCCGTGATACGTAATTATTGATACTGTGCTCTCTCAATATACGTGTTTTTTTGTATAAGGTGCGTTCAAAAAGTTACGAGCTGGAGGCATTATTAAAGAAACCAGTACAAGTATGTTAGAAGTATTGGCCCTGGCTGTTGAGGCACTTGTCCCACTGTGACACGAGGCGGTGAATGGCTGTCTCATAAAATTCTCTGGGCTGCGATGTGAACCAGTTCCGCACGTACAGCTGGACGTCGACGTCCGAGGTGAATCGTTGGCCCCGCAGAGCCCTTTTCAGGGGACCAAACATGGCGTAATCACAGGGAGAGAGGTCTGGACTGTATGGAAGGTGGCCGAGAACCTCCCATTTGAATTTCTGCAGGAGTGCCGCGACTGTGTTGGCCGTATGAGGTCGTACATTGTCGTGGAGCAGAATGACCCCACGGGTGAGATTGCCTGGTCGTTTTGTTTTGATCACTTGGCGAAGGGTGGTCAAGGTTTGCGAGTAACGCTGGGCATTCACTGTTGTCCCGTGCGGCATGAAGTGTATCAGAAGGGGGCCATCTTGGTCAAAGAAGAACGTCATCATTACCTTTCCTGCACTCGTGGGGATGGCCTTGCCTTTTTTGGGTGGTGGTGACCCTCGATGCTTCCACTGGAGGCTTTGTCGTTTGGATTCTGGTTCGAAGTGATGACACCAGGACTCAACTCCAGCCACCACTCGTGCCAGGAACCCATTCCCTTCCCTCGCATAGCGCTGCAGATGACCAAGACAGTGGGCCATTCGACATGCTTCCTGGTGTGGTTGAAGACTGTGGGCATGCCCGCCAACTTTTACGGGTTTTCCGTAAAATGTACGGAAAGGCAGCGTGTTTTACGGTTTTACGGATGAACTATAATTTTTTACGGATTTACGTACCAGGATCTTTTTAAAATTCGCGCCAGAACAAGCTTTCGCATGCCGCCGATACATGTTGTGTGACCAACGCACATTCGATACATGGCTCTCAACTATATTCACCATATCGTTATAGTCTTCGACTGGGAATACGAGATGTGTCCTGATTTGACTGAATACTAATCGACCTATATCGATTTGTTTGTGTTGAATGAAAGATCTGGGATAACCGTTTGCTTGTTCTTTAACGCGTTGATCAGTTCGATAATCTTTGCCGTTCTGTATAAAAATCGTTCTTTTCTTCTTCACCACGAAACACAAAGCGTAGGTCGTGTTGTAGTTACGGAATAACATGTGAATTATCAGGGTGTCTACAGGTAAGGAAAAGTAATGAAAAGTAGCTATTTTTTTCTGGATATTTGGAGGTAGCGAAAATTCGCTGAGGTCAGTTTAAATCATTTAAACTTGCGCCGCTAAGCTCACTGATTGCGATGAAGCAAGTTTCACGAAAGCGCCGCCGATTGCGTAAGCTATATTTCCCCGTGCCCGCCCTCAAGGTAATGCATACTGAGGATACCTTGAGTTGTATACACCGGTTCAACGTATGTTTTCAACATCAATAAGAGTTTTTAGTTTAGTGTGAAATATTTTTCTATATTATTAGGAAACCTGACTTTTCGCGACGCGTCTATTTGCGAAAACTTTCGAAATTCTACAGAAACCTCTCATTTCTGTTATTGGCCTATAAATTTGGAGACTATCTCAAATATAAGTTCAGAAATAACGCGAAATAATATACTGTCGCAATCTTGCGAAATGATATAGTTTCGAAAAGAAAAGCGCGAAATTCGAAATACATTTATTTTAAAAATCTATCCGTCTCGTGAATTTGCGACATCCAGTATGGTTAGTTCGAAATTCCTTTATATGTCGATCTTTTCTTCGAACTTTGGTTCCATCGGATATAATATAATCTAATCGGTTATCTCGAAATCTTGTATAATTCGTGAATCGAATTCGATATAAAATGTGCCCTGTTGTATTGTTCGTGCAATCCCCTCAGAATAATTCGTAAAATTCGATACCTTCTTCGAACGTTCAAGAATCACATCCTCAAGACAGGCGGCTGACCACACGACTTGCCTGCTGGAATATTGTCAAACGGACCGAGATCGACGCTGGTCGTGTAAAATCATAAAACCTGTGTCCGATCATTAACTTGTGGCCACGAGGACTGTGGGAACCCTGCCAAAGGTGATTGGGCGGCAGTCACGAAACATCCCAAAACCCACTCGCCACTTTTCCCATGACCGTGTTCTTAAAAGCGTACGGGGAGAGAGAAGTGCATCAATCCACTTAAAAACGGCATTGCTACATAGCATTGCGATACTCATTTCTCCCCGTGATCCACCGTGAACTCCCAATTACAGCATAGGGGCAGCGGGAATTACTGCGCCGACCATACAACATGTCCATAACTGCTCGTGAATTTTATCTAAGCCCAACCTCGAGCTTGCCTCCGCCATTCTGACAGGACAGACAGACAGGCAGACAATCGTTGAATGGCTGGGTGCGACGCCGCTTGCATATTATCGCGTTCTCAGTGTCCAACCGCGAGGACAACGTGAATCTCATAAAACGGTCGAGAGTGGCAGCGATTACGATACATCGCGATATTTCTCCGCATTCGATGACGAGGACAACTGGATTCTTGTCAAAAGGACAGCAAGCGGCGCCGATTGCGTAATAAACATTTTCCTGAGTCCGATCTCAAGGACAATGGAAATCTCGTCGATCGAATAGAAGTGACACCTATTATGTAAATTGCGATTTTTCTCCGTGTTCTATCGTGAAAACTGCGGGAATCTCGTCAAAGGCAGAGGCCAGCGCCGATCGTGGAACATCTCGATATTTCTCCGTACTTGACTGCGCAGACAGATTGTGAATAAATGTTTAGCCTGACACAGGACACAGTTCAGGTCATAGATATCCAATGGAACTCTGGAAGCCATTTCTATTTTGAAGACTAGAAGTTCTGACACATGTTATACACACACATATTCTATTGACTTTCTGAAGAAAGCAAAGCAAGCCACTTCTTGATCTCTGAAATCAGACCCTTATTATGTCATCGGTTACTGTAGTGTTTTATATTAAAGCTGTTGAACTCGTCATTTTCCGAAGTGAAGAAAATACATGAATTTTGTCATGTCAAATGAATCTCTGGAATCGATTTCTATTTTGAAGACCAGGAGTTCTGGTCCCTATTATGCCAGCACCTTTTCTCCAGAGTTTTAGCAGGAAAAGCCACAGCTATGAATTTAAAAGTGCAAGTAATTTCCAGTGGGTGATAAGTGTATTACTTAGGTATATTATGTCAAGGAAGTCCTGATATATCTATGCTCCAAACCAAAATTCACCACACCTTTTTCTTGAGGTCATGCTCGTCTACAAATAATTGGCGTGTGATATAAGTAGATACGATTTCATTGAAATATCCTGTTTAAAGCATGACTTACTGTATTTTGTAGCCCAGAAGGATTATTGATTCAAGCCGGGGTATGTAAAAATGTGTTGGGACTTTTTGGCGCTCGCGAGAGCTTTACTGAAAGCCCTTTTTGAAAGTTGGCAGGTATGACTGTGGGGCACCCATTGGGCACACACTTTGCGCTAGTGCAGTCGTTCCTTCATGATGGTGTGCACACTTCCGACGCTCAATTCGACCACGGCGGTATGGCGTTCACTGTCACTCGGCGGTCCTGGGTAATGAGTGCATCAACCAGCTGAACGTTTTCATTGGTAATGCAGGAGGCTGCCCCAGACCGGGCATCATCGGCTAACGACACCCGTCCTTCCCTGAAGCGCTTGTGCCACGCCTTGACCCTTGCAAGGGACATGCAGTGTTCGCCGTACACTTGTGACATTCGGCGATGAATGTCCGTTCCCCCTACTCCTTCCGCTGTCAGAAAGCGAACAACACCTCTTTGCTCTTCGTTTGATGCCTCCGTGTCACTGTTTGCAATATGAATGGCAGCGTTGGACGATTGATGCATGCTGCTGCTCGCTTTGTATCGTCACGTGATGTGCACGCGTGCCCTCTAGCGACGAGCTGTGACCTTCCACGCTCTGGTCGGAACCACACCTCGCCACGATCAGCCGATGTCGTCACCGGTTTGCGCATTCCAGCCTCCGGCTGGTTACTTTTTGAACGTATCTTATAATTTATCTGACAGAAGTGTCTGCGCGCTGAATGGACCAGCACTCACACTGCCGTACTTGGATTTGAGCTCCACCCAACACAGGAGTGCAGATATCTTCAAGATACAGTATTACAAACAATGTGTTAGAAGTTTGAGAGTAGTGAGTGTCTATGAAATGAGGCGTAACTTACGTAGTATTAATGAACACGTCTGATGTTCCGTTTGGGTTTTCTATGCTCATCTGAATTGACGCGCTGTTCGAAAAATATAGGCTTGGTCCAATTATCCGCCACGCGCTTACCGCACACCGTACCCCTATCTTAACCCTTTATAGGGCAAAAGACTGGGGTATAAAATATTTGTTTATTTTTGCACATTTGTAATTGGGGGTGATAGATGAGTAGGAATATGCAACAATTTTAAGGGTGTGGATTCTATTTTATGAAATCTGGGGTGGGAAAATATTATCCCACTGCCCTCACCCGACAGTATGTTTTCTTAAATGAGCAATGGGGTAATAATCTCCCACCTCAAAATGATGATGATACTGTGTATATCACTCAACAATGAGGTTTATTTAACAGGATATAATATATAAAAACACCCATCACGCTTTTTTTTTTAAACGTAACTCCCACGCAACACAAGGTCAGTGACCTATATCATCTTGTAACTGTTTCTTTAGCTCCACGTTGGGCGCCAATTGTAACGGTTCCTTTTGCTCCACGTTGAGCGTACATGTGTAACGTTTTTACTAGTGTCCCCACTGTTGGGTGACAAGTGTAACGGTTTCACTGGGGTGAGTGTGGAAAAACCACAACACGTCCCACGTTTGAGGTGATAAATGTAAAGTTTACTCTGACTAAGATACGTTGTATTAATGGGCGCCAAGACCTCAACGCTATGTTGAAATCTCAATTTATATTTAACAACACCTAGCTCTGGAAGAAAACCTTTAAGAATCTTCACACTCAGATCGTGGTATGATTTGATCATTAACCCCACTAACAATTGTATCAGGAGAAGGAATTTGGTCTATATCTAATGCTACCTACTGAAAGCAAAGATTGCATAGTATAAGAAATGAATTTATTATATAAAAAACAAGTAGTGGCAATTTTAATAATAATAATAATAAATTTAAATTGGAGCGTAACTATTTGAATTTACCACTAGAGAATTACGTGAAAACGGAGTCGGATGAATTACTGATTTTACTATTATTCCCAAGCTAAGAAGTTACTGAAATACTGAATATGAAACAAAGAAACGAGAGATTATGTAGTTCTGAGTCATTCGCGCTTACCATTGGGAATTGCCGTGGCATTTCCCTCGTACTTGATGCTGAAGAGAGCTTTCCACAGCCTTCTGGACGTTGTAGAAATGTTAATTTATGGTCCGATCACACCGGAACCAACCACACGAGCAACCACAACGGTCTAGTTTTACAATGATAATCGTCCTCCCTTCTCGGCCCGCAAACAATATATGCCCTCGCCGAACCCCCTATCCGGACCCGTCTTCCACTCGCCCGGTCACCACTGATTGGCTGAGCCACCACGCGATACTCCCCACCTCAGGGTCAATACACTCGGCGCGACGATGTCGATTACCGGTCCAGGCCATTTCGCCTTTTCTTGATGCAGCCAGCTGGAAGTGCCCCACGGCTTGCGTCACGCTTCTCGACAAGAATATACCTGTAGCTGAATTCCCAATGAATCATCTCTCTCACAATAAACTCGAACTGACAAAAATCCGTAAAATTCCGTAATCATATAATTTTCCGCGATAATGTTGTTCGTAATAATTCGCTTGATAGTGTTTTCTATAACATTGAAAACCTATCTGTATACTTATAATCTTATAAAAAACGCTCCAAAAAATACCTTAATAATAATAAGTTACATGAAACTTGTCTTAGCAGAACAATTTGCCGCGTAAATAAACATTGAATGGCTTCCTACTGACTTATGTCAGTGGCGTAAAATACCCTCGAAAAACACGTTACATATTCGCCTCGGATCATCGGATGATTTACCGTGACGACGGTACATCAGGCGATTATCCCAGACACGTTAATAAAATCCCCATCCAAAATACATATTACACCAATTAAATCACCCTAAATTACATATATATACACTCATAATTTTCTTTACGCACTTTGCGTCAAAGTCTGTTGTTATATTGGATTGCCCTGTGTAATCAGTCCAATGTTTTTCATATTGATTAATGTTCCTCGGATATTTCCGCCTCTCAAATATCTCTATGTTGGGAAAGATATACATAAATAATGTGTGAGCACTGTGTATATATGATATCACTTCACACGCATCAAAGGTGTTCTGATATAGATATCATCACAGAACTTCCTAATATCACTGGAGGTCGCTTCCTTCTGGTGAAACTTAATCTCACTGATCTCACTGAGCACACGATCACACTATTGTGGCTGCTCATCGTGGCCATAATACTTAATCTCTCTGTGTATTAGATAAAATTAATATTGATTTCTGAAAAAAAAAAAAAAACAGTAAGTGCGCATTACACATAACACCAAATATTTCTGTGCCGTAATCGCCCTGTCTTCTTAAGTTCCCGTGGGCCATATTCTACTTAATACTAGTTCGCAACCCAGACCAGTTCACCTCACTCAAATAATACCTTTGTACTAATTACCTTAAATTACACACCTACAGCTCTTACATGGCGAGGCCGTAAACAGAAATCACGTGTGCTGTTATGTATGAGTTTCATGAAGGACTGTCTCTCCTTCTGGTGGCCCGTCTTTTGTGTCGTGGACGCCTTAAGCAAAAATACCCTGTACAAGCGCTAACCCATCTCTAGGAGACAAATGGGAATTCACCAGCGCTACCAAATTCTGGCCTTGGTGTATCGAGACATTTTAGTGCTCAAGAGCATCCGACAATCCCGTCATATTTCCCTGTACCTTAAAAACTCTCAATTACTTACATACTACCCCCCTTTGTGACTTCTGATACGCCTGCCTGGAAGACCAGATCTCCCCTGGCACCAAATACCACACTCACTCATTTGATAGGCTGGCTCGCCAGCTAAACACTCTCACTTTATGACACATACTTTCGTAGACTATGCATATTATACGTCCCGTATAATCTGTTTCCCTTACTATCCTCCAGCACATATGCTGTTTTGCCAATACGTTTGGAAACCAAAAATGGGCCCTCGTAGAGATAAAAAGAACTTGGCCATGACTTTCTCTAGCTTATTTGACTGTTTCGGCACTCTAAGTAAGACTCTGTATCCCGGCTCGAATAGGTCAAATTTAGTTTCTTTTTGTTGGCGAATTCTCTTTTGTGCTGATTTAGATAAATTCTGTTTCGCCATCTGGACAATGTAATCCATCCCCGGTTGTTTTCCCTCATTTAAACCCAACACCCTCGCTAGTTCATTTTGTGGTCTCTTTCCGAAGTGAACTTCGTATGGCGTCAATTTCGTGTTCTCATGCTGGACAGAATTCAGCCAAGTCTCGACTTTGGGAAGATGTCCAACCCAGGCCGTATGCTTGCCATGCACTAGAGTCCGAAAAAGACGAGCCACTTCCCTTAATGGACGCTCTGCAGAATTACCCTGAGGGTACCTTACAGAGGAATGAACGTGTGAAATACCAGCTTCCTGCATACTGGTTCTCCATTTCTTTGCAGTAAACTGTGGTCCACTGTCAGATAGTTTTCTGAGAGGAAGGCCAAACTCAGGTACATACTTATTAATGATCAGACGGCTACACGCTAGTCCCGTGGCTTTCCTTAGCGGATATAGCTTGACATACTTACTAAAAGCGTCAATAACTATAAAAATGTACTCGTAGCCGTACTGCCCTTTAACGATCGGGCCAAATAAATCCACACACAGTAGTTCGCCGGGACTACTGGTGAGAACTGCAGATCTCTCCCCCACTAAATATTTAACTGGATATTTGCTCCTTTGACAGGTGTCACACTTAGCTAAAATCCTCCTAACATCCCTTCCCAATTTACTCCAAATAAAGTCACGACCAATTTCATAGAAGACCTTGGCAGCACCAAAGTGTCCTAATTCCCTATGAATGATCCAAATTAGCTCCTCCGCAAAGTGGCAGGAACACATATTGCCCACCGATTATTCCTACATTTCCGGGCAAGAAGCCCATCCTGCATCTTGTACGTGAACCGTCCTACTTTCACATACTCTTCTTCATTTATTTCCAACCTAGCCAGTGGCTCCCCTAACTTAACGTCGTCACGTTGCTCCACTAGCATATTTCTCAGTGTCTGTAACGATGCCCTGTTGCTACTGTCCACACATGCACATAATAAAATACCGTCCTCTGCTTTAACCACAGGATAATCCCTACATAAATTTGTGTCCCTTGATAGCATGTCTGCAAGAATGTTATCTTTACCTTTAATATATTTTACTGTGAATTCGTATTCCTGCAGAGCAAGGATCCACCTACTAACTCTGTTAGAACTGAGTTTACAAGTCCTCATATACAGTAATGCATGGTGATCTGTATGGATCTCAAATTTCCCCCCTACTAAATACATTCTAAATTTCCCCAAACTGAAAACAATACCTAAAAGCTCTAACTCAGTAATCGTGTATCTTTTCTCTCCTGCTGTCAGTCCTCGCGAGGCTAATGATACAATGCTCAGATTACCCTCATCATCTTTCTGACACAATACTCGAGCAATACTTATGTACGAAGCATCTGTCATAACCACATATTCCTTATCTTTCAAAGAATATTTCAGCACTACAGCTTTCTCAAAACCTTCCTTCAGCGCTCTAAAAGCCTGATCATGCTTGGACTCCCATCTCCACCGAGTCCCACTTTTAAGCAATTCCCTGAATTGTTCTACCAACCCTGAGTATTTAAAAACGAACCTCCTGAAAAAGTTGCAAATTCCCATGTATGTTTTTAACTGTTTAACATTCTGTGGCACCTCTGCGTTAAGTATCTTACTAACCCTACTTTCTTCTGGCGTTACACCTCTACTCGACACACTGTGACCTAAAAATGTCACTTCTGACTGACAGAATGACGACTTAGACAGCTTCAAAGTGAACCCTGCCTGATCTAACTTCTGAAAAACTATATCTAAATGACGTAGATGCTCCTCAAAACTGCGTGAACTAATTACCATATCATCAATGTAAATGGTTACAAACTCTCCTATGTCATCCCCAATGCGATGTTTAAAGCCCTAATTAAAGCTGCTGTACTACTCTTTTACCCATAAGGTGTTCTACAAAATTGATAAAGGTTATATTTATGACTAAAAGCTGTAAATGGTCTATCTTCGTACATAAGTGGCACTTGCCAAAACTGGAACTCAAATCTACACAAGTGAAATACTTCTTCCCCTCAAATGTTTGCATTAATTCCTCTATTGACATGGATTTCAGCTGATCTGAACTAATTCTACTGTTAACCAAACGAGCGTCTAAACAAATACGAACGGTGCCGTCGGTCTTGGGTACCGTGATCAAAGAATTAACATATGGACTGTTAGAGTGCTCAATAATCCCATCTTCAAGCATCTGGTTAATTTGTGCCTCAACTGCACTCTGATAAGTGAAAAGGTACAGGATATCTATGTCCTGTGAATACTGACCTATCAATAACGTTCAATGAATGTGTATAGCAATTGGCCATACCAATGCGATCCTCAAAAACTCTCATATTACACAATAACACCTCATAGAGCCGAACACACTGTTCTTCCTCTATATTTCCCTGAAATGCAGCATCACGTAACGAGTCCTCTAGACTACCATTCGTAATCACACTGCCAACAAAACATGGAGAATCCCGCTCTACGGCTGGCGATATCTCATTTAAAGTACAAATCACACCTACAACACTACTTCTCTGAATATGGTCATTGAACGCTACCTCTATTTCAGAATCACCCCATTTAAATTTCAAACTCCCTACGTCATAACATAAGTTACCAGACACTCTACTTAGCCACTCTGAACCCAAGATAACACTGAATACTAAATTTAGAATTACAAGACAAATCTGCTTTTCTATATGATTATTAATTTTAATGTCTACTAAATCTTGCTTAGAAATTACTTTAGACCTCTTCCCAACAGCTGTGATAACAAAAGTGCTTTTAATTGGCATCTCCTCAAAATTTACTCCAGTTCCTTTCATTTTATCATAAAATGCACTACTTATGCAACTCTTCATACAACCACTATCAATTAAAACATCTGTGTACGCCTCGGACACGTTAAATTTAACTATGGGTCTCTTACTAGCCACCTTGAATAATACCTTCATCATTTAGTTCACGTAATAATTCATTTCTTACATTTAGGCCATAGGGTTCCTCAAACTGAAAACAGGGCATGTTACAGACTGAGATTCTGACCTTACATCGCAGCCTGGTTCGTGTTTAAAGTACCGCTACCGCTTGGTGTAGTACTACTCACTACTGCACTGGTCTGGTTGTTCGGGGCTGTGTTAACGGTATTTCCCTGTCCGTTATTACCTCCTTGACCCCTGTTCTGGTTATAATTATTATTGTTATTATTCCTCCCTTGGTTACCCCTAAAATCATTATTTCGGCCTTGATTTCCCCTGAAATCATTATTTCTACCTTGGTACTGCGTACCATACCCGTTTCCTCTGTACTGATTTTGCTGATTATTATTATTATTATTCTGGTTCCCCCTATTTTGGACGTTGGCCCCTTCGCCACTGTTCCCTTGAACTAACTGATTCCTGTTCTCATTAGGTCTGTTATTATGGTTACCCTGGTTCCTACCGAAATTCTCCTCGTAACCACCTCTTCCCAGAGCATCGAATGTACTTAATAAATTTTCCACTTGTGAAATAGATTTAACATTTTGGATACAGGCAGCTTCTTTGCTTCTATATGGAAAATGTCTTAGTAATAGCCTGACTATATCACTTTCCTCCCTCAAACCATCCAGATATTTACACGTCAATACCTGTCCTAAAAAGTCATAGTGTATTTTCCTCTCGGGTTATATTTCCCACACACAATTCCCTCACGATGCTGAGACTGAATTACCTCATTACAAAATTTCTCACAAAATTTAACTTTAAAATCTGAAATATTCTCGAAATTGTCTCTGTAGACAGAAAATCAGTTTCTTGTCTCCCCTACAAACGCTTGCTCTAAAATCTCAACTACTTGGCACCACTCAATACTACCATCTTCCAACCTCTCCCTGAATTTATTTTCTATTGCATTCATGAACTCCATCGGACAACCCTGCCGATTACTGAATTTGCCTAGTTCTATTTCCCTGTGTGTGCTATTCACATAAACTGGCCTACTCTGACTATTTCCCTGCCTAATTCTAGCTTTCAACTTCTGTTCTAATTCAGCAATTTTCTCCTCAGCTTTTCTTTCAATATTATTTACAGTTAACCTAATGCTCCCTTCCGATGCTTCAACTTTACCACTTAGCTTGTTTCTCATTAATCTCATTAATGCTTTCCTTATTCCTCTCCCTTAAATCATTAACTTCAGTGATTATTTCTGCACGAACTTTATCAATTCTTCCCCCCAGCTGTTCTTTAACCTCTTTAGTTGCTACCTGAATTTTGTCAATTTCTCCTCCAATTGCTTTTTGACCTGCTGTGTTTCAAGTTGCACTTGTTCTTTTAAATTTTCAGCCTGTGTACTGATTCTAATTTCTAACTCCTCCTGTACTTTTCCAAATTTTCTGTCTACATCTGCAATAATCTCCTTAGCCTTCTCTTCCATCACCCCTCTGATCTCACCTCTAATCAGCTCGAATTTATCACTAATTTCCCTACTGTTTTGATCCAATTTAGCATTATTCTGTTCAAGTTTAGCATTATTTTGTTCGAGTTTAGCATTTAAAGTTTCAGTACCGGTACTCTCTTTATTTTCCCTACTATTTTGTTCAAGTTTAGCATTATTTTGTTCGAGTTTAGCATTTAAAGCGTCTGTACTTATTTTATTTTGTTGCATAAACTGAAGAAGCAAACTCTCTAACCCTACTTGTCTGTTTTGATTACCCCCCTCAGTATCGGGATTTACCTCCGACATCCCTGTACTGCTTTCATTTTCAAGACTAGCCATACTGCTCGTATCTTCACTATCCAACTGGTGACCACTACGCAACTTCATCTCTTCCTCAACAGTACCCATGCTGATACACACCGATAAATGACAAACCCCCAAAATACAGGCACAGAAACATATACCCTTCTCCTTCCACAACTGTTATTAGGTTTTCGGCCTCACGTTGGCAGCGACAAATGTAACTGCTTCTTTAGCTCCACGTTGGGCGCCAATTGTAACGGTTCCTTTTGCTCCACGTCGAGCGTACATGTGTAACGTTTTTACTAGTGTCCCCACTGTTGGGTGACAAGTGTAACGGTTTCACTGGGGTGAGTGTGGAAAAACCACAACACGTCCCACGTTTGAGGTGATAAATGTGATGTTTACTCTGACTAAGATACGTTGTATTAATGGGCGCCAAGACCTCAACGCTATGTTGAAATCTAAATTTATATTTAACAACACCTAACTCTGGCAGAACACCTTTAAGAATCTTCACACTCAGATCGTGGTATGATTTGATCATTAACCCAACTAACAATTGTATCAGGAGAAGGAATTTGGTCTATATCTAATGCTACCTACTGAAAGCAAAGATTGCATAGTATAAGAAATGAATTTATTATATAAAAAACAAGTAGTGGCAATTTTAATAATAATAATAATAATAATAATAATAATAATAATAAATTTAAATTGGAGCGTAACTATTTGAATTTACCACTAGAGAATTACGTGAAAACGGAGTCGGATGAATTACTGATTTTACTATTATTCCCAAGCTAAGAAGTTACTGAAATACTGAATATGAGACAAAGAAACGAGAGATTATGTAGTTCTGAGTCATTCGCGCTTTCCATTGGAAATTGCTGTGGCATTTCCCTCGTACTTGATACTGAAGAGAGCTTTCCACAGCCTTCTGGACGTCGCCATCTTCTTCGTCAGTTGTGGAGATTGTTGTAGAAATGTTAAGTTATGGTCCGGTCACACCGGAACCAACCACACGAGCAACCACAACGGTCAAGTTTTACAATGATAATCGTCCTCCCTTCTCGGCCCGCAAACAATATATGCCCTCGCCGAACCCCCTATCCGGACCCGTCTTCCACTCGCCCGGTCTCCACTGATTGGCTGAGCCACCACGCGATACTCCCCACCTCAGGGTCAATACACTCGGCGCTACGATGTCGATTACCGGTCCAGGCCATTTCGCCTTTTCTTGATGCAGCCAGCTGGAAGTGCCCCACGGCTTGCGTCACGCTTCTCGACAAGAATATACCTATAGCTGAATTCCCAATGAATCATCTCTCTCACAATAAACTCTAACTGACAAAAATCCGTAAAATTCCGTAATCATATAATTTTCCGCGGTAATGTTGTTCGTAATAATTCGCTTGATAGTGTTTTCTATAACATTGAAAACCTATCTGTATACTTATAATCTTATAAAAAACGCTCCAAAAATACCTTAATAATAATAATAAGTTACATGAAACTTTTCTTGGCAGAACAATTTGCCGCGTAAATGAACATTGAATGGCTTCCTACTGACTTATGACAGTGGCGTAAAATACCCTTGAAAAACACGTTACAATCTTTGCCGAAAACTGCACAAAATATATAAAAGTGATTTTGGAATGTTAAAAGTTAGTGTACCGGTATTCGAATATAATTCAATAATTTCAAAATAGTATTCACTAAAAACACAGAAAAATAATTTTAAAAATCTTCTATATTATGGCAAACACCCTGAGCAGGATAATTATTTCCATTCTAGCTGAAATATATTCACTCAGGTGGCCAAAACCTTTATTAACATTGTATTTCAGTTATATACCAACGTTTACAAATCTCTTATCTTCAATAATAGCACCTTCTTCTGTAAAACAATGCATTTCTTTCACTCAACACAACCGAACTGGCGAGCACGTGCACTGTGTGGACCACTGGGATATATACTTCCCACCTTTGGTTTCTGATGACAGAATACATCAAATTAATGGGCTTTCAATATTTCTCTGCATCTAGCTTGTGGATGCATGTGGAACTGCTTGGAATGAAAGGGGTGGGAAGAATCTCTCCCTAACACCGTTCTATAAATACATGGTGGGAAGATAGTATCCCAAGGACCTATAAAGGGTGGGATGCAATGGCACTTCCTGTATAATATACAAGTTCTCAGTACACCACATTCTGTGAATTTACATGTCCGAAAAGGTGGAACCATGCCTCGTCAGACATAAGCATTAGCTATGTATCCACATTCCCATTGTAAACACATTCAAGAAACCAATTACAGAACGGTATTCTTGCGGCAAAATTTGTCCGGTGAAGTTCCTGCTTAAACCTTTGTTTGTATGGTCGAAATTTCAACTTTGTGGGCCGACCCTGTGGAGATGTCCGTTTCCTGGGCTAGGCGAATTTGTGATTTTTTTGGACTTACTTCTAACCGCGCCCGAATATCCCCAAGTTTATCATCAGTTGAAACGTGTCTCTTTTGCTTTCTCTGTATATCGCATATTGAGCCTCATGTATGCGAATTTTTCATCAGTAGTGGTTTTGTGGGGGTTCTAATGCCACCGCCACCGCTCCACCGCTGGAATACTAAAATGGCGATATCTCTCGAACGCATGGTCGGATTTTGACAAATCAGGTGTCATTGAACTCGGGCTAACACCCCCTTTCCAATGGACAATATATTTCAACCCCAAAAGTAAAACCTACCCCTACTAGGGGGTGAAATTGTAATTTTTAGAGAATCTCTCTTTCCAATTGCAACATTTGAGAGTTTGAATGCTAATATGGAATGAAACGTTGTTCTACATAAAGTGCATGTGTTCGGTGGAAAGCCACTATGAATTAACATGCTAGTTTTTTGTTTTTACACATGTCCATTCATAGGTTTGGTAAAAGGGCAGGCTTTTTAAAAGATGGTGGCTGTAGTGTAACCTAATCCAACCTAACGGGTCCTGGTGGACAGGTCATTGTGGACGAGTCCTTGTTGACGAGTCCTTGTGGACGAGTCCTTGTTGATGAGTCCCTTTAGACCGATCCCTTTAGACCGGTCCCTTTGGACTGGTCCCTATGGACTGGCCCATGGTCTCTAATGCTATGATGAAATTAAACGTTGTTCCACATGAAACGCATGTGAAGAGCCGATTGCTACTATTAATTAACATGTTTGTTTTTTTGTTTTTTTACGCATGCGCACCTGAGGTTTTTTAAGCGGGCGGGGTTTTTGAATAATGATTTATAGATGAGTTATTTTTTTAATTACCAAAAGATCCAAAACTAATAGGTCATTAGCTTTTTAATATCTCATGAATCAATAAGGCTAGGGACCTGTATGAGAGGTCGTTGGACTTGAGGTGACATTCTGTTTTTGAATATATTATTTATTTATGTCAAAAGGGCCTAACTGCACTTTTGTTAATATCTTGCTAACTAATAATCAGAGAGGGTCAAGTGAGGTGTCATAGGACTCAGGATGGTCAACCCTTTTCCATGACCAACGAATTCACCCAAAATATCTAAGGTCATTAACTTTTTAATATCTCATGAATCAATAAGGCTAGGGACCTGTATGAGAGGTCGTTGGACTTGAGGTGACATTCTGTTTTTGAATATATTATTTATTTATGTCAAAAGGGCCTAACTGCACTTTTGTTGATATCTCGCTAACTGATAATCAGAGAGGGTCAAGTGAGGTGTCATAGGACTCAGGATGGTCAACCCTTTTCCATGACCAACGAATTTACCCAAAAGATCTAAGGTCATTAGCTTTTTAATATCTCATGAATCAATAAGGCTAGGGACCTGTGTGAAAGGTCGTTGGACTTGAGGTGACATTCTGTTTTTGAATATATTATTTTTTTATGTCAAAAGGGCCAAACTGCTCTTTTGTTAATATCTCGCTAACTAATAATCAGAGAGGGTCAAGTGAGGTGTCATAGGACTCAGGATGGTCAACCCTTTTCCATGACCAACGAATTCACCCAAATGATCTAAGGTCATTAGCTTTTTAATATCTCATGAATCAATAAGGCTAGGGACCTGTATGAGAGGTCGTTGGACTTGCGGTGACATTCTGTTTTTGAATATATTATTTATTTATGTCAAAAGGGCCTAACTGCTCTTTTGTTAATATCTCGCTAACTAATAATCAGAGAGGGTCAAGTGAGGTGTCATAGGACTCAGGATGGTCTACCCTTTTCCATGACCAACGAATTTACCCAAAAGATCTAAAACAGCAAGGTCATTGACCTATGATTTTATAAACTAATAATCAGAGAGGCTCAAGTGAGGTGTCATGGGACTCAGGATGGTCAACCCTTTTCCATGACCAACGAATTTACCCAAAAGATTCAAAACAGCAAGGTCATTGACCTAATATTTTATAAACTAATAATCGAATATCAACATGTGAGGTGTCATAGGACTTAGAATGGTCAACCCTTTCCTATGGCCAATGAATTTACCCAAAATACCCAATGCATTAAGGTCATCGACCTGAGAATTTATAAACTAATAATCGCATACGAACATGTGTGATGTTTACCATGTGTGATGAAACATAGCTAGGTAGAGAAAGAATTAGTGTAGGCTACATGTATGGTGACTGACAAGACTTTTACCATTGAAACTTGTTTTTCAGATCAAACTGCTGTATAGAGAGAGTATGGGTTGCAGGTATGGGTTAATAAATGACGAACGGTGTACACAAACTCTGATTTATCGATTCAAGAATTAAGAGTAGACTATCTTTAATTGATTGGTTAAAGAGGATAGCTAAAACACACAAAAAATGGTCAGTGGTTACCGGGACAAGATGGTCGCTACACACAACAAGCTTTAAATACTTGAGGCTAATAATCTATACACACACACTCTCTTGTTCTAAACTAAACTGTGTTGCTGTCAGTGCTCAGACAGTAGGCTGATGACAAAATGCATTGCTAACAGAAATATAATCATTTCCGGTTGTATAATGTTACCAGCTATCCATTTTGTGTTGTAGAGTTAAGCACTTTTAGCTCTTGTACTGGTGGTCTTAACTCGATTTCTAGGTCTGAGGCCTAGAACGAGTCAAACTAAGAAACAAGGGCATGGTGGTGTAGTGGTTAAGCTGTTAGCCTTTTCACCAGGGTTCGATTTCAGGTTAATATGCATGTCATAAACATATTTAACAAAACAAAACAGAGATAGCGTTTAAAACTGATTACATTTGTGTCTTTTCAAATTATTACTTGAATTACAAATACAAAGGTGATCTGGGTTTGATATACAGTTAATGCTGTCTATCACACACTAGACTATAAGAAAGCCAAATAGCAAAAGGCGTAGGTAGAGCAGTGGCAAAATTGCTATATGTAGAGAACTACCTAGCGGTTTTATGAACTGGCAAAGCTATATCGCATAAACAGTGCAGGATACAATCCAGCAATCAAATTTGTATCTTGTGGAACAGAGAAAATGCACTTTTACCTTGATGGATAGCAAATGAGTGCAGTTGAATGACCTATGCATTAGCCTACCATAGGGTTATAACCACGAGGTGGAGGTGTGACTTCTATATTTTATTGTTTAGAGACATGGCTTTTTTGTAACCAGTAGATTTAGTATTTTGTAAATATTCATTTTTGTAATAGTAAATGTTAAATGTATAACTAAAAGTTATTTGGGATAAGTGTGCAAGTCAAGGATAAATAGCGTGGTTGTATTTGTTTTCAAAGACAGGTACGGTTGTGTGAATGTATGACTATAGATAGAATGATAGCGAGAGAGAGAAAGAAAGCTTGTGTGTGTGTGTGTGTGTGTGTGTGGGTAGCATTGCTTTTTTAACCAAAGCAAACACGGCAAGGTAGGATGGTGGGGTAGTTAATGTATATAGCAAATGGTAAATAGGATACTGTATTTTTTAACACTTGTGTTTTTTTTAATGCAGCAGTAGATAGGTGTTATTTTGTAAAACAGTCTTACCTACAGTAGTAGTAGTAGTAGTAGTAGTAGTAGGCATATATGTTTTTGGAAACAAACAGAAAGAGAATGCACTATTGCCATGGCCAAGCACTTCCATTGAGGTGATTTCAAGAAAATTTAAATCAGCAAATGTGTGTTTTACAAAACTAAACTTTCAGCATGGACTAAATCATAAACGTGTCGTCTGTGATATGTAAAAAATAGGAAATCCATGTTTCCATATAAACACAATTTAAAAATTTAAACTGACATTTAAAAAATGTAAATGGGAAATTGACAAATGTGTAAACAACAAAATGGAAAATTCTTGTTTCCATATCATGAAATCCAAGAACTTTAAACTGACATTTTCAAATCGTGTACATGGAAAAATTGTCAAATGGCAATGTGTGAAATGTGAAAATGAAAAAAAAATGAACAAATGGCTATCATTTTTTTAAATAAAAAACCGTCGTGTTCTATCGTTAAAGTGTGGATCAAACCACATCTACTTATTTGGATCACCCGAGACTGAGTAGATCTGTTTGAGTCCTAATATACTTTTAAAATTTTATGTTAAAGCTCAAATTGAACTCAAGAGCTTTAGAGTGCCAGCTAACTATTATAACCGTTACGTCACAAAGACAACTTTACACTACTCTTTATGAACAATAATAAGAAAAAGAATAATAAATGTTGAATTTTTTTAAAGGATGAACATGGTGACACTGTTTCTGTTGCACAGTCTGCTAGCTACTAGCCAGCAGCTGGGGTCTTAGAAAACGATACAGTTGACAATTTGTAATGAGATGTGGCATGTTTCAAAGTACAGTATTATGGGTTGCTGTTGAGTAAAAACTAATCCTTTACAAGGAAGCAAGGGTTCGAACCCCTTACCTAACATTACTATTGCCTGAACATGGCTTGACGACACTGTATTATTATGATACTCGTTACACAAACCTTAGATAGAGTGTATTGTTTAAGATCACTTTCTTTCTGAACATAGGTGGAGACTGTTGATGGTTAACAATGGCATTAATATAGTAGGACGTGGGTATAGCAATTAAGAAAAAACAGACAATACCCATACAATATTTTTATTTATTTAATATAAGTACGTGTACAATAGTTACATTCAAAATGCATTTTCTTTTTTCTCTATTACTATTTAGTCCTTTTTGATTCTCTTGCATATGAAGGGTCTGTGATGTTGACGACTCTTGAGATGTGGAAGATGGATTAAACATAACTTTTACAGCAGGGGTTAAATGTTGCTCAATAAACACTGCATTATTTTGAGTAGCAACTTTTTTTTTCTTGTACTAGCTTTTTAGCATTGTCATGATTATTTGTTGACACCAACAGTGTTTCATCTGGTACACCACATTGATGATCACTCACACTTAAAACTTTACCATTTCTACTTTTTAGATTGCCTCGACATCTTTTTGACCTCTCTTTTGAGCATCGCCAAAATATTATTCCTTTTACATTTTGACGATTATAGTTATAAGAGTAGCCTTTATAGAGTACACGTTGTTTACCTTTGTTAGTTGTAGTAAGTTCCATAGTAGCAACTAACGTGTTAGTATGATTTGCTCACTACAAAGGTTATAACTGTTCTGATAATAAAATCATTTAGCGTTGGCTTTTATATTTAATATGTACAGTTTGAAGTGATAGCAAAAGTGAGAGCAAAATGGTAGCAGAGTGCTAGAAAATATAACATGTATTGTTAAGAAATAGTTTAAGCGGTTATGTGGATCCATTACATAATAATTTTAGCACGACGAAGCTCATTTTCTATATCCAATAGTTCTTCCTCATATTCAGTATAACCAGCCTGTTTATAGACATGCAGTTGCTGAAGCCGCCGGATTACCTTACTTGGATTGTTCCAGTAGACAAATTTAACAAATGATTTTTTAGGTGTAAACAAAGCATTACCATTATCATTATTATCTTCATCATCAACATCATCATCATCATAACCATTATCATTATCAGCATCATCATTATCATCATCATCATCATGATCATTATAATCCTCATCACTATTACTATATAGTCCTTTTTGATTCTTTTGCAATACCACATTTTGCACAGTCTGTGTTGCCTTTGATAATGTTGGGAGTTTTTCAGACATCGACAACTGTCCTAACACGACTTTCTGAGGAGATGATACATGCTTCTTAACAAACAATGCACTATCTTGAGCTGCAATATCTTTTTCTGGGACAAGTGTTTTAGCATTTTGAAGAGTTTTTTAAACAGAAACTATGTTTTATCTGGTACACTACATTGATGATCACTCACACTTAAGACATCACTATTTTTACTTTTCAGCTCACCTCGACACTGTTTTGAACGATGTTTTGAACAACGCCAAATAACAGTTCCATTTTTATTGGTTCGTTTTACAATATATTTATATCCTTTATAGATTGCGTATGGCATACCATTGCTATTTGTTGATACTTCCATGTCAATTGTCAAGCATGAACTAATCTCTAGCAAAGTTTACTCGATAATATAAATAATTTCTAAACCCCAGTAGTGAATAGTCAGTTGGTTTTGATCTATGCAATCGTAAACATGTCACATACACTGGTGATGGATACTCAAGGCTTTAAGGTCAATGAAAACAAGTACAGTATATATTTAAATAGGTGGCTATCATTGATTGCACAACACTCGGGTTACCATATCTTTTTTTTTCGGACTAGTGTTTTAACATTTGAAGAGTTTTTTTAAACAGCAACGATGTCTTATCAGTCACACTACATTGATGATCACTCACACTTAAGACCTCACTATTTTTACTTTTTAACTCACTTTGACACTGTTTTGAACGATGTTTTGAACAACGCCAAATAACAGTTCCATTTTTATTGGTTCGTTTTACAATATACGTATAACCTTTATAGTATGCATATGGCTTACCATAACTATTCGTTGATACTTCCATATCAATTTTCAAGCATGAAATAATCTCCAATAAATTTCGCTCGATAATAGAAATAATAGTCTAAAGTGGGTGCGAAGGTGGGTGCAAAAGTGGGTGCAAAAGTGAGTGTAAAAGTGGATGTAAAAGTGGGTGCAAAAGTGGGTGCAAAAGTGAGTGCAAATGTGAATGTAAAAGTGGGTGCAGTTTATAGTAGGCACCATTTTTACTAGAATGTGATTTGAGTAAATGTAATTTCTAAACCCAAGTAGTGAGTAGTCAGTTGGTTTTGATTTATGCAAGCGTAAACATGTCTCATACACTGATGATGGATACTCAAGGCTTCTTGGTCAACAAAAACAAGTATATAGTTAAAGAGGTAGCTATTATTGATTGCACAACACTGAATCTATTTTTGAAATTTTGACAAAGGGTCTAAGTGCACTTTTGTTAATATCTCGCGAACCAATAAGACTACGGCATTGTATGAGGTATTATTGGACTTTTTGCCGAAGACTGCTGGTAAACACCTATGTTCCCACGACCTTTCTAAGATGGCGGCTGACCCACGAGGGGTGATTAAAACGTATTCCAAGCGACGCTTGTCGATAAGCAAACCAATAATCAAAGGGGGGTATGACAGAGCTTGAGGCGATAACCCCTTTTGATTGATCCCTGTTGATTTGCCCCTTTGGACTGGTCCCCGTTGACTAGTCCCTCTGGACGAGTCCTTTTTGAAGGGAGTCATTTATGACGGGCCCCTGCTGACGGGTCACTTTGGACGGATCCCTGTGGACGGGTCCCTGTTGACAGGTCCTTTTGACTAATCCCTTTGGACCGGTCCCTTTGGACTGATCCCTATGGGTTGGTCCATGCATTTATCCAAATTATGTCAAAGGGACGGGTCCAAAGGGATTAGTCAAAAGAACCTGTCAACAGGGCCCGTCCACAGGGATCCGTCCACAGTGACCCGTCAGCAGGGGCCCGTCATAAATGACTCCCTTCAAAAAGGACCCGTCCAGAGGGACTAGTCAACGGGGACCAGTCCAAAGGGGCAAATCAACAGGGATCAATCAAAAGGGGTTATCGCCTCAAGCTCTGTCATACCCCCCTTTGATTATTGGTTTGCTTATCGACAAGCGTCGCTTGGAATACGTTTTAATCACCCCTCGTGGGTCAGCCGCCATCTTAGAAAGGTCGTGGGAACATAGGTGTTTACCAGCAGTCTTCGGCAAAAAGTCCAATAATACCTCATACAATGCCGTAGTCTTATTGGTTCGCGAGATATTAACAAAAGTGCACTTAGACCCTTTGTCAAAATTTCAAAAATAGATTCAGTGTTGTGCAATCAATAATAGCTACCTCTTTAACTATATACATGTTTTTGTTGACCAAGAAGCCTTGAGTATCCATCATCAGTGTATGAGACATGTTTACGCTTGCATAAATCAAAACCAACTGACTACTCACTACTTGGGTTTAGAAATTACATTTACTCAAATCACATTCTAGTAAAAATGGTGCCTACTATAAACTGCACCCACTTTTGAACCCACTTTTACATTCACTTTTTCACTCACTTTTGCACCCACTTTTGCACCTACTTTTACATCCACTTTTACACTCACTTTTGCACCCAGTTTTGCACCCACCTTCGCACCCACTTTAAACTATTATTTCTATTATCGAGCGAAATTTATTGGAGATTATTTCATGCTTGAAAATTGATATGGAAGTATCAACGAATAGTTATGGTAAGCCATATGCATACTATAAAGGTTATACGTATATTGTAAAACGAACCAATAAAAATGGAACTGTTATTTGGCGTTGTTCAAAACATCGTTCAAAACAGTGTCAAAGTGAGTTAAAAAGTAAAAATAGTGAGGTCATAAGTGTGAGTGATCATCAATGTAGTGTGACTGATAAGACATCGTTGCTGTTTAAAAAAAACTCTTCAAATGTTAAAACACTAGTCCGAAAAAAAAAGATATGGTAACCCGAGTGTTGTGCAATCAATGATAGCCACCTATTTAAATATATACTGTACTTGTTTTCATTGACCTTAAAGTCTTGAGTATCCATCACCAGTGTATGTGACATGTTTACGCTTGCATAGATCAAAACCAACTGACTATTCACTACTGGGGTTTAGAAATTATTTATATTATCGAGTAAACTTTGCTAGAGATTAGTTCATGCTTGACAATTGACATGGAAGTATCAACAAATAGCAATGGTATGCCATACGCAATCTATAAAGGATATAAATATATTGTAAAACGAACCAATAAAAATGGAACTGTTATTTGGCGTTGTTCAAAACATCGTTCAAAACAGCGTCGAGGTGAGCTGAAAAGTAAAAATAGTGATGTCTTAAGTGTGAGTGATCATCAATGTAGTGTACCAGATAAAACATCGTTGCTGTTTAAAAAAACTCTTCAAAATGCTAAAACACTTGTCCCAGAAAAAGATATTGCAGCTCAAGATCGTGCATTGTTTGTTAAGAAGCATGTATCATCTCCTCAGAAAGTCATGTTAGGACAGTTGTCGATGTCGGAAAAACTCCCAACATTATCAAAGGCAACACAGACTGTGCAAAATGAGGTATTGCAAAAGGATCAAAAAGGACTATATAGTAACAGTGATGAGGATTATAATGATCATGATGATGATGATAATGATGATGCTGATAATGATAATGGTTATGATGATGATGTTGATGATGAAGATAATAATGATAATGGTAATGCTTTGTTTACACCTAAAACTTCATTTGTTAAATTTGTCTACTGGAACAATCCAATTAAGGTAATCCGGCGACTTCAGCAACTGCATGTCTATAAACAGGCTGGTTATACTGAATATGAGGAAGAACTATTGGATATAGAAAATGAGCTTCGTCGTGCTAAAGTTATTATGTAATGGATCCACATAACCGCTTAAACTATTTCTTAACAATACATGTTATATTTTCTACCACTCTGCTACCATTTTGCTCTCACTTTTGCTATCACTTCAAACTGTACATATTAAATATAAAAGCCAACGCTAAATGATTTTATTATCAGAACAGTTATAACCTTTGTAGTGGGCAAATCATACTAACAGGTTAGTTGCTACTATGGAACTTACTACAACTAACAAAGGTAAACAACGTGTACTCTATAAAGGCTACTCTTATAACTATAATCGTCAAAATGTAAAAGGAATAATATTTTGGCGATGCTCAAAAGAGAGGTCAAAAAGATGTCGAGGCAATCTAAAAAGTAGAAATGGTAAAGTTTTAAGTGTGAGTGATCATCAATGTGGTGCACCAGATGAAACACTGTTGGTGCCAACAGATAATCATGACAATGCTAAAAAGCTAGTACAAGAAAAAAAAGTTGCTACTCAAAATAGTGCAGTGTTTATTGAACAACATTTAACCCCTGCTGTAAAAGTTATGTTTAATCCATCTTCCACATCTCAAGAGTCGTCAACATCACAGACCCTTCATATGCAAGAGAATCAAAAAGGACTAAATAGTAATAGAGAAAAAAGAAATGTATTTTGAATGTAACTATTGTACAAGTACTTATATTAAATAAATACAAATATTGTATGGGTATTGTCTGTTTTTTTCTTAATTGCTATACCCACGTCCTACTATATTAATGCCATTGTTAACCATCAACAGTCTCCACCTATGTTCAGAAAGAAAGTGATCTTAAACAATACACTCTATCTATGGTTTGTGTACCGAGTATCATAATAATACAGTTTCGTCAAGCCATGTTCAGGCAATAGTAATGTTAGGTAAGGGGTTCGAACCCTTGCTTCCTTGTACAGGATTAGTTTTTGCTCAACAGCAACCCATAATACTGTGCTTTGAAACATGTCACATCTCATTACAAATTGTCAACTGTATCGTTTTCTAAGACCCCAGCTGCTGGCTAGTAGCTAGCAGACTGTGCAACAGAAACAGTGTCACCATGTTCATCCTTAAAAAAAATTCAACATTTATTATTCTTTTTCTTAATATTGTTTATTAAGAGTAGTGTAAAGTTGTCTTTGTGACGTAACGGTTATAATAGTTAGCTGGCACTCTAAAGCTCTTGAGATCAATTTGAGCCTTAACATAAAATTTTAAAAGCATATTAGGACTCAAACAGGTCTACTCAGTCTTGGGTGATCCAAATAAGTAGATGTGGTTTGATTCACACTTTAACGATAGAACACGACGTTTTTTTATTTTTTTTAAATAATGATAGCCATTTGTTAATTTTTTTTTTCATTTTCACATTTCACACATTGCCATTTGTCAATTTTTCCATGTACACGATTTGAAAATGTCAGTTTAAAGTTCTTGGATTTCATGATATGGAAACAAGATTTTTCCATTTTGTTGTTTACACATTTGTCAATTTCCCATTTACATTTTTTAAATGTCAGTTTTAAGTAATAATAATAATAATAATAATAATAATATCGTATGGCCTCGGGTGCCTGGTGCAAGCTTTGCTATTTGACACCCAGAGGGTAGCTTGCATGCCGAATTTCGTAGTTCCTTGACTATGAAAGTCAAGGAGGTTAGATGTTAGATATCTAATCTCCTTGAACACAATAGCGCTTTATAGTAGAGAAATAAGGAACTTTGTGCTGGCGGAAACTCCCGAGATTAATTTTGCCATTATGAACTCGGCCTACTGAATTCAAATGGGTTCTTGGACATGCCAACATCGTATGACATGCGTATCGTATTTTTGCCGCCTTTCAAAAATCACTTACTACGGTCAGGGGCGAACCTGCAATCTTTGGGTTAGTAGACCGACACGCTATCCACTCACCCACCGTGGCAAGCTAGTTTTAAGTTTTTAAATTGTGTTGATATGGAAACATGGATTTCCTATTTTTTACATATCACAGACGACACGTTTATGATTTAGTCCATGCTGGATGTTTAGTTTTGTAAAACACACATTTGCTGATTTAAATTTTCTTGAAATCACCTCAATGGAAGTGCTTGGCCATGGCAATAGTGCATTCTCTTTCTGTTTGTTTCCAAAAACATATAGGCCTACTACTACTACTACTACTACTACTACTACTACTGTAGGTAAGACTGTTTTACAAAATAACACCTATCTACTGCTGCATTAAAAAAACACAAGCGTTAAAAAATACAGTATACTATTTACCATTTGCTATATACATTAATTACCCCACCATCCTACCTTGCCGTGTTTGCTTTGGTTAAAAAAGCAATGCTACCCACACACACACACACACACACACACACACACAAGCTTTCTCTCTCTCTCTCTATCATTATATCTATAGTCATACATTCACACAACCGTACCTGTCTTTGAAAACAAATACAACCACGCTATTTATCCTTGACTTGCACACATATCCCAAATAACTTTTAGATATACATTTAACATTTACTATTACAAAAATGAATATTTACAAAATACTAAATCTACTGGTTACAAAAAAGCCATGTCTCTAAACAATAAAATATAGAAGTCACACCTCCACCTCGTAGTTATAACCCTATGGTAGGCTAATGCATAGGTCATTCGTCTGCATTCATTTGCTATCCATCAAGGTAAAAGTGCATTTTCTCTGTTCCACAAGATACAAATTTGATTGCTGAATTGTATCCTGCACTGTTTATGCGATATAGCTTTGCCAGTTCATAAAACCGCTAGGTAGTTCTCTACATATAGCAATTTTACCACTGCTCTACCTACGCCTTTTGCTATTTGGCTTTCTTACAGTCTAGTGTGTGATAGACAGCATTAACTGTATATCAAACCCAGTTCACCTTTGTATTTGTAATCCAAGTAATAATCTGAAAAGACACAAATGTAATCAGTTCTAAACGCTATCTCTGTTTTGTTTTGTTTAATATGTTTATGACGTGCATATTAACCTGAAATCGAACCCTGGTGTAAAGGCTAACAGCTTAACCACTACACCACCATGTCCTTGTTTCTTAGTTTGACTCGTTCTAGGCCTCAGACCTGGAAATCGAGTTAAGACCACCAGTACAAGAGCTAAAAGTGCTTAACACTACAACACAAAATGGATAGCTGGTAACATTATACAACCGGAAATGATTATATTTCTGTTAGCAATGCATTTTGTCATCAGCCTACTGTCTGAGCACTGACAGCAACACAGTTTAGTTTAGAACAAGCGAGTGTGTGTGTATAGATTATTAGCCTCAAGTATTTAAAGCTTGTTGTGTGTAGCGACCATCTTGTCCCGGTAACCACTGAGCATTTTTTGTGTGTTTTAGCTATCCTCTTTAACCAATCAATTAAAGATAGTCTACTCTTAATTCTTGAATCGATAAATCAGAGATTGTGTACACCGTTCGTCATTTATTAACCCATACCTGCAACCTATACTCTCTCTATACAGCAGTTTGATCTGAAAAACAAGTTTCAATGGCAAAAGACTTTTCAGTCACCATACATGTAGCCTACACTAATTCTTTCTCTACCTAGCTATGTTTCATCACACATGGTAAACATCACACATGTTCGTATGCGATTATTAGTTTATAAATTCTCAGGTCGATGACCTTAATGCATTGGGTATTTTGGGTAAATTCATTGGCCATAGGAAAGGGTTGACCATTCTAAGTCCTATGACACCTCACATGTTGATATTCGATTATTAGTTTATAAAATATTAGGTCAATGACCTTGCTGTTTTGAATCTTTTGGGTAAATTCGTTGGTCATGGAAAAGGGTTGACCATCCTGAGTCCCATGACACCTCACTTGAGCCTCTCTGATTATTAGTTTATAAAATCATAGGTCAATGACCTTGCTGTTTTAGATCTTTTGGGTAAATTCGTTGGTCATGGAAAAGGGTAGACCATCCTGAGTCCTATGACACCTCACTTGACCCTCTCTGATTATTAGTTCGCGAGATATTAACAAAAGAGCAGTTAGGCCCTTTTGACATAAATAAATAATATATTCAAAAACAGAATGTCACCTCAAGTCCAACGACCTCTCATACAGGTCCCTAGCCTTATTGATTCATGAGATATTAAAAAGCTAATGACCTTAGATCTTTTGGGTGAATTCGTTGGTCATGGAAAAGGGTTGACCATCCTGAGTCCTATGACACCTCACTTGACCCTCTCTGATTATTAGTTAGCAAGATATCAACAAAAGTGCAGTTAGGCCCTTTTGACATAAATAAATAATATATTCAAAAACAGAATGTCACCTCAAGTCCAACGACCTCTCATACAGGTCCCTAGCCTTATTGATTCATGAGATATTAAAAAGCTAATGACCTTAGATCTTTTGGGTGAATTCGTTGGTCATGGAAAAGGGTTGACCATCCTGAGTCCTATGACACCTCACTTGACCCTCTCTGATTATTAGTTAGCAAGATATTAACAAAAGTGCAGTTAGGCCCTTTTGACATAAATAAATAATATATTCAAAAACAGAATGTCACCTCAAGTCCAACGACCTCTCATACAGGTCCCTAGCCTTATTGATTCATGAGATATTAAAAAGCTAATGACCTATTAGTTTTGGATCTTTTGGTAATTTTAAAAAAATAACTCATCTATAAATCATTATTCAAAAACCCCGCCCGCTTAAAAAACCTCAAGTGCGCATGCGTAAAAAACAAAAAAACAAACATGTCAATTCATAGTAGCAATCGGCTCTTCACATGCGTTTCATGTGGAACAACGTTTAATTTCATCATAGCATTAGAGAACATGGGCCAGTCCATAGGGACCAGTCCAAAGGGACCGGTCTAAAGGGATCGGTCTAAAGGGACTCGTCCACAAGGACTCGTCCACAAGGACTCGTCAACAAGGACTCGTCCACAATAACCCGTCCACAATGACCTGTCCACAAGGACCCGTTAGGTTGGATTAGGTTACCCTACAGCCACCATCTTTTAAAAAGCCCGCCCTTTTACCAAACCTATGAATGGACATGTGTAAAAACAAAAAACTAGCATGTTAATTCATAGTGGCTTTCCACCGAACACATGCACTTTATGTAGAACAACGTTTCATTCCATATTAGCATTCAAACTCTCACATGTTGCAATTGGAAAGAGAGATTCTCTAAAAATTACAATTTCACCCCCTAGTAGGGGTAGGTTTTACTTTTGGGGTTGAAATATATTGTCCATTGGAAAGGGGGTGTTAGCCCGAGTTCAATGACACCTCATTTGTCAAAATACGACCATGCGTTCGAGAGATATCGCCATTTTAGTATTCCAGCGGTGGAGCGGTGGCGGTGGCATTAGAAACCCCACAAAACCACTACTTTCATCAACTTCGAAACACAAGATTCTGTACGTATGTTACAGTCAGGATATTTACGATCAAATCTCCGAACGCATCTTCGATAGTTTTCTTTGTCACGTAACATTCCACTAAAGAAAATTCTCTGTTCAACAGCATACTTTTTTTTTTTTCGAATAGATTACTTTCCGCACTTCACACATACCAGGATCAAGCACACAGCACAATAATGTACAGCTGTTCAGACACAATCTCAGAAGGGGCAGATGACCTCGTAGTTCCGCCCCTTAAAACAACAATTACTAACAATTCTCAGAAACAACTGTCTGCCGGGAGACTTGCCTAGAACCGGTTCTCGCGATGCACTGCTCGTAAGCGGGAAATCGACAGACGGCTTGCAATCCGGTTTCTTCGTACCATAAGAGCTGTAGTCCAGTCTGGACAGACAATAGTAGTGAGGGGGGACAAATGGTAAGTTATTTTTTTTATAGTAACATAAGTAATAAGTGAAGGAACTCTGGTAGTTGACCGTTTCCGCCGCTTGGTGGTAGTAACGTAACTTGGCCGGCGCGTGCCTGTCTGGCTCGTCTCTACTTACAATTAGTATAAAACAAAGTCCCCGATCCTTGGATGTCACGGGTAATCTCGAGAACCACTGGATGGATTTTGATGCGGCTTTCACCATTCTGTAAAGGTAATCTTGAGGTAGATTTCTGTATAAAATAATGTATTTATGATCAAAGGGAGCCAAGCAGTAACGATTTCAGATTTCAGTGAAAAGGACGAAAAAAGAACCTGGCGTCCGTGCGTTTTTTAAGCTTACGCTGGGCAAACCGTTAAAAATATCAATATACTATGAGTGTAAGAATTGTTCAGCGAGAAAAATTCTCCAAAAAAGCCCCCGAGAGCATATCTCTATCTTCGATACTTTTTAGTTTGGACGGAAGGGGGATTTGTCTTTCATGCACCTCGCTATTCTTAAATTACGTCTGAAAGGAATTCCTTGCACATTCATAACTGTTCCCGGGCGAAGCCGGGGCGTGTTGCTAGTTGTTTATTAAAAGAAGTATTGCACTAAATACTAAGCAAGTAGTGAATAACAGAAAAAAATCTTCAAGGGAATACGAACATATTAAAATAATATCCAGAACACACCAAAATAAATTTCTAAGAAGAGTAGAGCTTACCTCTAAACAGAAGAGACCTTCATTATTTTTCTCGCTGATTTTGAAGACGGTCTGGATCTCAGTTCCCTGGACATTTCTTTCGCCCGGAAAATGAATCGGCATTTAATGTAATGAAACACTATCCTATGGGAATACAGGAACAGATGATCCTCTGAGCGCCGGCCCTGTGGTGTTGGAGTACCGCGCCTGCCTCTCACCCGGAGGCCCCGGGTCCGATTCCCAGCTCCGTCAGGGATTTTAGAAACTGACGTGAGGGCTGGAACGGGGTGCACTCAGCCTCGTGAGGACAATTGAGTAGCTGTCTGACAGTGAGACAGCACCCCGATCACGAAACCCAAGATTAACGGCTGAGGGGACCCGATGCGCTGACCACGCGTCAGCCCAATATCTGCAGGCCAAATGGCTGGGCAGCGGTCGCTTGGTAGACCTAGGCTCTTCAAGGGCTGTGGTGCCAGGGGTTATTATTTTGATCCTCGGAGCAGCACACATTTCGGAACACAGGTAGTTCACAGATCATATCCACACAATCTGAAAAGATATCGCCCCACAACGCGCCTTGTTGCTCCAACTTTGCCTCCACTACTGCATATACACGTTTCATCACGTTTCATCCGTGGCTAAATGGTTAGCGCGCTAGGCTTAGATCCGCCGTGTCCCGGGTTTGATTCCTGACCGGGTCATTAGGGATTTTAATCTCTTGGGGTTAATTCCCGTGGCTCGGGGACTAGGTGTATGTGCCGTATTTTTCATAACTTCATTCTCATTACTACGCGCGGGTCGCCCACGGGCGTCAATTAGAAAGACCAGCACTCTGCCTCTCAGGGGGCCTCACGTTCTTTTTTTTTTCTTTTTTCATCACGTAAAATAAAGATAGAGTCGCCTCCGTAGCGTAGCGGTCAGCATGGTTAGCTGCCGCCCCGGAGGTCCTGGGTGCGATTCCCGGCTCTGCCACGAAATTTGAAAAGTGGTACGAGGACTGGAACGGGGTCTACTCAGCCTCGGGTGGCCCAAATGAGTAGAGGGGGTTCGATTCCCCCTCAGCCATCCTCGAAGTGGTTTTCCGTGGTTTCCCACTTCGTCTTCGGGCAAATGCCGGGATGGTACCTTCTTCAAGGCCACGGCCGCCTCCTTCCCTCTTCCTTGTCTATCCATCCTAACCATCCCTTACCTTCCCTCATGAGGCCCCTGTTCGCTTTGCAGGTGAGGCCGCCTAGGCGAGGTACCAATCCCACCTACCAGTTGTATCCCTTCCGATTCGATGTTCCCAGCTCTAGGAAACTGCCCGTAGAGGCGGTAGTGGTGAGTTCCCACCATTCTGGAGGGTAAACGACTAAAAAATAAAAATAATAAAAATAAAGATAAAGTCGGGTATTTGAGAATTTTAGATTCACTTCCGCCCAAGTCTCTCAGCATGGTGAGGATACATATATCACTAACAGCATTAAATGTTTCGGAATCACTTTCCAATGACCAAATGCAGGAAGTGCATACTGTATCACAATCTTCGTTGCTGCTGTGTGAATCAGGTAACCACCCAAATATAAGGTGTGTTCAAAAAGTAACGACCTGGAGGCTGGAATGCGCAAACCGGTGACGACATCGGCTAATCGTGGCGTGTGTAACGAGGTGTGGTTCCGACCAGAGCGTGGAAGGTCACAGCCCGTCGCTAGAGGGCACGCGTGAACGTCACGTGACGATACAAAGCAAACAGCAGCATGCATCAATCGTCCAATCAAGACCAAAACAGTAGGCCATTCGACATGCTTCCTGGTGTGGTTGAAGACTGTGTGGGGCACCCATTGGGCACACACTTTCCGCAAGTTCAGTCGTTTCTTCATGATGGTGTGCACACTTCTGACGCTCAATCCGACCACGGCGGCTATGGCGTTCTCTGTCACTCGGCGGTCCTGGGTAATGAGTGCATCAACCAGCTGGACGTTGTCATCGGTAATGCAGGGGGGTGCCCAGGACCGGGCATCATCGGCTAACGACACCCGTCCTTCCCTGAAGCGCTTGTGCCATGCCTTGACCCTTGCAAGGGACATGCAGTGTTCGCCGAACATTTGTGACATTTGGCGATGAATGTCAGTTCCCCCTACTCCTCTCGCTGTCAGAAAGCGAACAACACCTCTTTGCTCTTCGTTTGACGCCTCCATGTCACTGTTTGCAATACGACTGGCAGCGTTGGACGATTGATGCATGCTGATGCTCGCTTTGTATCGTCACGTGACGTGCTTGCCTGTCCCCTAGCGACGGGCTGTGACCTTCCTAGCTCTGGTCGGAACCACGCCGCGATTAGCCGCTGTCGTCACCGGTTTGCGCATTCCAGCCTCCGGCTCGTTGCTTTTTGAACGCACCTTATAATAAACAACGTTATCGCCTGCTCTCTCTGAACTGTCATTATTATTATTATTATTATCATTATTATTATTATTATTATTGCCTTTATTGGTGGCGCAGTTAGGGATCTTGGCCCTCTCTTACACTTAACCACATTAAAACAATACAATAAACATATTATGGCGACAAAATTAAACAATAATAATTGACATTGATCATGACTTTCACACTCTCATTCACTCATCCAGTCACACTTGTTGTCGGTCAGCAATGTTCAGCAGGCTGCCCCAGCAGGTGGTCTTGAATTTAGATAGTGAGGTGATACCCCTGACACTGGCTGGAAGGGTATTCCACAGCCTAGACCCTACCAGATGAAAAGAGTTGTTGTATATAGAGGAGCGATGAATAGGAATGGAGAGGGAAGAACCAGAGCGTGTATTATTACCATGGAAAGAAGACAAGTACTTGAATTTATTTGATAAGTATAGTGGTCTGTCGTCAGACAATAATCCGGAAATCTGGACAAGAATGTGATATGATCGACGCAGTTCAGGTTTCAGCCAGGAAAGAGCGCAATAATAGGGAGTGATATGTTTATCATAGCTCAGATCGTAGATAAATCGTATGCAAGAGTTCAGAGCTCGTTGAAGTTTCAAAGTTAATGTTTTGGTTGCGTCTACAAGAATAACGTCACAGTAGTCAAGAATAGGAAGTATTAGTGTCTGTATGAGTAGGATTCTTACTTTAAATGGTAAAATATCTTTTTTTCTTTTGAGGGAGTGGAGCGTTGCGAAAATCTTCTTGCATACATTCTGTACATGTTCAGACCAGTTAAGAGTCTGATTTATTATCACACCTAGATTTTTCACTGTAGGACAGTATGGAATTTCATTGTTGTTCAGTACAATTGGGGGAATAATTTGATCTCGGAGTGACGTCAATAGTTTTTGAGAGCCAATTATGATAACTTGTGTTTTGGATGGATTCAGAAGAAGGGAATTTTCCTGAGAATATTTTCCAAGTCGTTGAAGGTCAGCGTTGATAGTTTCAATTGTCAATGGAATGTCATTTGTCTTGCAGTGGGAGTATATTTGCAAATCATCTGCATATAGGTGATATTTGCAATTTTTCAAATTAGATGAGATGTCGTTGATATATAGTACAAAAAGCAAGGGTCCTAGTACACTACCCTGTGGGGCGCCTGACTTTCTGCTTAGCCACTGAGAAGTTTTATCCTGGGTTACAACACGTTGCTGGCGATTATTCAGGTATGATGCGAAAAAGTAAATTGTCTGCTGGTCGAAGTAATAAAATTCCATCTTTTTCAATAGTGTCTGAGTATTTATGGTGTCAAAAGCACTGCTGAAGTCGAGAAGGGTGAGGATTGTCACCAGTTTTTGGTCCATTGCATGTCTAATGTCGTCAGTCACTTTGAGTAATGCTGTTGCAGTGCTATGTCCCTTCTTGAAACCTGATTGCAGAGGGTCTAAAAGAGAACGGCTATTCAAATATTCAAGTACTTGCTCATGAACCAGACGCTCGAGGGCTTTTGAAAGTGCAGGTAGAATGGATATTGGCCGATAGTCCGATGGAAATAAAGGTTCGGTTTTCTTAGGAATAGGGATGACATTGGCTTGTTTCCATAGGGAGGGAAAGGTGTTAGTTGTAAGACTATGGTTGAATATGTGAGTAATAATTGGTAGAACGGCACCGATGATATTATGTATGAAGGATATGGGAATATCATCAACTCCTCTCGCTTTTGATTTTATGGAATATAGTACCTTTTTTACTTTGTCTGCCGTAACCGGATGGAAAGTAAAGAGAGGGTGGTCAGGTAGTGGGTGAAAAGGATCATGGGGTGTTGAATTAGTTGGTACTCTCTCTTCAGTGAAATATTCATTTAACTCATCAAGCGGTATGTCTGGTACATGTGTCTGTTGCTGCTGTTTGCCTATACCTAGAGAACGCATATTATTCCAGGCATTCCTTGTATTCATCTTCTTTGACGTTTTGTATGTAGGAGAATTTGGCGTTTCTTACGAGCTGCTTAATACGATTTCTGAGCACACGATAATTTTCAAAATCAGTTTCGTCACGGGTACGTTTAAAACGCCGGAACTGTGCATCACGCTGTGCCATCATACTTTTAATGTTTTCATTTAACCATGGGCAAGCTGGGCGAGTAACTTTGATCGAATGTTTAGGGGCATGTTTGTCATACAGACTAATGGTTGGTTGGTTCCTTAGTTTAGGGGCTGCGACAACGCGGTCATGTAGCCCCGTATACAGACTAATAATAAGAGAATTTAACTTGTTTACTTTTGCGTCAATGTTATCTAAGAGTAATATGTCATTCCAGGGAAGGTTGTATGCGTCATGTTTTAAGTCATCCATATTAATATTTTTCATGTTTCTAGTGATAATATAATTAGGTGTGTACTTAGGCACACGAAGGGAGTACGATAGGTAAATTAGGTCATGGGTGGAGATAGATGGTACGGGTATTTGCCCGAAGGTTTCAACTCTGTCGAGATTGCTTGTCACAAGATGGTCAATGAGTGTATGTGATTCGTATTTATCAGAGTAAATGTGGTTTGTAGGTTCTAGGGGAAGAATCGTCATGTCGCAGGAAGAGAACAGGTTTTGTAATTGCTTGGTCTCGTACGTCTGTGTCATTAAATTGGTATTGTAGTCACCCACGGCTATTACGTGTTCGTAGTTTGGAAGTAAGTCGAGCAAGCGGTTTTCAAATTCACTCATGTTTGTTATTCTTGGCGGCTTATATACAACAGCTACCAGAGTCTTTTGTTGCCCAACAATTACTTCAACAAACATGAATTCCGGTCCTGGTTGTGTGCTAAGTGTTGATACACATATTACCCGTCTTTTTAAGTCGCTTCTGCAGTACATGGCAACCCCGCCTGCTCGCCTCCCATCATTTCTGTCATGACGTTCCAGCGAGTACCGATTTAGTTCTACCATGTTAGACGAGATGTCAGGTTTTAACCAACTTTCACTTATGCAGAGGATATTGATATTGTTTTCGTTTATTATTGTCTGTATTTCGTCTTGATGCGCAACCAGTGACAGAGCATTAATATGGCAACATTGTAATGAATGCTTGGACGAGGAAAGTGCCTGTTTTAGAAGAAAGCCAGTGATGTAAGGGGAGGGAGGGGGTTGTTATGGGCTAGGCTGGCCAAGGTCAGTTAGCTCATTCATGCAATAGCTCAGCTGGGTAACGGGAGATATATCTTAAAATAGAAGAAACCTACCTGGACCTCCCGCTGCACACTGCCGACCGCAACCAACGCACACACACATACACACACACACTTATTACTAAACTTGTCTATTATAAACATTACGCACATGTTCATTTCACTTCACTCAAAGGTCCCGCATTTGCTGCACGTTTTCCAGTTCCCTAAATGTGGTGACGGTCTTCTTAGTTCCATCAGGGAGGTGTATTAAAACGCGGCCGTCCTGGGTCCAGACTCGGGTGGGTCCGAAGTGGCCTCTCGCTGCATTTAGGATAGTTTTCCGGGTTTTTGTGAGGGATTCAGTAATAAGAATCTTGGTTCCCTTTAGGAGGCGCTTGGACTTCCAGATGCGATCTCGCTCGTGGTAGCGGAGGAATTTTACAATAATAGGGCGTTTCCCAGTGGCTACCACTTCAGCTGCTGTTCGCTGCGGCCGCCCAATCCTGTGACATCTATCCAGGCTCTCCATAGGGAGGTCCACGTTCAACTTCGTCTTGATTGTGTCCCTCATCTTCTCGTACACATCTTCCTCAGGGTCCTCAACAATCCCGTGGATGAGAAGGCAGTTTCTCCGGCTGTATTGCTCTCCTTCGTCCAGCAGCTCCTCGTGGTGGTCAAGTCTCCACTCCAGCTTGCTCAGTTCTTCTTTGAGCACAGCCAGTTCGGAGGTGACAGTGCTTCGGAACTCGCGAAAATCACGAGTAAGCGACTCTAGGGAGTCTTGACCCGGGTTGGCAGCACTGTTCAACAACTGAAGGCGTGCTTCAAAGTCTGCCATCGTTGCCTCAACAACATTTACACGTTTGTTCACCTTTTGGATTGACATAATGATGTAGAAAATGTTCAGGCACGTACTTCACACACTAAGTTACTTTGTCACTCACTTTCGGGCCGGAAATTGCGGTTAAAAACTGCGGTTTGCGCGGGATAAAGCGGAGCACTCCTACAGGCTCCCTATGCCAGCCGCCATCTTTCTGTATTAACTGACAGGATTATAGGGTTCAATTTCTGTCAGTGTAATAGTTTCTTTAATTTGTTGACAATTGTTATCCTTCACCTCTCTGCTCGTATGTATTTCATTTCTCGACATTGACCGTATGCATTAAGGGAAGAAAGCTAATTGTCAATAACGTACTCATAATTAGCTTGTGAAGAAAGGACCTCTATCACTGGTAGGCCTATGTACAGTATATAGACTGAAGCAAATGGAGGTGAAAGAAGTCAGTAGAAGTAGGATGATTGTCACTGCTTAAACCTCGTTTAAATCCAAAATACCTCTCAGAAGGGTCTTGATTTAATTTTGCAGTTAAAACGTACTTGTATTGTAAGTACAATTTGCGCACGGTAATGCATCACTGCTTGGCAGCCGGCATCTGCTACGAACATACGCTCAGCGCAGCGCGTGCTGTTGAAATTTAGAACTATATACAGGGTCTTTATATTTGCTTGGCAAGGACATTCTCGCTCACGCGCTCCGCCAGTGACGGCTCAGTTGCCGGCTGTCGGGCTCGCGTATGTACGGCAGAATACCATGCTTAAAATCAGTATCATACATTTTTACTCACCATGTTTACAGTAGATGCTGAAATTGCTCCCCATCCGCTGCCAAACATAACCGGCATCTCCTTATGAAGTTTCCGGTTACTCCGGTTAATTTAGCTTCAGTAAGGAAATAACGACCTTTACGTCTATTTTTATTGTCCATGGTCTCCCTGGAAATTTCACTCGAAACTTTTGTCTTGTTCTAGCGCACGATTTTCTGCACTTAATATACGTATTGTGCAGATATACACGTTCTAGTAACGAGTATTTCACGTAAGGCATTACAGCACGATACACAATCACAATAAAACAACTGGTTAAGAGATGCAAACGTACAGGTTCAGTAAACAATAAAAACAGACGTAAAGGTCGTTATTTTCTTAGTGAAGCTAAATTAACCGGAGTAACCGGAAACTTCGTAAAGAGATGCCGATTATGTTTGGTAGCGGATGGGGAACAATTTTAGCATCTACTGTAAGCATGGTGAGTAAAAATGTATTATACTGATTGTAAGCACCGTATTCTGCCGTACATATGAACGTGCGGTCGCTGGCAACTGAACCGTCACTGGCGGAGCGCGTGAGCGAGAATGTCCTTGCCAAGCAAATATCAAGACACTGCACTTCATCTTAACCATTGACTCATGGAAGTACCACCACATTATAGATGGTGCGGACTGCATAAGCTACGTATATAGGCGCATGTACTGTATGTGGGGCTAACCCTACAAGACAACATTACTTCCAGTGTTGGGACTCAGCTCACCTGCATATTTTGGAGATAAATCGGCGGCATTGGCCGTCATCCCTCCCACTGAAGCGCCGCTGAACATGAAGCTAATAATGATCATGATTACGGCAAGAGTCCTTTGACTGCCAACCAAAGATAACGCGAACATGAATGCTCCGGGTATCAGGTGAGCTGGAACAAGTAACAATCAAATGAGATAAGCTCATTTCAAGTTCTTAATACAGGGTGCCTGCCTAAAAACATTAGAGAAGGGCAAACAAAGTGTTGCTTCTATTAGGGCATAGGGACACGTTAGTCATCAACCCCATGTGGACTAGAATAAAGGTATCATTCCGGCACTGGTATGAAGAAATACACGAGAAAACCACGCCCAGAATGGCCGCTTCATTAGAGAACATAGGTGGTTGTTGTTGTTGTTTCATTTAGGGGCTTTGCGTCATCGTGGTCATGTAGCCCCGTGTACTTGGTTGTGTGGAATTTGTAATTCAGATGATGATTGGAAAGGAGGCTTCCATGGCCTTAATTTAGGATCCATCCCGGCATTCGCCTGGATTAGAGGTGGGGAAACCACGGAGAACCACTTCCAGGATGGCTGAGGTGGGAATCGAACTCGCCTCTTCTCAGTTTGCCTCACGAGGCTGAGTGTACCCCGTTTCAGCCCTCAGGCCAACCAGAATTAAATTTCTTGGCAGTGCCCGGAATCGAACCCGGGCCTCCGCGGTGACAGCCAAGAGTTCTGGCCACTACGCAACGAGGTGGACAGATAACATTGGATAACGACCTGCGTCTGCGTTGGTTATGCTTGGGATATGAGGCATAAACATTAACCATATGGGATAATGCTTGGTTTTACGTATTAACTTCGTTATCTTATTAAACACCTGCTAATAATGCTCTCTTCTTTATTGGAACATGTTTTGGTCCTTCATTTGTCCTTCTTCAGCTTGTTTTTTTTAGCCTTACAATTGTATATGAAATAACACGGAATTTTCGGACCAAACGACTTTGACAAGATAATTAAAAACATTAATAAGACTGTTTCAAAAATATTCGACCAACCATTCTAGTAATAAAGTTTACAGAATACGACCAATAGTGCAGGGAGTTTCACAGCGGGATCAAGTTAAAATTATCATAGGATTGTAGAGACGATATTGATATGGATGGGTGACTTCAAATCGAGTAAGACCTCCACAGGAACCATTTCATTTTGAGAGTTCTTTGAATCAAGACAATAATTGTTTATGCATATATTGAATTGTAACTTTAGACCTTTGCGTTCTGATTTTAATACGAGTAATATTTTCTTAATTAATAATGTAAGGACATCCATTTCGCAATGTTTGTTTTTATTGCCATTAATGTGGGTATCGGAAGATGATGAACAGATTTTGGGTTTCCCGCCAGCCTTGGCACCGTCCGGTGGCGCCGCGTATAGGAGTCAAGGAATAGTCGCGAAAAAGGAAGACGATCAGTGTCACAGTTTTGTGTCGAGTCATGTCACGTCAAGTTCTGTTCAAACTCATCTTTTGTAATCTTATGTTTAAATGCAGTGTTTATACTTAAAATTACTTCAAGACGTGTTCGGTATATTGAATAAACTTTATTCACTTGCAAAAGTCCCTTCCCATATTTGGGGCTCGTCCGAGATGCGAAGGATTTCGAGTGCGGAACGGCAATTTTGGCTACAGCGATAAAACCAAGACGGAGGACGACAAGGCGTGAAGTAACGACATTTTTTCTGGCAAGATTTACGACGACGACGTGGGTCCGTGGAATATAGAAGACGCGTAGCTGTTCTACTTCCAAAGACATGGTGGTTCGAGCAGGCTACAAAAGAAGAGTTCCATGATCCTGAAGCCTAAGACGACGACGACGAAAAGAAAAGTGTTCAGCGCGAGTGCCGAAAGACAAAGAAAAATGGCGGACAAAGTGGCATGTTTACAAGATATTGAAAAAGTGAATAATAACATTAAGACGGCGCCCACGACCGTGATTAACACGTTACATATCCTCGTTTTCGAAAAACTGCCACCTGATCGAAAGAACAGGCAGCGCTTAAGAGAATTCCCAGGATTCCAGTTTGAACGTGACACACCAGAACACCTGTAGAAATTGAAGTTCATTGATTGTGAATTTACCGAGGCTGACCTAATTGCCATTTGCACAGTGTTAAACATTGCATATACGGGAGAGAAAGCCGTGCTTGTGCAACGCGTCTGTGACAACTTAATTGACCTTTCGTGGCTGGGGATGGCTAAAGACGAAGAAGATGAAGAAGAAGACGAAACGAGACTTGTAAAAAGAAAGAGGCGATGAGCAAGATGAAAGAGGCAAACGAAGCACTGGCGGACGAATTACATGAGTTGAAGGAGAAAATGGCTGGGATGAAATCCACGAAACATTCTACCTCTAGCACGTCAGGATCATCATCGGATTCATCTAGCTCGTCCGAAGACCAGAAACAAAACAAAAATAGCAAATACCAAAAACAAAGCGAAGACTGGAGAAGAAATCTCAAGTGAAGTCGACCAGGACAGGGTGGACTTGCGGCACACTGCAAACCGTGGAGATGCACACAAGTTGGCGTTGACTTTCCGAGATGTAGAGGGCTCTGTCAGAACCTATATCGACAGTGAGAACTATCCGGTGCGACGTTGGATTGAGGACTTCGAGGAAACAGCAACGTTGATGGGCTGGGACGAGATGCATAAATACGTATTTGCAAAAAAGTCGCTGACAGGCGGCTTCGGTGGCGTAGTTGGTGGCATACTGAGCTTCTATGCCCAAGATTGCGGGTTCAAATCCGGCCGAAGTCGTCGGATTTTTTAAGAGCGTTAAAACTCCCTCAGTATGCCTTCCTTCGGAGGGGAAGTAAAGCCGACGGTCCCATGTCATAGATTTATGTCATGTTAAAGAACCTTCCACTAATTACACCTGTGTGAAGCTAAATTGTATAGGTTGAGAATGTAAACAACGCTCTTAGGTTCCTACGTTCGTTGCCAAGAGCCGACTGTGGTGGCGTCTGGTAGCTATGTTCTGAACTAGTAGTCGTTGACGGTGGCGTTTGGCGGCAAAAGTAGGAAATATTTGAAAAAATTCAAAAGTCTGCAGTCCTTACTTGAAATAAAAACAGATAACACACACGAATACAGTCATCACAATTAACACTGGTTATCAGACAGATTCTACACACGTCAAAGTACACGGGGCTACATGACCGCGTTGTCGCAGCCCCTAAACTTAAGAACCAACCAACCAAGGTGACAATAAATGAGAAGACGACAAACATACTTACACCAAGAGAAGACAACAGGCAGAAGCAGACCTCCTCTGTAAAGAGATGTTACAATTGTGGTTAGAAGAACAGTCATGAGTCCAGAGAATGTCCACATAAGAGTCAGGGTCCAAAGTGCGTCAATTGCAGCAGCTTCGGACACATACCTTCCAAGTGCCCAAACCCTGAGCAAAATGCAGATAAGAAGACAGGGAACGTCGCTTTGGGAACCAAGTCGAATATGAAGATGAAGGAATTGTTGCTCCAGGGCCAGAAGATCAACGCATTAGTGGACACGGGCTGCCCAATCAATCTGATCCGTGAAGACATTTACACAGAGATGGGCGGACCGAAGCTGATGACAACCGCCATAGTACTCAAGGGTTTTGGAGATATCGGGGTGCCACCCCTAGGATATTTTCCAACCGACGTCCAGGTTGACGTCTGGAGAAGTACACAAGTTGCCAGCTATCCTGGGTAACGACTTGCTGGACCAAGCCGTAACTACCTTCAGATGTCCAAGGAGATATCAGAAGCGAGTAGGAATAAAAGGGCGATTCTGGCGCCGGGGCTAATGGGCAAAATGACCGCCGCGCGCAACCAGCCCTATGTTATTCTGATGGAGGGGTCAGTCAGAACTGGCGCAGTGGCTAATGGGCAAAATGGCCGCCACGCCCTGAGACCGTGGATGACGTCACAGGGACAGTTCGGCCGTGAGTTGCTAAATGGGATGTATTATTATTATTATTATTATTAGCAAGCCTCCGTGGCTTAGGCGGCAGCACGCCGGCCTCTCACCGCTGGATCCGTGGTTCAAATCCCGGTCACTCCATGTGAGATCTGTGCTGGACAAAACGGAGGCAGACAGGTTTTTCTCCGGGTACTCCGGTTTTCCCTGTCAAAATTTCATTCCAGCAACACTCTCCACTATCATTTCATTTCATCTGTCATTCATTTAATCATTGCCCCAGAGGAGTGCGTCAGGCCTCGGCAGCCGGCACAGTTCATATCCTCGCCGCTAGATGGGGCCTTCATTCATTCCATTCCTGATCCGGTCGGAGACTGGAAGCAGGCTGTGGATTTTCATTTTTCATTATTTTTATTAGGTAATCATGGATTGATTATGTACAATCAAGACCAGCCTTATATTGTCCACTTTTTGGTGTAGTGGCTAGCATTCTTAGCTGTTACTGTGGAGGCCTGGGGTTCGAGTCTTGGCTCTGTCAAGATTTTTAATTTTGGGCTGAGGGTTGGAACGGGGTACACTCAGCCTCATGAGGTGAAAGTGTGAAAATGTGGTTTCATTTACACCTCAACTTTTACTCTTGGCAAATGCAGGGGTATATCTTAACTTAAGGCCACGGCAACCTCTTTTCTAATCCTTATTTTATTACAAATACACACACTAATACAGCCATTACAATAACACAGGTTATTAGACAAATTCCACACTCAACCAAGTACGCGAGGCTATTTGTCAATAATGTCACGAAACCCTAAAAGAAGCAACAAAAAACGAGGTCTGGGCTTGATTCCCACATTAACCAAGAAATTTAATTCTGGGCTGAGGGTTGGAACGGGGTACACTCAGCCTTGTGAGGCAAAACTAAAAAGAGATGGGTTTAATTCATACCTCAACCATTTTGCCGAACCCAACTTCACCTAACCTCGACTAACCTAACCTAACCTAACCTTACCTAACCTAACATAACCTCAGTTCACCGAACCAAGCATTTCCTCACCTAACTTTACCTAACCTAACCTAACTTTACCTAACCTAACCTACTCAAGGTTATCAGGTACTTACTGCATATCAAAAGGCTGTACACTCGTGTGTGTTAGACACTCTATCTTGCTAAGGACCCCTATATTCCCTATACAAGGCTATACATGTTAGTTCTAAACACTTATAGTGCAGGAATATTAGACAGAATATGGTCAAAGTGAGGAAAATTAGTTTATCAAGCTAAAAATTGGTGGAGAGGTTCCTTGAATAGCCTGGATCAAAATACTAAAAGTCCCAAAAAATCCCTCTTGGGGAACATGCCACCATCTTGGAAAAATGGCCGGCATCTTGGATTTCGTATCCAGCATCGCATTGAACGTCATAACTCGGTACCTAAAGGTGATAGGGACATGCGATTTGGTCAGGATAACTTACCAGAATGCAGGCTATCATTTTCACACTACGTAACCTAGATAACAATCAAAATAGTTATTATAAATCACTTAAACAAACTCTCATCGGGTAGCGTTAAAAGCCATCTTGATGTTCAATGTCGATTTTTCACCTTTTACTGCCATGAAATTGAAGGAAGCAAGGAAATAAATGTTGTTAAGCACATCAAAACGCACAAAAATATGTAATCAGCACTTTCGTAAACCAAAAATTAAGGGTGTGAGAAGTTGTCAAACATGCGCATGCCACTCGAGGAGTGGCGCGCCGAGGAGGGGGGGGGCCTTCACAAAGCCGGTGCAACTGGTGAAGTAAACATATTCTGTAGGCGCAACTAAGCCCCCTTTTTAATGATAGGTAAAAATTTGACACTTTTATATAGAAGGATAGCATCTTATAACCTAATAAATAATAAAAAAGCAATAATTAATTTGTTAATACAGGAACTTTTCGTTCTAAAAATCTCTTTTTAGCTACTTATATTGTATGTATAAAGAGAAAGGAATATTTCCTTTTAATTTTAATCTCTCTCTCTCTATTCGTTTAGTCGATTCCGACTCTCCGTGACCCCATGTACTAGACTACACCAATTTCTTCTGTCCTGCACTGCCTCTCGAAGATTTTCCAAGCTGGAATTTAGTGCTTCTGTGATGCCATCCATCCATCTCATTCTTTGCCTCCCTCTTCTTCTTGTGCCTTCTATCTTCCCCAGCATTAAGGTCTTCTCTAATGAATTATGTATTCTCATGATGTGTCCAGAGTAGCCCAGTTTTTGTTTCAGGATTAAGCCCTCCAAGGAAAAAGCTGGTTTAATTTGCTGTAAAACTGACTTATTGGTTCTCTTCGCAGTCCATGGAACTCTAAGAACTCTTCTCCAACACCATAATTCGAAGGAATCTATTCTACGGCGTTCAGCTTTTCTTATGGTCCAGGTCTCACATCCGTACATCACAACTGGAAAAACCATAGCCCTTATTATACGGATCTTTGTTGTTAATGTTAGGTCTCTACTCCTTAAGATATTGTCCAGATTTGAAAATGCCTGTCTACCAAGTAGCAATCGTCTTTTGATCTCATGACTGCAGTCACCATCGGTAGAAATCTGTGAGCCAAGATAGTTAAAAACAGAGACTATCTCCATTTTTTCTCCTACTACTTCCCATGAATTGACAGTTGTAGTTGTCATAATTTTTGTTTTCTTGACATTCAACATTAGTCCAGCCTTTGAACTTTCTTCTTTCACTTTCAGTAAGAGATTTTTTAAATCTTCTTCAGTTTCAGCCATCAGGATTGTATCATCTGCATATCTCAGGTTGTTTATATTTAACCCAGCTATTTTGATTCCTGTTTCTTCTTCATCTAACCCCACATTCCTCATAATGTGTTCTGCATACAGATTGAAAAGGTAAGGTGACAATATACAGCCTTGCCGTACTCCTTTTTGAATCTTAACCCATTTAGTTGTTCCATATATGGTTCTCACTGTAGCTTCTTGATCAGAGTATAAGTTCCGGATGAGGTTAATGATATGTTCTGGTACTCTCATGTATTTTAGTACTTTCCATAACTCATTATGATCAACACAGTCAAAAGCTTTAGCATAATCAATAAAACAAAAATATACATCTTTCTGGAATTCTCTTGCCTTCTCCATTATCCATCGTACGTTAGCGATTTGATCTCTGGTCCCTCTTCCTTTACGAAATACAGCTTGTTCTTCAGCTAGCTCTCGGTCTACATACTGGCGTAGTCTATTTTGTAGGATTTTAAGCATGACTTTGCTAGCATGTGAGATAAGTGCTATTGTTCGGTGATTCGTGCATTCTTTAGAATTTCCCTTCTTAGGAATTGGGATGAATACTGAACTTTTCCAGTCTTTTGGCCATTGTTGGGTTTTCCATATTTTAATCATGAAGTATTTTTTTCGCTACGCTCGTATGTTATTAAACTAAGAATGGACCGTCCGTCCACTCGTTGCCGAGCGACATCCCTGCCGCTGCGCCGTCAGAGTGCTCTCGTTCCCCCACTCCACCTTCCCTGTGTTGCTTAGCAGTGGCGCCGGCCGCCCGAAATGAACGTCTTTACGGTAACGTTTATCATAAAATTTATCTTAAACGGTACGCCACAGAAAATAATCATAAAAGCGAAAAATGTGTGTTCCAGTTTGAACCATCCCTTTATGCTTATTTTGCCGATGTTTACAATCCGGTTTAAAAGTTAATGCCGTTTCCTGTACTTTATATGTCCTACATCAAAAACGATTTTACCAATAAATTCTATGCAACACGTGGAACTTGGGCAAGCTTGCCAAAGGCGAGAGTTCAAGCATCTCGAAAAATTCACAGAATGGCTACGTATACATTCTCCTTTCGACAAACCTCAGAATATTTTGGAGTCCTCATCAACCGGTGTTATAGGTGACGAAACGGTGACCTGCAACTCAGCTTGGGAGATAGGAACCGCGACTTTGAAGAAACTGGAAGGGAAATCGTTCGCTGAAGTTAAACTCAACGAAAGGACAAAGTTGTCACTCTTGCAGCTCTTGTTGTCCGAGGTGAGACCGTGCCTTTAAATCCGAACTAGCTGTTTCATCGGATTGCGTGTGTCGCTCGCAATGAAGAGGACCTTGAATCTTGCTTTGAATACGAGTTGGCTTTATTGCCGCCAGCGCAGTTCGATGCTTCAACTATCAGAAAAGGTACAAAATCAACTTTACGGACAGTGATAGAGAAGTTGTGTGCACCAATGACCTGTCTTCCCGAAGACCTTACCTACGTGTTTGACGGTGGAGATCTCCTGCACCGGGTGGTATTGCCGAAATCGGGAACCTTCGATGATGTTTGTAAGAACTACATTTCGTACATCAAGGCGAACTATCAAGGGAAAGCTATTGTAACTTAGTGTTCGACGAAAGACGTGGACCATATGAGACGACGTGCCAAGACGTCATCTTCTGAAGTTTTGGTGGATTTGGAAGTGCAAGTGGTCTCGTCGCAGAATCAGTTCCTAGCCAATACTTCAATCAAATCAAGATTCGTCGCCATTTTAGGTCGTTGTTTCGAATAAAAGGGGATTCCAGCTATTCATGCCAAGTCTGATGCTGATTGTCTCATCGTGACAACAGCGATCAAGGAAGCAGAGGAGGGAGGTCATGTGGCAATTGTTGGAGAGAATACCGATTTGTTGGTATTTCTTTCGAGCCTTGCAGAACGTGATAGAAACGTCTATATGCTGGTGCCACCATCAAAAGCCCATCCGAAGAAACTATTTGGCCCTACGGAATTGCAGAAGGCTCTTGGGGACATGACCGACAATCTTCTCTTCCTCCATGCCATGTCCGGTTGCGACACAACTTCGGCTCCCTACAGGAAGGGGGTACACGCGTTCAAGACTTTAAACAATAACCCAGGTCTTCGCCAAAGAATTGCTGTTTTTAACAGCGCAGACGCTGCAGTGGAAGAGATCGTGAAGGCAGGGGAAGAATTCTTCGTAGCGTTATACGGAGGTAGAACTACAGATAGACTAAACAAGACGAGGTATAGTCAGTACCTTAAGAGCATTGCCAAACAACGTCTCCATGCAGACTTCGACCTCTCAAGTGTTCCACCAAAATCATCATAATCTCGACAGCATAGCCTTAAGAGTTTACCACCAAGTGCAGGAATGGCGCGGAATCTCTCTTCCACCTACAGAGTGGGGATGGAAGAACAGATTCGGCAAATGTTTACCGATTCCAACAGAATTTCCTCCCGCACCAGACTTCCTCCTAAACCTCATCAGCTGAGAGTGCAAGACAGGATGCGGCAGCAGATCTTGCGGTTGCCGAAGACAAGGTCTCTGCTGTTCATCAATGTGCAGCAATTGCACTGGTGATGGTTGTTCTAACATGCCAGAGCCAGATACTCTTGACGATATGGTGAGTGAGGAACAGGAGGACAGCCCCGAAGAATTGCCATGCAGATCCTCGCCACCTCCTCGCCGCAGAGTAGACTCTTCTGAAAGTTCAACCTTACCAAAGAAAAAGCGTCAAGATTAAGGCAAGTGTCACGTTTTTTTAACCTACACATGTCCAATATTAAACGCGTACGATATAATTAATAGTTGGCTTTATTCCTTTACAGGCACACCGCACTACAGCGTCCCGTGGCAGCAGAATATCCTCTTTTCCGTGTTTTTCGTGTTTGTACAAAATAAATTGTAATGTGCTTAAACGTTAGTGTGTTGAAGGTGTGGTATAAGATATGATGATGATGATAATCGTTGTTTTAAGGGGCCTAACATCTAGGTTATCGGCCCCTGATGGTTTGGATGATCGTGAAGATGAAATGCAAACTTAAAACTAAAATTAACTACTAACCTACATACTAGAAGAAGAAATGGAAAACTAACGGAGAGTAAGGCAAATAAAGGACAGGAGGAAAAGAAATCCCCTCAACCCTCGAAGAATGCGGATTGAGGGACTTAGAAGGAAGGAAAGCCATGAAAGGCAGATAGGAAAGTGAAAGAGGAGAGGGTCCGCCCCAAAGGTGAGGGACAAAAGGGGAAAACGGACCCAGCTCAGAAATCCCTCGGGGTCGCCAACTCCCGAACTCACCAGCCGTGAGCCCCTGAGGGTGTAGCATTATCTAGGGTGCACCAAAAGTGGTGGGGCTACATACACCCGGCCTCCTTGAGGGCCTTGAGCAGAAGGCAGGAGATAACATGAAAATAAAAAGAAGGCTGACCCCTCGCAGAAGGAGGGAATCAGAAAAGATGAGACAAGGGCCAATTAAGGCGGGAAAGGAAGAGACTCCCTAGGCCTCGGATACCCTAATACCGTCGGGGTCGGAAGAGAACAAGAGTTGACCAAGTGAGGTCGACAGAAAAGAAGACAGAGGAGCCCGGCGCAAGTAAGTGGAAGCAATGCCGGACTCAGCTGGGGCCCCGTGGTCGCCAACTCACGTCTCACTAGATGTGAGCCCCTGGGGGAGGTATAAGATAGCAAATAAGCAAATAGCTGCTTATTTATTTTCTAATAGTAACGTTTATCATTCCTTTTCTATATAAATATATAATATAAGTAGCTAAGAAAGAGAGTTTTAAAGCGCTAAGTTACTGTATTAACAAATTAATTATTGTTTATTTTAATTATTTATTAGGTTATAAGATGCTATCCTTCTATATAACGGTGTCAAATTTCTACTTATCATTAAAAAGGGGCATAGTTGCGCCTACAGAATATGTTTACATCACCAGTTGCACCGGCTTTGAGAAGCCCCCCTCCTCGGCGCGCCGCTCCTCGAGTTGCATGTGCATGTTTGACAAGTTCTCACACCCGTAATTATTGGTTTACGAAAGTGCTGATCACATATTTTTGTGCGTTTTGATGTGCTTAACAACATTTATTTCCTTGCTTCCTTCAATTTCATGGCAGTAAAAGGTGAAAGATCGACATTGAACATCAAGATGGCTTTTAACGCTACCCGATGAGAGTTTGTTTAAGTGATTTATAATAACTATTTTGATTGTCATCTAGGTTAAGTAGTGTCAAAATGATAGCCAGCATTCTGGCAAGTTATTCTGACCAAACCGCATGTCCCTATCACCCTTAGGTACCGAGTTATGACGTTCAATGCGATGCTGGATACGAAATCCAAGATGCCGGCCATTTTTCCAAGATGGTGGCATGTTCCCCAAGAGGGATTTTTTGGGACTTTTAGTATTTTGATCCAGGCTACTCAAGGAACCTCTCCACCAATTTTTAGCTTGATAAACTAATTTTCCTCACTTTACCCTATTCTTCTTACACTATTAGTGTTTATTTGTATATTAAATTTATATACACAGCTTATACAAGCACGTTTCTTCACACAGTAAAACTTTGTCGAATAGCCACATGCGACACGCAAAGTATGTTTCCGCTATCTAGCGGTGACTATGGAAACTACCTGAACGACCAGTATGGTACCTAGCGCTCCATATCATCACTACTGAACGACCAGCATGCTATCTAGCGGTCGATATCAACACCCCACTCAACTACCAGCAGGCTACCTAGCGGCTACCTAGCGGCCGATATCAACACTCACTCAACTCACTTAACCTAACCTGACCACGCCTGACTTGTCTACTGAACCTATCCTAATCAAATCCTAGCTAACCTCACCTGACGTGACCATACCTGTTTGTAAGCAACAACAAGATTCCATGAATTCCAGAGTACTTTTAGATTAATTATCGACCCTCAACTCTTATAACTATGTCTATCCCCACTCTGTCAAAAACACGATATATATATTTTTTAAATTTTTGCTCGATGTCACTACTAAAGTGATAATGGGTTTTCCGATCCTATCATTTTAAATTCATTACCCCCGCTCTTATCTCGGTCTCGACAACAACCATGCCTATTTTTATTATGTCAGATGATGTAATGTTCGGTGCAAAGTGGGTGCAAAGTGGGTGTAAAAGTGAGTGCAAAGTGGGTGCAAAGTAGGTGTAAAAGTGAGTGAAAAGTGAGTGCAAAGTGGATGCAAAGTGGGTGCATAAACCCTCGGTAATCCACAATCAGTGTGCGCAACATGTTCACACTTGTCTGGACCAAGTCCAACTGACCACAGACTGACTATCAGTGACTAACGTACACCTATGACATTTTGACTTACATCCCATTCTAGTAAAAATAAAAATGTACTCCGTGTATAGGTTAGGGTATGACAATAGACATGGGAAACAACAACAACAATCTATTTTATTAGATTATTTTATTGGTATAACAAGTTTTACATGCTTTTATCATTTTGCGATAGTCACGCCTACTATCAATTGCGCCTACTATAAATCATGCCTACTATGAATCGCGCCAACTATCAATTGCGCCTACTATCAATCGCGCCTACTATCAAGCGCCTACTATCAATCGCGCCTATAAATTGCGTCTATTATAAATTGCGCCTACTACCAATCGCGCCTTCTACCAATCGCGCCTTCTACCAATCACGCCTACTACCAATTGCGCCTACTGTCAATTGCACCTACTATCAATAGCGCCTACTATCAATTACGTCCACTACCAATCGCGCCTACTGTCAATTGCGCCTACTATCTATTGCGCCTACTACTAATCGCGCCTACTATTAATCGCGCCTACTGTCAATAGCGCCTACATTCAATAGCGCCTACTATCAATTACGTCCACTACCAATCGCGGCTACTGTCAATTGCGCCTACTACCAATCGCGCCTACTATTAATTGTGCCTACTATCAATTGCGCCTACTATCAATCGTGCCTACTACCAATCGCGCCTACTACCAATCGCGCCTACTGTTAATTCCGCCTACTACCAATTGCGTCTACTACCAATCACGCCTATTACTAATCGCGCCTACTACTACTAATCGTGCCTACTATCAATCGTGCCTACTGTCAATTGCGCCTACTATCAATCGCGCCTACTATAAATTGCGTCTATTAAAAATTGCGCCCATGTCAAATTGCACCTACTATCAATCACGTCTACTATCAATCACGCCTACTATCAATTGCGCCTACCATTAATCGCGTCTACTATCAATTGCGCCTACTACCAATCGCGCCTACTTGGACATTACTTTTCATTAAACCAAAACATTTCCTTTTTTGTCAGCCTCTCACCCCTCCCATCAATCTATGACGTCATAGTCAGTCTTAAAGCAAGTCTAAACTTGTAGAACATGTCACGTGACAAAGTTAGGTTAGGTAAAGTTAGGTTATGTTAGGTGAACTGAGGTTAAGACTTAAAATATCACCTCTCTCTTGTACTTTGTGTAAACATTGACACTGTAACTTCATGATATCAAAGGTGATCTGAGTCGCACCCATATCAATCACGTCTACTATCAATCACGCCTACTATCAAATGCACCTACTATAAATCACGCCTACTATCAATCACGTCTACTATCAATTGTGCGCCTACTATCAATCGCGCCTACTATCAATTACGCCTACTATCAATCGCGCCTACTATCATTTGCGTCTACAATAAATCGCGCCCATGTCAAATTGCGCCTACTATCAATTGCGTCTACTATTAATCGCGCCTACTATCAATTGCGTCTACTACCAATCGCGTCTACTAGGGCATGACTTTTCATTAAACCAAAACATTTCCTTTTTTGTCAGCCTCCCACCTCTCCCATCTATCTATGACGTCATAATCAGTTTTAAAGCAAGTCTAAACTTGTAGAACATGTCACGTGACAAAGTTAGGTTGGGTAACGTTAGGTTATGTTTGGTGAGCTGAGGTTAAGTCTTAAAATATCCCCTCTCTGCCTTGTACTTGGTGTAAACATTGACACTGTAACTTTGTGATATCAAAGATGATCTGAGTCGCGCCCATGTCAAATTGCGCCTACTATCAATCGCGCCTACTATGAATCACGCCTACTGTCAATTGCATCTACTATCAATTGCGCCTGCTATTAATCACGTCTACTATCAATTACGCCTACTATCAATTGCGCCTACTATAAATCACGCCTACTAGGACATGACGTTTCATTAAACTAAAACATTTCCTTTTTTGCCAGCCTCTCACCCCTCCCATCCGCAAAAACGTGCTTGTATAAGCTGTGTATTTAAATTCAATTTATACAATTAACCACTAAGTGTTCAGAACTAACATGTATAGCCTTGTCTAGGGTATATATGGAATCCTTAGCAACAAACAAAAAATCCATATCATCACTACAGAACGTCCTGCATGCTATCTAGCGGTCGATATCAACACCCCACTCAACTGCCAGCATGCTACCTAGCGGCCGATATCAACACTCACTCAACTCACCTAACCTATCTTGACCACGCCTGACTTGTCTACTGAACCTATCCTAATCTAATCCTAGCTAACCTCACCTGACGTGACCATACCTGTTTGTAAGCAACAACAACAACACAATAAGATTCCATGAATTCCAGAGCACTTTTAGATTAATTATCGACCCTCAACTCTTATAACTACTGTATGTATATCCCCACTCTGTCAAAAACACGATTTTTTTTTAATTTTTGCTCGATGTCACTACTAAAGTGATAATGGGTTTTCCGATCCTATCCCTATAAATTCATTACCCCTGCTCTTATCTCGGTCTCGACAACAACCATGCCTATTTTTATTATGTCAGATGATGTAATGTTCGGGTGCAAAGTGGGTGCAAAGTGAGTGCAAAGTGGGTGCAATGTAGGTGTAAACGTGAGTGAAAAGTGAGTGAGGTTAGGTAAAGTTAGGTTAGGTAAAGTTAGGTGAGGAAACGCTTGGTTCGGTGAACTGAGGTTATGTTATGTTAGGTTAGGTTAGGTTAGGTTAGTCGAGGTTAGGTGAAGTTAGTTTCGGCAAAATGGTTGAGGTATGAATTAAACCCACCTCTTTTTAGTTTTGCCTCACTAGGCTGAGTGTACCCCGTTCCAACCCTCAGCCCAGAATTAAATTTCTTGGTTAATGTGGGAATCAAACCCAGACCTCATTTTTTGTTGTTGCTTCTTTTAGGGTTTCGTGACATTATTGACAAATAGCCTCGCGTACTTGGTTGAGTGTGGAATTTGTCTAATAACCTGTGTTATTGTAATGGCTCTATTAGTGTGTGTATTTGTAATAAAATAAGGATTAGAAAAGAGGCTGCCGTGGCCTTAAGTTAAGATATACCCCTGCATTTGCCAAGAGTAAAAGTTGAGGTATAAATGAAACCACATTTTCACACTTTCACCTCATGAGGCTGAGTGTACCCCATTCCAACCCTCAGCCCAAAATTAAAAATCTTGACAGAGCCAAGACTCGAACCCCAAGCCTCCACAGCAACAGCTAAGAATGCTAGCCTCTACACCAAAAAGTGGACAAGATAAGGCTGGTCTTGATTGTACATAATCAATCCATGATTACCTAATAATAATAATAATAAATATTCCATTTAGCAACTACACAGCCGAACTGTCCCTGTGACGTCATCCATGGTCTCAGGGCGTGGCAGCCATTTTGCCCATTAGCCATTGCGCCAGCTCTGACTGACCCCTCCATCAGAATAACATAGGGCTGGTTGCGCGCGGCGGCCATCTTGCCCATTAGCCCCTGCGCCAGAATCGCCCTTTTATTCCTACTGAAGCGTACTTGTACCGAATCGACGTGGTAGCAGCCGATGGGTTGGACATAGGAGAGGTATCGCAAGAGGCTGTTTTGAGAATCGGAAAGATGGCCTATGAATACGCGCCGCGCAAGGAGAAGAGTACCAGCGTTGAGATGTTTAGTTAGTTAGTTATTGTTGTTTTAAGAAGCGGAACTACGAGGTCATCTGCCTCTCTTAACACCGATTAAAGAATACAAATTTGGAATTGACTTAAAAATTTAAAGGTGGACGCCTAAATTTGAAAAGACCTAAAATTAATAAAACAAAATTTAAATAAAAATAATAATTATAAAAATAAACAAAAATTACGGAAAAACAATAAATATCGTTCAAAAACGAACTAGTCGTTGAGTCAATGCTCACTGGAAAATTTAGATTGCTGGCCCTAACCCAATCTCACTTATAAAGAGGATAACGCGATCAGCAGCCACCGCGTCATCGGCTAGTATAAGTTTGAGTGTCATCTGCAAACCAAGGTTTCTTCGTAAAGTCAGCAAGATCCACACACTCGGTTAAAATGTGGGCTACGGTGAAAACGGCTCCACAGGTACAAAGTGGAGGGGGGGGGGGGGTTGTCTTCCCTTATCATTAGGTACGAGTGGGTAGATCTTGTCTGACCTATCCTTAGCCTACACAAAATGACGGACTCTCTCCGTGACCGGAAAGAGCTCCGCCACACGCGGGTAGTTCCCTTGATCGCTCTCAGTTTACTGGGCAGTGGGTCAGCTAGCCGACTCTCCCAAAAAGCCAGAACTTGTAGGCGTAACTGAGAGCGAATATCTATAGCGGGTACCTCAATTGGTCGAGGTGGAAGTGATACCGCCTATTTTGCAGCTTGATCCGCTAACTCATTTCCCGCAATTCCCATGAGGCTTGGAAGCCACAGAAAGGTGATTCGTGTGTCAGCGTGGCACAGCCCGGCTAGTAGGTCGTGGATTCGCTGCACTAGGGGGTGTTGCGGGAAACATGTAGCAATTGACTGTAACGAACTCAAAGAGTCGGTACACACGAGAAAGTGGAGCGTTGAGATGAGCATCACGATGAAACAAGGACTCTTGCATCCCTTATTTAAAGAAAGCACACCATTTCACACATACTATGATGACCATCTCGGACCCTTGGATTCAACGAAAAAAGGATACAAGCATTTTCTCGCAGTAACGGACAGCTTCACAAAGTTTGTGTGGCTGTATCCCACTAAAACTACTACCACAAAATAAACTACGGCGAAGCTGGACGTGCACAAAGGCGTATTTGGTAATCCTGCACAGATCGTCACCGACCGTAGAACCGCCTATATTTCACACGAATTCGAAGAGTACTGCACTGCCAACAACATCACGCACTCGATGAACACAACAGGACTCCCTCGTGCCAATGGCCAGGTAGAAAGGATGAACTCCACGATCATCTCCGTGTTGGCTAAGTTGTCCATCGAAAACCCAGGAGATTGGTACAAACACATCGAAGCCACTCAGAGAGCCATGAAACCCACTTACAACCGCAGTATCAAGCAGACGCTGTTCGAACTTTTGACAGGAGTCGAAATGCACTGTGAAAATGACCTGAGAATAGTTGAGTTGATGAATGAAGAAATGGTAGACGAGTTTGAGACCAAGAAAGATGTACACCGTGAAGAAGCCAGAGCACAAATCCAGAAAGTGCATCAAGAAAACAGGGTGTCGTTTGATCGACGTCGACGGCCTACACACCAGTACCAAGTTGGCGATATCGTCGCCATGAAGAAAAAGTACCTTGAGCCTTACGGAATCTCCCGAGTCAAGCCGAATGACACTTACGACGTCTGCCGTGAAGGGAATCACTTAGACCCCAACCTTCGAGCATGAATACAATAGAGTGCGCATTGCCACACTGCGCGTGTACTGTGACGTGAAACCAACATCTCGATCAGCTGACTAAAGGAAAAACAGAGGAACTCGTAATGGAAGGTGATAGGAGTAGGTGGGGAAATTACTTTTAATGAGGGTTTAAACACACATTTTCGTAATTTATACGACATTGGGAAAAGCATCGCATGTTTCTTTACGTACCGGAAGGTAGCAAAGTTAAGAATGTAACATATTTGATGTTAAAAGTGGCTGTCGTGTTCCGTGATATTCATACATCCAGGATCTCCTCTTGTAAATAATTAGTAACAAATCCAATTCGGAATTAGGCCTACTGATTTTTGAACAGAATTGTGTTTGTGTAGCTGGTCATTTTTGATTGTACGCCCGAGAGCTCCAAACAAGTTCAATCTATTACTACATCATTTCCTAATTTATTTTTCATCATTACGAAATGTATTTTGGCCAATTTCAGTAGGTACATTATTTTGCAAAATGTTATCGTACGATTAGCTCTTATTCAGCGTTACCTTCCACTTCAGTATTTTATGAAAGTCTATTGATTCAGTAAGCGTTGCTTTTTAACTATGCATTCATTACATTTGCTATAAAGGAAAACATTACAAGGAATGAATTGTTTCCTTTTAAATTCCATTCTCCATGAATCATAGAAACCTTCGCAAAAATAACCCAGAACTTTGAAATTCTACGAAGAATTGACTAATTTAGGGCTGCATACATTTTAAGAAGAATCTGAAAATTTCCTCAACCAAACGCACTGTGCATACGTTTAATAAGATGACAAATATTACCTCAGCGTATTTATTATGGAAGACTACGTCGTCACATCAGTAGCATAACCTGCAATTTGACACTGAACATGATTGAAAAGGAAGGTTCTTTGATGTTGTGATGGTCCTAATTTTGCTTCATAGGCCTGTTCAGTGGCGTAAGGGATAGGGTAAATTTTAATAATTTGTAATAAATGCCAGCATTTGTATGATAAATTATTTTTCTTTCATGTTTCGGAGTTAAGAGGAAACGTAAAGAAATGCAAGTAGTGAAGTCAAAAATTTTAGGGTTATTTTACAATGAATTAACATAGGCCTATCTATGGAAAGAAATGCCCGATCCTTTTCTAAACGTCTCCTTACATCCATACGCTGCACAGTAATACACCATTCTGGCTTAGTACGGTAATGAATAGAATAGAATAGAATAGCCCAATTCTATCATCACGTGTAGTATTTCAGTGCTACAAACTATCCGCAGTTCCCGGCAGTTCCCTTTAGTCAGCTGATTGAGATGTTGGTTTCACCAATGTGACGTCATCAGCCATCTATTGTATTTATGATCTAAGACCCCAACGGAACAACTACTTGTGTTGAGTTCCTCAAACCCTGGGCTGAAGACTACTCATCATCCGAGGAGGATGATCTGCAGGATGGCCGACTGTGGGAATTGGAAGATGATGAACAGTTTTTGGGTTTCCCGCCAGCCTTGGTACCGCTCGGTGGCGCCGCGTATAGGATTTGAGGGGAAGTCGCGAAAAAGGAAGGCGACCAGTGTTACAGTTTTGTGTCGAGTCATGTCACGTCAAGTTCGGTTCAATCTCATCTTTTATAATCTTATGTTTAAATGCAGTTTTGATACTTTACTTCAAGACGTGTTCGGTTTATTCACTTGCCAAAATCCATTCCCACATTAATTTCACTGTTTCATAAAAGATACCCATTAAGTTGTTAGGCTAAGAAAACAAGCTGAAGATGGTCCAAATGAAGGACCGAAAACATGTCCCAATAAAGAAGAGAGCATATTGCATATTAGCAGGTGTCACAGTTTACGAAGATATGTTTGGAATGCTATAAAATATGTATTAGTGGAATGGGAGTAGGCTAGTATTTGACAGATATGAACAATTTGATACCTTGTCTTGTTATAATGAACTGTATCGTTCTTATTTTCAAATATATTGATGCTACATTGGTATTTCCCATTGGAAAAATAAGAGAATCTACTCTGTATTTCGACAGAAAGAACGGGAAGGACATGGCGGGAGCTTGGAACAGCTGAGCTGTGTTGCCAAGTAGTTATTGTTGTTGTTGTTGTAAATAAGCTGATTCGAATAATATACAGGGCTACACGTCGGACATTTCGGTAGGCTACTATTATACGTACGGTAACATATTTTAAAAGTCGACCTTAAGTCAACGCCGAGTACATTCAGATAGAGAAATACGGTACGTAAATAAATAAATTAATCACACACCGAAGTTAAGCTACCGTCATTACCTGTATTCACTTCAATAAATACCGTACTGTGCCCGTTTAGACCGGAGTCCGCACGACCACATATGCATTTTACCAATAATCAGTCAGCACGAGAGTCAAAATATCCCGGAGCGCCAGATGGGTTAAAGAGAATCGCAAAAACGACATCAAATTAAAAAAATGCTTTGCTGATTTTTGGCTCAATGCAACAATAAGGATAGAAGGAGATTTAATTGGGAGAAACACATCTGGTAAAATTATCTCAATTTATTTTAAAGTTAAAATCTGACTGCAAAGATGCTCAAAGCAGCATCACTCCACGTGTGGCGATCCACACTCTTATTTACACACAATATACAGAAATTTTCCAAACACATTTGACAATCTTTTTGAAAACACAAGTCCGATTAATAGTCCTGTGGACTGTGTTCCAAAATTATTAATATTTAATTCCAGTTCAAAGTTAATTGTCTATACTGGAAATAACGTAGATCACTGTTTGAATGTTTACATGATATTAACACTCGTAGAATAAATGTTCATAGAATTCTAAACTTTCACTTAGTTTTTTCCAGTTTCAAAAATATATCGTCGAAAATATTATCATCATCGAAGCAACATAAATTATTTACACATATTAATAACATCTGAAAAGTATTTGACCTTGAGCATAGCATCGAAGAACTGTGCGAAGCACAACAACAATTAATTGTTCTTCTGACATTAAACATTCGAGAAGTAACTCGATTCTGAACTTCAAGTTCCAAACAAAATATATGATTTCTGAATCATCAACTTGATCAATAAATGGTTGAACCATTCAACTATTCAATTATCCACTTGGAATCATTATTATAAAAAATATTTATATTTATGGCCATTTCTAGTAACTTTTACAACTTGCAATTCTTCGACAGAATGCGGAAATAAGAATTGTAGTTTTATAATGAATTCATTTAGTTCATGGCACTAGGATTGAAAATAGCCTTCAAATTATTCGTGGTTAAAGAATTATTTTAAATTGGCAGTGGCCCATTCTACTATTTGTGTAAGAACACAATATTACAACAACAACGGCAAAGGTCTTCCTCTGAAGAAGAATAAACTACTATCATGACAAATCCGGGTTCTAGCAAAATCAAAGTCTAAATGGAATTCGTAAACAAGGTTGAAATAAGAACTGATGGTTTCAAGAAATAACCTTCGGGTCATTCATCCGACGAAATGTGTAGTTCCAATACTCCTACTATAAACCTGAGCCATCGAACCTGCTATTTGATTGATGCTCGAAAAAACCTTCATTCCTGCGACTTAAACATGCGCACCTGGGAATGGCATTCAACTACTCCACACATAAATTATCTTCCCAAAATGTATACAATAAATCAAGCCTCTGCTTGTTATCAACACTGGAAGATTAATAAACTTACAAGTTTATTTTATTTTACCATTCAGTTCAACCCGTGAATTTACCATACTTATGAAAAGCTTTATTTCACTTTCGGGTGTATTTACGTCATGATTTTATATAAATACAAAAATATCCTATTTGATACAAATATCATTTGCTTCCCGTTTCATGCCTCTCCGTGTTATCTGAAAAATGTACTTTGCTCAATGCAAATATCAACTGTTCAACCAGAACTGAAATGTTGGTTTAATGCGGGCTTGCGCTAACCACTCTCCTTCGGAAAATCTCCTGTTCCAGACTAGAAATGATTAAACTACTTCACAGGCTCTTTCTCAATACATATGATTATTATAAAATATAATATCCAAGAATTATTTAGAAAATTATAAAATTTATTATTATTATTATTAGTGGATTTTTATTATTATTTGTTATATTATTTTAAATATGTTTAATTATCATCTCATTATGTGAGAATCCACATGTTCGAACCTTCGAATATGGAAAAAATATCCATTCCTCAACAAAAATAAATTATTAACTTTTACAGTTACATCGGCTGATTACCGTGGTTTCCCAAAAATATGAAATATTCAAATAAATGCTCGAAATGCTCGGTCATCGATCCTAAACTGTTCTGAGTGCTGAAAATGCTCAGAATAACTCTAACAAGTCTTGCGTAAATCATTACAAGCTTTAAATACGACGAAAAATAAAATGTGTTGGTCATCTGCAGAAAAAAAAATAGTTTGTTCCAATTAGCTAGGCATAATATAATTCAAATGTGGCTTACATTTCTTGATGGTCTTGAAGCGTAGTAAACCTGGTCTGTACCAGATTTATCCATAGACATGCCCTATCGGACAAGCACGTATAATCCTTGTATCCGCCGCCATCATATACCCACAATTCGTCTAGTCAGACATAGTGGTAGTATCTTTTGACGTTTGAATAAACTGTGGTTCCATTTCAATATGGGCTTCTATCAAAGCCATAACAGTTTGTTTAAATGGGGTCAGATCTAAGTGATCTCTTCTTAGATATGTCAGTTGTAACATAACTCACTGTAATCTTATCAGTACAAGAAAAACACTGACAGTCTAAGCAATTAACGGCTGTTCTGAAGATCGTTCCCTGGGCATGGTTTATTATTATCACCATCTGCCATGCGCTAAGCAACCTGCAGTTTCCCTTGCGTAGACTAATGAACGCCACCGTTATAGACTAGTCTTCAGTGTACTGACAGATCGAAGTGGTTAACTTGTTACAAATAATGAAAACTGACTTGAAATGGATTTAAACATCCAAGTATTAAGTTACTACTGGACTGTGACAAAATACTATTTTCTAGACAAAGTCTAGCATATGTCCTTGTAGAAATATAAATATTTCCACCAATGTCTGTAGAAAATCAATCACCTCAGTGATTCTCCTCACCAGAAGCTTACTAAGTCCCAACTTGTAGCGCAGCACTTTTCGTGACTATCACGACTTGAAAAGAACTTCTGCGTAGATTCGGCAACCATGTGCCTTGGCTCAGCGTAGACGCAACTTGCTCACCAAGTGCTTGTGTTAGAATGAGCTGACCATGCCTCGCCCAGCTGGCTTTTATTCAAAACGGTCAGGGTCACGCGTCATCACCTGATATCTGGAAATCCTCATATCTCTTGAATCCCTGGTCCGATTTACTTGATACTAATTGCATTCTCTTTCATTTGGCCGTGCCAGTAATCTGATCCCAGTCTCAAGTCTCTGCTCCATAGTTAACTATTTAATCAATAAATAGCCTCCACCTCTGCTCTTACTCGCTACGTCACTTGACATCCAACTATCGGTAAATTCTTTCTAAATGCTTCTCGAAGCAATGTAGCGCGATATTCAAATATCTGAACTTTCAAAAGCGGCTACAGCCTTTCCATTGATATCTAGGTGTCTGAATCTTGGAATACCCATTCCTAGAGTTGGGCACATCCACCCCACACCTAGCAAAAAATAAAAATTGAAAAATTTTTTATTTTTCCTATCTACACATTAAATCATCTGGTTCTTGACTAATATATCTTCAAATTCGATGCATTATAAGTTCCCAGGATGTTACCAGTTCGTGTATTGGCTACTTCATAGCTTCCATTATTGTTTACTTCCACAATACGGTAGGGTCCAGCGTAAAGGCTTGCAAATTTCGAGTACACTCGATTTTGCACGTCAGAGGGTGTAGGTCTTTTCACTAAAACAAGAGTTCCTACGCGCAAGGGTCTGCGAAAACGCTTTCCTCTCACTCTGCGCTCTCTCTTCTCAGCTTGGCTCCTTAACTTGTCTAAAGCTAGAGTTTCCCTCATCTGACGACTTGGTTCAATCTCAGGTGGAATAGAGATGATTCGATCCCATAATCGTGTTGGTTTAATTCCATGATGAAGCAACATAGGAATCTGTCCAGTACTCTCATGAATAGTAGAGTTGATGGATTCGGATGCTAAAGAGAGAACATCCATCCATTTCCAATGCTCATTTGGACAATAGAGGCGGCAATATTTTGCTATCTCAGCCATCACGCGTTCCGCTGGATTGCTCTCTGGATGTCTAATAGAACAAAACAATTGTCTAATCCCAAGATTATTCATGATGGTTCGAAACTCCAAAGATGTAAATTGAGGTCCACGATCTGATAAAAGGAATTCCGGTTTGCCTGCTTCCGGAATTACGCTATCTCTAATTCTCTTCGCACAATACTTTGCGTTTGCCTTCTGAATTGGATGTAACATGGTGTATTTGCTGAAAACATCCATAGTCACCAAAATATATCGGTTACCTCTTTTAGACTTTGGGAGAGGACCATATAAATCAGTTGCGAAGATTTCGCAAGGCTTAGAAGGAATAATAGGCCTTGGTAATTCTCTCAGTAATCTAGAATTATGTTTACTCCTTTGGCATAAGTCGTATTCTCGAATAGTGTTTCTGACAGTTTGTCGCATTCGCTCCCACGAAAATTTCTGTTGAATCATGTTGACTGTCTTATCTACTCCAGCATGACCTGCGATTCTATGTGCCATCCAAATAATGGGTTTTTGCAATGGTGGAGGTATCACTACTCTCAGCTTCATATGGTCGGGATCTGCAAACTTGTAGATTAAACCATCTAACATCATAAAATCTCTGGAAATTCTTTCAGTTTCCACGAAATCATCATCATTTGGATCCATGTTTCCCTGTAGAAAACGAAAAATGTTCCTAAGACGTCGGTCTCTCCTCTGGGATAAATGCAATAACCTTAACCTTCTCAAGGTATCTTCATCCTCTTGAAGTAGAATAGCTCCAATCCCTACGGTGGATGCATCAGATTCTATGATGAAATTCTTGGTAAAGTCAGGATACTCCAATTTCACACTGTGTACCAATAACCTCTTGGCATCTTGAAATGATTGTTCACAATCTTTATCCCATTTCCATTTATTTCCTTTCTTTAACAATTCCTGCAATGGCGCAACTGTCTTGGTGAAGTTCGGACAATGCCCTGCAAAGAATTGGCATGTCCCGAGAAAACTGCGGACATTCTTCACTCTAGTAGGTCTAGGGAAATTTGCAATTGCTTGTATCTTCGTCTCATTGGGACGGTATCCTTCTCCATCCAAAATGTGACCCAAAAATTTTATTTCCTTTCGAAAGAACTGACATTTTCGAAGGTTTACCTTGAAGTTAGCTTTTCTCAAATCTGCAAATAACATTTGAAGATGTAGCAAATGTTCCTCCTTAGTCTCAGATGCAATTAAGATATCATCAATATAACGAATTGCTATCTCTTTCACTTCAGGACTCAAATTTTGTTCCAGGGCTCTGATCAAAACGGATCCAGATGTTTTGACTCCAAATGGTAGACGGCGGAATACATATGTCTGCTGGTCAAACATAAATCCTGTAAACTTCTTAGAATCTTCACTAAGCCTAATATGATGGTAGGACGAAGTGAGATCAATATTAGAGAACCAAACCTTGCCTTGGAATTTCCTTAACAGTTCCCTAATGATTGGTGGTCTGTCATACTCTGGCAGTAATCTTGAATTCAAATTTCGCGCGTCTAAACATAGTCTCAGACTTCCATCTTGCTTAGACACTACTGCTAATGGATTGACATAAGATGTAGTGTACTTTTCAATCACATTGTTGCTTTCCATCTCTTTGATAAGCACTTTTACTCTTTCTCGATGCTTTTCTGCTACTGGATACAATTTAGCATGAAAAGGTGCATCATCATTTACACGAATATGATATTCAAAATCTTTAATTTCACCAGGTTTAATATCAAAAATATCGTGATACTCCTCCAAAATCTTCCCTAGCTCTGGGGACTCCTTCTCAGTGTAGACTTCTCTTCCTTCAGCTTCATGAAAAATCAGAGACCATTGAGCATCTCCCTCGATGTCTTCCTCTTCTTTTCCCTCGAAGTTAATCTCTTCGGTATTCTTAAATTTGATCGTCTCTGTCTTCATATCTATCACTGCTTGATATTTCTGAATGAAATCTGCTCCCAATATCATGTCAAAAGCCATGTCCTTCATTACAACAAATACATGTCGGAAATCATGTCCTCCAATCGTAATACATAAGTATAATTGTGTTTTACACAGAGATATTTTATTGGGTATTATTCCTTGGATCTTAATTCCTGATACTGGAATCTCCTCTAAATTCTCTTTGAGCTTCCACAGAATATAATGCTTCTCACTCACCAGACAAAGCATAGCCCCAGTATCGATCAAAGTATCGACAGGCATACCGAATACTTCGCATGATATGATTGGCATTCTAATTCTGGTACCCATTTCTTTTCGTTCGTCATTCTGTTGAATCAAGTCATCATCCTCTGCTTGCCATTTAATAATTCTGGAAGTGAAAGTATTCAAAATTCTATCTTCTACTGTGAATTCGAAGTTTTTTTTTCATTACCATTCCCCCGGGATTGTTGTGTTCCCGATGGACCTGGTTCGTTGGGCCTCTGCTCCAAAAATTGCAAGTTGTCTTGGTGTCTTGCTTCCAAATTTTTCCTTGTGTCCTTGTTAAACTCTTCATTGGACTGACGAGTATCTACATTCCCTCTGTTATTGTAGTTGTTTCTACCATAATATCTTCTTTCTTGGTACCTTCCTTGACTATCTCGTGGTCTTCTCCATCGAGTATTGTATCGATTACCACCATCCGGTCTCGCATATGGCTTGTAACTGTATCTGTTACTGTATTGGTTCCATCCTCTCTTATTTGGATCTTCCCTCGGCGTTTTCTCTTCTCGCCCTTCTCGAATCTCTCAAAGGTGTTTGAGAGTAACCATCAGCCATAACAGTGTACACAGCGTTGTTATTTTTTCCTCCCTTCTGATGGAAGAATTGAGCGTTTGTATGATCCAGCTTCTGTAATACTTCATCAAATTGTTCCATATTATAGATATCAGCAGCGATCTAAGTCCTCTGGACGTCTGCTGGAAACTGACGTATCAATGCAGTAATCAACTCGTTATCTGGCATCGGCGGATCTAAATGTTGAAGTTTAGACAGCTGTCCAGAAAAGTACGTAGAGTATCGAGTAGGTTGTGACGTCGAGAATCTCTTCGAATATAACTCTGCTCTGACTTGCTGTTGGGTTTCCGGGGACCAAAACTTTTTCAATAGCTCACGAGAAAACTCCTCAAAAGTGGTTAGAGTGGATCTAAATGCTCTGAACCAAAGAAGTGCAGGACCTTCCAAAAACTTCCCTATCACTCGGATCTGTCTTTCTTTAGGGATCTTAGAATCTTTCAGGTAATCACCTGCTTCTCTCAAAAATTCCACGGGTGTCACAGAATCTCGCCCTGAAAATTTAGAAGGCTTATCCTCTACATTCTTAAATACAGTTATGGGGTTGGATTGAAATACTGTCCTGACCTCATCCTGTCTTTGACTATCCGTGTCTCTAGCTCCTCCTAGATTTATCTGTATCTGTTCCTTTCCCCTTACATTTGGCATTTTCAACAGATGATCAGACTGTTTCTCATCCTTGATTTGAGTTTTCATAGCCTCAAGTTCCTTCTGGTTTTCTTCTGCCATTTTCTTAATTGCTTCAGTCTCTTTACAATTGTCCTTAACATCAATGGATATCTGGTTCATAACAGCCTCATGACATTTCAATGACCCTGTCATATCTGATATGTCCTTCTGAGTTGCTTGGATATCTTTGGCAATTACTTCAATATGGGATGACAAAGATTCCCTAATCTCCTTGATTCCCTCTTGATTCTACAGCTTGAGTGTGTCTTTAATTTCATTGACAACTGTGGTTTTGATTTCAGTTTGCAACTCACTAATCACACCTTCTCTTATTTCTCCCATTACAAGTTCTTTGAATTGTTCCGTTAAACGTTGAACAACTAGAATTCCCATCTCGTTACTCTCCTTCTTCACTCGGACTTCTAGGTTGACCATGTCTTCACCAACTTTCCTAAGACCATGTTCTATCCTATCAGCTAAGCTTTGGGATCGAAGATCGGCATCGCGAAATTTTTCGTCCATTAAACTTGCGTTAGTAGCTAATGAAGTTTCGAGCTCATGTGTTTTATCGCATAATTTATTCATTTTACTCTCAAGTGTCATTTTCAAAATTTCAGAATTCTCTTTAAATTTACTTTCCATTGAATTAAATTTACTGTTTAAATTTTCTTTCAAGTTACCTTTTAAAGAATCAGAACTTTTTTAAAGTTTATTTTCCAAAGAATCAGAATTTTCTTTAAGTTTATCCTTCAAACTTTCTTTAAGTTTATTTTCTAAAGACTCAGAATTTTCTTTAAGTTTATTTTCTAAAGAATCAGAATTTTCTTTAAGTTTATCATTCAAATTTTCTTTAAGTTTATTTTCTAAAGAATCAGAATTTTCTTTAAGTTTCTTTTCTAAAGCCTCTGTATTTTCTTTCATAATGGCTGCTACACGCAGTCCAGCTTCTTTTGAACTCTCCTCCAAACTCCTCATCATCCTCATCATTTCTTCCATAATTTCAATTATTATTCAAAACTTAGGGATATACAACAGTGGCAAACACAAGCTTATAACTAGAACAAGAAATATGAATAGCTAATTGGAACACTATAATAAAATGAGATTTGTCCTAATGTCGACGTGATGGAAAAACAAAATTATCTACTTTTATGAATTACATTTACCATAATATCACAAGAAAAATATGCAAGTTCTCAAATATCCTCCACCTGGATTCTAATAATGTGTATGTCCAGTCATCGAACGTTTACTACTGAATTTACTTGACGCCCTAATGGTTAAGCCATTATCAAAAATAATCAAACCCATTCTAATTATTAACCAGTTAAATTTTTAATTTTCCCCACTAATTGGGTTTCCTACTAATTTATTCATCCAAACCAGACATCTCTCAACTCCCAAAATATTTCTATAAAAATTATCACAATTTCAAATCGGCATGCGATTGACCATGTCTAAATCGGGACCCACGTTCGAAGCCATTTCTCTCTCTATCTTATTTTATGTGCCCGTTTATACCGGAGTCCGCACGACCACATATGCATTTTACCAATAATCAGTCAGCACGAGAGTCAAAATATCCCGGAGCGCCAGATGGGTTAAAGCGAATCGCAAAAACGACATCAAATTAAAAAAATGCTTTGCTGATTTTTGGCTCAATGCAACAATAAGGATAGAAGGAGATTTAATTGGTAGAAACACATCTGGTAAAATTATCTCAATTTATTTTAAAGTTAAAATCTGACTGCAAAGATGCTCAAAGCAGCATCACTCCACGTGTGGCGATCCACACTCTTATTTACACACAATATACAGAAATTTTCCAAACACATTTGACAATCTTTTTGAAAACACAAGTCCGATTAATAGTCCTGTGGACTGTGTTCCAAAATTATTAATATTTAATTCCAGTTCAAAGTTAATTGTCTATACTGGAAATAACGTAGATCACTGTTTGAATGTTTACATGATATTAACACTCGTAGAATAAATGTTCATAGAATTCTAAACTTTCACTTAGTTTTTTCCAGTTTCAAAAATATATCGTCGAAAATATTATCATCATCGAAGCAACATAAATTATTTACACATATTAATAACATCTGAAAAGTATTTGACCTTGAGCATAGCATCGAAGAACTGTGAGAAGCACAACAACAATTAATTGTTCTTCTGACATTAAACATTCGAGAAGTGACTCGATTCTGAACTTCAAGTTCCAAACAAAATATATGATTTCTGAATCATCAACTTGATCAATAAATGGTTGAACCATTCAACTATTCAATTATCCACTTGGAATCATTATTATAAAAAATATTTATATTTATGGCCATTTCTAGTAACTTTTACAACTTGCAATTCTTCGACAGAATGCGGAAATAAGAATTGTAGTTTTATAATGAATTCATTTAGTTCATGGCACTAGGATTGAAAATAGCCTTCAAATTATTCGTGGTTAAAGAATTATTTTAAATTGGCAGTGGCCCATTCTACTATTTGTGTAAGAACACAATATTACAACAACAACGGCAAAGGTCTTCCTCTGAAGAAGAATAAACTACTATCATGACAAATCCGGGTTCTAGCAAAATCAAAGTCTAAATGGAATTCGTAAACAAGGTTGAAATAAGAACTGATGGTTTCAAGAAATAACCTTCGGGTCATTCATCCGACGAAATGTGTAGTTCCAATACTCCTACTATAAACCTGAGCCATCGAACCTGCTATTTGATTGATGCTCGAAAAAACCTTCATTCCTGCGACTTAAACATGCGCACCTGGGAATGGCATTCAACTACTCCACACATAAATTATCTTCCCAAAATGTATACAATAAATCAAGCCTCTGCTTGTTATCAACACTGGAAGATTAATAAACTTACAAGTTTATTTTATTTTACCATTCAGTTCAACCCGTGAATTTACCATACTTATGAAAAGCTTTATTTCACTTTCGAGTGTATTTACGTCATGATTTTATATAAATACAAAAATATCCTATTTGATACAAATATCATTTGCTTCCCGTTTCATGCCTCTCCGTGTTATCTGAAAAATGTACTTTGCTCAATGCAAATATCAACTGTTCAACCAGAACTGAAATGTTGGTTGAATGCGGGCTTGCGCTAACCACTCTCCTTCGGAAAATCTCCTGTTCCAGACTAGAAATGATTAAACTACTTCACAGGCTCTTTCTCAATACATATGATTATTATAAAATATAATATCCAAGAATTATTTAGAAAATTATAAAATTTATTATTATTATTATTAGTGGATTTTTATTATTATTTGTTATATTATTTTAAATATGTTTAATTATCATCTCATTATGTGAGAATCCACATGTTCGAACCTTCGAATATGGAAAAAATATCCATTCCTCAACAAAAATAAATTATTAACTTTTACAGTTACATCGGCTGATTACCGTGATTTCCCAAAAATATGAAATATTCAAATAATTGCTCGAAATGCTCGGTCATCGATCCTAAACTGTTCTGAGTGCTGAAAATGCTCAGAATAACTCTAACAAGTCTTGCGTAAATCATTACAAGCTTTAAATACGACGAAAAATAAAATGTGTTGGTCATCTGCAGAAAAAAAATAGTTTGTTCCAATTAGCTAGGCATAATATAATTCAAATGTGGCTTACATTTCTTGATGGTCTTGAAGCGTAGTAAACCTGGTCTGTACCAGATTTATCCATAGACATGCCCTATCGGACAAGCACGTATAATCCTTGTATCCGCCGCCATCATATACCCACAATTCGTCTAGTCAGACATAGTGGTAGTATCTTTTGACGTTTGAATAAACTGTGGTTCCATTTCAATATGGGCTTCTATCAAAGCCATAACAGTTTGTTTAAATGGGGTCAGATCTAAGTGATCTCTTCTTAGATATGTCAGTTGTAACATAACTCACTGTAATCTTATCAGTACAAGAAAAACACTGACAGTCTAAGCAATTAACGGCTGTTCTGAAGATCGTTCCCTGGGCATGGTTTATTATTATCACCATCTGCCATGCGCTAAGCAACCTGCAGTTTCCCTTGCGTAGACTAATGAACGCCACCGTTATAGACTAGTCTTCAGTGTACTGACAGATCGAAGTGGTTAACTTGTTACAAATAATGAAAACTGACTTGAAATGGATTTAAACATCCAAGTATTAAGTTACTACTGGACTGTGACAAAATACTATTTTCTAGACAAAGTCTAGCATATGTCCTTGTAGAAATATAAATATTTCCACCAATGTCTGTAGAAAATCAATCACCTCAGTGATTCTCCTCACCAGAAGCTTACTAAGTCCCAACTTGTAGCGCAGCACTTTTCGTGACTATCACGACTTGAAAAGAACTTCTGCGTAGATTCGGCAACCATGTGCCTTGGCTCAGCGTAGACGCAACTTGCTCGCCAAGTGCTTGTGTTAGAATGAGCTGACCATGCCTCGCCCAGCTGGCTTTTATTCAAAACGGTCAGGGTCACGCGTCATCACCTGATATCTGGAAATCCTCATATCTCTTGAATCCCTGGTCCGATTTACTTGATACTAATTGCATTCTCTTTCATTTGGCCGTGCCAGTAATCTGATCCCAGTCTCAAGTCTCTGCTCCATAGTTAACTATTTAATCAATAAATAGCCTCCACCTCTGCTATTACTCGCTACGTCACTTGACATCCAACTATCGGTAAATTCTTTCTAAATGCTTCTCGAAGCAATGTAGCGCGATATTCAAATATCTGAACTTTCAAAAGCGGCTACAGCCTTTCCCTTGATATCTAGGTGTCTGAATCTTGGAATACCCATTCCTAGAGTTGGGCACAGTACGTCAATAAGGGCAAACACTTTCCAGCTAATACAAAGTAATCGGAGGAATATAGAAACACTCTCGATGCAATTATTATCCTTCAAGATAGGGGCAGATGACCTCGTAGTTAGGACACTTAAAACAACAATAACTTTCTAACTAGCATCCGTCAAGATAAAACAAGAGTCTGAGTGGAGGTCGTTCACAGTATAGCATGATAACACCATGCACACTCACGGTATCGCGACTCTTTGGGTTAATAATAACTTTTTGTGATTATACAAAAGTAATGCTAAGGTACCGTAAAGAAATATTTAGCACTGGGCGCTCAAACAAGCCGCTCTGTGGCGATATTATTGTTGTGTTTTTACATTACCGAGTTGTAGGCTATTGGATAATAGGCGGTAATATTTGAACACAATGACGGGAAACATTCGAAACAACAAGAAAATAATAATAGAAATAACGAAGTGAAATGGAACAAAAGTATTAAAACTCAAATGCTAAAAGTAAACGAAACAATGACAATGAAAAGTACTCCAACATAGACGGTTAACAATGATCGAATGAATGAACACGCGCTGGTAACGTGTTGTGCTAGCTGTCAAACTCCAGCTCGCAGCGGCCATTTTATATCACTCCCGCTTAATGCTTTAGTTTCTTTCTTACGAAATACAGCACAGGGTATATGTGTCTGCTTTGTGCTTCTGTCCTGCGGTCATTTCTTGAACTATCACATCTATCGAGTGTGTATCGATTTATATCGGATCTGAAAGAGCTGCCAAAACGTGTTCTTTTGATCGCGAGTTCGGTCATTAATAATGTTTTATAGTATATTTCACAAAACGAACGGATCTGCGAGGAAGCACGAGCATCACTAATCAACCTGCTTGAACCTGCTTAGTTGACAGTCAAAGTGAAAGGTCGTGTTTTCCCGAGCTCGCAGGTGTTCTGAAATGTGTTATTCTCTGGAGGCTTATCGCGTGAGGCTCGGACTGTGGTATGCGAAGGGAAGTCGGGATCTCCGATGTTTGTGTGTGCGTACGGGCCGTAGTAACTTGTGGTTTATAGCCCTAGTGATGGCTGCGTTGTTAGTTGTTGGTGAAGTGGAAGTGAATCCGCGTTCTGTTACTCCAAATATGAATCGGGCAAATGATCCAGTGTCAGCTGTAAAGTGTAATACGTGCATTGAAAAACGGTATTGAGTGTGGACTATGTGAGAAATGGTTTCACTTCGGCTGTATTACGGTCAAGAAGGAGGATTGTGATGTCGGGAATTGGTTTTGTAAAGTATGTGATACGCCAGACTGTTTGATGATGCAAATCAAAGCAAGGCATCAAATAATACAGGAATTTGGAAAAAAGCTTCATGAATCAGAAGAATCGGTGAAGGATGTGACTGAACGGCTTTCTACTGGGATCAGTGTGGAAGAGGGCGAGCAGGAGCAAACTGTTAACAATATCAGTAGGATAAAGATCTCAGGATTTGGTTGGTAGTTACTCACAGACTGATGGAAACTACGCGAAGGTGATTGAAGCTCTCAAACAACGGTTTGGAAGACATAAATTACTGAAGCAGGTGTACGTGCGTGAGCTTTTGAAAGTAGTGATTGACAATGCAAACACAAAACTACTTAAGTCCTCAAGTTCACCACGAAAAATAAAGCATTACATCATGGAGTATTACACATGAATAAACATGATCGGATCATTCCTACCCAAATGCTTTTCACTTTGCAAAGAAATTGAAAAAAAAGTGAAAAGTTGCAAAGTTCGTTCGTGGAACAGGCCGCCCCTCAGATTGTCTGACGATCGAGAAAATGTACACTGATTAGTGTGAGCCTATTACTAAACGAACGATCTTGGCTAGACTACATCAGGTATTCGATCCGATAGGGTTCCTGTGCCCTGTGTTGCTCATTCCTAAATTAATTCTGCAAGAAGCATGGATGGGATGAAAACTTGCTAGAGGGACCATCAGTCAGATTTGAGAAATGGGTCCAAGAACTTCCCATTCTCAACTATGTCCAGATTGCACGAAACATGACACAGGGTAACACAAACCAGAACATTGGCAGCTACACTGCCAGAAAGGATGCCTACGCTAGTGTGATTTTTCTTGAGGGTACAAGGTAGTGACTGCACTTCTGTTCAGCTAATACAGGCAAAATGTCGGGCGACACCTCTGAAGAAGGCAACCATTCCACGCTTAGAACTACTGGGTTGCATGTTGGTGCGTGTTTCATGAAATGTGTATTTGAATCCTTGAATTTGGTGCCAATTCCTAGTTTCTACTGGTGTGACTCAACCACCGCGTTGTCTTGGATTCACAAAAATGATGACTGTGGTACAATTGTAGGTAACAGAGTTAGGAGCATTTTAGCCTTAAGTAAGCCGGGAGAATGGCGGTTCGTTCCAGACAGCATGAATCTTTCAGATATCCCTCTAGAGGCTGTAATGCCTCACAGTTGCTTGAAAGTGAGTGGTCGGAAGGTCCGAAATGGTTGAAGGCTTCCCCGGAATTGTGGCCTAGTAGTGAATATTCAGCGGAGGATTTAGAGGTATACCATGCGAAAAGGAGGACTACAATGTGTGCTGCTAATGTTGAAGTTTCGGACACCTGGTATATGGTATTCCTAACTTTCAATTGGAACTTAAGTACGATATCATGGATGGATTCGGAGGTTTGTTCATAATACTCACCCTAGGAGCAAACTTGATAGAAAGCTATGAAACCTGTAACCAGAAGAGATACAGCAGCTGAAAATGATTCAGGCGGACTGCTTCCCAAAGGAAAGAAGTGAAATCGCGGGGATCAGATTTACTTCCAGGGCGGCTTGCTCTGGGTGAGAACGAAGCTATTGTATATGAGTGATTCATGTGGTTTTCGAGAAACAATACTTCTCCCACATCGACAATTGATTCAATTATTATTTAAAGCACATGTCCACAGCTCACTTGGCAGAATCCAGTTTCTCATGGGACACGTGCGGGAAAGATTCTGGATCATCTTGAACAGAAGAGCTATTCGTCGAGTGGTTAAGTCCTGTATCACTTGTGCTAGATACAATTCGAATTAGGTAGAAGTCCCTATGTCAACCCTAACAAAGGACCGTGTCGCCACAGCAAGAGTTTTTGAAGTTTGTGGAGTAGACCTGGCAGGTCCACTGTTCCTCAAAGATGAAAGTACGGCATACATAGTCCTGTTCACCTGTGCAGTGTACCGATGTATCTATCTTGAATTCACAACCTCACTCAGCACTTGGGCATTTCTTCTGACTCTACGTCGGTTCATCGACAGGAGAGGAAAGCCGACTATCCTCTACAGTGACAACGGAACTAACTTTGTAGGATCTAATAAGCTTTTCAATGAACTGAACTGGGAGGATATTGAACTTGAATACAGTGTCAAGGATATCCAATGGATGTTCATACCACCATCAGCTGCGTGGTGGGATGGGGGTGGGAGCGATTGATACGTTCCGTGAAAGATGTGCTTCGTCGAGTATTGGGGAGAGCCACTCTAAATTATGAGGAATTGCTGACTTGTGTTTGTGATGCCGAGTCTATGACCAACAGGCGTATGTGACAGAAAATCCAGATGTCTTGGTTCCTTTGACTCCAGCTATGTTACTCAAGGGCTTGGTGGAAGATAGAACCCAAGATTTGGATATCTTGAGAAAAACGAACACTCAAAGGAAACTCCGCCACCTTAATAGAGTCCGAGAAACCTTCATGTGAAGATTCAGAAAGGAGTATCTAGCAATCCTCAGCCAAAAAGGGAAAGAGAAGAATCCAAGAGCGATCTAGGTGGGAGATCTAATGCTCGTCGAGACAGCCAAGAAGAGAATCGAGTGGCCAACCGCTCGAATCATTGACTTAATACCTGATACCTGGCGCAGATGGAAACATTCGGGTGGCAAAACTCAAGACCAGTGTAGAAGTGTTTGTTGTCCTTTACAACGTCTCTATCAACTAGAGGATTTTCTATTCCCGGTCAATGCATGTGAGATTTTCGAAGTGAAATGCCATGTCCTGTGGTTTGGATTCCACGTAAAAAAGAGATCCTGTGGCTCATGATCGGGAAACTAAAGGTCACGTTAAACTACAAGCTTCCTTCATGCATTCCTTCCCCTTCAAACTTTAAATTCCTCCCTTCCACTAGAGATTTCAACAGTCGACAAACATTTTGCTGTGGTAACAGAAAAGGGTCAGGACAAAAAGGGTGGTGAATCTGTAAGTGAAGTGGTTAGGGATGAGAAAGAACCCCTTAAGTCTAAATGCGGTAGAGAAGTTAAACGACAGGCTAGATACCGAGATCATTGAATATTCTGTTTACTGTAACTAAGTTAGTTGGTTGGGGGAGCGTGATGGCGCAGTGGCTTAGTTGCACGTCTTTCACCCGTAGGGCCGGCGTTCGAATCCCGGTGACAGCGGGGTGGAATTTCCAACTGGAAAATAACGTGGTGTCAGGAAGGGCATCCGGCCTTAAATCCTTGGCCATAACCCAAATGAGGCTGTTTGGCTCCGGCGACTCCAATTAATTATGAAAAGGCAAAGAAAGTTTAAGGGCTGCGACAATGCGGTCATGTAGCCCCGTGTACTTTGGGTGTGTGTAGAATCTGTCTGATAACCGGTGTTAATTGTGGTGGTTGTATTGGTGTGTGTTATCTGTAATTCAGGCAAGGACTGCAGACGATCAATTTCAAGCAGTTCCTACTTTTGCTACCAAGTGCTACCGTCCACGATACCTAGCTGTGAACTTGGCTACTAGATGCCACCGCAACAGGCACCTGGCGACGAACGTTGGAACTAATAGATCGTTAATCAAATCTAACCTACACATTTAGCTTCACACAATTGCAGTTAGTGTAAGGTTCTTTTATATGCCATAAATCTATGACATGGGCCCGCCGGCTTTACTTCCCCTCCGAAGGAAGGCATACTGAGGGATTTTAACGCTCTTAAAATATCCGATGACTTCGTAAGGGTTTGAACCCGCGATCTTGGGCATAGAAGCTCGACATACTACCAGCTACGCCCCCGAAGCCGAGTTATCTAAGATACATGATAACCTTTTGGAGTATATTTACTGTTCTGTATTAATAGTGTGTGAAGTTTCAATGTTGTTCCACCTCTTGTGTGTTATATCAGTCATTTGTTCATGGTTCTTTAGCCTCACTAAAGAAGGTGGGGAGTTATGTTGGATAATAAGGAAGCAGTGGTTTGGTAAGATGCACATACCGACTGTTGCTAAGCGACATCTTGATGTGTATGCATAGAAACTAAAGCCGTAAGTCAGTGACGGTCTTTGGTGTAAGAGATTCGATGTTATTCAATGTTCACATGACAAGTATATCTCTCAGTGCAGACAATGTCTCTAGTTTGTAAAGTAGGCCCACGTGTGCTTATGTCATCCCGACTAAAAGCAATGCGGTTATTAAGTTACTTACAGATAATGGTGAATCCTTTGCGCATGTTTGTCACTCCTCTTACATGCCTCTGTTGGAAGTGATTTCCCAGAGTACTAAACCCGAAACCTGCCATGAGGCGCATGATATATGGCATAGCTGTCAAGAGACCACCCTGAAAATAACAGCATACAAATCAGCGCTCCGAATATAGTAATTTAGATCCTTGAGCTTATTTTTTATTTATTCATATGTATTTACTAGCTGACGTGACTGAATAAATATACTGAAGCCTCTACTCCCTTGGAATGTCAAAAAGCTCGATAAACTGTATTGTTCTCAATACAATGTAACTCTGAAGGACATTTATAACGTTTTGTTCCACGCCAATTTGTCATAAAACCTTTTCCCTTGGGCTCCCAGTCAATCAGGATAAACTGTACTGAAAATCGATAAATTTTGTACTCTGCTCCAAATTTGGGCTAAACGATCTCTGAAACTAAATCCGCTGGAGTATCACTCGAGAACGAGCATAATTTAATTATCTTCCTGATATAGTTCACGTCGCTTTAAATTACTAAAGATAAAACCTTTCCTCTTTAAAAACATGGTGATTTATAGCAATTTTCTTGGGTTGGGTCAGGATTGTATTCACTGCTGCCACTCAAGTTTCAAAGTTACTATGTTTGAACACACCGAAACTGGCATTTATAATGTAGCTTGAAAGTTGGCAGCATGAGCTGATAATCGACTGTCAATTGTGACGTCATTCAGAGTCGCCAGCCTTCACATCGTTAGCCAGATAACAACGCACAACATAACCTATAATTCCAGGCCCACCGCACTTTGCTCCAACATATGAAATATAACCCATTGGGAATTTACTAGATTTCTTCTTATAGAAAGGAGGTTGGTACGAACTCGTCGGCGTAAGCCAATATAAGTTACCGTGGCTACAACGTAATCATGCCATGTTCCTTGGCGAATACATCTCTTGAGTTGTTTACTGTGTGAGCTTGGGTGTTGATTTTATATTATATATATATACGATACCGTATAATATTTATAATATGCCACACTTTCGGAAATGTTTCCTATTCGGACATAGAAATGACCACTACTCTCTTCAGGTGCTGTTGCTGCCAGTACCAACATGGAAATTCAAGAAGGCGCTTATTTATTGGAATATTACCTCTGTATACTGTGAACTATCCGATCGGCGGACAGTGAAAAAGCTTTTCTTGACGAACAACTCAAATTCCTTGTCTGTCAAAGTTGATTCAAGTTGAGCCATGCTCTGAAGATAGATGTGAGCCGCCTTGGCGTAATGAATTTGTCCTGCGGCATGCAGACAATTTAGCATCCTTTGAACAGCGGATAGGTGAAGGTTCCAATCTCCGGATCTTTCCGCTCGAACAAAGTCATGAATGATCGCTGTCTGTCGAAAATATTGCAGCCACTGTTTCGAAGTTCGACTTTTTTCTTCCATTTCTGCAATCCACGACGAAACAGCCTGGAGTAGTTCTTCCACCTGGAGAAAAGATTCTTCTGCAGATCCGGTGTTAAAAACCTTTTCGTAAGCTAGATGAAGAGTTTCGACGTCGGAGGCAGACAGACGTTTCTGTTCCTGGCATGATTCCAAAATCAAATGGCCGATAACAGCTCGAGAAAGGGAATGAGCACGCAAAGTTCTTGCATATGGTGTCCACCCATCATTTGGACAACTGTGTTTCTAGCGTATACCTGCTCCCACAAGTCTTCCAGGCCGCTGCCATCCATGATTTTGACCGTGGCTCCCATAAAGCTCATCAGAATGTGGAACCCTCCTAAACGCACGATGACTCAAGACAGGAGATCCGATTTGTCTAATTGAGATATTATGTCCATCGCTTTGTTAAACAGGGGCTGGTCGAAAGTTACATTGCATTTTTGATTTAATAACGTTCCCTACATCCAACAAATAGTAATATATTATTTAACAAATCAAAAGAAAATCGTAAACACTTGGACAAAACCCGCCTTTTTTACGTTTAACTTACTTAGTATATCACAAAATTTAAAAATATATTCCATGAAATCAGGCTTCTTTCTTGAAATTTAAGGACGTTCCCCATCTTACACACGCAGAAATATAATAAACTCTTCGTTTAGTAGAAAGTTTTTTTTGAAGTAGGTCTTAGACCAATAACAATAACACTTGAGACCCTTACAAGGGTTTTCGAACAATGCAAGAGATTAAAAGTTCCAAATCCTATAATGATAATAATAAAAGTTTTTTCAAATTAGGGGATATTTCGTATAGAAATATATAAACATTGCCAAGATTGGTTAGATAAAATACCAATGCTTTAACAACGCCTCTGTAGTGGGCAAAGAGGCTATAAATAATCAATCCTAAATTCCTGAACACAGAAGAAGAAGACAAAGGGGATTTATAACCACTAGGACATTTAACTGTATTATCAACATCCCTTCTGGGCTTTATTCATTCTTAGTTTACTTTAAATCCCTTTTTATTATCATTCATTTAAATTCTGTTACCTCTACCGGTAAGCCATAATTTCACAACAAATTAACACTTTAAAACAAATACATGCCACTTCCTCGAATTCACGTTCCCTCAAAATTCATTTCCATGCAGTAGGGTGGTTTATATGTGACTTACCATATGCTATCATTGTATAATTTTTCAGTTACTTTTAAACTCACATATTGAGTTAACCCTTTTATATTTCATATATTTCTTTGAGGCAGGAATCGAATATTTAGTGATCAACTTATTCTTTGACTACTACGGTCAAATATTATCAGATTTTTACAAATTTAATGTGGGGATGATTTTCAAAAACCCACCAATTCAATTATTTATTTCACAATATCATAGCACCTTCTACCGACCTACCTAGAGATCTCGGGTTCGAATCCCGGACGGGGTAGACATTTTTGCTACCAGATTATCATTTTAAATTTTGTAAATATTGTCAATTCAAATTAAAGTACAGTAAGTATGTAGTTAGTTTTAGTTGTAAGTATGTAGTTAATTTGTTTATTAGATATATGTCATTGTTCTATTAGACTGTGGTGTGTGAGTGTGTCTGGTGAGGGTGCATGTGAGTGGGCCTGGTGACAGACTGTTTTAGTGGTAGTATTTGTTGTTGGTGGAACTTTAGTATATTTTTCGTTAGTAGAATTTTGGTATTTAATTGTTAGTAGAAGGTTAGTATTTTGTAGTAGAATTGCTCTTTACTTATTCTGAAAGGGAGTAGCAGCCTTTCAGAATATATCAATTCTTTACTAGTCTAATAGACGGTTAAGATATTGATAATATAAGCCAACTAATGGCTACACGGCGTTCTGTTGCACGGCTGAATGCAACGGGAAACTACAGCCGTAATGCTATTCCCGAGGACATGCACCTCTCTATGCATAATTACATGTGGTGATGGCATCCTCCCTTGTAAAATTTCAATCCGGAGGTAAACTAGTCCCCTGTTCGGATCTCCGGGTGGGGACTACTCGAGAGAGGGTTAACATCACAGAAGTGACAAAGAGGAAATCTGACATTCTACGGATCGGAGCGTGGAATGTTAGAAGTCTGCTAGGAAGTGGAAGGTTAGAAAACTTAGAAAGGGAAATGAATAGGTTGAGGTTGGATTTGGTTGGGATAAGTGAAATGCGCTGGCAGGAAGAACAGGACTTTTGGTCAGGAGACTATAGGGTCATTAGCACTAAATCAAACAATGACCAAGCAGGGGTTGGTCTCATATTGAGTAGGAAACTTGGACAGCGGGTGGAATATTATGAGCAATATAGTGAACGGATTATTGTAGCAAAAATCAATACTAAACCTATGTGCACCACAGTGGTACAAGTCTATATGCCTACCAGTCAAGCTGAGGATGCGGATGTTGAAAAGGTCTACGAAGAAATAGATGACATTCTGAGGTATATCAAAGGTGATGAAAATGTTATAGTAATGGGAGATTGGAATGCTGTGGTAGGAAAAGGGAGAGAAGGGAAGATAGTAGGAGATTTCGGATTAGGTGAAAGGAATGATCGAGGAAGTAGGCTGATGGAGTTCTGCACCGAGCATGAATTGGTCATAGCTAACACCTTATTCAGTAACCACAATAGAAGAATATACACATGGATGAGACCAGGAGATACAGGGCGTTACCAAATCGACTTCGTTATGGTCAAGCAGAGATTTCGAAACCAGATTTTGGATTGTAAAACATATCCTAGTGCTGACATAAACTCTGACCGCAATCGGGTTGTGATGAAATGCAGATTAAAGTTGAAGAAACTGAAGAAAAGTCAAAAGCCAAAAAGGTGGGCGATAGACTGAAAGTGAAGGATGTAAACGAAAGATTCAAGAAGAGTATAAAGGAAGGACTAATGAAATACCCTAAACAAACTTCAATTGCAGACGAATGGGCACTTTTGAAGAATGAAATAATAAAATCCGCAGAAGAAAACATTGGTAGGAAAGAGAGAATAGGTAAAAATCGTGGATCACTCAGGATATACTAGAATTGATGGATGAAAGGCGGAAACACAAGAATGTAAGAGATGAAAAGGGGAAAGCAGAATACAGACGTCTGAGAAATGAGGTTAACAAGAAGTGCAAGGAAGCGAAAGAAGAATAGTTGAAAGAGAAATGTGCAGGTATAGAAAATTGTCTGAAATTAGGAAAAGTAGACACAGCTTATCGAAAGATTAAGAATACTTTTGGGGAAAAGAAGACTAAGTGCTGTAATATTAAGGACTCGAATGGAAAGCCTCTAACAGATAGGGAAGAACAGGTTGAGAGATGGAAAGCTTACATAGAGTGCTTGTATAAGGGAAAGGAGATTGAGAACGTGTAATGGAAAGGGAGGAGGAAATTGATGAGGATGCAAAAGGAGATTTAATATTGAGATCAGAATTTGACAGAGCATTAGAGGACTTACGCAGGAACAAAGCACCACGCATAGATGATATACCGATTGAGTTGCTACGCTGCATAGGAGATGAAGGTCTGATCAGGTTATTTCACTTGGTGTGTAGGATTTATGAGACAGGTGAGGTACCCCCTGATTTCAAGAAGAATGTAATCATCCCTATACCAAAGAAAGTGGGAGCTGACAGATGTGAAGATTACCGTACAATCAGCTTGATTACTCATGCTTCAAAGATCCTGTCTAGAATAATTTACAAGAGGATGGAAAGCCAGATAGAAACGGAGTTGGGTGAAGACCAGTTTGGTTTCAGGAGAAATATAGGAACAAGGGAAGCGGTACTAAGTCTTCGGCTGATTTTGGAAGGTAGAATAAGGAAAGATAAGAGAACGTTCATGGCATTTGTAGACTTAGAAAAGGCTTTCGATAACGTTGATTGGACTAAATTGTTTGACATTTTGAAATCTATTGGAATAAAGTACAGAGATAGGAGGGTGATATACAATCTATACAGAAACCAGACAGCAGTCATTCGAGCTGAAGGACATGAGAGAGAAGCTGGTATTCAGAAAGGTGCAAGGCAAGGCTGCAACTTATCAACCATACTTTTCAATCTTTACATTGAACAAGCAATGAAATAAATTGGAGAAAAATTTAAAGTGGGAGTGAAGATTCAAGGAGAAATAATTTCAACTCTGAGATTTGCTGATGACATCGTCATCTTGGCCGACAAGCCTGAGGATTTGAATGAGTTTTTGAATGGTATGGATTCCGTCTTACGGAAATAATTCATGATGAAAATTAATAAATGTAAAACAAAAGTACTGGAATGCAGCCGAAATAAATCAGAAACCTCTATGGAGATCAATTTGGCAGGTGAAAAGCTGAACGAAGTAGGAGACTTCTGTTACTTAGGAAGCAGAATAACCAGTGATGGACGAAGCAAAGAGGATATAAAAAGTAGGTTGGCTCAGGCAAGGAAAGCATTCCTACAAAAAAGGAATCTGTTGACATCGAATATAGATTTAGGTATTAGGAAGTCATTTTTGAAAGCCTTTGTCTGGAGCGTGGCGCTCTATGGAAGTGAAACTTGGACTATTGGTGCAGCAGAAAAGAGGAGAATTGAAGCATTTGAAATGTGGTGTTACAGAAGAATGATAATAATAATGTAATAATGTTATTGGTTTTACGTCCCTTTTAACTACCCTGGCTTTTAGAGACGCCGGGGTGCCGGAATTTTGCCCCGAAGGGGATATTTAACGTGCCAGTAAATGTACTGACACGGCTCCCTCGCATTTGCGCACCCTCAAATGCCAGCTGACTGCGCCAGGTTTCGAACCTGCAACCTTGGGCTCAGCAAGCGAGAACGCAGGAGAATGATGAAGATCAGATGGGTAGATAGGGTTACAAACGAAGAGGTATTAAGACGAGTGGGAGAGGAGAGATGTTTCTGGCGACTGCTAATGAAGAGAAGAGATAGGTTGGTAGGACACATACTAAGACACCCAGGAACAGCAAGCTTAGTGATGGAAGGAAGGGTTGAGGACAAGAACTGTAGGGGTAGACCAAGGTTAAAATATGTTATGCAGATTGCCTCGAATGTAGGGTGTGGTAGCTATGTAGAGATGAAACGATTAGCACAGGACAGGGAGGCATGGACAGCTGCATCAAACCAGTCAAAAGACTGAAGACTCAAACAACAACAATGCAATAAAAGGTAATTTCTTGGTCAACAAAATCATAGACCTAATGATCACTAGGATAATGCATTACATCCTGAGCCGTCGTCTGACGTGATGTTTATTGCATTATCAACTTAAACATTATCTTTCTCATACCTCACGGTGGAGCCGTGCTCGTTAATACGTGCAACACGGCCGCGGGAGCAGCTGCATTAAGTCCGGAGATCATTGGTTAGAATCCCGGCGTAGACTACAGTTATCCTGAGTGTGGTTTTTACCTGGGACTTTCACACTCCCTCCAGGCAAATGCCGGGGTAGTACCTTATTTTAAGTCCCGGGATGCCTTCCCCATCCCTGTCCCTAATAGTTACACAAAGTACTACAGTCATCACATAAATACAGGCTATCAGACTAGTACAATACATACCCAACTACACGGGGCTGATGACTAAGATGCCCCAAGCTCCTCAAATGAACTAAGAATAACATCTTTCTCATAGAAACTAAATATTCGGTAATTAACAGAATAGTTGCGAATTTACTATTTTTGTGTTCATCGGTAACCGTATGTTCATAAATAGCAGTGTCATCGCCATTCACGGCCGTCTATTGAAATTAACAAGGCGGTGGAACGAGTCGGCTTCAATATTGAAGCTCTTTGGTGTTGATAAGCCCAAAAAATCATGGTGTAAGAATATTTGCACCCTGAAAAAAATCAGTTTGGTTTCATACTCCTTGGCACTATGTTGCCTCTCGTTCTTAGTATAAATTCGGTATAATGATTTCGACAATTTATTTTCTAACGTGATCATAGTGCCTAATTAAAGTAACAAAGTAGTACATTTCATAAAATATTAGTGTAGCGGTATTCTGAACCAACTAACTTCCACACATAATAATATTACTAGCAATAGTGGCACACATCAATACACTTAAGAATAGACAATAGGTAAATGCGAGTTTATCACGAATGATGGATTATTACCGTGTTCTGGGATTAACCCGCAATGCTTCAGACTTCGATATAAAGCAAGCATATCGGGCGCTGGCACTGAAATGGCATCCAGACAAGAATCCATTCAATCTGGAATCAGCTACCAAGAAATTTAGAGATATTTCAGAAGCTTACGAAGTTTTATCTGACCGAAAAAAGAGGTATATGTTTGATCACTATGGGCAGCCTGCCAACAAAGTTGAATTAATACGGAACAGATGTTGTGGAGGAGGGCATTCGTGCTCCAAACACCCTGCCGCAGGGTCCAGAGAGAGTCACATAGGCGAGCGCCGGGATAATAATGCTTCTCAGGAGGTACATTTCTGCGTCAACATGGGCAGCCCAAATAAAACGTTCATGTATTGTAACCCCTCTAACGGATCCTCCGTCTACACCAATATTAGCAGCATGGAAACTTCCAATGTTTCACCTCAAGTCGTCACCAGCAATGTCTACATTCTCTCATGTGGAAGTGAAGAAATTCGGCCAATGTTTCAAATTACCGGTAATAGTGGCGTGTCATGCATGTACACGAGACAAGGAACAAACCAGAGTTTAAAATTCAATATAATTTTCTAGACGTATCGGGTACGGAATCGTTTTGGGTCCTGATGGTGTAATAAATTAAGCGTGATCACATAAACATGAGTATTCTTCAGAGACTCGTCCTATTTCATGCATGGTGTTCATAAATAAATCTGTGCTTAGTGTCGAAAATGTGTATCCTTATTGTACAAATATACAGTATATTTAAAATGTAAGGTTGTAGACGACATAAAATTGTTTAGACCAACACGTCAAGAAAATGCAGCTGTCTTTCACTATATTTGTGTACAGTCAAACCTGCTCTTATCGGGACCGAAAAAAATCCGTTGTGGACAAGTTTCTGTTTCAAACATATTCTAGATATTGGATTGAAATAAATAAATGTGAAATGAAGGATACAGGTAATAAAATCCATTATTATTATTTTGCACGATCACATTAATTTATTTACGTACGCACAAGACTTAATTACACCTTTTACGTCATAAAGAAGCCTCCGTGGCTTAGGCGGCAGCACGCCGGCCTCTTACCGCTGGGTCCGTGGTTCAAATCCTGGTCACTCCATGTGAGATCTGTGCTGGACAAAACGGAGGCAGACAGGTTTTTCTCCGGGTACTCCGGTTTTCCCTGTCAACATTTCATTCCAGAAACACTCTCCACTATCATTTCATTTCATCTGTCATTCATTTAAACATTGCCTCAGAGGAGTGCGACAGGCTTCGGCAGCCGGCACAGTTCATATCCTCGCCGCTAGATGGGGGCTTCATTCATTCCATTCCTGACCTGGTCAGTAGACTGGATGCAGGCTGTGGATTTTCACGTCATAAAGAAGGAACTATACAATCTTATATGCACTGCATTGCTTGCCACGGTGGGTGAGTGGTTAACTTGTCGGACTACTAACCCCAATCTTGCAGGTTCAGTCCTGGCCGTGGTAAGTGATTTTTGAAAAACGACAAAAATCACGACATGGATGTCATACGTTTTTGGCATGTTAAAGAACCCATTTGAATACAGTAGGCCGTGTTCATAATGGCAAAATTAATCTCAGGATTTTCCGCCAACACAATATTCCTCCAGTCTTTACTAGAAAGCCCTATAGTGTCAAGGAGCTTAGATATCTAACCTCCTTGACTCTCATAGCGTTGCAAGGAACGACGAAATTCGACATGCAAGCTGCCCTCTGGGTGTCAAATAACAAAGCTTGCACCCGCCCCCCCCCCACCCCGAAGCCATACGATATTATTATTATTATTATTATTATTATTATTATTATTATTATTATCATTATATGCACTGCATTATGCCTCAGTACAACTAATCTTAACTTTCACTATAAAAGGTACAATATGGTATTTCAACTATTTCCATTACTTGTCTATTGTGCTCTACACACCGTGACCGTTAATCATGCGATCATGAGCCACGGGGACCTACTTTTACGTGGAATCCGAACCACAGGACATGCCATTTCACTTCGAAAATCGCATATGTATTGACCGGGAATCGAACCCGGTTCACCTCGGTGAGAGGACAACAGCTTGAACACTGCGTCACCACGCCCTCCACATCCCAAGTACTTAAAATTGTCCTCCTGCACCTGAAGATCTTATTTCTCAAGTGTCCGAAATCCATAAAATGGCAAACCCCAAAACTATATATTTTTTAAATTATTGGTTAAACGATTTGAAATAGAGCTACCATCAGGCCTATAAGTTATCATTATTACTATATACTATACTACTCTATTGTCAACATTGACTAACAAAAATCCCTCACCACCGGAAGTAGTACAGTGAGGGCCTTCTGCAAATGACCGAGCTCCGAAGGGCCCGCGCAGCGGGCGGCTCGCGATGAGTCACGGCCAGATATCTAGCGTGTACCGATTACAAAACAGTGGGTGGGGAAGCTCCGGATGCTGTCATAGCATTGGTTAGTAGTTATTGTTATTTAAAGGGGCGGAACTACAAGGTCATATGCCCCTCTTAACACGGATTATATTATACAAATTTGGAATGGAATTTAAAATTTAGAGGTGGATACCTAAATTTGAAAAGACCGAAAATTAATAAAATAAAAAATTAAATAAAACTAATAATTATATAAATAAACAAAAATTACGGAAAAACAAAAATAATTCAAAAACGAATGAGTCGTTGAGTCAATGTACACTGGAAAATTTAGATTGTTGGCCCTAACCCACTCTCACTTATAAAGCGGATGATAGATCAGCAGCCACCTCATCGGCTAATATCAGTTTGAGTGTCATCTGCAAACCAAGGTTTCTTCGTAAGTCAGCAAGATCCACACGGTTAAAATGTGGGCCTCGGTGAATACGGCTCCACAGGAACAAAGTGGGGGGGGGGAGGGTCTTCCCTTCTCATTAGGTACGATTGGGTGGATCTTGTATGACCTATCCTTAGCCTACACAAAATGACGGACTCCCTCCGTGACCGGAAAGAGCTCCGCCACACGCGAGTAGTTCCCTTGATCGCTCTCAGTTTACTGGGCATTGGGTCAGTTGTTCCATACGCAGTTTGTAAGATACCTTAATTGAGAGAGTTAAGGCTTGTGATGAAGTACTGTAGCCTATCTCGTATCCCGTGAACATGGTTAGGTATAGAACAAAACAACGAATTTTCCTGATGGAAACTTATCTTCTCAAGAACAGTTTCAGCTCCATGCAAATTTTACTTGTGGGGGAACCTCAAACAAAATGCACACAGAAACAACCCGCGTAATCTGAAGGCTCTCGAGAACGAAATAACTGCACTGATACCAAATATCACTCAGGATGAATTACAGCGAGTGTACCGAAACTTCCTACGCCGGTGCAACGTGCGTCTAAACGAAAAGGACAGCATTTACAGCAACTACTCTGAAATTTGTGTATGTAATGATGGTTATTAAATAGCCTATTCTAAAAAAGCCGTTGGGGGGCAGTGCCTTGCTCGACACGCTGCTGTACACAGTGGCCCGTCCGCTACGCGGTTCAAGCGAGGTTCGGTCATTTATAGAGGACCTCACTAGTAACAGGACTACATGATGTGGAATTAAGACACTTTGGAGATAGCCTATATAAGGATGGTTTTAGTAAGGGAAAATAAAATCTGATACGGTACATAATAAAATATTACTTATGGCCTACTTTCACAACCATTTTTATTTTACAGGTGATATAAGTCGTTAGTGTGAGATGGTAGAAGAATTGGCATATAGACTAACATTTTGAAAATCAACAATTTTGGATTTCAGTTAGGAAATAAGGTCTTTAATTTAGTTCCTCCTACCTGGCGTTTCTTCCCTACCGACATCACTGTATGAATGCTGATTTTCATACCATATTTCCTACATTTCATATTGCAACTTTTCATTCGGACAACACAAAATAATCCCAATTACTGAGAATAGGAAAAAAAACTGACATATTTATTTTATTTAGCGTATGGCTTTTAGTGCCGGGAGTGTCCGAGGACATGTTCGGCTCGCCAGAGGCTGTAACTGCTTCAGTGCGGACACCCATGCCTACAAGTTCCGTTCAATTTCAAGTAGTTCCAACTTTCGCTACCAGATGTCACTGAAACCTAGTGGTGAACGTTGGAACTTTGATAGAGCGTTTCAACGAAATCTAACCCGCAAATTTAGCTTTCCCTCCGAAGGAAGGCATACTTAACGCTTTTGAAAAATCCGATGACTTCGGCCGGGTTTGAACCCGCGTTCTTGGGCATAGAAGCTCAGCATGCTACCAACTACGCCACCGAAGCCTGACATAAATAACCCCGAAACTACTCAAGTTGGGAAGTTGTGCTGAAGCATATGCTTGGTAGGCGTCAGGACAAACGTCATACTGAGATTTCGAGCTTGTGCGGTCAACTTTTCAAAATTTGGTGGCCTATGAAAAAAGTGGTGCCTTAATTTTTTGAGCAGTATATATATGTTATTGACTACAGAAAAGGGAGAAAACTAGAGGATGACATGTTTTGCTCGTCAAGCGAGCATCATCGGATCTAAATATACAAAACAAAATAGCTGTAAAAAAACTACGTTGCCACCTACAAACGGATTCTGCCCTTCAAAAGCAAAAAGCACAACAAAATCTTAGAAAGTGTGGCAACTGTTACTGATGAAGAATAAAGCATTAAGCACCAAAAAAAAACTATTTATTGCAAGACTGAGAAATGATGGTGTAGCTGTAATAGGGACTTCGGAATGCCGAAATTCTAACAATTTTCTAAAATTGTTTTTTTTTCTGCGCCATATTAATCCGTAGCTTTCTAACGGTCCTACTTTTTTTTCATAGCTCATTCCTAAATCCACTTGACACAAACGTGCGTCCTACTAGCAAACCCACCATCGTAGATTTTTATTTTTGGTTCTACTTCTTTATTTGTTTCACCCAACTTTGGGGTACATGAAATCAATCACTTTTTATTGTTTTGAGCTTTCCTTTCGGACCAGTATTGCCTCATCCTCTGAGATCTTGGTTCCCTTTCTTCGGCAGAGATGGATCGTACGCTTTTGTTTGAATTTCACTTGGAACCGTTGCTTCTTATCCTTGGTGACGGTTTTGGCTGTTTTGTCCATGAGCATGGTGTCTGTAATTTGGAGTTCCACGAGGTCTTTCTCGGTTTCCTTAAACCAAAGAGGTTTTGTTTCTTTTATTACGGAAGTGGTCGAAGATCTTTTTGTAAATTGAAAGGCCAATTCAACTTTATTTCTCCTAGATTCCATTGCCTTTTTCTCTAGCGCATTCCAGCCGATCCATTCCCCAAGATATATAATTCTTTGACGATGTCTATGTATTATTTGCCCACTTGAAGCTTTTTTGGTTGTTTTTTTATGTTCGACATTATTTTGGTCTTTTCAACTGAGATTTTGAGACCCATTTTTAACGCTTGCCTCTGGAGTTCGAGGATCTGTTCCTTGACTTCTTCCCATGTCTCAGCTAATAAGGCCATGTCATCAGCAAAAGCTAAACAATAGACCTTAATGCCTTTCTTTTTAGTTCCTATTCTGATTCCACTGTGGATATTCACATTCCACTCTCTGACTACTTTTTCGAGGGCACAGTTAAATAGCAGTGGAGAAAGTCCATCTCCTTGCCGTACACCTGTTTTAATCTCAAAAGGGGTGGAGAGTTCCCCCATGAATTTAACTTTGGAGAATGTATTACTTAGTGTTTCTCTGATTAGGTTTGTAGTTTGGTTATCGAGGTCTAGTTCTTTCAGGACCGAGAATAAGGATTCCCTATCTATAGAGTCGTATGCATTTTGGTTCTATTAGACAATAAACATTTTTTTTAAATTAAGAAAGAGGCTGCATTAGAAGCAAGAGTAAAGGTACATGGAAGAACACTTTCCACTTAAACAGCTATCTGGTTAAACGTTTCGACATGTTGCGGCATCACCTGTACAATTTATTTATTTATTTAGCGTATGGCACATTAAAACATTAAATTATCACATACATGAATTTGACACAAATTCCAGCTGTTACAACTATCTACACAAATCGGTATACAAATATTGGATTTCATTTTGTAATAGGATTTTTTGTAGTACTTGACATTTCGATCTTCTTATGCCTTGCTGGAAAACCCTGAGAAGGGCTATTTGTATTCACGTTTTGTGACATCAAGCAATATTTTGAGCCAGGAGATCACTGGGATTGTCTGGCTGCCTAAACTCCTTGGTGTACAATATTGAACATAGAGAGCTTTATCAGTGTTACTTTACTGACAATATTAATACTGGCATGTTCTAAAAAAGTCCTCTCGGCACGCCGGAAGGCGGAGGTAGATTTCAATGGACAAACTTGGGGATAGGCGAAAATAGGCAGAATATGCAGGTTTTCGTAGAAGGATCAGACCTCATTTATTGCGAGAAAGTATTTTATAATTGGATCTTAATTAACTTTGTTTTTCGGCATTTTATGCATATTTTAAACATTTTATTGTCTTATGGGGACGGTAACCTTCTTGTCATTTGGGGTCCATTTTTATAATTTTGGTCACACTGTCCTTATGCAAGGTTTCGACACTGATGTGTAACTATGTAACGGTCTGTTACTTCTTCACGCAAAATTATATCTCCCGCAGAGATTTTGGTTGGTTCCTCAGTTTAGGGGCTGCGACAACGCGGTCATGTAACCCCGTGTACTTTGGGTGAGTGTAGAATCTGTCTGATAAACAGTGTGAATTGTGATGGCTGTATTAGTCTGTAATTCAGGTAAGGACTGCAGACGGTCAATTTCAAGCAGTAGTTCCTAATGTTGCTACCAGATACTACCGCCAACGACACCTAGCTGTGAACTTGGCTACTAGATGCCACCGCAACCAGCAACTCGCAACGAACGTTGGAATTTCCCCTCCAAAGGAAAGCATACTGAGGGATTTTTAGCGCTCTTAGAAAATCCGACGACTTCGGCCGGCTTTGAACCCGCGACCTTGGGCATAGAAGTTCAGCATGCTACCAGTTACGTCACCGAAGCCGCTTCACACTTAGTCAGATGGAAATCTGAATCTGATCTCGTGCAAGTGCGTTGTCATGGCAACGTCTGATGGCTCATCCCTCATCAATTTAGTAGTGTTTGGGTAGATTATAGGCTAGGGAATAACCCACCCACCAAGGGAAGATGATGAAGAGAAGGAAGTAGTTTTTGGAATTGGAAAAGAAGGATAGAAGAATAGGAGGAGAGTCCCACAAAAGTAATAAGTTTAGTGTAAAACACACTTACAGGTAGTTGCCAATGGAAATTAACTCTCGGATACCTAAAGTAGGTACGAGCTTGGTCGAGGCTAACGGGAACCGCAGCTAGGACTTGAGCGGTTTGCGAGAGAGAGGCTTTAGTATATTTCCTCCCAAGCACGTATAAAAGTACTATGGGGAAGGGTGATGGTCTGGCAAGACTGAGAGGAACAAATTTACTGTATGCCTTCTCAAAGAAATTAGGTTTTTCAAAGTGATTCGAAGAATGCCAATGATTTAACTCAGGTTGGGTATTTTCAATTTCTAAAATTATGGAGTTCCTGTAAAGGCGACCAAGTATCTCTAAGAAGGAATATGATAAAAGATTATGCCTTGTTGGGTAATCTTGGTAAATGAACCAATGGTTGCATTGGACAATGGCTAAGCTTTTACTCAGCGAGGAGCCGGCTAAAAGTTTAGACAAAAAGAAACACTTTTTTTTTTTGAAAACTGACCATAAGTTTTCGGAGAGGGTCTCCACAAGCAGGTAGTTGGCTTAGCGAACTTTACTTGCCTTACTGGCCAATTAGAATTAGCTATTATCGCTAAGAAGAACTTTAGTAAGGTGAAAATTAAGAGTTCTTGCTCAAATGCAACAAATGGTGAAAGCTCTATTAATGATTTTAATATCATTGAGTGAGGAGAGTCAAGGAAGACAGGATTTTGCCTAAACTTTATATTCGAAAATGAAAAAGCAAAGGGAAAAGATTAGTTTATTTTACAATTAGAAAAAGTTTGAGGAAATTAACAATTATGCAATATAATTTTAATAAACATAATTCATTTGAACTTTGTAACAAATAGGGTCGCAGACCTCTTAACAGTAAACGGTTGCTCCAGGCAATTGACAATTTAAAAGGTTTCAAACCTTACATGTTTATAAATCTTTATAAAAATTAAAACAATAAACAATGAAATAATTAAAGCTTGAACGTGAATTAGAGTACAAAAGTGTACCTTAAGAAATTCTTGAGAGAATGTTCTAGAGAAAATGACAACGTTGAAAAGGACAATAATAACAACGTGAAAATAAGATAGAAGTTCCTACAACTTCTTATATTTATACAGAGTTAATATATGGGAATTATACAAAGAGGGCAGGTCACTTACTGTGAAACCTGGAGAAAGTGAAAAGGAAGTTTCTAGACTTCTTATACCTTGAATAAGACTCGCAAGTTAAATGAGGCAGTTTTCATTTAGCGAGACCAAAAAATAACTCACTCAAGAGTTGAGAGAATTGTTTTCCCTGCCTTTGAAGGGAGGAACAATTTAAGTTTGAAACGTGTGCTGGACACGTATCATAAAGATTATACAGAAATACTTAATGATAAACCAACAAAAATGGAAGGGCACTTCTTAGAATGACACCTTATTGGAAAAGACTTAGATTAAAAATTCATTGCAGATTGTTAGTGAGAGGTTTAGGAAAGAGAAATGGGAATTGAGGAAAATGTTCATGGCCTTATTTGAATATAAGCGGACGATCGCGACGCGGTAGAAAAGTTGAGCAAGCACTAGTTTTCACTATAGTCCCTTGAAACATATAAAATGTTCAATGTGGAGACACAAAGTTTATGGAGAAGAAAGTTATTGCAATTATAGGAAGAACTGATTGCACTATATAGATGAGAGTCTATTTCTTGAAACAGTTGTGATTTACAATTAAATGCGCCATAGAATGTTCCAGCGATGGACGAAAATTCACTATTGTAGTAATTTAGTTTTGAACAGAATTCTCCCAAGTACATGAAAAATACATGACGGCAGGACTCGTAGATTGAGTACCGAATCTGGAAAGTTCCAGAACAATCTTAGCAGAAAAATGGGGTTGAGAAAATCCAACGGCGGAAATAACTTTGTAATTATAGACAGCGGGTATTAGATAATATCCCACGTAGCGAGAGGGTTTCTCGTTTAAAGCTTAAGAAAAGCTCTTTTTAGTAAGGTTGGCTTATACAAGAAAAAGCTCAACATTGCAAATCCCACGAAGAGTGATTATTGCCCCAAAGTAAATAGTTTCACACTGCCTATAAATTATAATTAAAATCACTTGGAAGTTAAAACCATGAAGATGAGGTTAAAACTTTTAAAAAGGTACTTATCTTGAGTTCATGTTGAAGTCGAAGATTTCGATGATGATTACTTAGCCATCATGGCGTAGAAGAGGGTGAGCCTCTTGGTTTGAGGAGGCTAAGCTCGAGCGGAGCTTTGACTGAACGAGTCAACTGCAGACGGAGAAGTGAGAGCAGCTCAGCAGAGCACGGAGGGTCCAAGAAAAGGGGGAAAGAGAGGGGGTAGGAAACAAAAGGAGAACATATAAACATTGCCAACTTTACAGAAAGATAATAATCTTCTTTTGCTGAGCTGGTCTTCAAAGAGTTGACAACAGTATCTGGTAGCCAAATGGATATGGAATTCCTCCTGCGCGAGGAAGAGTTGAAGAGCTTCAGAGATTTGTTGTTATATGACGCTAGGTGGGTCACAGAATATATATCTGAAACATACTCACACAAAATATAAGAAATTTGCACATAGAGGAGAAAACAAATGATCACTGTTGGTGTTTGACAAAAAGGAAGGAAAGAACGTGCAAAAGCATTCAAAATTGTGATCTCAGGTACCGTGCATTCCAAGAATGCACCATACTGGGAGGGCCAGACACCAACAGGGAGCAAGAAAAACAAGTACAGTAATGAATAATTGTCGAAAAGTAGTCTTGTGATCTGACCATTAGTGGTCAAGACTCTGAATACCCTGACTCTCCCATCTCTTCCAGAGTAACACTTAGTCACTTTTCCAAAAGGCCAGACTAGGGGGGGGTGAAACATCCCTAACCAAGACCAAGTCTCCCACTTGAATGTCGGGACTGGAAAGAAACCACTTCTGCCTCCGTTGCAAGGAAGTTAAATATTCCAAGTTCCATCTTTTCCAAAAAGAATTACGGAGGGCTTCAAGTTTACACCAAACAATAGGTAAATCAGAATCCCTGAAAGAATTAGGAAGGGAAGGAGGGGCAGAGAGAGAAGGGCGTGTAAAGAAGCGACCAGGTGAAAGTGGAAGGAGGTTATCAGGGTCATTGGAAAGCGGAGTTGAAAGGCGAGAATTATCAACACTTTCAATCACAAAATAGCTGGAAGCTGAGAGAAATAAAGCACTAGTAAAGATTGCGATACGATGAGAAAGAAGAATTAACAAGTTTAAACAAAGTGTATAGAAACAAGTACATCTATTCAGGACAAGAATATACCAAATAAACAAAGGAACTATGCGAGTAGAGAGCAAGAACGCCATAGGTAACAAACGAGTAGCCATAAACAATGACCTCAAGTTATAATGAGTATCAAGGGGGTTACTCAGAAAAATACTTAAGTCAGCGAAAAACGAGACATGACAAGTATGATTACAAAAACACATCGAATGTGACGTCGAGAAAAAACAAGTTTGTTCATCAATGAACATTAAGATCGCAAAATATGCAAGCAAATTGCAATACATAAGCAAAGTGGAATACATGAACGCGTGAGAAATACGCAACGAAGTTTTAAAGTAAGAATCGAAACAATTGTAAGATAAGAGCGTGAGTAAGTGATAGACGTAAACAAGCACGGCCTTGACACACATAGTACAACGAGATAAGACATATAAATAGCTGACCGAGTCCTTAAGCGGAACGAGTTTATTTTGGGAAGTAGATAAACGGCTTCCGTACTTGTAGTAGCAACTCGCTAGACAATGCTTGGCAATCAGCCAAAGTTGAGATAAGAGAAACTTGCTTTGAACTGTGTCAAACGTACAGGAAATAAACAACTGGGCATTCCTCAGACTGGTATACACACGAGTCTGAAAAACAAGCAGTTCAAAGTGCACACACACTAATTGAGTCAGCTGTAACTTAAAGCAGAACGAGTAACACGACATGCAGTCAATCGTAACTTGGACGTGAAAAAGCAATTTAAAGCTATATGAAATAAAGTAGGACATCAATTTCGCATAATTGAGAGGATCACGAAATCGAACAATTTTCAACAAAAAGAAGCTTAATTCTTCCGAGCAAAGAAGACAAGCTGGGACATTGAGAAGAAGGTTATGCATAAGAATAGTTATTCTAGATGCTATAGAATTCAGAGTTTCAATCGGTTTCATGAGCGACTTCCAATTGCGAGGAAGGGGGGAGGAGCCGGCCGTGGCCATCCCTCTACATAACGAAAGAAGTGAAACATAGCGTACAGCAAAGTGATGGTGACTGATAGCCATGGTTTTACACAAGGGGAAGATAGTTTTCGAGGAATAGTTTAAGCAATTAACTGCTATAAAAAATGACGTAAGAAGATAGACGAAATAACACAAAGCAAGGCGAACTTGAATGGCCATCTTGTGCGGGAAGAAGGAAAAACCATTTAAACAACTTACAGGGTTAGCGCAGTTGTTCACGATAAAACATCGTTTCGACAAGTGGTTTTCAAAAATATTGAGATTTGAAACATGAGCGTTCTCTTTTTCAGAAATGGGATTTATGTCAGCTGTGACGAAATGACATTGTGCTTTGGTTTGAACACTGGTATGTTTGATCTCACCAGTAATAACCCAACCAAAATCGGTGTCTCTAGCGACCACGGTTGAAGATAACTTGCGTGTTTGTTTGCGAATGCAATTCCAAAAAACATTGGCACTGAAAAGCACATCAATGGGACCTTGAGCATTAAACTGAGGATAGGCTAACCTTAAGTGCGAAGGAATCTTTAATCCGGAGGTATTGATAGAGTGACTGGGAGTGTCCTTGCCAATACTGGTAAGAATGAGACAGTTTAAATTAAGATTGGTGTTTCTTTGGCAAACGTCTCTGATTTTCAATTTTGAAGACTGCAAAACTTGAGTTTTCAAATTGTCAATGCCGGTCACATTGATAGAAGTAGGCGATGACGAAAGACCTAGTTTTTTAATCAACGATTGCGAAACAAAGTTGTGCGTTGAAGCGGAATCGAGAAGACCACGGGTTTTGAACCAATTTCCAAATCTATCTTGGATTTCAAATTGTACAGTGGTCAACAGGGTTTGCGCACTATGAAAAGTGTCGGCGTTGGAAATGCAGGAAGAAGCATTAGTTTGTTCGGAGCGGCTCTGCAAGGAGCTTAAAGAGGCAGGTGCTGATGACCTCGATTTATCGTGAACGTGCAATAAAGAATGATGCGGTTTTTTGCAATGAAAACAAAGATTTGATGACGTACAGTTCGAAGAAGAATGCTTAGGTGATAAGCAATTGAAACAATGCTTGCTGTTTAAGACAAACTTTCTTCGATCTTCGACAGACAATTCTTTAAAGGATTTGCACAAATACAAGGTGTGAAGCTTTTTACAGAGCGTGCATTTTAACGATTTGTTAAGCGGCCTGATATCTTCTCTTGAATGATTGAAAGAAGAACGGGTTTGTTTGTTTTCGACAAACGGGGGCTGATGTCCCTTTGAAGAAGCAAGTTTTTTTTTGAAAATTTGACACTGAGGATTCGTTTCGACTTTTTCGCACTGAAATGCGAGTGCTGTAAGGAATTGACATCGACTGTTGAGAAACGAGATGAGGTGTTCGAACGAAAATTCTTCCTTGTTGCAGGCGAGTTCGATCTCCCAGGCCTTCAGTGTCGAAAAATCGAATCTTGATGTAGCTAGGTGAATAAGTATGGTGTCCCATGTTTGGACAGGCTGTTTTAGCTGGTATAACGCTCTGACATTTAACTGCATAGAATCTAAGAGGTCTCTTAAAGATGTGAAGTCATTAGGTTTGACGGCAGGTAAGTTGAAGAGACAGCGGATGTGTCGAGCGACACTCAAACGTAAATTGCCATATCTCTCTTTAAGGAGATTAAAGGCGATGTGGTAGTTGTCTGCGCTTAAAGGCAGTGACTCCACCAAAGTCAAGGCCTCTGATTCCAAAGAAGTGCGGAGGTAGTAAAATTTATGTATGTCTGGGATCTCGATATTTTCATGAATTAGGGAGCAGTAAAGTTCGTAAAAAGAATACCATTCACCTTCCTTGCCTGAGAAGGGCGGTAGGCTTATCTTGGGAAGTAACGGTTTCGGTTTGTTCTCGTGAACTGAAGCAGGTGCGAACTGGGCCGGATTGATGACCCTAGTGTCCGGTTCTGAGATATTGCGGATCAGTTGGTGGGCCTTTGCAATTCCTTCAAAGTACAAGGGTTCGACCTGATCCCGGTCCAATTGCAGTTCTGGACAAGCGGATTCGATCTCGGTTTGAATTTGGTCATAATAATCATAAGACCGTTCGTACAACTTAAGGCGATGAGTCAAGATATCTAAATCACACTCGGCGGGATTTAACTTGTTAATAAAATTTCGGAATCTAGTGAGTTGCCCTTTATAAGAAGAACGTCTAGCAATGAGAGTTTCATCTTTTTCAGTAGGAGCCATATTAAAGAAGATAAATGAAAATGTAACTCACGAAACTGTGGAACCTTGGAAATGCTGTCAAGCTGGCAGCAGCGAATGAGTAGAAAGAATGGGACACACCATAGGAGACAGGAGCGGCCTCTTTCCCGTTCACAGGCTTTGCATGATGTAGATATAGCTGAAAGATCCAATACAGATATTAGAAATATGCAAAGTATTGTCAAATGACACTTTTAAAAAGAGAGAAGAAAAAATGGGCTCTCCCGGGTTTCTGGGACCAAATTTTGGGTAGATTATAGGCTAGGGAATAACCCACCCACCAAGGGAAGATGATGAAGAGAAGGAAGTAGATTTTGGAATTGGAAAAGAAGGATAGAAGAATAGGAGGAGAGTCCCACAAAAGTAATAAGTTTAGTGTAAAACACACTTACAGGTAGTTGCCAATGGAAATTAACTCTCGGATACCTAAAGTAGGTACGAGCTTGGTCGAGGCTAACGGGAACCGCAGCTAGGACTTGAGCGGTTTGCGAGAGAGAGGCTTTAGTATATTTCCTCCCAAGCACGTATAAAAGTACTATGGGGAAGGGTGATGGTCTGGCAAGACTGAGAGGAACAAATTTACTGTATGCCTTCTCAAAGAAATTAGGTTTTTCAAAGTGATTCGAAGAATGCCAATGATTTAACTCAGGTTGGGTATTTTCAATTTCTAAAATTATGGAGTTCCTGTAAAGGCGACCAAGTATCTCTAAGAAGGAATATGATAAAAGATTATGCCTTGTTGGGTAATCTTGGTAAATGAACCAATGGTTGCATTGGACAATGGCTAAGCTTTTACTCAGCGAGGAGCCGGCTAAAAGTTTAGACAAAAAGAAACACTTATTTTTTTTTGAAAACTGACCATAAGTTTTCGGAGAGGGTCTCCACAAGCAGGTAGTTGGCTTAGCGAACTTTACTTGCCTTACTGGCCAATTAGAATTAGCTATTATCGCTAAGAAGAACTTTAGTAAGGTGAAAATTAAGAGTTCTTGCTCAAATGCAACAAATGGTGAAAGCTCTATTAATGATTTTAATATCATTGAGTGAGGAGAGTCAAGGAAGACAGGATTTTGCCTAAACTTTATATTCGAAAATGAAAAAGCAAAGGGAAAAGATTAGTTTATTTTACAATTAGAAAAAGTTTGAGGAAATTAACAATTATGCAATATAATTTTAATAAACATAATTCATTTGAACTTTGTAACAAATAGGGTCGCAGACCTCTTAACAGTAAACGGTTGCTCCAGGCAATTGACAATTTAAAAGGTTTCAAACCTTACATGTTTATAAATCTTTATAAAAATTAAAACAATAAACAATGAAATAATTAAAGCTTGAACGTGAATTAGAGTACAAAAGTGTACCTTAAGAAATTCTTGAGAGAATGTTCTAGAGAAAATGACAACGTTGAAAAGGACAATAATAACAACGTGAAAATAAGATAGAAGTTCCTACAACTTCTTATATTTATACAGAGTTAATATATGGGAATTATACAAAGAGGGCAGGTCACTTACTGTGAAACCTGGAGAAAGTGAAAAGGAAGTTTCTAGACTTCTTATACCTTGAATAAGACTCGCAAGTTAAATGAGGCAGTTTTCATTTAGCGAGACCAAAAAATAACTCACTCAAGAGTTGAGAGAATTGTTTTCCCTGCCTTTGAAGGGAGGAACAATTTAAGTTTGAAACGTGTGCTGGACACGTATCATAAAGATTATACAGAAATACTTAATGATAAACCAACAAAAATGGAAGGGCACTTCTTAGAATGACACCTTATTGGAAAAGACTTAGATTAAAAATTCATTGCAGATTGTTAGTGAGAGGTTTAGGAAAGAGAAATGGGAATTGAGGAAAATGTTCATGGCCTTATTTGAATATAAGCGGACGATCGCGACTCGGTAGAAAAGTTGAGCAAGCACTAGTTTTCACTATAGTCCCTTGAAACATATAAAATGTTCAGTGTGGAGACACAAAGTTTATGGAGAAGAAAGTTATTGCAATTATAGGAAGAACTGATTGCACTATATAGATGAGAGTCTATTTCTTGAAACAGTTGTGATTTACAATTAAATGCGCCATAGAATGTTCCAGCGATGGACGAAAATTCACTATTGTAGTAATTTAGTTTTGAACAGAATTCTCCCAAGTACATGAAAAATACATGACGGCAGGACTCGTAGATTGAGTATCGAATCTGGAAAGTTCCAGAACAATCTTAGCAGAAAAATGGGGTTGAGAAAATCCAACGGCGGAAATAACTTTGTAATTATAGACAGCGGGTATTAGATAATATCCCACGTTTAAAGCTTAAGAAAAGCTCTTTTTAGTAAGGTTGGCTTATACAAGAAAAAGCTCAACATTGCAAATCCCACGAAGAGTGATTATTGCCCCAAAGTAAATAGTTTCACACTGCCTATAAATTATAATTAAAATCACTTGGAAGTTAAAACCATGAAGATGAGGTTAAAACTTTTAAAAAGGTACTTATCTTGAGTTCATGTTGAAGTCGAAGATTTCGATGATGATTACTTAGCCATCATGGCGTAGAAGAGGGTGAGCCTCTTGGTTTGAGGAGGCTAAGCTCGAGCGGAGCTTTGACTGAATGAGTCAACTGCAGACGGAGAAGTGAGAGCAGCTCAGCAGAGCACGGAGGGTCCAAGAAAAGGGGGAAAGAGAGGGGGTAGGAAACAAAAGGAGAACATATAAACATTGCCAACTTTACAGAAAGAAAATAATCTTCTTTTGCTGAGCTGGTCTTCAAAGAGTTGACAACAGTATCTGGTAGCCAAATGGATATGGAATTCCTCCTGCGCGAGGAAGAGTTGAAGAGCTTCAGAGATTTGTTGTTATATGACGCTAGGTGGGTCACAGAATATATATCTGAAACATACTCACACAAAATATAAGAAATTTGCACATAGAGGAGAAAACAAATGATCACTGTTGGTGTTTGACAAAAAGGAAGGAAAGAACGTGCAAAAGCATTCAAAATTGTGATCTCAGGTACCGTGCATTCCAAGAATGCACCAGTGTTGCCATGGCAACCTCTGATAGCTCTTGGCATTTTCTTGTAATTCTGAAATCATTTTTCTCATCCCTTGGCGTAATGGTGGGTCATATCAAAAATTCTTCCAGGCAAAAGTTTTAGGTAATTATTAGGGGAATATTGTCCATTTTGTACGGTTTTGATATTGTACCTATTAAGAGAGATATGATTAATGTTTCCCGAAAAACCCACTTTTTCCCATCCCTTTGGTCAATGGTTGGTGCTATAAAAAAAACTCTTCAAACATAAACTTTTGGGCTTTATCCGACACATAGTATGAACTTTGAACGGATTCGATATTCCACATATTAAGAGAGTTACAGCAATATTTCACTTTTTCAAAAAAAAAAGCCCCCCATTTTCAACCCCTTCGACCGATTTAGCCCAGTAACGAACTCGACCGAGATTTTATAGGTATACATATTCGGTAAAAAATGCAAAGTGATTGGTGCAAAATTACGGCAGTTATCGTGTCCACAAGAAACTGATATTCATATAAATTATATATAAACTTTTAACTGAAGGTGGTTTTGGGGTCTGGGGGATGTGAAACGCGAAGATATGTCGAAATTTTCCGGAAGTCGAAACATGGTACTGCATTCGAAATCATTTCTAGGAGAGAGGAGAAGACAGGATGAGGTATGAACCAAGGACCACATCAGAAAAATGGCATATTTTAAATTTGGAATTTTCGACTAAATTAGCAGTCCAGATGGAAGAGAACGTTAATACAGGCATTTGGGAAAAATTTCGTCTGAAGAAATATTTTTATATCATGAATAATGGAGATTTTGAGATTTGGTAAATTTTTAACCGTGTATAAATGATACAGATACTGTTCTGGAAAGCGACACTTTTTACGAGGTGCGCGGCGAGAAACCTGTTTTGATGCAGAGGGGAGCGAAGGTGGCATTGAGGTCACGACACACGCCAGTATCAAGAGTGGGAGAAGCTAGCGCGTGGCAGGGAGCGCGCCACTTTTTAAGCAAGAACCAATGGGAAATTAGTTTGAATACTAAGGAAGGAATAAATATTAAAATCTTTATTTTAATATTTTATATGAGTGTTGCACATTGAATTCACCAGCAGAGAAAAAGAAATTTAATTGGCAAAACAGATTTTAAATTGAAAGACTGAGAGAGAAGTTATGTATGAATTTGTTAATATTCATAGCGGTTGGAGGCTAGTTAGTCAGATTTACGAGGGAAATCTAACCGAGGAGGCTAGGAGACGCGAGGAAACGAGGCTCTTTCTACACAGACCGTTGAGAAGACAAGACGTATATTGTATTTACTCTTCAGAAGTATTAGACAAAGGTTTTGTGAACTGAAGACTTCAAGATGAAACAAGCAGTAATGAAAACGAACAATTAATATATTACAAGTCAACAGTATTGAGAAAAGTTATTCATCATATTCTACAAGAAGAAATCTACGACGAGAGAAAACGTTGCAAGTTACAAGCTGAACTTCGAACACGTAACTACAAAGAACGAAAAGTCTGAAGAAGGGAGACTTAAACCATTGGAAGTTCAACAATCTGTACAAGAATGATTAAGAATTCAGGTCGAAGGGGAAGAACTACGACTACAAACAATTGCGCGATCAGAATGACGTTTTAAATTCACCATGTTGGGAAGATAGCACTGTACTGGACCGGCGAGATCCAGAAATGACCAGAATGACATAGCAGTATGCTGAGCGAACTGCAATCCACCGCAGTTTCGCTAACATAACGTTGCAAGCTATTACAATGGAATTTCACGACATGGAGGTGATCTTTCATGATGGAAAGAACTGTGCAAACTACCGACTTCAAAGAACATCTAGATCTGAGAAGAAGAAGAAGACGAGCGGATGCGTGAGGGAGACCACAAGGAACCCAGGACTGATAGACGCGAGGCCAGCAGAAGAGCAGAGGCGGGGACGTGCCGTCATCTTGCAGGAAAGAAGTGGGTCACGAGCGGGCAGCCAGCTGATAACCTGTTCTGAAGACAGCCCACCAGGTCGTTCAACTGTACTGCAGTCCAAGCAAGGCCGTGGTGATGTAACCCAGCCAGACTGGAGCAGCCCACAGCATTCCGGAAACCATATGGTGACGTTACGAGGACACCAGGGTCATCAGGTTTGTCACCAACGATCTCAGAAACCAGGTAGAAAAGTGCATATATTCCATATCTGTAGTTAGACTTTGTACACGTTATTCCAGCATTGACCAACATATTTGCATTTATAACCTATGTTATTATTGTCTTGAAAGTTTTAGTAAATTTTGTAAAATGCGATAGTTATTGTCATACGTCATTTGGACGTATTTTAAAGTCTTGATCGATGATGTTAGACATCGTTAGTATTTTTCATTGTCATTTTTAGAGCGTTAAACTATTTCTTACGAACGATTTCGTTGCGATTGCGAACGTATATTCCGTAGACTTGTTGTGACATTGGAAAACTCCGCAGATTTATTGTAACATTGGAAAACTCCGCAGATTTATTGTAACATTGGAAAACTCCGCAGATTTATTGTAACATTGGAAACTCCGCAGATTTATTGTAATAATGGAGAACTTAGTAGATTTGATGATATCTTAGAGAATTTTGTATATTTGTGGAAATGTTGAAGAACGATAATATATTTGTATGAAACAAGAGTAATGAAGCACAATTTTGTGAGAAATAAATCAGTAATGTATCAGAGAAAGAATACAGTCAGTTGTTTGATGAAAGTGAATAGTTTATTACTTGAAGTGAGAAAAGGGAAGTCAGAGAATTTCATAAGTGGGGAGTTTATTCATTTCAGAAACGAAATAAGATGTATAGAACGATAAAGTTAACAGAAGTACTCAATATTGGCATAGAGGTAACTTTTGTATGCTAGTAATGGAATGACATTGTAAAACCCAGAATTTTGATGTACGGAAAGGAACAGTATGCGATAGTTGAAAGGCATAACTGAACGAGAAATGTTATTATCAAATGTTATGTATGTATATTTATCTTGAAACGATACTGTCAGATGGAAGGAGAGATATAAATATTTATTATGAACTTGAACGTGAGGGAAGATTATTGTTTTTTTTTTGTAATAGACACAGGCAGACATGGAATTCAGAATTAAGCGATAAATTGTAACAAAGTGATATGTGAAGTGAAGAAGGAATTATGTGGAAAGTATTTGGACATAGCACGAGATGTATAATCGATAGAGGAGTTTGTAGGAAGGAGAGAGACGTATTCATGAAAGTTGCTACAGTCGTAATCTCTAGTAGGAATACTAAATATCATACTTTGATGAAAGTAATTGATTTGGAACGGTAGAAGTTTGTGAACGTGCTAAAAGAAAGGGAAGTTGATGAAATGTATTTGTATTAATGAATGGCGTAACTAAAGACGCAATAATATGCTACGCGAGTTATTGAAGAAAGGTTTTGTAATATTTTGTGATGAGGAAGAGAACTCATATGTTGTATTTGGAGGTAATAAGAGTGTTGGAGTGAGGATTCATGCCACACACACTCGATTTTTGGTTGAATAGCTTATCTGAACAGTCTTGCATGGTTAGTTTGTTTTATTATTTACAAGCTGTACCCGGCATGCGTTGCAATGCCAATCAAAGAAAGGGCGTTGTAATTTTGTTTCTTGAAGTGCTTTTGGACACACAATATTTTTATCATCTTCCGTTAACTGCCTCTAAGCTATCGTAAAATGGATTTACTAATTTAGAAACATTGGTGAGAGCGTGCACAACACCTCACAAAAGGTTCATCGCAAACGGATGTATGGCATATGAACGCATACGGGATTTAGTTTACACGATTCGTGCGCTGTCACTCATTTGTTGAATCTACTCGTGCGCTACCTGCTGTGAGATGGATTAACTAAGTGTACACAAAAACTCATCAAAATGTCATCGCAATCGATGAATGGTATATGAACTCATACGGGATTTTGTTGAAACGCTTCGCGTTTCGTCACTCATTTGTTGCATCTACTCGTGCCCTACCTATTGTGAAATGGATTTACTAAGCCTGGAACCTTCCCTGGAGTGTACTCAACGCTTCACCAGAGTTTCATCGCAATCGCAAGAACGGTATATGAACGCATACGGGACTTCGTTCAAACAATTCGTGTGCCATCACTCATTTGTCAAATCTACTCGTGCGCTACCTGTTGTAAAATAGATTTACTAAGCCAGAAAGCTACCCTGGAGTGTTCACAACAATTCACCCAAGTTTCATCACTATCGGACGAATGCTATATGAAGACATACGGGACTTTGTTGAAACTCTCCGCGCGCCGTCGCTCATTTGTTGAATCTACTCGTGCGCTACCAATTGCACAATGGATTTACTAAGCCAGACACCTTCCTTGGAGTGTACACAACATCTCACCCAAGTTTCAACGCTATCGGACTAATGCTATATGAAGACATAGGGGAAACGCTTCGCGCTTCGTAGCTCATTTATTTCATCTATCCATGCGCTACATATGGTAAAATGGAGAAAAAGGCAGAAATCTTCCCTGGAGTACACTCTACATCTCACCAAGTTTCATCAATATCGGACGAATGGTATATGAACGCATACGAGACTTTGTTGATACGCTTCGCGCATCGTCGCTCATTTGTTGAATCTACTTGTGCGCTGCCTATTGTAAAGTGGATTTACTTAGCCAGAAATCTTCCCTGACGTGTACACAACATCTCACCCAAGTTTTATAGTTATCGGACGAATGGTATATGAATGCATACGGGACTTTGTTGAAACGGTTCGCGTGTCGTCGCTCTTTTGTTGAATCCACTCGTACGCTACCTATTGTCTTATGGATTTACTAAGCCAGAGACCTTCCCTGGAGTGCACACAACATCTCACCCAAGTTTTATCGCAATCGGATGAATGGTATACGAACGCATACGGGACTTTGTCGAAAAGCTTCGCGCGTCGTCGCTCATTTGTTGAATCTACTCGTGCACTACGTATTTTAAAATGGATTTACTGAGCCAGAAACCTTCCTTGGAGTGTACTCAACATCTCACCCAAGTTTCATCGCAATCGGATGAATGGTATATGAACGCATAGGAGACATACACACCCACAGACAGACAAACTATCACGGAACATTGATTTATATATATACAAGCTGTACCCGGCATGCGTTGCAATGCCAATCAAAGAAAGTGTTGGCGTTGAAATTCTGTTTCTTGAAGTGCTTTTGGATACACAACATGTTAACTGCCTCTAAGCTATCATAAAATGGATTTTCTAATTTAGAACCATTCGAGGGAGCGTGCACAACAACTTTCAAAAAGTGTCATCGCTGTCACTCATTTGTTGAATCTAATCGTACGCTACCTATTGTGAAATGGATTTACTAAGTCGAAACCCTTCCCTGGCAGTAGGGGGGTAATGACAGTTCGAAGCCACTCTAGAACCCTCCTCTTACCACTACTAAGCCTCAGCCATGTTAAATATCTCTCGAACGCGTGGTCCGATTTTGACAAATGAGGTATTGTTGGACTCGGGCTGACGTCCTCTTTGCTATGGACTACTTGTTATATTTTTGAATTTTTTTTTGAAAATTTTTGTTTTTGAAAGTTGGTGATAGTTTGAAAACCAAACATGGTAGAACGTTGTTCCATGGCTCAAACGAATGGTCTTTATGACCTTTGTTTTCTATAATAAAACTTTTTTATTTTTTATGTTTTTTTGAAAAAACTCGAATTTTGAAAATTCTATATTTTGGAAACTAGGAACTCTACAAAAAAAATTGTTTGACGTAAATCAATGGTCCCTACCCCCTCTACCCCTAAAATAAATTTCAAGTCTCTAGAGAAAATAATTGTGTGTAGTAGTGGGATGATGGGAAAGCTGCTTCCAAAAGCAAGTGGTGAGCCCCTGCGACCTTGTAATGGAAGGAGTGATGCTAGGAAGGCGTGCTTGGATTCGTTTTTTTCGTCTCGTCGTGCTCTTTACGGAAATGTAGGTGTCGAAAAGGTGAAAATCTGGAAACACAGTCTTTTTGGGGGAAAAACGTGATTTTAGACTTTTTGCTATATCTCACGAACCAAGTATGCTAGAGACATGAACGAGGGGTCCGAGGACTCGGAGTGACGTCCTCTTTGCTATGAACTACTCGTTGTAATTTTAAAAAAAATTGGAAACGCGATTTTGGGGTAAACACATGTTTTTTGTGATTTTTGCCGATATCTCACGAACCAATAACGCTAGAGATGTGTACGAGGTGTCCTAGGACTCGGGGTAACGCCCCCTTTCGAGTGTGGCAGATATTTTTTTCAAAAAATAATTCACAAAGGGCCTAACGCCATACATGTTGAAAAAACGTTTTCTTTTTCTTTACCTGTTTATAATGTCCATGAAGCGTGGTGGTTGAGAGAGACGATACGGCTGGGTATGTGTGTGTTTCAACAAACCTGTCGCTGACCACGGTGGCTGTGCTCAATAGATCAATCGCTATTTCGGCGGGTCGGTGTATGACAGAGCGAGGGTGCGTTTTCTGATATTTTACCTTTAACGTGTAAACGGTGATGAGAACTAGGTTCTATGTTGGTCGAAGCGAGTAGAGAAAATAAACTTGCCGACGAGCAGGAGGTGAATGTCATTTGAGCTTATTGGAAGGCTCCGATCTGACTTGACAACAGGTGACGCTTGAAGGTGAAATAATCTGACCATCGTGGTGGCAGGGGAGTGTGAAAGGCATGCACACACATTTGTGAAACCACATGTAGGCTAAACCAGTGACATCCTGTTTTGCTTCGTACGTGACAAAATGCAAGTTCATGTGAAATTTGATCTTCCACAGGTGTTCGCTTGGGTGTTATCTGTCCACGTGCGCGATAACTGTTAACAAGTGACATCCTGTTTTGCTGCGTACGTGACAAAATGCAAGTTCATGTGAAATTTGATCCGGCACAGGTGTTCGCCTGGGACGTTAGCTGTCCACGTGCGCGATAACTGTTAACAAGTCACATTCTGTTTTGCTTCGTACGTGACAAAATGCAAGTTCAGGTGAAATTTGATCCGGCACAGGTGTTCGCTTGGGTGTTATCTGTCCACGTGCCTGATAACAGAATGTTCAAAGCGTGGGAATCGCTGAATCAGTAAAAAGTATGATGCAACTTGTCGGAATGATGTCACAACCAATAGATAGGCAAGAGCTGCAAACAGCAGTGGTGGGAGGTGAAGGGAGGGAGAGGGGAGGGGTAATGTATGAGAGAACACAGGAGGAAAGGGAAAGACAAACATGTATGAACATGCATGAAGCGCGGAGCGCTGTACACATAGAGCTATAGGTGGTGTACAACATGGGTGAATAAATAAAAAGTACACAGGTTCACACAACATGTAATTTATTGATCCAGGAATTAAACGTAGAGTTAAACCCTAACCATTTGACGTAGAGTTTATTTCCTTTTTGTTTCAACACTTTTTCCACAAGATAATGCTGAGGAAATGCTGTTTTCTGAAGTTCATGGAGATAAAATCTACCTTTTATGGGTTGATGGTTGAGGTCCTCGAGTAAATAGGTGACTGGAGTGTCCAAGTAGACTCGACGAATTCGAAATAGTTCAGTCCCCCACTGAGGCGTGTAGCCCTTATTGAAGGCAGACTTAAATTTGCTCACACGAACAAAATCCCCAATGTTCAGTCGGTGACGTTTAGGATCAGCTGTTTTTATGGGGTTAAACAGTTTATCCAATCGCTGAATATTTTTAGTTACGAGACGTGGCTTGGTCCCAATCGTTCTATGTTTGGTGTCATTGTAACGTGTCACTAGCTCAGGTAACATGTCCAACCAGCGATACGTGCCCTGAGCTGTAAACGCTTTCCACATATGGGTTTTCAATGTTCGGTTGAACCGCTCGACCACACTGGCTTTGAGATTGCTGTACGTGGTGTAATGGTGAATATCCTTAGATTTGAGAAAACTGGAGAAGTCCTTGTTGAAAAATTCTTTCCCCTGGTCGGTTTGTAGCAGCTGAGGTTGACGTTGGGAGTGTTGAATAATATGTTGAAAGGCCTTGGTAACTAGTGGGCCAGACTTTCGACGCACAGGTTCAACAAAGGCCATTTTGGAATAGACATCAATGACGGTCAACATATAGCGTACACCGTCGTTAACGCCAGCATAGGGTATCATTTCAACCAAGTCAGCCTGCCAAAGTTCATCCACACCTCGTGAAATCACCTTGAGTCGCGGATAGTGACGCCTAGCTGGGCGATGCAACTCGTGAGCAATACCCATTTTAATGGGTGAGGGCTTAAACAATAATTTTGGCATTTCGAAGTTCTTGTTCAATTTCTTGAATTTCCCAATCGTGACCGGTATGGCCAGCTTGACGTGAGGCATGCAACAACTGTAGCCGCTGGACGAGCTTATTGGGATTGTGCCAGTAGGTAACATCCACAAGGGGTTTTAATGGTTTAAAAGTCACTCCCGAAGCGGATGCTTTACGACGAGTACTTTGACTGGTGGGAAACATTTTTGCAATGATGGTTTTATATTTTTGAGATATATTGGCATTCACTTGTTGCGTGGGATCATACTGTCTTTTGTGAGCATGGGTATCCAATAAAATGGATTTATATTTGTCAAGGTCCTCTGACGTATAATCATGGGAAGAGGGGGTCCGAGAAAAGAGCAGCTTTAACAGTCCTGGCGTTAATTTATAGTTGATGTTTTTAATGACAGCTTTAGTACGAGCAAATTTAATGGATGAATCGCCAATTTTAAAACTATCATTCTCATAGCGAACACCATACGTGGTATCTGTGTTTCCAATAAATAGATCGGTGAAATAGGGTTCCAATGTTGATCCATAATATTTTATTAAAATGGTTTTCAGTTGAGCTTTATGTTGAGGGGTGGCCAAGAGTTGTGAAAACGGAGACGCTCTGGAAGGGCAAGGTGTTTCGACCATGGCCAAGGATTTCTTTTTTCTCAAAAACTCTGCAAGGGGTGCAGCCTTTTTTTGAGGCGTAAACACATGTTCCTCTTCATCCTCAACTTCACTAACACTAGTCAAATCTTCCTGTTCCTCTTCCTCTTCCTCAGGGTCCTCGTGCAGCGTCTGCGTGGCTTGTGAAACGGTGGGTAGCGTTTCAGATGGCTTGAAAGAGGGTTTCAATATGGCTTTTAGCGGAGGTGCTAAATGTTGTTGAATAAACAAAGCATGATTTGCACGTGATTGTTTCAATTGACGAAACTTTTGGCGAATAGTATTTTTTGCTCTAATAATATGCTTTTTCAATTGACTCTCTGCTAACGCCATGGTGTCTTGACAAATGACTTGCCGGGGAATGAGACAGGTCCTTAAATAGCAATAAAATGATCAAACCCTAAGCGATACCGTCCTTGGTTGAGTTCACTTTGTTTGTCAATTACTAAACAGGCATGACGTTGAGTGTTCCAGCACTTAGCACACAATTCAGTAAACATTTGAAAGGTCATATCCGGATTCACATGTTCATTATAAATGTGACGACTGTTCCTCTCGTCCTGACGAAATAAAACAATGACATTGGCATTGTCACGAATCAACTGTTTGGACATTTTAGAATACGTTTGTCCAAGATAGAAGCAATCGATATGTTTGTGTCGACCCATGCTGAAATAGCTTTGAATGATGCCTTGACGTTCAGTGGATACATCATCGAAAATCATGAGTGAATCAGGCTTTACCTCATCCGGTGAAATCACATTTTCTTGCATGGAAAATGTAAAATAACCCATATTCTCTTTTTGTAATCCAGACATGACTTGATCCAGAAACACGTAGAGGGGTTGGTAGAGAGATTTTGCAAAAATATAAATATTTTGAAAACGCAGACCATTGGGCGCTGTAATGAGCGTTAGCAAAAGATTAGTCTTTCCACAGCCGGAAGGCCCCACAATGATGCAGCGAATGGAAGATGGAAACAGTGAACCATGGCGTTGTTCACGTGATGTGGGACAGAGATGGGAAACCATGTCCCCCACGGGGAATGACTCTTGCTGCTTAATAATCTTCATGTCAACTAAGGCTTAGACAGGCTAGCCGGCTGTCTATATACAGGACACCGAGCCTTGTCATAGAAACAGTAGACTGCTACTACAGGTTGACGATGGATGTCTTTGGACGTGCGTTGATGGCCAAAGCTAGGCCTGTCCTCATACATGATCCTAAACAGGAAACAGATCCTGCTAATAAACACTATGTGGATAGGTCAGTAGTGCCACGCACAAAACAGGGAGATTATGACTTTAAGGGAAAGCGGTTAACCCATGTAAAACATCCTCAAGTGTTTACAGACGTTACTACGAAAAAGTATGTGGATAACAAAGTGTATGAGTTTTATGACAAAGTCCCCCAGCTTATGGTGAATGGCTATAGCGCTAATCACCATCGGATTATTCACGTGGAAGACCCACAAGACGAAGACGATGTTTGTACCAAGCGTTACGTGACCCATGAAATGAAAAGGCTTTATAAATTTATCCCATCTGTGTTTTTAGTGTATCTGACAAATGAAAAACCTGTGAATGACAGAAACCATTTACCGCTAGTCCATGATCAGCACTTGACCTATGTGCTTGCTTCGGGTTTAAGCCACTATCGATTACACTATGATGGAACCATTCACATCAAATATGCCATACCTGATGAGAACCATTTACAAATAAAGATAAATGGTCATAGGATGTTGGTCCATGACCATGAAATGGTCAATGCAGGTGACGAATTATCCTTTTATCTCATGTTGACATGGGATGAAAAGCAAGCGGGAAAAACCATAAACGATTTCCCACTTTATGTGGAATTGGAATATACAGCCATGAAATAACCATCTGACGTTAGTTGTGATTTAAACTTTCTTGTGAAAGGTTGTTGGTCATTATCATCATGGTGAAACAAAGGTATGTGGTGAGAAAGACTAAAAAAAGGACTTTGTCCTTGGCAAAGCCAGGGTTTTCAACATTCGAGGACAAGCCCTTGCGAAAGAAAAAAAGAAAAAATAATGTATTGACCATAAGGAAAGCCCTTCGAGCAGCACAGAGACAGGTTATTCCAAAACGTCGGCGACAGGTTTCAAACCAAGGGCGAGTGATTCCCGTCCCCAAACGAGCGGGATTTTTACCTGCATTATTTGCCGGGTTGGCTGCTCTGGGCTCACTTTTGGGCGGTGCCAGTGCAGTGGCAAAAACCATTAAAGCCGCGCAGCAGGGCAAGCAACAACTCAAAGAAAGTCAGCGACACAATGAAACGATGGAAGCGATTGCCATGGGGGCTAGAAATGCCAATTTAAAGCCAGCCTTTTATCAACAAGGATTTGGGATTTCACCATTTCGAAATATTAAAAAAAAAAAAAATTAACCTCAGCCATAGCGAGACATGCCCTGACGCATCAACAAGTGGAAAGCTATGCTAAACAACTAAAGCTTTCTCATTTTCGAGGTGTGTTTATGCGAAACCAATTACCCCCACGACCCTGGAAACAGGAATGTGCTGTTGTCAATTTGGATGATCACCGAGGACCAGGAACGCATTATGTAGCTTATGTCAAAGAGGGATCCACGGTATGGTACTTTGACAGTTTTGGGAATTTGCCCCCGCCCATGGAACTAGTGACCTATTTTGGAAACAGGATCAAGATATATTATAATGTGAAACGAGAGCAAACGTTTAACAGCCAACAGTGTGGACGTTTGTGTTTAATTTTTTTATATAAGACGCAGCATAAGCAAAAACGCCACCAGTATGTCGGCAGAAAGTAAAACGTTTACAGTGCATGGACGTGGACCTGAAGTCAGCCTAGACTTTTACCCGCCTATCGAATTGAGTGAAAAACCCTATGGTTTAGGACTTGTTTCTCTTGAAACGTACAATCGAATATACAACATACGTGAAAATGTGAACAACAAGTTTTACTATGATGATTCTGTGCTCACCTTGAACTCTGGTGGATACACGATCGATGACATTTATGAACACATTTATGTGGTGTTGATCAATCAATATGGTTTAAAGTCATTTCTCGACGGAACGCACAAGTTTGAACTCGTAGGCAATACCAACACTAATCGCTGCAGTATTTTCTCCTCATTCAACATTGACTTTAAAACACACCCCGATTCCATTGGTCCATTACTAGGATTTAAACCACGTGTGTTGGAGCCCAACAAAAAACATGAATCAGACCATGAAGTGAAATTCATTGAGGACCATCATGTGTCGGTGACGTGTAATATTATTAGCCAAGTGTACACCAATCAAGAACCATCGCATTCACTTTATGACTTTATTGTGACATCGCCCAATGGCTATATTATTCGTGAAAACCCTCCAGTGGTGCTTTTTCATGCTGTGGCTGTTGATAGTATTAGTAATATAACATTAAGACTGATCAATAGAGATCAACAACTCATTGATCTAGATTCTACCACACCAGTGACTTACAAGTTGGTGCTAAAGCCACTATGAAGTTTGTGTATAAAGCAACAACACCGTCTAGGAATGGTGTTAGTTGTTTGCCACGTGAATACACGTTAACATCTCAGAACAAGCAGATTTTACAGCATTTGGGTTACCACGTCAACCCTCATGATGAATTCTATCCTAGAGATAGCGAACCGCATCGAGGAGCAACCAGGAGTGGTAAGAATTGATCTCCATTCCTATCAAGCTCAAACACCTGGACTCAATAACAATGATGAAATTCAATTTGTTATCAACAACCAAGATATTTACACCCTACCGCATGAAAGTGTCATTCAGATTGAAGGTCGACTCACCAAAGCCGATGGCTCTACACCTACCACATCCAAGTTGGCCAACCATGGTTTAGCCTTTCTGTTTTCTGAAGTACGTTATGTCATTAACGATATCGTGGTGGATAGCACTCGAAATGTGGGCATTTCCAGTGTCATGAAACTATACCCCTCTTATAGTGAGGAAGAAGGTAAAACACTTTGCATGGCAGGTTGGTGTCCTGACTCGACCAATGACTGGATGGTACACACCGATGGAACCTTTACTGGATATTTACCTCTTAAACTGATTCTAGGCTTTGCTGAAGATCACCAACGCATTGTGGTCAACGCAAGGCAAGTGCTTTATCTGGTGAGAGACAGGAGTGATAATAATGCACTCAAGGGAGCCGACAATGCCCCCATCGATTCAAAAATTCAACTACAACGCTTGCTATGGAAAGTGCCTCATGTGACCCTTAACGATAGCAAAAAACTGGACATACTCAAAATGGTAAAGAGAGATATGCCTCTACCCATGGAATTTAGAAGCTGGGCACTCCATGAGTATCCGCTATTGCCCACCACCAACACACACAGTTGGTCTGTAAAAACAGCTCGCTATACAGAGAGACCTCTCTACCTGATCGTGGGTTTTCAAACGAATCGCAAGTATCAACAAACCAAAGATGCCTCGCAATTTGATCACCTGCAATTGAGAAATGCACGTCTTTTCCTCAACGGAGCTGTGTTTCCCTATGAAGGACTGGATTTGGATTTTTCAAAAAATAAGTTTGGGCCCCTGTACGACTTGTTTTCTAAATTTCGATGGTCGTATTATCAAAAAGAGAACGGCATCATGCTACTACCCCAAGCGTTTAAGGCAAGAGCACCACTGATTGTCTTTGACTGTTCTTACCTGGAAGAGTCTGTCAAGCCATCCAATATCGACATTCGACTAGATTTTGAAACGCATGACAATGTACCAGCCAATACGACGGCCTACTGTCTGATTATTCATCACAAACAAGTCAACTATTATCCACTGTCCAACCAAGTGACGTATAAATAACAGGTCATCCCACGTCAAGCCGCTCAGTCATGTCTTGCTTTAAAGCCTCAAGAGACGTTACATCCATGAATTTAAACTCTGAGGAACAACGTTTCAAGACTTTTGCCACATGGCCAGTGCCTTTCATAAACCCTCAAGCCTTGGCGGCCGCTGGATTCTACTATTTAAAAACAAGAGATGAAGTGAAATGTGCCTTTTGTCCCATCATCATAGACCAATGGCAGGAGGGCGATGAACCCATGCAGGAACATCAGCGCTGGTCACCCACCTGCCCCTACCTGTGCAGAATGAAAGTGGGAAATATACCCTGTCATTCAAGCTATCCCTCGCTTGTGTCTTTGGGTGATGAAAAAAAAAAAAACAAGTTACGATACGTGTGGACCGTATGGTATCCATGGTGCTTCGGTGAGCAGCTCACCATCAAAAACGCCTAGTTTAGAGACATTGGGACATCATCGGTGTTATGGACGTTACAAACACAAGAGACTATATTGTTGTATCAGTTGCTATCGTCCTTATCCTAAAATGAGAAAAGCCTGTAAGACGTGTTATGATAATAAAATGATGTAATTCTTAAATTCTTATTTTTGCATGCCCCCCCCCTGTCCTACCCTAACCTTAATTTGAAACTAGCATGGCAGGTAAGTCCATGCCATGATCACACCTGATCCTCCGTCAGTCGTCAGTTGAACTTGGTCCAGGCAAGCGTCAACATGTTGCGCACACTCATTGTGGATTGCCAAGGGTTTAAAATTGGTGACAACAAATTTATATTTAAACAAGTGGCCATGATCGATTGTACCACGTTTTGGATATCACAAGCTACGCATTTGCTATTTAAACCACCCCATGCTTTTGATTTGTTGTGTGAAAAAGACCGTAAACAAACCCAGTGGATTGAAAATCATAGGCAACTAGACTGGAATCAGGGAACCATTTCCTATAAATATTTGGACGTGGTCATGAAAGCACACTTGTCCTCGGCCAATGTGGTATTTGTGAAAGGTAATGAAAAACGTCAATGGTTGCAACCATTTTTGGCGTCTTACTGCCAATGTATCGACCTCATGGAGTTGGGCTGCCCCTCCCTGCAAACGCTCATGGATACTTGTTCCTGTGGCAACATTACCCATACAGCCCTATCACATGCGTGGCATCTCTTTCATTGGTTAACCACCCATGCCTGCTGGGAGTTGTTGAACAAAATTATAACTCAAGATTTACCTGTGAATGACGTCAGTGAGATTTCTACAAGCGACGTGTAAACATCTGCAGCACGTGATACCATGGAGAAAGGCAATGCTACGGACAAAGCCATCGGCAAGTTCTTTGTGTGCAAAAAGAAACTAGACAGTTTTACCAAAGAGGAACTCTTGGCGCTGCCCAAGTCGTTCATTTATTATGTGGCCGCCAACGCGGTCAAAGAAATCTGGCAACATGTACCAAAATCATGGACTCAAGATCCTGTGTTGAGTGAATTGCAACCCTGTACGGATTACGATCACCATAAGCAAGTGGCCATGGCAAAAATACCGTCTATGCGTCAGTGTGCGACTTGCCAGCTAGTGAAACTGTATCACGGTCATAAAAGTCCATGTAAAGACTTTGTTGAATCATTCCACGGGTGTCATGGCGAGAAAAAGCAACAACAACAAACACAAACATCGTCCACAGAGGAGGAGGAAGACCAAACCTTTTTACCATCGATGGAAAAGGATATGCCAGACCTGTACTGGCAATGGCGTCATTGACAAAGTGATTCAATACTTACCTTTCGAAATCCATCTTCCAGGTTATCGTTTTTGCGGCCCTGGAACTCGTCTCGGAAAACGTTTACAACGTGGTGATGTATCCATTAATCTTTTGGATCAAGCATGCAAGGAACATGACCTTTCTTATCGCCATAGTCATTCTGGTTTAAGACATGTGGCAGATAAATTGTTATTGAAGAAAGCTAAACAACGTTTCACATCCAGTGATGCCTCAGTAGGTGAAAGGATGGCAGCCCTAATTGTCATGAGTGCTATGAAAGGAAAGTTGATGATGCATGGACATAAACATTGAGGAGTGAGGAATTGGGATTTGTTTGTATTCTATTTTTCTTTTGTCAATTCACTATGACTATGAAATAAAAACAAAAGTTTTCCAGAGCACGATGTTTTGTTATTTTTAATTTTAAGAAATCGTGATGTTGATGGCTGATTTTTTCATTTTACACATTTCACACATGATGAATTCCACACACTGTCATTTATCATTTTGCAATTTACAGTTTTTGAAAACGTTCGTTTCAAGTTTAACGTTTTTGATGATATGGATTTTTCCATTTTGCTGATGACACTTTTTAAACAATGTCTGTTTGAAGTTTTTAAATTTTCAAATTTCACACATGGCCATTTCCAGTTTTTAAAAATGTCCGTTTTAAGTTTTGCGTTTTTGGTGATATGGAAACATGGATTTTCCATTTTGCTGTTTTCACATTTTTTCCATTTGGTGTATGTCGAAAGTTGAGATTTGACAATGATGTTGATGCGAGTGCTTGACCTTGATAATACTGCAATGTGTTGATGTGTGTTTGGAGAAACGTCGAGGTCTACGACTACTGCAGGTAAGACTGTTTTTGCAAAAATAATGTCTATTGTCTGCCACATTTCAATGAAAAACGAAACTATTTAAAACAAAATGAGTATATAAGTGACCATTTACCCCCTCCCCACTCACCCACCCACCCTACCTCACCGTGTTTGCTCTGGTCAATCATACACACCAGTTTTCTCTCTCCAGTCATACATTCACATCTGTCTTTGGGAACAAACACAACCACCTTATTTATTCCCAAAAGCACATTCTCGACATGCACACTCATCCCAAAAAAAACTTTTTAGTTTATCATTTACATTACGAAAAATAATTAAATACTAGTTATTAAAGTTACTAAAAATCTTACTTATTTCATATTTACAAAAAAACTCAATTTTGTACAGCGTTAAAAGAATCAAACTATTTACCAATCAAAAAATTTAAAAAATAAGGTTGCATAGAACTTTTTAAAGAGCAAAAGGTCCAAGTGGGTTGTCACTATTTACAAAATCTAATATTTACAATGACAGAAACCAATATTTACAAAATTCTAAATCTACAAGTTACAAAAAGCCATGTCCCATAAACGATTAAACAGTGAAATCACACCTCCTCCTCGTTGCGATCATAACCCCAGGGCAGGCTAGTGAGCAGGTCATCAGCCCACACACGCTTGTTATCCATGGAGGCGAGGGTGCGTTTTCTCTGTTCCACAAGATACAAATGATGGTTGCTGGATTGTATCCTGCACTGTGTATGAGACATAGCTTTGCCAGTGCGTAAAACCGCTAGGTAATCGTCTACACGTAGCGATTTTACCACTGCTCTACCTACACCTTTTGCTCTTTTGGCTTCCTTACAGTCGAGTGTGCGGTAAGCATACATTTTCGAAGCCAAACCTACGAATTCCGTCATAATGGAATCACCGCATTCATCTTTTAAAACGCCCATTTCCTTCTTGTTTTTTATGGGCAGCTGAAACACGTTGTCAGCGCTATAGCAAGAGGTGTCGAACCAGTCACTATGTTGCCTCATGACGTCATAGGGGTTGCAGTGGCCAATGTGGTAAATGAATGAGTCCGTGTCCATATACAAAAGAGAGACGTCCTCAAAATGGCGTTTGGCAAACTCATAGTGGAATCGATACATAACCGATTTAGAAAAGTCTAAAATGACTTGACCCAAGTAAATGGGCTTATCCATGGTCACGCTGGTCTTACTCATTTCAATAGTAGCCAAATCCTCATCGATAATTTTGATCGATTTGAAATTTGGCTTGGCAATGTACCGCCGGGCACCCCACCGCCCCTCCCAGACATTCACCAATTTAATGTCACGGTATTTGCGGACATTCTCCATGGACTTGCCATAGATGCAGTTGTTCATTAATTTAAAAAAATTAATTTCAAACTGCTGTGTTGCCATTTGTCGGTGCTCTGTGTTGAGTCGCATGTATGGCTCAAGCCATGCTTTTTGAGCAAAAGAAATACCCCTGTGGATTTTCTTCAACACCAAGCCTTGGGCGAGGCATTGCACCAACATTTGGATATGTAGCACATACCGATTTTTGTTGTAAAGTGTGCCCATGAGTTTTTCAATCTTCACTTTACTGTCAGGGGGAACCATTTGCTCAAGACAGAATGGGAAATCGGCATGTTCATCATACAAGGATGAGGGATATTCAATATCCACTTCTAGCACATATCCACAGCCTGTTTCTTGGCTAGCCTTCATTACATCAAATTCTGACACTTGTTTCTCTGTCAGCCAAGCAAACTTCCCATAGGGCAAAGGCTGACTCATGGCGTAACCGTACAAATTATTCACGTCATAGTACATTAAGTACGATTCTGGTTTGTCTAGTGAATAATCAGGCATGTAGACATTGTTCGCTTCGGCATGGCGTTGGTTAAGTGACACAAAGCCGCCACGAATGCCCTTTTCAAAAAATAGAACCATGTCTACGTCAGTGAGTAAATCCAATTCCACTTGAGTGTATTTCAAAGCGGCATCAAACGAGAGTCCAGGACTCGTATAATAGTGAGCCGGGTCAAGACCGTAAATGTGTTGACACAACTCACGGAATTTTTCAAACACATCAGTGAGCAGCAATACATCCAGTTTTAGGTAATGCAAAGCATATTCACTTAGCGTGTTCATGCCAAACACTCGCCAAACTTGACATGCATGTGCATAGTCTTCATCGGAAACGGTACTGCGTGTTAGTTTCGAGTAAAATTTCTCTTGTGGTGGGAGTTTTCTTTGCTTTAACACGTCCCAGCTATTGCAGAAATCATACGGGAATATACCTTTCCGAATGCACAATTGAAATTGCTCAGGATCATTAAAATGCATTCTAGTATTTTTTAATTCCTCCTCATTCAAGCCATTCACAAGGCTGTCTAGCGAGGATGCCATAAACTTAAAGGAATCCAAAAATCGAATGCTAAAGTCGCCCAACCTCCATGTCAGGGCTGTAAAACGCTCATGGTTTTGGGGAATAATGGTAAACGAGCCCTTGTTGACATGACCCAATTCACGAATCAAAAACTGAATGTCATAATTTGCCAGATTGTGGAAAAAGACACTGATGAAACGAGGAGCCAGAAAGTTCAAATTGCATTTACTATGCGCAGCTCCACGAAACTCCCCTGTAAAGTGTGAGTGGTCTCTGACTTTTTTCTCTCCACTTAAAATAGGCTTTTCGCAAATATGGCATGTCGTGGCATGCTCATACTGCTGCTGCTGTTCTGGAGATAGGCTCATGGGTACTGGGTGGTCCAGTAATTCCTGTACATGGTCGGCCAACTTTACAAGTTCATCCAAGAACCATTTGGCACAATCTGGCCCCTCACGGTATTTGTACACGAATTGTGTGGGGTCATAGGCACACACCACATTAAATCCTATGGCAAAAGGTTCATGTTTTTGAATGGGTGTGGTTGAGCTCATGGAGGGATCTGGTTCACATCCCGCCATGGGTGTAGTGAGAGCTTCAAAATCTGCATATACCACATAGGGAACAGTGTCATGCTTGTGAATGTCCTTATACTTTAACACAGCCTTGTCCCCTTGTGGCAATATCAGTCTCACCGCTTCCTGAGAAACACAATCTACCCTATGACGTTCTAAGAGCATGGGGGTTGTAAAATATTGCAAGCAACGATCACAAATATGTTTTTTACCATCATGTTTGGACATTTGACTGCTTAGCAATCTACTCAAGCTTTTAATGAGGCAATAGTGATTCACCTCTCCTACAGATAAATATAAAAGATGAATGTGGTGTCGTTTCGGTTCTTTTGTAGCATAAAGAGGACCCACAATCTCATTACCATCAAGGCCATAGACCATGAACGAAAAGTCCTGGTTATCTTGTTCAAACCTATGGATCTCGGTTAAGTCCATAGGGAACGATACTCGAGTTAAATTTAAAGTATGTTTCAATTCATTAAACTTGGCCTTGTACTTTCCCGGTCTGTAACAATGCTGTTGTACTGGCTGCAAATACGCAGCCACAGACCACAGAAAGCAATCATTGTCACGATTCTTTATATTGACCACAGCATTTTTCGAAGCTATGGCTGGTGGTGTTTTAATGTAGCTAGACCCAGCATTCAGCGGGTTGAATTGACAAATGTTGATTTGTAAATGATGAATTTTGTCTAAGGCAAGGCCACTCGGTCCTTGTTGCAGTTTATCAAATTTTGATAGCAAGGCATTCACCACGTGGGTTTCATACCACTGTTCCAAATTATGGGCTATGAATAGCTCTTGCATTTTACTGCAAATATAAAATGTCTCTTTATGCTCTACGTCCTTCTTTTTATATATGAAATCGCAAACCAGTTCTGCATTCACCTTTAAAGCCATATGCAACCTTTGCGCTGTACAAATTTCAATTTTAAAAATTTCAAAACAAGATTCTAAAAATTCTTTGGGAATCAAACTTTTTCTAACATTGACCACGCGTCCAGAGCACACACGCGATTTGAAACAACTATTTAGGCGTTCCCAAGTTAGGCTATCGGTAGCAGTGGCAAAATACATTATTTTGAAAGAACACTCTCACCTGAGTTTTCAGCTGTAGACTGCTTGACAAGGGTTCCACTCTAAAGCCACTTGGTTTTCAACTGTATTTGCAATAGCAGTGAACCTTTTGTTTTCCAAATATCTAAAAAGAAATAAAATAAACCACCATAAGTATATCCATTCCATATAGTTTATGCCTTTCATAAACAAAACAAAATCAAACAGGTTATATATATATAAAAAACAAATCTCACCTTGACGTGTAATGCTTTGCTATATTCCCGTCTCGTGGGCTAGTGTGGAAATGGTTTCCTCTTCTATCGGTCTGTCTTTCTCTTTCTTTAATATATTTCCCACAGACACACGACAGGTAGGCTATACACGTTATCTGCAAACAAATAAATAAATAAATAAAATCATTAATTACCTAATCAATAAATAATTGCATGTATTTATATAAAAATCAATAAATATATAAATATATACCTACCCCACAACAAAGTTAAGTATTTTCCACCAACACCAAAACTGATAAACAAGACCAGGGGTTTCATGCAACGCAGTGTGTTCAAAGGTAGTCACCTAAGTGAGCGTGGAAATGATAACGACATGTCTTTATATATGCTACGTTGCATGTATAATCTTTTTTTTCCCATGCTTTGAAGATTCTCTTATCGTGCACGTGGACAGCTAACGTCCCAGGCGAACACCTGTGCCGGATCAAATTTCACATGAACTTGCATTTTGTCACGTACGCAGCAAAACAGGATGTCACTTGTTAACAGTTATCGCGCACGTGGACAGATAACACCCAAGCGAACACCTGTGGAAGATCAAATTTCACATGAACTTGCATTTTGTCACGTACGAAGCAAAACAGGATGTCACTGGTTTAGCCTACATGTGGTTTCACAAATGTGTGTGCATGCCTTTCACACTCCCCTGCCACCACGATGGTCAGATTATTTCACCTTCAAGCGTCACCTGTTGTCAAGTCAGATCGGAGCCTTCCAATAAGCTCAAATGACATTCACCTCCTGCTCGTCGGCAAGTTTATTTTCTCTACTCGCTTCGACCAACATAGAACCTAGTTCTCATCACCGTTTACACGTTAAAGGTAAAATATCAGAAAACGCACCCTCGCTCTGTCATACACCGACCCGCCGAAATAGCGATTGATCTATTGAGCACAGCCACCGTGGTCAGCGACAGGTTTGTTGAAACACACACATACCCAGCCGTATCGTCTCTCTCAACCACCACGCTTCATGGACATTATAAACAGGTAAAGAAAAAGAAAACGTTTTTTCAACATGTATGGCGTTAGGCCCTTTGTGAATTATTTTTTGAAAAAAATATCTGCCACACTCGAAAGGGGGCGTTACCCCGAGTCCTAGGACACCTCGTACACATCTCTAGCGTTATTGGTTCGTGAGATATCGGCAAAAATCACAAAAAACATGTGTTTACCCCAAAATCGCGTTTCCAAAATTTTTTAAAATTCCAACGAGTAGTTCATAGCAAAGAGGACGTCACTCCGAGTCCTTGGACCCCTCGTTCATGTCTCTAGCATACTTGGTTCGTGAGATATAGCAAAAAGTCTAAAATCACGTTTTCCCCCAAAAAGACTGTGTTTCCAGATTTTCACCTTTTCGACACCTACATTTCCGTAAAGAGCACGACGAGACGAAAAAAACGAATCCAAGCACGCCTTCCTAGCATCACTCCTTCCATTCCAAGGTCGCAGGGGCTCACCACTTGCTTTTGGAAGCAGCTTTCCCATCATCCCACTACTACACACAATTTTTTTCTCTAGAGACTTGAAATTTATTTTAGGGGTAGAGGGGGTAGGGACCATTGATTTACGTCAAACAATTTTTTTGTAGAGTTCCTAGTTTCCAAAATATAGAATTTTCAAAATTCGAGTTTTTTCAAAAAAACATAAAAAATAAAAAAGTTTTATTATAGAAAATAAAGGTCATAAAGACCATTCGTTTGAGCCATGGAACAACGTTCTACCATGTTTGGTTTTCAAACTATCACCATCTTTCGAAAACAAAAATTTTCAAAAAAAAATTCAAAAATATAACAAGTAGTCCATAGCAAAGAGGACGTCAGCCCGAGTCCAACAATACCTCATTTGTCAAAATCGGACCACGCGTTCGAGAGATATTTAACATGGCTGAGGCTTAGTAGTGGTAAGAGGAGGGTTCTAGAGTGGCTTGGAACTGTCATTACCCCCCTACTCCTGGCGTGTACACAATGACTCATCAATGATTCATCGCAATCGGATGAATGGTATATGCACGTATAGGGGTTTTTGTTTAAACGATTCGTGCGCTGTCACTCATTTGTTGAATCTACTCGTGCGCTACCTATTGAGAAATGTATTACTAAGTCGAAGCCCTTCCCTGGCGTGTACACAATAACTCATCAAGGTTTCATCGCAATCGAAGAATGTTATATGAACGCAATAGGGAATTTTGTTGAAACGCTTCGCGCGTCGTCACCCATTTGTTGCATCTACTCTTGCGCTACTTATTGTGAAATGGATTTACTAAGTCCCCTTCCCTGGCGGGTACAAAATAACTGATCAATGTTTCATCGCAATCGGATGAATAGTATATGAACGCATACCTGATTTTGTTTAAACGATTCGCACTCCGTCACTCATTTGTTGAATCTACTCGTGCGCTACCTACTGTAAAATGTATTTACTAAGTTAGAAACCGTCACGTAAGTGTCCACAACATCTCACCCAAGTTTCATCGCTATCGTCGTTCATTTGTCGAATCTACTCGTGTGCTACCTACTGTGAAATGTATTTACTAAGCCAGAAACCTTCCTTGGAGTGTCAACCATATTTCACCCAAGTTTCACCGCTAACGGCAGAATGGTATATGACCTTATACGGGACTTTGTTGAAACGCTTCGCGCGTCGTCCCTCATTTGTTGAATCAACTTGTGCGCTGCATATTGTATAGGGGATTTACTAAGCCAGAGATTTTCCATGACGTGTACACAACATCTCACCCAAGTTTCATAGGTACGGACGAATGGTACATGTATGCATACGGGACTTGGTTGAAACGCTTCGCGTGTCGTCGCTCATTTGTTGATTCTACTCTTGCGCTACATATTGTAATATGGATGTACTCAGCCAGAAACCTTCCCTGGAGTGTACACAACATCTCACCCAAGTTTCATCGCAATCGGATGAATGGTATGTGAACGTATACGGGACGTTGTCGAAACGCTTCGCGCGTAGTCACTCATTTGTTGAACATAAATGTGCGCTTCGTATTGTAAAATGGATTTACTTAGCCAGAAACCTTTCCTGGAGTGTACACAACAATTCACCAAACATTTATCACTATCAGACGAATGGTATATGACTTTATACGGGACTTTGTTGAAACGCTTCGCGTGTCATCGCTCATTTGTTGAATCTACTGGTGCGCTACCTATTGTAAAATGTATGTACTAAGCCAGAAACCTTCCCTGGAGTGTACACAGCATCTCACCCAAGTTTCATCGCTATCGGATGAATGGTATATGAAATTAAATGGGACTTTGTTGAAACGCTTCGCGCGCCGTTGCTCATTTGTTTATTCTACTCGTGCTCTACCTATTTTTAAAGGGATTTACTAAGCTAGAAACCTTCCCTGGAGTGCACACAAAATCTCAGCCTAGTTTCATCGCTATCGGACGAATGGTATATGAACGCAAACGTGACTTTGTTGAAATGCTTCGCGCGTCGTAGCTCATTTGTTGAATCTAATCGTGCGCTGCCTATTGTAAAGTGGATGTACTAAGCCAGAAAATTTCCCTGCAGTGTACACAACATTTTACGCAAGTTTCATAGCTATCGGACGAATGATATATGAATGCATTCGGGACTTTGTTGAAATGCTTCGCGCATCGTCGCTCATTTGTTGAATCTACGCGTGCGCTACCCATTGTAAAATGGATTTACTAAGTCAGAAACCTTCCTTGGAGTGTACTCAACATCTCACCCAAGTTTCATCGCTATCGGACAAATGGTATATGAATGCATACGGGACTTTGTTGAAATGCTTCGCGCATCGTCGCTCATTTGTTTAATCTACGCGTGCGCTACCTATTGTAAAATGGATTTACTAAGTCAGAAACCTTCCTTGGAGTGTACTCAACATCTCACCCAAGTTTCATCGCAATCGGACGAATGGTATATGAACACATACGGGACTTTGTTGAAATGCTTCGCGCATCGTCGCTCATTTGTTGAATCTACGCGTGCGCTACCTATTGTAAAATGGATTTACTAAGTCAGAAACCTTCCTTGGAGTGTACTCAACATCTCACCCAAGTTTCATCGCAATCGGACGAATGGTATATGAACACATACGGGACTTTGTTGAAATGCTTCGCGCATCGTCGCTCATTTGTTGAATCTACGCGTGCGCTACCTATTGTAAAATGGATTTACTAAGTCAGAAATCATCCTTGGAGTGTACTCAACATCTCACCCAAGTTTCATCGCAATCGGACGATGGTATATGAACACATACGGGACTTTTTTGAAATGCTTCGCGCATCGTCGCTCATTTGTTGAATCTACGCGTGCGCTACCTATTGTAAAATGGATTTACTAAGTCAGAAACCTTCCTTGGAGTGTACTCAACATCTCACCCAAGTTTCATCGCTATCGGACCAATGGTATTTGAACACATACGGGACTTTGTTGAAATGCTTCGCGCATCGTCGCTCATTTGTTGAATCTACCCGTGCGCTACCTATTGTAAAATGGATTTACTAAGTCAGAAACCATCCTTGGAGTGTACTCAACATCTCACCCAAGTTTCATCGCAATCGGACAAATGGTATATGAACACATACGGGACTTTGTTGAAATGCTTCGCGCATCGTCGCTCATTTGTTGAATCTACGCGTGCGCTACCTATTGTAAAATGGATTTACTAAGTCAGAAACCTTCCTTGGAGTGTATTCAACATCTCACCCAAGTTTCATCGCAATCGGACGAATGGTATATGAACCCATAGGAGACATACACACACACCCACAGACAAACTATCACGTTACATTGATTTTTATATATATACAAGCTGTACCCGGCATGCGTCGCAATGCCAATCAGTGTTGGCGTTGAAATTCTGTTTCTTGAAGTGCTTTTGGATACACAACATGTTAACTGCCTCTAAGCGATCATAAAATGGATTTTCTAATTTAGAACCATTCGAGTGAGCGTGCACAACAACTTTCAAAAAGTTTCATCGCTGTCACTCATTTGTTGAATCTAATCGTACGCTACCTATTGTGAAATGGATTTACTAAGTCGAAACCCTTCCCTGGCGTGTACACAATGACTCATCAATGATTCATCGCAATCGGATGAATGGTATATGCACGTATAGGGGTTTTTGTTTAAACGATTCGTGCGCTGTCACTCATTTGTTGAATCTACTCGTGCGCTACCTATTGAGAAATGTATTACTAAGTCGAAGCCCTTCCCTGGCGTGTACACAATAACTCATCAAGGTTTCATCGCAATCGAAGAATGTTATATGAACGCAATAGGGAATTTTGTTGAAACGCTTCGCGCGTCGTCACCCATTTGTTGCATCTACTCTTGCGCTACTTATTGTGAAATGGATTTACTAAGTCCCCTTCCCTGGCGGGTACAAAATAACTGATCAATGTTTCATCGCAATCGGATGAATAGTATATGAACGCATACCTGATTTTGTTTAAACGATTCGCACTCCGTCACTCATTTGTTGAATCTACTCGTGCGCTACCTACTGTAAAATGTATTTACTAAGAAACCGTCACGTAAGTGTCCACAACATCTCACCCAAGTTTCATCGCTATCGTCGTTCATTTGTCGAATCTACTCGTGTGCTACCTACTGTGAAATGTATTTACTAAGCCAGAAACCTTCCTTGGAGTGTCAACCATATTTCACCCAAGTTTCACCGCTAACGGCAGAATGGTATATGACCTTATACGGGACTTTGTTGAAACGCTTCGCGCGTCGTCCCTCATTTGTTGAATCAACTTGTGCGCTGCATATTGTATAGGGGATTTACTAAGCCAGAAATTTTCCATGACGTGTACACAACATCTCACCCAAGTTTCATAGGTACGGACGAATGGTACATGTATGCATACGGGACTTGGTTGAAACGCTTCGCGTGTCGTCGCTCATTTGTTGATTCTACTCTTGCGCTACATATTGTAATATGGATGTACTCAGCAAGAAACCTTCCCTGGAGTGTACACAACATCTCACCCAAGTTTCATCGCAATCGGATGAATGGTATGTGAACGTATACGGGACGTTGTCGAAACGCTTCGCGCGTAGTCACTCATTTGTTGAACATAAACGTGCGCTTCGTATTGTAAAATGGATTTACTTAGCCCGAAACCTTTCCTGGAGTGTACCCAACAATTCACCAAACATTTATCACTATCAGACGAATGGTATATGACTTTATACGGGACTTTGTTGAAACGCTTCGCGTGTCATCACTCATTTGTTGAATCTACTGGTGCGCTACCTATTGTAAAATGTATGTACTAAGCCAGAAACCTTCCCTGGAGTGTACACAACATCTCACCCAAGTTTCATCGCTATCGGATGAATGGTATATGAAATTAAATGGGACTTTGTTGAAACGCTTCGCGCGCCGTTGCTCATTTGTTGATTCTACTCGTGCTCTACCTATTTTTAAAGGGATTTACTAAGCTAGAAACCTTCCCTGGAGTGCACACAAAATCTCAGCCTAGTTTCATCGCTATCGGACGAATGGTATATGAACGCAAACGTGACTTTGTTGAAATGCTTCGCGCGTCGTAGCTCATTTGTTGAATCTAATCGTGCGCTGCCTATTGTAAAGTGGATGTACTAAGCCAGAAAATTTCCCTGCAGTGTACACAACATTTTACGCAAGTTTCATAGCTATCGGACGAATGGTATATGAATGCATTCGGGACTTTGTTGAAATGCTTCGCGCATCGTCGCTCATTTGTTGAATCTACGCGTGCGCTACCTATTGTAAAATGGATTTACTAAGTCAGAAACCTTCCTTGGAGTGTACTCAACATCTCACCCAAGTTTCATCGCTATCGGACGAATGGTATATGAATGCATACGGAACCTTTTTGAAATGCTTCGCGCATCGTCGCTCATTTGTTGAATCTACGCGTGCGCTACCTATTGTAAAATGGATTTACTAAGTCAGAAACCTTCCTTGGAGTGTACTCAACATCTCACCCAAGTTTCATCGCAATCGGACGAATGGTATATGAACACATACGGGACTTTGTTGAAATGCTTCGCGCATCGTCGCTCATTTGTTGAATCTACGCGTGCGCTACCTATTGTAAAATGGATTTACTAAGTCAGAAACCATCCTTGGAGTGTACTCAACATCTCACCCAAGTTTCATCGCTATCGGACGAATGGTATATGAACACATACGGGACTTTGTTGAAATGCTTCGCGCATCGTCGCTCATTTGTTGAATCTACGCGTGCGCTACCTATTGTAAAATGGATTTACTAAGTTAGAAACTATCCTTGGAGTGTACTCAACATCTCACCCAAGTTTCATCGCAATCGGACGAATGGTATATGAACACATACGGGACTTTGTTGAAATGCTTCGCGCATCGTCGCTCATTTGTTGAATCTACGCGTGCGCTACCTATTGTAAAATGGACTTACTAAGTCAGAAACCATCCTTGGTGTGTACTCAACATCTCACCCAAGTTTCATCGCAATCGGACGAATGGTATATGAACACATACGGGACTTAGTTGAAATGCTTCGCGCATCGTCGCTCATTTGTTGAATCTACGCGTGCGCTACCTATTGTAAAATGGATTTACTAAGTCAGAAACCTTCCTTGGAGTGTACTCAACATCTCACCCAAGTTTCATCGCTATCGGACGAATGGTATATGAACACATACGGGACTTTTTTGAAATGCTTCGCGCATCGTCGCTCATTTGTTGAATCTACGCGTGCGCTACCTATTGTAAAATGGATTTACTATGTCGGAAACCTTCCTTGGAGTGTACTTAACATCTCACCCAAGTTTCATCGCTATCGGACGAATGGTATATGAACACATACGGGACTTTGTTGAAATGCTTCGCGCATCGTCGCTCATTTGTTCAATCTACGCGTGCGCTACCTATTGTAAAATGGATTTACTAAGTCAGAAACCTTCCTTGGAATGTACTCAACATCTCACCCAAGTTTCATCGCAATCGGACGAATGGTATATGAACACATACGGGACTTGTTTGAAACGCTTCGCGCATCGTCACTCATTTGTTGAATCTACGCGTGCGCTACCTATTGTAAAATGGATTTACTAAGTCAGAAACCTTCCTTAGAGTGTACTCAACATCTCACCCAAGTTTCATCGCAATCGGTTCAGTGGTATATGAATGCATAGGAGACATACACACCCACAGACAAACTATCACGTAAGATTGATTTTTATATATATAGATAGATATATATAGATTATTGAAATACCAGAGTTGTACACTAAGTGATGAAATATTAACTTTACTGTTCGTATTTATGATTCACATGGAACTGACACACAAACTCCTATTTTGACTAGTTTATTGTGTGAGATACGCAGAAAGTTGGAAATACACGTAAAAGGAAAATGATCAGACAGGAGGAAAGTGATAAGATGAACTCTAATGTATTAGAGACAGTCATTTTTATATCGTGCGGGACGCGATTATGTATAAAGTGTAAATACGTTATTATTTTAGTATTAATTATTATTTGAGGATATTTAGGAACATAAGAGTTAAATTGAAGACTTTAACGAATGTATTATGTAGGGAGAATATTTGTTGCGATGAGCGTTAAAGCATAAATATTTAGTAAACAAGTAGGACAGACATTACTGTCAGTAATTAAACTCTGTGTTTATTTAAATGTTGCTAAGCAAGAACTATTTGTTGACTCCGTATAAAGATGCAAAGAAGACTTTTATTAAACGCATCAGGCCTAAGTTCATATAATTATTTTATTTTATATTTTGGTGAAGGGAAGAATTTGTCATGTGATACATTTAATTATTAATAAATGGCAAGAACGTTTTTATTCTTGCTGAGCTTTTTAGAACTGTTTCTTTGATTCAATGCTTAATTACACTAGAACGATACCGCTAGCTAGATGCACGCAGATGATCGACGACTTATCTTAACGCCCAAGAGCTGAGTTGCTCGTTAATGCTCTACTTTTATTTGTTTATATTTTCCGTACTGTATGCAACTAGTTAGTAGTATAGTTAGAGATGTATATATGTGTTCCTAGGGTTCCGTAGTCATCAGTCCGATGAGAGTTGTTTAACTCATGGCCGGGTGTTGACATTCTCACGATCCTTTTACCATCTGTGCAGATTTGGGACTGTGCTCTAGAGGAATTCGGGCGCAGTACCCATTGCAATAGTTAGCTTTCTAATGAAATCTACCTAAAACCGGAAAAATCTTGATACCAATTATCGCTATAAAGTATTTCTTAATTTAAAAATCCCCCTTTTATGTTTCAAGTAACACAGCCCCAATTCGATTTAAAAAAAAGAGAGAGAGAGAGACTAAAATGGGGTCTTTCAAAGGTCAATTTCGAATTTTCGGCCCATTTATGGTCTGACTCGTAGAAATAAACATTAATGCTGTTTGGGGAAGGGCCATCAACTTGCCCCTTTGCCCGTCAGGTGGGTGCACCATTTACCCTCTCAGTAGTATCCGACTTACAACGAAGGTCCCTGCATGGCCAAATACTGATGAACCGAAAAGATCATTGTGTACGCCAAGGGGTATGTCAGAGGCACAGGGACCCCGGGCAATACCTACCGTCGCCAGGTAGGTATTGCCTTGGCTTGGTGGCGCGATGACCCTCGTTCGGAGTAGGCAGTATTCGGGAGGATGTTCTTTCGAGATGCCTAAGTGACCCGAAAACACGGAAAAGCCATCTTTCGAAATTGGATGCAGGTGTATACACCTTGCGATGAAGCACTCCTGCAAAGATACCCGGTTGACAACGCTCCTCAATAAATGGTAGCAAATAGCTTGTAGCCACCAGAGCTGGCAGCCATGGATATTTCCGAATTCTTGTGTCGAAACGGCGTGGCTAATAGCCCCGTATGCCTTTATTGTAATGAAGATGACGGCGTGCTCCCCACATTCTTTGAGTGTGAACGTTGGTCAACGCACAAAAGAGATCTGGAAGCTTCTCCTGGGGAAATTACGTCGGACAATATCGTACAGGTGACGCCGCAACATGTCGAAACGTTTAAGCTGATAGCTGTTAAGTGGAAGCTGCTTGGCGTCCTGAAGTAATGCGAGAACTGTCAGGAAGATAGGATGTGTGGTTTTTAGTGGGTAGGAATCCCACACACTTGAAGAGTGCGGACCCTCCTCAACAAGCGTCTGATGTAAGATTTCCATAATTGCTTGTATATATATATATATATATATATTTACTAAATGAAAATAATTAATATGATGATGGTGGTGAGTATTATTATATGGGAGGTAAAATGACTTTTGATACATAATATAGGCTACCTTAGGGTTTATTTTACGAGTGTTAATTAAGGGCGAGCAGACAGGAGTGATAGAAACGATCCACTGCCAGGCACTAAAATGTTTATTCATCTTACCTGCGATGCAGAGTATCCAAGAACATTCCTCATGTATATAGGGCCATCTATCAGGAGAAAGTTGAGACCCCACGCGTTAGTGAAATGAAGACCGATCAACACGTGGACGGCCGATGATTTGGCGATCCGTGCCCAAGGTATGTCCCTCTTCTATACAAAAGAACAATAAGATGTATTAAGACTAAGAGAGATTCGAAAGGGATACAATTGTATTTGCAATCGCGAATATAATATTATTATTATATAATTACGGTTAGTATAGTATTGTTATAATTGAAGGTCATGGGAAAATATAACTTGTAATTTTGTAGCTGTGCTGAAATAGGCCTACAATATTTAAAGTCTTCATTCTTTAAGTGGTTGAAGTTTGAATTAGACAAGGTCAAATATAACAAATGACTGCACAATGCTAACTTGCTACCATTGGAGTTTACTGCTCGGGTCCATGCTGCGTGAACCTGAGAGGAATGTGATCGCGGACTGGGAGAAGTGATGGTGACGAGTGATGACGTTTCCCGGTACATGCGTAGTAACAGAACCAAATACACACATCAAAAAAAGTTTTGCATCACCTCGGTTCCCAGATCTCCGGCATATAGACGTTGACTGTGTATATTGTATCCAAGATACAGTCCCTTTGACTGTTCATAGATGTCACTAAAACTGCTCAAAGATGTAAACAACCATGCATGAGCAGGGCCTATTAGACGGAGGGGGTACGACAGCCGATCAGTTCCAGTCATTCCACCAGGACGAAGGTACGCTGCTCATGTTGTCTGTAGTTCTACCATGCCTAGAAGGTCAATACCGCAGTTCGATCGCGTCCGCATTGTTACTTTGTGTCAAGAAGGGCTCTCAACAAGGGAAGTTTCCAGGCGTCTCAGAGTGAACCAAAGCGATGTTGTTCGGACATGGAGGAGGTACAGAGATACAGGAACTGTCGATGACAGGCCTCGCTCAGGCCGCCCAAGGGCTACTACTGTAGTGGATGACCGCTACTTACGGATTGCCGCTCGGAGGAACCCTGACAGCAATGCCACCATGTTGAATAATGCGTTTCGTTCAGCCACAGGACGTCGTGTTTCAACTCAAACTGTGCGCAATAGGCTGCATGATGCGCAACTTCACTCCCGACGTCCATGGCGAGGTCCAGCTTTGCAACCCCGACACCATGCAGCGCGGTACAGATGGGCCCAACAACATGCTGAATGGACCCCACGGAATTGGCATCACGTTCTCTTCACCGATGAGTGTCGCATATGCCTTCAACCAGACAATCGTCGGAGACGTGTTTGGAGGCACCCTCCACCCTGGTCAGGCTGAACGTCTTAGACACACTGTCCAGCGAGTGCAGCAAGGTGGTGGTTCCCTGATGTTTTGGGGTGGCATTATGTGGGGCCGACGTACGCCACTGGTGGTCATGGAAGGCTCCGAAACGGCTTTACGATACCTGAATGACATCCTCCGACCCATAGTGCAACCATATCGGCAGAATATTGGAGAGGCATTTGTCTTCATGGACGACTATTCTCGACCTCATCGTGCACATCTTGTGAATGCGTTCCTTCAAGATAACGACATCGCTCGACTACAGTGGCCAGCATGTTCGCCAGACATGAACCCTATCGAACATGCCTGGGATATGTTGAAAAGGGCTGTTTATGGACGTCTTGACCCACCAACCACTCTGAGAGATTTACGCCGAATTGTCGTTGAGGAGTGGGACAATTTGGACCAACAGTGTCTTGATGAACTTGTGGATAGTATGCCACGACGAATACAGGCATGCATCAATGCAAGAGGACGTGCTACTGGGTATTAGAGGTAGTGGTGTGTACTGCAATCTGGACCACAAATGCTGAAAGTCTAGCTGTATGATGGTACAACATGCAATGTGTGGGTCTCATGAGCAATAAAACGAGCTGAAATGTTGTTTGTGTTGATCTCTAATCCCTTTGTATTTAAAGGTTCCGGAACTCTTGGAACCGAGGTGATGCAAAACTTTTTTTGATGTGTGTACATTGGTCGGTGACTCACTCACTCATTCGCAACACCACAGTGCTTTGAGCAACGGCCGTATGTTAGCAGTATTGGAATGGAAAGGAATACCAGATAACACGACGGGCCGTTGACAGATGCATCTCTTCTCGCCTGCCCCTTCTCACCCCGCAAGTTCACAGAGCTTAGACCCGAGCAGTACATGCCGTAGTCTAGTGGAAATATTGGTTACCCAAATATGCTCAATGTGGGTTTCCATTATCTTCCCCCATACTCTTCTTAGTTACCGCTAAAATTCCTTCATTCATCGCACTTACAAAGAGGCTAATATTTACAGTAGTTGACAGATGTGGCCTAGAGTTATGTGTGATGATGATAACTGTTTAAGGGGCCTAAGAAAACATTTTACACTAATTACTCCCCGTGATAGCAATTTGTAAGCATTACAAGATGTAACTATTTTCGCGATTCCGCGCCAGAACACGGGCAGGGGTGGCGTGATGCAACCTGCATTTTCAGCCAACAATACACTCATTTACATAATATTCTTACAAGTTACACCTCAATTGCCATCATCTCTTGACCCATACTACACCGAAATACGTACTTCCTTCACGGGTGGTTCTACGGCCTTAAAAAAAGGTTTTCAGGTCCCTTCGTCAGTAAGTTATTTATAAAAAATTACACCGCTTCACCGAAGTGAACCAAATTTGCGTCCCAAATTTTGTTTCTTGCATTGCAAAGCTTAAAATGAGCCTTATTAATACAAATCCACACCGTTTCACCTAATTGAACCTATTTTACGTCCCGAGTTTTGTTTCTTACATTGAGAGGCTTAAAATGAGCCAATATTGGTCCGTCGACGACAAATTCGATATTTCGATTATGTGTCAAAGGGCCTAAGTCTAGGGATGGTTGGTTCCTTACTTTAGGGGCTGCGACAACGCGGTCATGTAGCCCCGTGTACTTTGGGTGTGTGTAGAATCTGTCTGATAACCAGTATTAATTGTGATGACTGTAGTCTATTAGTGTGTGTATCTGTTTTAATTCAATTAAGGACTGCAGACATTCAATTTTTCCAAATAGTTCCTACTTTTGCCGCCAAACGCCACCGTCAACGAGCAACTAGTTGAGAACTTAGTTACCAGATGCCATCGCAGTCTGCTCTTGACGACGAACGTAGGAACCTAAGAACGTTAATCAATTGTTTAACCTATATATAATTTAGCCTCACACAGGTGTAATTAGTGGAAGGTTCTTTAACATGTCACAAATCTATGACAAGGGACCGCCGGCTTTACTTCCCCTCCGAAGGAAGCCATACTGAGGGATTTTTAACGTTCTTAAAAATCCGACGACTTCGGCCGGGTTTGAACCCGCGATCTTGGGCATAGAAGCTCAGCATGCTACCAACTACGCCACCGAAGGGAATGGAGAGGGATGTCCAAATTTCACGTTGACAGTGTACGTAAACGGTGTAAATTCGTGTCAAAGGACCAACATCTAGGGAATGGAGGGAGCTGTCCAAAGTTCAACTAGTTAGTTAAGTGTTACCCGCCGGGTTCCATAAGGTAAGTACGAGGGACGTTCCGAAAGTAATTTCGTCATTATATTGCACGAGAAGATGACACACTGCAGGTGACACAAACAATCGCCATAAGTATCCACACCCGTGGCAGGTTCCACAACTGAAGGAGCGTCAGCACAGGAGGCATGACGGATGCGCAGAGCGCAGATGAAGAGAGAGGAGCAACAGATCGGAGTGCCCAGTATCATGTGGTCGGTCGCTGGTGTTGCATAATCAGTGAAGGACGGCCGAATTTCGAGGGTGAAGATCAAAGTGGGCGTCCCTCCACATCCACGAATGAAACTGAAAACAACATTGCTCGAGTACAGGACAAAGGGGTATTAGCGGACAAGCGCATAACGGTGGCAGACGTGGCGTCCATCCTGCGTATTGATCGTGCCCGGACCCATCACATGCTCCATAATAATAATAATAATAATAATAATAATAATAATAATAATAATAATAATAATAATAATAATAATATCATCGTTTGGCCGGTGGTGCCGCGTGCAAGCTTCATTATTTGAATTGTGTCGTTCCTTGGAACGCTATGAGAGTCAAGGAGGTTAGATATCTAAGATCCTTGACACTATAGCGCTTTCTAGTAGAGAATGAAGGAACTTTGTGTTGGCGGAAAAAAACCTAGATTAATTTGCCCATTATGAACACGGCCTACTAAATTCAAATGGGTTCTTTAACATGCAAACAACGTATGACATGCGTGTCGTGATTTTTGTCGCCTTTCAAAAATCACTTACCGCGGCCAGGAGCGAACCTGCAAGCTTGGGGTTGGTAGACCGACACGATAACCACTTACCCACCGTGGCAAGCCACATGCTCCATGATGTGTTGGAACACCGAAAAGTGTCCGCAAGATGGGAACCGAGCAACTTGATCCGGAGCAGGCTGTGCGACAATTCCTTGCTTCGCAGGGCACCGAGTTTTACCAGAGTTGTTCCTTGTGGGGTTTGAAGCCATTTTTTCAGTGTTGCCTTAGTAAACAAGAGTTTAGTGCTTTTCAGTCGGTCAACACGAATGTACCCTAATCCTGAATTTTTCAACATAGATTTTATAGCCTAAGCATGACGAATGAAAGAGAAAGTGAGAAAACTCATCAAGTTCAAGCGCGCCCCGCCAGGCAGCGTTGCAGGGGGCAAGTTCCACGCTGCCGGTGTCAGCTCAGCTGGTCTTAGGGATGCTGCTAAGGGAAACGAATGACTTTGTAACTAATACTCTTTTAAAAAGTAATTAGCGATTACAATTAAAATAGCACGGCAAGGCACAATGGAAAATATAATTCACGGAAATAAGAACTACGGTATTCAGTACATGTTACGAAAAGCACAGATTCCTGGAGTATACAGACACAGATTAAAAAAAGAACATAATCCCCAGCATATTAAAACAAGCACTCATAAACTATTTAAAGTAACACTCTACTTACCAATTCATTTTGTCGGCTACTGGACTTTCGAAAGCTTGCGTGAAGACTTGGCGGATGTTCGAGATTGCAAATCTCGGCGGATTTCCTTCGTTCTGAAGAAAAATCGGCACTTTAAATAATGATAAACAAGTCTGGGGATAACATCCATGACATGCTGAAGACAACAGCCAGCTCCTGAAGGATCAACTGAAATTGTGTCTATGGAATCGATGCAATCAAAAAATATTTCGCTCCACATCGATTTTGTGTTTAATTTTCCGGTAATTACTTTCTCGGCCTGGAAAAGAATGTCACATACACTTCTCGAAGGACGTGTTAGAAACACTTCATTGTTCATTGAGCCGTAGTCCTTTATTTCGGTAAGAACTGAAAATTTATTTAGATTATTGTCACGTAGAGAATGAGCACAAGGCGAACACTTAATAAATTTAGAAGAGTGCTTAACAACATAGCCAGCCAAATGGTACACTAAACACTTATCAATCGAAGAGTTTCGAACTGCGCTGTCAAATTCAGGTACAGAGCTTTCCCAGTCTTCGATATTTACTGCATCTCGAACCACAATTTTTTCCTTAATGGAAGTTTCCACTGATTCCTTCACTGTCTTGTTATGCACTTCCACATTCCGGGCTAATATACGCATCTGATTAACATACGAGGTCAAGATCTGCTCCCGTTTAGGTTCACAATTTCCACCAACATTTAAAGCCTGTTTTATAGGGACGTATATACATTGAAGTAGATGCAAATGAAGGAAATCTATTGTCGATGGATGATCATCTGAACTGAAAGACCGCATAATTCCGAAGTGCCGTTCCAAGGGATCTTGGGTGAGCTTTCCTGTCAACACATACTTATAACCTTTCTCCCAAAGCCATTCACACATCTCCAAAGTACTCTGTAGGGTTACTACTAGTGATTCCAAGGTTCTATTGGAGGCAAAGGTGTTATTGGTAGATCTCACGGTCTGAAGAAAATTAACAATAGCTGTATGAGAAGGTGAACCTTTACGAAGAGCCTGAGACGGAATGAATGCATTCAGTGCATCAGCAATAACATTTATATCACTGGTAAATGTCTCAGTGTCCTCACTACCTTGTAATCCTGCCAGTCCCATTTCTCGATAAAATTTAATACCTTTGGCAACACTGTCACTGAAAAGTTGGAATGCAAGCCTAGCGTTCATTCTCTGGAAAGATGATGGGTCTAAATGAGCAACTGTCAGCTTGGGACATGCTCTAAGCCCAGCATACCCTGAGAGATCTTCTTTGAACAGTTCCCTATAAAAATTGAAATTAATAATTTTGTCATTATAGAGAAGTTCTACTTTATCATGAAAGTGGTTTCTTATGCATTTCAATACATGAACGAAGTCGGAGAAAGCCCAGATCTTTCTCGTAACATCTGCAGGATTAAGGATGTGAGGTTGTAGAGAGCTTGTCTTGCCACTAACTCCTAACGATCTCCAGGCCTTTTTATTTGTCTGACTACCATCACAAGTAAAGCCAACCACCCTCGCCCCAGCCTCTTCTAACTGCAAAATCACCTGTATTAAAATTTTTGCGAGAATGTCCCCTGGAGTAGCATTTCTGCTTGCATAAACAGCAACTGGCTGCACCCAATTATGCATGAATGGTACGAACATAAACACTAGAGCGTGATTTGCAAGTACGTTCTTCTGGAGGTCAGGTGTGTGTTCACCTAAATCAACTAATCCATCTACTTTATGAGAAAAACTATTAAACTGGATTTCTTCTCGTAGCTTCACTTCATCGAAAATTACAACACCGTAACGTGAATTATCATTCTTTTCTTCCTTAAAATAGTCTGAAATAGCATTTATACTATGCGTATTAACTCCATAAGGGCACTTAAGTCCTTTACAAAGTTTTCTCAAGTAACTTTCTGAGGGCAGAGGCAAGAGATTATGTCGCCGACAATGACGAAATCCTTTCGGTGATTTTATTCTCAACAATAAACTCTCTAAAATGAATTCATTGCTGTACCTCATACCATTGGGAGATTTTACCTGGCATTTCTTGAGCATAGTGTCTATTATCATCTTTTCCTTCTTGCTAAGGTGTTTGTTATCTTTGTAATTAAATGCCTGTGAATGTCGAACCTGCTTCTCCAGCAAATTAATTCTCGATTTTGCTGAGTTGAGGCAGGATCTAACGCGAATTAAATTACGGTTAGCATTCTTTAGGCGCCTTTTGAGCAATATTATAGTCTTTTCAGCATCGGTAAGTACACTAGAATGACCCAAATTCTTATCAACATTAGACTGACCTTTTAATGCCTCATTCGTTGCTTCACTCCCATCTTCAATCTTCTTTCTTCTCTTCCTGGTGGTATCGAGATTCTTTTTCCTGTTAGGAGCTTTACGGGACTTATTCTCACTTGACAGGTACTTCGGTAAATTAGGGAAAATATGAGGCACTGCTCCAGGACGTAACTTCCACCTCATACGAGAGATTTTCACTTCTTCACCATTCACTATAAAATTATCTGATTTTACTATCAAATCATCCGAGAAATGAATTTGACAAATTCTACTACTACGCGTTAACTTCGTATCCTTTCGTGGAATAGCTCTGGCCCATTTTTCAAATTGATTTGTATCCTTCGGTGGTGAAAAAAAACGTATATCGTCAACTACTCGACCATACCCTGACTTGCAGCCAGGTACAAAACAATAAGGCATGTTGAACTATTAAATGAACCAAGCCACATAAGAAATATGTTTGAAGTACACAAAACACAAAACGCTGATGTACACAAGACACAATGAACTGAATTTAAGAACTGAAAGCAAAGAAAATTCAATTTAATTCACACAAATATCTCACACAGTAACTTCTCGCGCACTTTCTATGCCCCGGCTCGCCGGAAACACAGCACGTGTTGGACATAATAGCTTGCAGTGCTTGTAGCGGCGGGACCAGAAACTACCGTGCTAAATTGGCGGAGTCCTCACACTAGGTCCTTCTATTCGTCATGGCCTAAGTGTAATGGATCTGAATATGATCGCTTGACGATCGAAACTAGTCATCCTAGTGTATTTATTAATCTCATGTAATTTATTTCAGGATTGGGGCATAAACCAGCTCTTTTGGGTACATTCGTGTTGACCGACTGAAAAGCACTAAACTCTTGTCAGAGTGGTTCTTTCAAACTAATTGCACGCTACGACAAGTGTCTCAATGTCAGCGGCGACTATGTCGAAAAATAGTGCAAGGTGTATAGTTCATGATGTCATGGTGTATGTCAGTTGGTAATAAAGGCTCCCTGGGGAAAAAATGACGAAGCTTATATTTGGAACTTCCCTCGTACGTAACATTTGGTTCAGTTCGGTGAAACATTATAGATTTGTATAAATAACAGGTAAACATTCAGTTTTAGGAAGGAGTTTGACCAAATTTTTGTATGGGGTGGATTTTGATAGTTCTGTTGTCAGCTATTCAAAAGTTGTTCTAGGATGATTCTCGGCACCGACCTGTTTGAATTGTAATTAATAACTGAATGATGACTTTCAGTCGACCATCAAGAATTTATACCCAATTATACTTGTTCAGGGTGGCTTGGGTCTCATCATGACGGTAAAGGTATTTCACACCATAAGAATGATTAATTTTGTCTGTATTAAGTTGACAATATTTGAATTTTTTGAATAAACATGGAAAAATAATACGGTACACACAATATTCTGTTTAGGTACATTTGTACACCGCTTGGTAAACCGTGTGTGTTCTTAATCTTGGTATTAGGAAGGTTAAGCACCCTCAAATAACAATTGACTGCGCAGAATATTTAGAAACAGAGAAAATGAAAATGTATTCAATCATGTTCTTCGCGGGCCCCTTTCGTCACTCCCACGGGACTCCAAAGGTTGGGGTTGGGAAACTTTGGTCTATGCACAGATACCGGCGTTTAGTTGTGCACTTGACCTTGAGAGCTCATCGGTAGGAGAGGGGTTTAGAGCGGTGTGGGGAGCGGGCCGAATACTTCCCTATCTGACAACATTGACGCGCGTGACAGTAGGTTTTCACAATGAGACACAAACACGCTTAGCGTGGCAAATGTTTTGCGCTGCACTAGTATACCGGGGGAGTGGGATGAGGTAGTGCAGAGCTAACTACCGGTAACCGTAGATGGCTACTGATGTAAAATCCCTTACCCTTTGTACACGACGTACACTTCCATCATCATTTATGATATCTCTGAGACTGGGCGCGCGCGCCTCGTTGATGCTGCGGATGATGTAGTTCTTCTCCTCCAAGGTGATGCGAGGGTGTTTGTCAGGGCTGTCCGCCACCAGGTAAAACCATAAGCCTCCCCAAACGAGCACTAGTGCTCCCGTCAAGTAGAACACGATATCCCAGCCGGTGTTCTCCACGAGTAACCCACATAGCGGCCAAGTCACCAGCGTGCCCACAGTGCTACCTACCAACAAATAATTTATTAGAAACTAGCAGTAGTGCCCGGCTTCGCCCGGTGGATTTATTTGTTTATGGATGATAATGAACACTATTACGGGACTGGCACATGCTATTTAAACTAACAGGGGAAAAAAATGTGGTGGTGGTGGTGGTGGTGGTGGTGGTGGTGGTGGTGGTGGTGGTGGTGGTGGTGGTGGTTGTAGTGGGGATGATAAGTAGTACATTATAATGGACGTAACATTCAGGTCATTTTCCCGTAATAATAATAATTATGAATAGGGAAACAGCTATTTACTAACTACAGCACTGACACATGTAATTTACATACAAATTTACAAAAAAATGAAAGAGGAGTAAGTGAAATAAAAGACACTGCCTAGGGCCTATATCTCATTGGCTGTTAGAAATGTAGAGACCAATAGTGTAGGGGTCCTAAGTGTGAGCCCTCTACAATGTGGTGTTTGGGGGAGGTAGAGATTTAGTGTAGATCGGATGGTGTGTGATTGAACTGTCCGGGGGCGTGGACGTAGCTCGAAAGGAGAGCTTCCCGATTGTTCAGATTGCCGGGAGGCTCCGGGGTGCGTTTATGGAGCAAGGGGTGTGTTTTAGGGGATAGCGACTTAAAGAACTACTTAAATAACTACGGCACTGCTCACCCGGCAGGTGGCTGATTAAACACGCCGACGTGAACACTCGAGCGGAGCGCTAACTGCCGATTCAGCTGTAGCCTCAAGGTAATTAAATGATCAACACATGCAGATCCCACTGGATAAGGTTTAGAGGGTAGGAACTTAGTAGCTAATCAAATAAAGATAGCTTGTGATGTCTGTTCTTTAATCTCTACTTCCAAAAGGAATTATTTAAAGAGTTGGCAGAGCAGCTGATGTATTAAGCAGTTGGATGCAAATCACAGTACAAGCAATGGGGTTGAGAGTGTAAGTGTGTGTGTGTGTGTGTGTGTGTAAAATGATACTCGCTGTACACTTACCTATACGGCAGCAGTCGTGACGCCACTCGGCAGCAGTGCGGCACTCTGACACAAGGTATGACTAGGTATGACATCGAGTCATGAACTTCCAGAGGTTTTATAGATTCCGAAGTGCGGCGTGTGCATAGTTGCACATTCTTTTAGTGTCGAGGCACCTACAGGGGTCGTTCGAGTTCAGGCGTGAGGTTACCTGAGTTTATTGAGGTGATATGATTTTAGATGCAGTCGTAATTTATAGAAGTGGGTCTGAAGGGTTGTATTTGGATGTAGTTGTATTTAAGAAATATAGGGGGTGGTGGTGGCATACCCTACGGGTATAACAACTCCTCTGATGGAGCTAGTTATCGTCCTCGATAACGGGATTAAGACTAGGGATGTCTTCTCTCTTCTTTGCTTCTCTTCTTTATTTCCCGTTGGAAATAGGGTGGTTACGCCGGTGGGGGGGGGGGTGTAGATAGCCTCGTGGTAGGCGAGTCGTAGATGTGAAAAGGATGTTGATGGAAAGATGGGGTGTATCATGGGAGTGAGCGTAGAATGATGTTTAGAGTCATTCGTAGAAAGTGCCTCGTAGTATGTGAAGTGTGTGCCTTTGGTTCGTGTACAGCGAGCATGTGTAAATGTGTGGGTGTGGGAACAATGTTTATTTACACTTTTGTTATGAAATTTATAAACAAGAACATGTGAAGCTTTGATGTGCCCATTTGGCAGAAGTATGACAATCATAACATTAACAGTGTTTATACATCATAATGGAATAACATAGCAATAAAAGAACATTCATATTGTATAAAAAACATAGGGGGTGCATGGTCACAGCGGAAGGAAAAAACATCCTAAGGGGGGTGGAGACCTTATTATCACATCTCTGGGGTGGATGAAAAACTGCTTCCGTGTGCCATGTACGTGTATAATAGGGATAGAGTGGAGGGAAAGAAAAATGAAAAGCTTCAGGGTGTAATTTAAGGGAATATATATCAGTGTTTTATTCTGTGGAGGTGAAATGAGACATGTTTACAAGTGGTAAAGTTAAAAGAGCAGAAAGGAAAAGCAATGTGTAAAATGGTGTACATGAGTGGAATTAAAAACATATAATTGGCATATTCGCAGAAAATAACAGTAAATATTATGGGTTAACCCAAAAACAATGTTGTGGATGATATTTGTAATCGATGGTGTTCATCCTCCGGATCGGAGCGTGGAATGTTAGAAGTCTGCTAGGAAGTGGAAAGTTAGAAAACTTAGAAAGGGAAATGGCTAGGTTGAGGTTGGATTTGGTTGGGATAAGTGAAATGCGCTGGCAGGAAGAACAGGACTTTTGGTCAGGAGACTATAGGGTCATTAGCACTAAATCAAAAAATGGCCAAGCAGGGGTTGGTCTCATATTGAGTAGGAAACTTGGACAGCGGGTGGAATATTTTGAGCAATGTAGTGAACGGATTATTGTAGCAAAAATCAATACTAAACCTACGTGCACCACAGGGGTACAAGTCTATATGCCAACCAGTCAAGCTGATGATGAGGATGTTGAAAAGGTCTACGAAGAAATAGATGAAATTCTGAGGTATATCAAAGGTGATGAAAATGTTATAGTAATGGGAGATTGGAATGCTGTGGTAGGAAAAGAGAGAGAAGGGAAGATAGTAGGAGATTTCGGATTAGGTGAAATGAATGATTGAGGAAGCAGGCTGATGGAATTCTGCACCGAGCATGAGTTGGTCATAGCTAACACCTTATTCAATAACCACAATAGAAGAATATACACATGGATGAGACCTGGAGATACAGGGCGTTACCAAATCGACTTCATTATGGTCAAGCAGAGGTTTCGAAACCAGATTTAGGATTGCAAAACATATCCTGGTGCTGACATAAACTCTGACCACAATCGGGTTGTGATGAAATGCAGATTAAAGTTGAAGAAACTGAAGAAAAGTCAAAAGCCAAAAAGGTGGGCAATAGACAGACTGAAAGTAAAGGATGTAAATGAAAGATTCAAGAAAAGTATAAAGGAAGGACTAATGAAAACACCTAAACAAACTTCAATTGCAGATGAATGGGCACTTTTGAAGAGTGGAAATAACAAAATCCGCAGAAGAAAACATTGGTAGGAAAGAAAGAATAGGTAGAAAACCGTGGATCACTCAGGATATACTAGAATTGATGGATGAAAGGCGGAAACACAAGGATGTAAGAGATGAAAAGGGGAAAGCAGAATACGGACGTCTGAGAAATGAGGTTAAAAATAAGTGCAAGGAAGCGAAGGAAGAATGGTTGAATGAGAAATATGCAGGTATAGAAAATTGTCTGAAATTAGGAAAAGTAGATACAGCTTATCGAAGGATTAAGAATACTTTTGGGGAAAAGAAGACTAAGTGCTGTAATATTAAGGACACAAGTGGAAAGCCTCTAACAGATAGGGAAGAAAAAGTTGAGAGATGGAAAGCTTACATAGAGTGTTTGTATAAGGGAAAGGAGATTGAGAATCATGTAATGGAAAGAGAGGAGGAAATTGAGGAGGATGCAAAAGGAGTTTTAATATTGAGATCAGAATTTGACAGAGCATTAGAGGACTTAGGCAGGAAGAAAGCACCACGCATAGATGATATACCGATTGAGTTGCTACGCTGCATAGGAGATGAAGGTCTGATCAGGTTATATCACTTGGTGTGTAGGATTTATGAGACAGGTGAGGTACCCCCTGATTTCAAGAAGAATGTAATCATCCCCATACCAAAGAAAGTGGGAGCTGACAGATGTGAAGATTACCGTACAATCAGCTTGATTACGCATGCTTCAAAGATCCTGTCAAGAATAATTTACAAGAGGGTTGAAAGCCAGATAGAAACGGAGTTGGGTGAAGACCAGTTTGGTTTCAGGAGAAATGTAGGAACAAGGGAAGCTGTACTAAGTCTTAGGCTGATTTTGGAAGGTAGAACAAGGAAAGATAAGAGAACGTTCATGGCATTTGTAGACTTAGAAAAGGCTTTTGATAACGTTGATTGGACTAAATTGTTTGACATTTTGAAATCTATTGGAATAAAGTACAGGGATAGGAGGGTGATATACAATCTATACAGAAACCAGACAGCAGTCATTCGAGCTGAAGGACATGAGAGAGAAGCTGGTATTCAGAAAGGTGTAAGGCAAGGCTGCAACTTATCACCCATACTTTTCAATCTTTTCATTGAACAAGCAATGAAGGAAATTGGAGAAAAATTTAAAGTGGGTGTGAAGATTCAAGGAGAAATAATTTCAACTCTGAGATTTGCTGATGACATCGTCATCTTGGCCGACAAGCCTGAGGATTTGAATGAGTTTTTGAATGGTATGGATTCCGTCTTACGGAAAGAATTCATGATGAAAATTAATAAAATGTAAAACAAAAGTACTGGAATGCAGCCGAAATAAATCAGAAACCTCTATGGAGATCAAATTGGCAGGTGAAAAGGTGAAGGAAGCAGGATACTTCTGTTACTTAGGAAGCAGAATAACCAGTGATGGACGAAGCAAAGAGGATATAAAAAGTAGGTTGGCTCAGGCAAGGAAAGCATTTCTACAAAAAAGGAATCTGTTGAAATCGAGTGTAGATTTAGGTATTAGGAAGTCATTTTTGAAAGCCTTTGTCTGGAGCGTGGCGCTCTATGGAAGTGAAACTTGGACTATTGGTGCAGCAGAAAAGAGGAGAATTGAAGCATCTGAAATGTGGTGTTACAGGAGAATGATGAAGATCAGATGGGTAGAGAGGGTTACCAACGAAGAGGTATTAAGACGAGTGGGAGAGGAGAGATGTTTCTGGCGATTGCTAATGAAGAGAAGAGATAGGTTAGTAGGACACATACTAAGGCACTCAGGAATAGCAAGCTTAGTTATGGAAGGAAGGGTCGAGGACAAGAACTGTAGGGGTAGACCAAGGTTAGAATATGTTAAACAGATTGCCTCGGATGTAGGGTGTGGTAGCTATGTAGAGATGAAACGATTAGCTCAGGATATGGAAGCATGGAAAGCTGCATCAAACCAGTCAAAAGACTGAAGACTCAAACAACAACGGTGTTCATCCTTATGTTGCCCGTGGGCGTAAAGAAGTGGAGTACCATGTCCTATTCATAAAGTATCACATCGTGCTTATGCGCGCTAGGTATAAATAACAACCTTATCTGGTACCAAAATGCTATAGCCTCTTAACTACACGTCTATCAAATAGTTCGCCCCCTGTGGGTGAGCGAAACCATCTTGGAGCACAACTCGTCCTTTACAAACATAGGCCCGAGCCTTGTGGCCGTAAATCACCTCTCATTGCATGAGTATGTATATGCCGGTGATCCGACCTTTGGTGGGGAATATCCCACAGGTATTCACCACCGTGGTTCGGATTTTGCTGGAATAAGTGTGAAAAGCATAGAGGGGGAAATAGTGTGCGAGCTGTGTGGGGGTGAGTAGCAAGATCAAGATGTGTATGGGCGTTGTGGAAAAAAAAATATATATAAGGGACTATTTACAAGATCGCCACCAGTGGGAAAAGAGAGACTGGAAAACATGTTTGTTAGGTATCCAAGCCAGCTGGTGTGCGGGCCTGGAGATGAGATATCCTGGTAATGGTGCTGCTGATGCGCCAGTACCCGTGGGTGCACATAAAAAAAACTGGGCATGTGGAAAAAAAACATAGGCAGGCATATGTTAATAAGTAAATATGCGCATTACCACCTGGTATCACTTATACCATGCATAATTCTAATGGCGCTACCACCGCCATATATATTTATAGTACCACCGGGTACCTTTCATCTTGTACCTCACTATCTGGTACTCTTTGTGTGTGCAGCTGTGGTCCCTCGTCGGAGCTCACCTGCAAAAGAAAGCATGGGAAGATAATATCTGCCCTCGCCGTATCCATACGTACCGCATGCGTGTACATTAACGCATGTGGCCTACTGTGACGGCGTTGTGAGTCGCCTGGCCTTTGGACCTTGGTGCGCCTATGTGGAACGGAATGACTACTGTCTAGGCGGATTGACATTGAAAAATGCTTTTTCCAATACGCAGGGTGGTGTCGGGACTAAGAGTGCCTATAAGGGCTTACTTTAACCCTTGGACCGGCGAAATACGTAACATGGTATGGGGCCTTTAAGTACGTACAGTTATCCCAGTGACCTTCCTCCAATTTGCAATGTGGTATCGGAATGACTAGTACCCTAAAGGGCTTGGGGACCGAGTGACCAACGAATGCAGATTGTGGTTTGGGAAACTGCGAGTTTTCTGCCTAAATGGGCTTACCCAGTTGACCCATACGTATAGAGGTTTGGTCTACTTTACACTGCCTTTAAGGAGTTACCTCCGTACCGAGTGACCTCCCAAGCGCATTGGTAACGATACAATGATCGTTAGAACGGTTGTGGCCGTAGTGGCGGGCTCGCCCGGTCGCAACTACGGCGAATGCTGCTGCCGATCGGTAACCTACCGATCGTTTCTGAGGTTCATTCTGAATGATTACCTCATTCATCGCAATGAATCGGGTGTCCCCGAAAACCATCAGGGATCGATGATCATTATGTTGGCTGCCCAGGCCCTCACGGCGCGCCTTGCCGACATGAAAATCTAGAGATCCGCTTGATCAACATTTATGTGGGCTACGCGTTCATCGGGGGTGTGGCCAGGAAAAATCATCTGTGTGCACTATCTCGGCCCGGAAAAAAATCATGACTTCACCTATAAAAATAGGACTTTATATATATATATATATATATATATATATATATATATTCATCATCGGGCGTATGACTATAAGGGGTCTCCTGGTGGTCGATACCTCGACCCTGAAAAAATTCATGACTTCACCTATAATTATAGGACTTTATATATGTATGCATCATCGGGGGTGTGGCCAGGAAAAATCACCTGTGCTCACTACCTTGGCCCAGAAAAACGTTATGACTTCACCTAATATGCAAAGAGGACTTTGGATTTCACCTTCCGCGTAAAAGGACTTGTTAGACTTCACCTACGATGCATATTTGGACTGGCGTCCTGTGTTCGAGAACAGGACTGACTCCCACGCATCAGGAGTACCCTACTTACTTAAAACTAGCTAACTTAGGACTAATTGTCGAGTCAGGCGTCCTGAATCTCCCAAGCTACTGGCTGTACTGTGAAAAGTCGTCATCACACAGTGAGCCGGGCATTCTGGCCTAGTCAGATTCAACTTTGTTTTCGGAAATGGGGTGGCTATGCCCTATCCTGAACTCGGTATCGTCTGACTTGTCGGGTCTCGTAGTTCGTCTTGTCTAAATGGGTCATTATAATGTAATTAATATTTTATTTTCATTGCACCATCTGCAATCTCAAAAGGAATAATAAGGTCATTTTCAACATGCATACCCTGTAAACATACCATATAAGCAAAGTGTATAGCGAGATTATGTTAGTGGGGGGTGTGGTATTGACTCTTTGGGGGGGGGGATGTTTCAGCACGGTGCTCCTCATTGCGCCTAGCTGTCGGATTGCTAGCTAATTTCAGCAGCGTTTATTCAATCCCATGTTAGTGGGTAATACTTAGGACTAGGGTTTACCCGTGTTAGTGGGAGAGTGAATGCATGATAAGGTCGTTAATCATGTGGTGATTGGATGGTTAATTAGGGCCAAGATGCTGCGGTCCTAGGTGGATGTAGGAAAATATTAAAGTTGTGGAGTGCTTAACTGGTGAAGGGTGTGATCTGTAGTGTATAGGAAATGGGTTTTCAGTGCGGTTGTTAGTGTCCGTCCTGAAGTAGTTAAGGGTGCTGATGTGCTAAATAAGACATCATGTCGCATGCAACGTTAAAGAACCCTATTATGGTAAAAATGGCATGTGGGATAAAAAGACAATTAGTCCCATAATTGTGTTAGTGGGTAATTCTTTTACGCTGTGCTGTTAGCTTTGTAGTTCCGACGTGTTCTCACTAACACTTAGCTATGAACGATAATGCGTGGGGTGCACCCTGGTGGTCGCTTGTCCACCAAGTGCCTTGCTTTAATGGGGCAATAGGGGTAGTGTGTAAATTGTATAAGTGTGCGGGCTTTGTCAGGGGTGGGGGAATTATGCTGTGCTTGTATCATCTTTCTGTGATATTTGGCATCTGCGGCCGCGTATCGTAATATGCTGCTGTCTGAAATTCATATTTCAGAACCTGTACTTAGTCTATATACCTTTTATTACACCAACTTACTATATAAATCCTCTTATTATATAAATACCATATATGTCTATGGGATGGTCACGGGAGTGTAATAATGTACCCTGTGATCGGTATCTCCCTCAAGGGGTATATGGTAGCTAATATGCTCTCAGCAAGCCTGAATACTGTATATGTCTAATTACCATACCTATTTATAAATGGGCGCTGTATGAAAGTTCGCGCACGATATTTGCCTATTCCTATCGGCACTGCAGACTGTCGTTGTGTGGCTACACATAGTGATCCTAGATAGTAGGATGCACCTCTGTGCGCCACCTTGCTCTGGACAAATCCTTTCATCTGTGAATATGATAAATATAGTGCAGCCCTTGTGTGCTCTATTATATATCTGCTCCTATGGACTGAAACCACCATTTTGGGGGTATATTTCTCTAAAATATATCATCCGCTGTATGGACGCGTGTGTGGGCATATGTGTCCCACCAACCTATCTTTTCGCCTTTCAGAATCGTTGGGAATACTTTCCTGGTATTACAAATGCAAATGGATGTATGTGGGGAATAATGTTCCCTTATGGTCAATAGGGTGGACTCTGCTGGAATAATATTCCATAATTATTGTATTAGGACTTCCTCTTGGGTAATTATAATAGAATTATCCTGCGTTAAGGTGCAATGCCCTTGGTAAAGCTTGCCAAAACAAATGGGGGGGGAGATCTAAATCTCTTGTGGGGACTGTCCGTCTCTTCCCATAGCGGAGGACGGTATTCGTACTGGGGCGAATGGGAGGTTAAATATTCTCTGCCTTGCCCATCCCGGGTGGATGGTACTGTGTATATAAGAAAAGCTGTGAAATATGAAAAGGGAAAATGATAGTGTGGTGTGTAGGGGCATGTGCGCTCTCCGTATGGTAAATGTAATATCGGTAGTTTGTTATCAAATGAGGCCTGTTTGCCATCCCTTGATGAATGCAGTACATTTGCATTTGTCTGTTGGCACAGGCTAGAGTAAAAGGTGGCTTTTCACCGATGTCTCAGTCTCACTCATGGCTGTGATTATATGGAAGCTACTGAGGTATGGGTGGTGCTTAGTAATGGCATTCGGGGCACAGTCAGTGCCTGTGAATGCTGTGAAAGGTTTTACTCATAGGGTTAGGACTACTGTTCTGACTCAGTGAGGAAAGCAATGGCAAACTACCTCACTCCTCTTCTTGCCTAGAACCACTGCCTTGGGTGTTTGTGGGTATCTACTCTCATAACGTGACGGCGGTGCTTTTTGAGGATCCAACCAGCCTTCGGGCTGACTACCTAACAGACAGTTATCAAATGGTCACTCTCTGCGCTAGGCAAGGAATGTACTATGGCATCAATATCAGTAAGAACGTTGATATGCCATTATATGTAGTGTACAAATAGGTAAACACTCTGTTCGTTAGCAACGGCATTTTAAAATTAGCGCGCTAGTGTGTAAGTAATCTCATTGCAAATTAATGGCGGCCTCGATGGTCACGTACTACTAAGGCTGAGTGTCGGTAGAGTATCATGTATCTGGTGGGCGGGTGGAGTTTCATGTAAGTGTTATCGCTAGCTGAGTACGCTGTGCTAATTGACTATGCCGTATCATGAGAGGTGCAGCGAGCTGTCCGTGATGCTGATTGGGCATTAGCGATATGTGGTGTGGAGTGAGGAATGGCCGATCTTTGTTTACATTTTGCGACCGCATGGATAAGTGTGTGTCGTCGGATGACAGTAGTTTGTATCATGGATGACATCCTGGCATACAAAATGGTGTGTTTATTGTAGAGTGTGAGTATAAAATCTATGCGGTTCCGGTCTGAAATATGGGAAATATGAGTGTTTTTCCGTATCCTGTACAACATCTGTGGAATATCGCTGCCACTACTGGGAAATGTAAAAAATGAACCAAAATGTATTTGGTGCTTTCACTCCTGTATGGAAACTAGGGAAAATGTATGTAGGCATGGTGTGATCACGTCCGCATGTATACCAATGTGTGGGTTTCCGTAGAAAAATCCTTTCCGTGGTTTAGTCAAGTGTACTCCGGGAAAACGTTGAAATACTATGGGGGTCAATGATTGCTCCCTATGGGTATAGAATCTAAGGAGATATATTTGCAATTGTAATGTTCCTGCGATGTGCCGTAGATGCCGGAGTGTCCGTGTGGCAGCTTAGTAGAAGATGCCTACCGAACAAATTACTGTAGGAAATTGAGATGTTGCTGGTATAATTCTGTAATTGGACGTGTGAACAAGGGAAGTGTGGTCCCTGAATGCGTACACTATGTTTGATGTTTATAAGTGCGTAGTTAGTGAATGAATTAATAAGCTCATTGGGCCTTCGTTGATCATTGTCTAAAAAAACTTCGCGTTCCTTCGTACATGGCTGATATTTACCTTATATTGTGTCTCTAGGGCAGATTGTTTTAACGTAGAAACTACGGTGCTCCCCTAGGAAAACGTAAAGTATGGACCATGGACGTTGTGGCTACCTGTATATATATATATATATATATATATATATATATATATATATATATATGGCTGGATATTTACCTTATATTATTGTTGGGGCCGATAACCTAGATGTTAGGCCCCTTAAAACAACAATTATCATCATCATCTATATTATTGTTCTAGGGGGGATTGTTTTAACGTAGGATCTACGGTGCTACCCTAGGAAAACGTAAAGTAATTATGAGCCTTGGCATATATATATTGTAGCTTATATATATTTGATATATACGAACTGAGTGCAATGCTGTGGTGGCCAAAGAATGATGCTTGAGACAAGTGTATTCCTAATCTATCTATCTATTTCATCGGCTTTTCCCAATTAATTGGGGTCGCCGGAGCCAACCAGGCTCATTTTGGTTTTGGCCGGGGATTTAAGGCCGGATGCCCTTCCTGACGCCACGTGATTTTTCAGATGAAAATTCCACCCCGCTGTCACCGGGATTTGAACCCTGGCCGTCCGGGTGAAAGACGAGCAGCTAAGCCACTGCGCCATCACGCTCCCCTACAAGTGTATTCCTAATGTATATATATATATATATATATATATATTATGGGATTTATATGGACTCTTGGGTCCTACTGTAGCCTTGTGGCTCTCGTTGAGATATGGTGTTACTTTATGATATTCCGTTACGTCGCCATACGGATGTATACTATGGGCAGTTCAGAACCTGGCGTTCATATGAAAGTATGATTTCCTGGACGGTCACTAATGGGAGTAACCAAGCCAAGCAGTCTAGCTGCAAGACCTGACCTTCGATGGCTAAGGATGAATGAAAGAATTGAAGTTCAAATGAGGATTCCCTAATCGTCGGCTAAAATGGTGACGCCTTGTTAATGAACTGGCTGTATAGCATGGTCTTATGTCGTTATAATATGGTCAATTCGACCGCATATAAAAGAAACAAATATAAGATTCTATTTTAGGCAAAAATAGATGTGCATGTGTGTGAGTGAATGTGCCGCATGTGGCGTGTGCATCTTGGGTGCCCTGTTGATCACATGATGGGATTATTGTGGAGATTTGTGCTGCGTAATCTTTCCTGCTTCCGGCATAGTGTGCGTGGACCTCGTCTCACTGCCTGTAGTCAGTGCGAGCGTCTGTATGTCGGGATTAGTGAAACGTAATTGCCTGGGTAGTGTGAATTCATTGTATGCGATGCTGTACTTCATAGGTAAGTAGTGCCTTGTCCTTCTCCCTGGAGTAGTTCCTTCTAAGTACCTGTTGCGTGCTGTGTCCTGAGTGTATGCTAACCTGTGTCATTGTTGTGTCTGCATGGCATTATGTCAGGACTGTGAATGTAGCGCCGATGTTCATTGTCGAACGTGTGGAAATAGTGAACAAAATAGGTTGTAGTTAATAGCCTGCGTTATAGTTGTAAGCAGTTGAAATGCTTAATAATGGCTAATAACCTGTGTTATTGTGGTAGGCAGTTTTTGGACGTGCTGGGGTCCGATAACCTGTGTAATCGTGGTAGGCAGATTTTGGACATGTTGGGGTCCGATAACCTATGTGATTGTTGTGTCCGTATTCATGTATCCTATCTCGGTACTTCCGGTGTTATGTATAGTGGGCTGGATTAATGGTCTCCATTAGGTTAACTGTAGGCTATGCCTGTTGCCATATGGGAACAAGTTATGTGTAATTACCCTGCAAAAGTACTTTCCTACTTGGTGGCAAGTGAGTGGGACGAGGCTGTAACCTCAACTCGGTATGGGTTCGTCCGTGTACCTTCTGCCTGTGTGTATAGTATGACCGCGTGTATCGTTCCTGTTTGTTCGTGGTCTTTCGTGGTAATTCTAGTAAATCAACCGTAGAAGAAAATTGCCTCTGGGTCTGAGGTTTGCCAGTTAGGCGCTCTACGTATTAAAATATACCGTATGCGTGTATGTATTGTGAAATAGTGAAGATGGTGTTAAAGCTTGCCTACTGATGTCCTGTGGGATAATTAATTGCTGTGTCAGTGTATTTCAATCTTTCGTCGGTCGACCTTAAGTATATGGATGCCTGCGAGTGTGAATATATAGCCATAAATGTATCATTTGTATAATAATGTCTGAAATATACCGTGGTCGTGTACGCAGACTGTAGGTAAACCTTTCCGTGATATTGCATGTGTACTACAGTGGGATGATATGGAGTAGGCACGGCTCTGTGTGAGTGCGCCTGGTCGCGTGGCCTTCAAGATCATCCGTACAATGGCGGTACGGTGTGGTCGCTGCGTCAGCTAGATGGCTCGGATTTCAATATCCTGCTCGTGTAGTGGAATGACCTGAGCTGCTGTCCTACGTGTAAACATGTGTTCAGTTGTACATACTATTCACTCCCTGAAAATTTCTACATGGGGTGTATTCTTTGGAAAACACGGTAAGATAGAGTAAGCTTTTGCTTCTCTTTGCTTTAGTTCATCCCTTCCTTATTTCTCAAACACCAACAGTGATCTCCTGATTTCTCTTTGTTGGTATATGTCTCTCATATTACCTGTAAGTCTGTTCTAGATATATATCTTCCATGACCCACCTAGCGTCATCTAGCAGCGAATCTCTGAAGTTCCTCAATTCGTCCCTGTACAAGAGGACTTCCTTATCAATTTAGCCACCAGATCTCGTCGCTATCGCCAGCTATCATCTCCGTGATCAAGAGAACTTCGTCTACTTTTTAACCCTCCAGGCTGCGCTAGTGACTCCTACTATCAACTCTTTGAAGACCATTTCATCAAGAAGATTTTTATAACTTTAAAGTTGGCTATTCTTATATGTATTCCTTTTGTCTCCTACCCCCACTCTTTTTCCCTTCCCTGGTCCCTCCGCGCTCCGTTGAGCGTGTCTCACTTGTACGTCGGAAGTCAACCCAGTCAGTTAGAGCTTAACTAAAGCTCGCCTCATCAACTCGAGAGGCAAACTTTTAAATTTCGACGCCATATTCGAATTTTACAACCAACCGTCAACAGCAACATCGCCTTCTTCATGAAGCAAAGATAAGTACCGACTTCATGTTTTAACCACATTCTCATCGCTTTTAAAAGGCTCAATGCTTTTATTTGGATTTTATAGACAGTGAAAGTTGCTATGTGATAAAATAACTGCTTTCAAGAGATCTTCTTGATCAAACTTAAACTATCAAGTCTAACTTTCAATATGAAAGATTTTCTGAGATGTTATCTCACATCGAGGGATATTTCCAAAATACCCACTGTCTATATAATCTAGCTTTCCGCCGAGGGATTCTCTACCCAATTTAACCAAGACATCATTGCTCTGGAACCTTCCAGAACCTGCACTCTATCTACCAGTTATACTGTCATGTACTTTCCACTCACATATGGGAATACATTTTCAAACTAAGGAATCTTCCTTATGAACTGCTAACCAATATCTAATTTTTCTTCCTCCGTTGGGATTTTTCTGGTGCATTCAACTATAACCAACAAGTTTCTCAAGCAATAGACTCTCGCTAATTTAGTGTAACTAGTTATTTTCCACCATTGCAATAACTTTCTTTGCTATCAACGTTTTGCGCTACTACAGTGAACTCTTCAACTATATCAACAGACTATAGTGAAAACAGTGCCTGTTCAACTTTTCATCCGCGTCGCGCTCGTCCGAGTACAATAAATACGGCCATGAACACTTTTCCACAATCCCATTTGATCTTTCCCAAACCCTTTACTAACAAACCAAAATAATAAAATTGTTACTTTAGGTCTTTTTGCAACGAGGTGTCACTCTACATAAGTGCCCTCCCTTATTTGCTCCATGTATAACGAATTAATGTCTGTAAAACTTCGTGTCTAGTACACGCTTTAAATGATATTGTTTCTCCCTTCTAATGAGGGAATTCTTTCTACTCAAAAGTGAGTTATCTCTAGGTTTCACGAAAGGGAAACTTGCCCCATTTTTCTCGTGATCCCTACTTAAACATAGGAGTTCTAGAAACTTCCTTTCAATTGTTCTCTTCGGGTTTCACAATAAGTGACCTGCCCTATTTGCATAATCTCCTATGTATAATCATTAAACGTAGTTCAGTATTAATACAAGAAGTTATAGAAAATTCTATTTCATTTCTTCCTGTTTTTTGTTGTTGCTTTCGAAGTTGTTATTATTTCTAAGATACTTATCTAGAAATCCTTATAGTACACACCTTGTACTTGATTTATTGTTTAACTTTAATTACGTCAGTTATCTTTAAATTTTTCATTTATTCGTCTTAGCCATTTCAAAATCTTACGAAGATTTTAAAGCATATAAAAGGTTTAAAACCAAAAGAATTATCTATTGCCTGGCGCAAGCTTTAGATGTTTTCGGAGGTCTGCGACCCCAATTGTTTATTAAAAAAATCAAAATTATATATTTGTTACAAAAACTACTTCTTTTTACATTGTTGAATAAATTAAAGATTTGTTTTTTGCTTTATCATTTCTCTAACATAACGGTTAGGCAAGATCCTGTCTTCCTTGATTCTTCCTATTTAATAAAAATAAATCTATTGATAGAGTTTTCACCACTTGTTGCATTTGAGCAAGAACTCTTAGTTGGTAACTTAGTAAAGTCTCTCTTAGCTTTAATAGCTAATTCTAACTGGCCAGTAAGGCAAGCATAGCTCGCTACGCCAGATTCCTGCTTGTGGAGATTCTCTCTAACACTTATGGTTGGTTTTTCAAAATATAAGTGTTTCTCATTGTCTAAACTTTTAGTCGGCGCCTTGCAGGGCAAAAGCTTAGCCATTTCTAAATGCAACTATTGGTACACTTACCAAAATTATTCCCAAAGGTATAATTGCTTTATCCCTATCCTTCTTGGAAGCATTTGGTCGCTCTTTAGAAATTCTACAATTTCAAAAAATAAATATCAAAGCTGATTCAAATTATTTTCACTCTTCAAATTACCTGTTTAGAAACAAACTCCTTTGAACAGATACACAATAAATCTGTTACTCTTTGTCTTGCCAGACCACCACCCTTCCCCATAGTAGGCATATGTATGCTTGAGAGGGAATACGCTACAGCAACTTTCTTGCAAACAGCCCAAGTTCCAGCTGCGTTTCCCGTTAGCTTTGCCCAGGTCCCTACCCACTTTAGGTATCGGAGAGCGGATTTGCAGTGGCAGCTGCCTTTGAGTTTACTTAAAGTTAAAATTATAACTTCTGTTGGACTCTCGTCCTATTTCTCCATCCTTTTTCTCCAGTCCGAAACCCACTTCTTTTTCTTTATCATCTTCCCTTGGGGGTTAGGTTATTCCCAACTTAATAATCTACCCAACATGCACATAGTACCGTACAACTATGAAACAAAATAATACACTGTGTTGGAAACAGTAACATTTTATCATGCAACGTATGAATAATCACTGTATAGGCGGTAAATATGGGCCTATTTATGGGAACTACGGTTTTTTTTGTGTTAAGAGGATATGAGATCGAAGGGGGGATTTATATATATATATATATATATATATATATATATATATTGAATGTTAGGGTATCATGTGTGCGTAGCTCCTACGTCTGAGGTATGGGGTAGCACAAATGTGTGTTTGTGATATGGCCTTGGTGGATATGACATCGACACCTATTTGCGTGTGTGGACTACTGGATGCCATAGCGTATTTAGCGCTCTTGCATTTGCTTCCCCGGCATGTTATGTCCATGGGGACTTATGGGGTGGTGCGACACGTGTAGCTGATTCATGTGACTTTGCAGTCTACCTCTACATGTCTTTCCTTTCACCTAAGTGTGCGAATGTGCGGTGCGGGTTGGAATGTGGACTATCGTCGTCGTTTCTTGGCTCGTTGGGGCCGAGGTTTAGGGATCGCTTCTCGTGAAAGGTAGGGTTTCATGCGTCGCACATGAACAGTATCTTTGATGATTTTGTGATGATAGCGGATATTCACAAGGTAATTAAGATCCGATATATTTCTATGTATCCTGAATGGACCTGTCCATTTCGGAATTGTGAATTCCGACACGTTCTTTATACGTGTGGGGGACCAAATCATAATCAGCTGACCAGGTTTGTAATCCTGATGTTTGTGTGTCCGGTCATAAGTGTGTTTTTGCTTCTTTTGTGCAGCACGAATATTTTGTCGCGCAGTGTCTCGCGCTGGGCGCAAATATTGTAAACGCTCAGCGTTACTGGGGAGAGTGTCTTGCGGAATGTAGATGTTATCGACGGGGCTGCGCGGATGATACCCGTGTAAAAGAAAGTGCGGGGTGTGTTTGGTCGCCTGCGACACTGATGTATTATAACTAAAAGTTACGGCTTCGAGGTAATTATCCCAGTCGGTACCTTCTTCATTAGTGAATCGAGCGAGGGCACCACCGATATTTTTTTTAACATCCTCTGTTAATCCGTTGGTTTGAGGGCTGAAACTGGTTGTAGTGTATGCTTTTATTTTAAGCAGTGTGAGGAGCTGTGTGATGATGTGAGATGTAAAGACTGTCCCTCTGTCAGATAATAATGTGTGAAAGATACCATATTTAGTGATGATTTCCATCAGGAACTCCGCGATTTGTTGAGCACTGGCTTTCGGGACTGCTTTAGTAATAATGTATCGTGTAAGATATTCAGTTGCTACAAGTATATATTTATTGCCTTTATCGGACATGGTAATGGGACCTTTGACGTCAATACCTATTCGGTGGAATAATTCACCTACTGGAATCGGATGGAGTAAACCATGTAGCTTACCGGGTCTGTTTTTATACCTTTGGCATGTGTGGCATGTTTTAATGAATTCCTGGATATCCTTCTTCATATTCTCCCAGTAATATTTTGTCCTAATACGCTGATATGTCTTGTGGACCCCGAAGTATGCACCATTAAGGGGTGGACTATGGTATTCCGTCATGATGTGATTTTGTAGTGTTTATGGGAGGGCAATCGGCGTGACGTCATGTGTGGCTGTGGGTTTGCATCTGAGGGCATCATTATTATCGATAAAAAACGTCGTGATAGCCGGGCAGTTTTACTCTCTACCTTGTCTAGGTTATCCAATGCTATCCTAATTTGGCCTAGCTGGGGATCGTTCAATTGCCCCTGTCGCATATCAAATTGTGTGATAGCATATGTGGGTAAAGTCATAGAGCCGGAATATAAATTTGTTAAGTCGTGAATTGGGGTTCTTAAACTTATCCCAATAAAGGAGGTTGGCATGGCCCGTAATCACTGTGAAATGAATGCCGTATAAATACGTCCGGAAATAATTTACGGCCCAGGAAAATGCTAAAATTTCCCTTTCCGTAGCAGAGTATCTGCTTTCGGCCGGTGTGAGTTTTCGGCAAAGGCTATCAGGTGCTGTTTTTCGTCATGATCCTCCTGTAACAGTGCTGCCCCTATGCCAAATTGGCTAGCGTCCACATGGACATATGTGGGCCAGTCCTCCTGAAAGTGGTGGAGCAGTGGTGGTGTAGTGTTTGAGGGTTTCGAAAGCATCCCTATGTGTTTCTGTGATTGTAAAGGGTATCTTCTCGTGCGTGAGTTCGGTTAAGGGGTTGGTTATATGGGCAAATCTATGAATAAAACGACGGTAATAGCTGGCCAATCCCAGGAAAGAAAGAACGTAGGTGTTTAATGTTTTCCGGCATGGGAATGGCGGCCACTTTCGCAGGGTCAGGTGTGATACCTTTTTGGCTAACAATGTGGCCTAGGATGTGTACTTTCTGTTTCGCGAACTGACATTTGGCTGGCTTTAGTTTCAACTTAGCGTACCTAATCCTGGCAAAAGCTTCTTCCAAGTGTGACAGATGTTCTTCGAACGTTTGGGAAAATATGGTTATGTCGTCTATGTACGTCAGGACTGAGCGATACTTAAGCTCTGCAAATGCCTTGTTTACGAGTTTTTGAAATGTCTGGCTAGCATTCTTTAAACCCATCGGTAAAACCGCATATGTGTACAGTCCGTTTTCGGTGACGAGTGCCAGCTTGTGTCTATCGGGCTCATAGATAGGTATGGTATAAAATCCCGAATGACAGTCTACGATGGAGAAGTACTTAGCCCCGCTGAATGTCTCAAGATAAGTGTCCGTACGTGGTAGCGGGTAATTATCGATCTTAATCAGTCTGTTTAGTCTCCGATAATCGGTACAAAACCTATGCGAGCCATCTGCCTTTCGGGTAAGGATCACTGGGGCACTGTAATTAGACACTACCGGGGTAATGATGTTGGCGTCTAACATCTCCTGAATTTGGGTTTCTATAGCTTGTCTCTCTTTAGCGCTAACTTTATAGGGCGCTTGGTAGACTGGAGTGTCACTAGTTAAGCCAACATGGTGTTGGATTAAATCCCTCACCTCGAGATCGGCGAGTGAATGAGCAAAAATGTCGCTATATTCGTTTAAGAGGTCTGTAAGCCTTTTATTCTGCTCTGGGGTCAACGCCTGTGTGTTATCGTGTTCATCTGTTGCCTTTTTGGCATCTGTGCATGTTTGAGGAGGTAGTGTGACCAACGGCGAGACCTGGTGGGCGCGTGTGTCTCGCTGCGCTCGCGGATTTTATGTGTTTCGCGCGTATGTTACGGGATGTGTAGTTATAAGGTCCCCGTTTACCAGGCGTATTTCATTTGTGACGAAATTAATGTTAGCATCAAACTTAGCAAGAAAGTTTGTGCTGATTATTCCCGGCACTGATAAATCGTTGATAACGAACATAGGGTAGCTGACTGCAAATGATCCTATTTGGATCCGTATATCTGCCATCCCTAGATAGCTACGGCTCTGTGAGTTGGCAGCTACGAGCCGAGTGTTATTAGGCACGCTATATATGTGCTCGTTGGTGATATTCCTACTGTTGACACAGCATATGGCCGATCCGGTATCCAGTAACATGTGGATTCTATGCCCGGTAATATTGGCGGGTATGGATAATGCCGTGATAGTGTTCCCCTCGGTTGCCATATGCATATTGTTGAGGGCATATGTGACTGTATGTGATGTGGAATTTTGAGACTGGGAAATGTGTTTATTCCCATGTATTGAGGGCTGAATTGTTGTATACAGTGTCGGTCTATGCCTCTCGCTGACGGAGCGTTGCGCGGCGGGCTGTTTACTGTATCTGACACGTTTGGCTGCGTCAGGCAAAACTTTGAGCTGTGATTCACTTTCGTCTTGCCCAACTGTTATGTGTGCTATACTAAGTTTTCTCTTGTGCTGTCGCTGAACTGAAAGATAATCTCTATTGTCCCTAGTGTGAATAGATTTGAACCCCGGCCTTGGTTTCGGCGTCCTATGGATTCTACAGCCCGGGCGGGCGTGGGTTCGCCTCTGGTTTCATGAAGTGTTATGCTATCCGCTTTAACGGCTATGCACGTTATCGGCTTTGCCGCGCCTGGTTTAGTGGACGGTGCGCTTGTACACGCGGGCTGAACTGGTGTGGGTTTAATTTCAGTATGTGGTCTAGCTGCGGCCGGTATGTTACTGACCTTAGGGGATGTGGTTTCGCCGCCGGCTTTCTGTTCGGACGCCACAGTCCCTTTCTTACTCTGGGGGGTGGCGGGTCCAGCTTTATGTGGCTGATTTGGGGTTAGAGGGCTGTAATGTCCCGTATTCGGACTTCCCGTAAATAGTAAATGAATGTGTTTGTGGTATCCTGTCGTGGAAAGGGTGGGAGTCATCCGATCCTTTTTATACATGTATATTGTGCTGTAGCATCTTTGCTAAGGCGGTAACCTCCGACGCGCCTGCATATGTCCCCTCTTTGCACATGTATTCCCCGTATGCATATTTGTTAGGGAATAATGTGTTGTTTCCGTCCGCAAGGAAATATTTGTATTCGTCCCAATGGGACATAATGTGAACGACCGTCCTGTTTCGAAGGTCCTTGTGTTGATCCTCATTCTGATGGATCAGAAAACTCACTGCACGAAATAAGCAGTTTCCGTCGCCTTTGACCGTATGTGCCTGGATGTTTGATCGGGGAGGGATTTCCTGCAGTGTGCTTTTATGGGCGGGAGTTGGGGAAGTTTTAAGCCTACTGGGCCGTATGTGACAGTCTTTCTGTGGCGGCTAATTACCCTGTTGGATGCTCCCCGGTGTTTGCCTAAGGGGGATCCCGCTTTGGGGTGTATCACTGTGTTTCATGAGTTGCGGGGGAGGGTTTTCCGATTTATTGGGTGTCTTCCCTCCCCGCCTTAGTAGTTTTTTGGCTGTGTATTTCCTCGGTTTTCCAGATATCGAGGCTGTCCCCTGGGCGCATTACCTCGCCAATTATCTGGCTGGGGTTCGTATACGGGTGCGGGTAATAACCCCCTTCCCTTTTGTTGGGGTGGATACCGTCCGGATGCCCATGGAGGGTGGTCGGGAAGGGGGCAGTCCTCCGGTCCCAGCTCGCGTTGGGCAGGGGTGTACTGTCTGTGCAGAGGGGGTCCTCTATAATTAGGGCCATTTCTTCTATATTGTGGGGGATTATTTGGCCTACGGGGTGGGGGAGTATACGCTTGGCGTGCGTATCCATTATGTGTTTCGTTTCGCCGTGGTGTGTCGTCCCTATATTGTGGGTGGCGGTTAGCTGGGCGACTTTGGGGTGGATTGTTTCGTGGGCGTATGTCTTCCCTATACTGTGGAGAAGGGTGTGTCTGCCTAAGCGGAGGTGAGTTGCCCCTCCGAGGCATATCCTCCCAGCGTTGCGGGTGGTAGTTCGCTTGCCTCCCTGGGGGTGAATTATGCCAGCTAGGGTAGGTAGGTCCACGCTGATTCTGATTATTACCCTCCCTATAGTCTTCCTGTTCGTCACTATATGGCGATTGCCACCCATCATCTAAATCATTCCTATGTGGGCGCACAGTGGTCCGGATCCGTAAAAAAGCGGACAAAAATAGATTTTTCAACTTTACATTAGAAAGGCCAAACCAACTCCCAAGTGAAGTATGTTAATCAGTGTACATTAATTTCACTTTTTCTTTGGAAATTGCTTCTGTGTTTCTCAGATATAATACTACAAAAGTGATACAACTCTTCGTTTCTGAATTCCGCGCTCCATTAAGTAAATTTTGGAATATCATTCTAACTTCAAAACGAAACTCGGGGTCTATAATACTGTATCTGTATGTAGTTTGTGATCTGATATATTTAATTATAGCATGATTTTCGATTTCAGATCACTTATAAGGACTGTTATACTTATTTTTATAGTGCTTTATTTTCTTCAAGAAAAATAAATTTTGCTTGACCTACAAAAAAATGTATACATATGTATACCATGAAACTTATACAAGTTTTAAAATGAAGACTGGAGAATATATCCATAAAGGTTTCATCGCCAGAACCCGCCAGATGCGTGATTGAGAAGGGAGAGAACATTACTGCGCGCTCTGAGGATAAACACTCGCGCGAGATAAGGGCCTGTTGAGACATTTGTTTATGCTACGCAAGGGATATCTCGAGGCCATGAAACCAAAATAATCTTCAATCACGAGAAGTAATTGATTAGTAGTAGTTGTGTGTGTTGTGAAGAGCGAAACATGAATTTTCGTTGTTAGTCGCAGTGATCTTATTAACAAGATTCGAGAGAACAAAAATCAGTCTCGCGCGCGTCAAGGAAAGTTTGTGGTAACATATCTCCTTAACAAATTCCAATTAAATGTTGACGACAGTGTAGAGAAACAGTGTATAATAAAATAAGAACCCGTATGTTGACCGGTGGAGCAAGTGTAACTTCTTAGAACATGCTTTTTTTGAAGAAATATTCAGACTGGTTGAAAACAGAAATTGTGATATCAATTCCGAGCATTCCTGGCTCCGCAAAATCAGTACATCGAGGTCGTCCTCCAAAAGAATTTCAAGAGCTAATGGAGAGAAGCAAAATAAGGAAAATTAAAGACCTAAGGGAGAGTGCCACTTCATCAGAGCTTGCCTATGCGACCGTTATGAATTTAAGGGCAGAGGGAGACGATTCATCAGCCAAGCTAAAAAGAAGCTACCACGACTACACCAACAAGGGGCAAACGAATGGTGCGAAATTTTCAGAAATGAAAAATCTACATAAGTGGCACAAAAGCTCGTCGACAATTTACAACTTGAGTTTGGAATTTCAGTTCCACACGCCCATTTTCGATTTTTTGAATGTCTCCTGCATATTTCGTACCGCCTGGGTTTAAAAAAGTGGAAAGTGAGCGTGAAAGATGGTAATCGAGACTTATTCGAAAGAAAGAAAAAATTGTGCAAGACCCATTCAGAACGAGATTAGGTCTTCTAGTTGATATTCCGAAGCCTGGATATGGAACAACCAGTGATGGCAACACTGCCCGAAGGTTTTTTGATCAACCTCAAGTAGCATCCGAAATAACAAGGGTAGACTGTGAGTTAATAACTCGTTTTGGAATAATTTTAAAAGCAATTTCCTCTGGTCATGAAATTAATAGTTCAGAGTTCAATTCCTACTGCTGCGAAACAGCAAGCTTATATGTACGGCTATATCCGTGGTGTTACATGCCTCTAACACTCCATAAAATACTTATCCATGGATCTTTCATTATAGAAGCAGCTATTTTGCCGATTGGAGAACTTTCAGAAGAGGTCTTAGAGTCTAGAAACCAAGACGTAAGAAAATATAGAGAAGACCATACCAGAAATTCCTCAAGAATTTCCAATAATTTTGACTTGTTCCATAGACTGTTGCTAAGCTCTGATCCAGTAATCTCAAGCACGGGAAGTCTACCGAAGAAGAAATGAAGACAGTTGCCTCAGGAGGTGTGTAATTTATTGTCAATACCCGAGGACGAGACGGAGCAGGAAGGGGAAGAAGAAGAAGTCGACTCATCCGGATCAGAGGATGAATAAGTAAGTAATTTTATGTACTAAGACAAATTTACCTAATAGTAACATCCAATTTAAAGTTTTATGCAAAAGTATTTAATTTCATTTAGTGGAAAATATTTTTGTCCGCTTTTTTTCAAATCCGGACCACTGTGGGGCGTCCCCTTGCGTCAGTATGGATAGCAGTGATTCGCATTTCCTGCATTTGCTGCGTTAAATCATGTATTTGCTGATGCAGGTCAGTGTTGTCCGTTCGGATATGTTGATCTACCGCCTTTTGCATAATTTTGTTGCCGGTTTCTATAAATTTGATGTTTTCCTGGAGTTCTACTACCGTCTGGCTTCGCAAAACGCATAGTTTGTCCATCAGTGACGGCTTAAGTCCCTGCATGATGAGACGGATTTTCTGTCTATCCGACATCTCTCTGTTGTATTTTTCACATATCAAGAGCTTGGTATTGATGTAAGCCTGTGAAGTTTACGTGGGACCCTGCGTTCGTTCCCTGAGTTCGTCGTACAAATCTTCCTCAGCAGGTGTGAGCTGGAATTCGTGTACGAGGGCTGCGGATAGTTCTTGCCAAGTGGCATTGGCCAACGAGGTCTCGTTCAGTTCGAACTTAGTTAGTGCTGATTTGGCAAGGTAAGCCAGTAAGAGACGTTTCTTATCGTCGTCTGACCACCTATTAATCTTGGCCGTTCTATTGAACGCCGTTAGATATTCCTCGGGATCCTGTTTGTTCCCTGAATACCTTGCGGGTTGGATCAAGGGGTACTTGGCTGGCATGGCCATGGTTTCGCTGTATGAAATTTCGGGGTTGCTTAAGGGGGTGGGATCGTGTGGGCTACCTAGGCTATCGTTGTGTGATGAGGCGTTAGCTTGTTCGTGGTTATGTGAGAAGTTAGCTGGTTCCATATGTGTGAGATGTGAACGCCTATCCTGCGAGGTACCCGGTTCGTTTGGGGTAGATTGTGGCGCTTTTTGTGGATCAAATTGCTCAGTCCCTGGATTTTATCCAGCGATAAATTATGGTCAATTTGGGCCGTCTGTATCGTGGAAAGTGCTTGTGTGATATTATGTTTTAGTGCTTCACTTGCGGTCTGAATATCCGCGATGAGGACTGTACCTTCTGCGTCCCGCACAGTTTCGTCTAGCTGTTGGATAAGTGTATGTAATTTGTTATAGGCCTCTTGTGTGTCGATTAACTGTTGTAGTGCAATATGTGGGGGTTAGGTCTTCGCTTGTGTGACTATTTGAGGATGATCGTCGAGCGTTTTGAGCCTGTGCCCTAGTGAGAGGGGGTACGGGTGATACTGCGTTAGGGTATCTGAATCTGAGCTCTAGAGTTCCAGCTTCAAGCTCGGCAAGCAATTGACCTGCGTTGTGTTCAGTTATTAAGTCTGCGATTTGAACACGGACTTAAGGACATAATGGTTTGGTACTAGCGGCCAGGTAATGGGCTGCACCCCTAACCTTGCACTTAGCCTTGCTCTTAGCAGTTAGCATAAATGTATGGAATGTGTTACTCTATGGGGTATATACTGTATGTATTCGGTGGGAGTTGCGCCACTGCGTCTATATGATTTCCCTGAATAAGGCTGCCTGTGAAAGCCCTGTATCTGTTCGGGGAGGTTGGGTGGGTAATTAATTTTGTACTTGCTTTGTGTGTACCGCACTATACTCTGAAAAAAAAATCACTTTATTTAGGGGCTTGGCTCTATGCTTGACTAGCGTACTCTGAAAAAAAAAATCAGATCTAGAGGGTTTTCTGGCGTTTGCTTGGCTAGTAAAAGGTAATTCCTGATCTTCCGCAGAATCACGTTGTTTGTGACCCTTTAGACAATGTCCTAAGACAATGTCGCGGTACCCCGTGCCTCTTAGTGTAGATCGGATGGTGTATGATTGAGCTGTCCGGGGGCGTTGACGTAGCTCGAAAGGAGAGCTTCCCGATTGTTCAGATTGCCGGGAGGCTCGGGGATGCGTTTATGGAGCAAGGGGTGTGTTTTAGGGGTTAGCGACTTAAAGAACTACTTAAATAACTACGGCGCTGCTCACCCGGCAGGCGGCTGATTAAACACGCGGACGTGAACTCTCAAGCGGAGCGCTAACTGCCGATTCAGCTTTAGCCTCAAGGTAATTAAATGGTCAACACATGCAGATCCCACTGGATAAGGTTTAGAGGGTAGGAACTTAGTAGCTAATCAAACAAAGTTAGCTTGTGATGTCTGTTCTTTAATCTCTACTTCCAAAAGGAATTATTTAAAGAGTTGGTAGAGCAGCTGATGTATTAAGCAGTTGGATGCAAATCACAGTACAAGCAATGGGGTTGAGAGTGTAAGTGTGTGTGTGTGTGTGTAAAATGATACTCGCTGTACACTTACCTATACGGCAGCAGTCGTGACGCCACTCGGCAGCAGTGCGGCACTCTGACACAAGGTATGACTAGGTATGACCTCGAGTCATGAACTCCCAGAGGTTTTATAGATTCCGAAGTGCGGCGTGTGCATAGATGCACATTCTTTTAGTGTCGAGGCACCTACAGGGGTCGTTCGAGTTCAGGCGTGAGGTTACCTGAGTTTATTGAGGTGATACGATTTTAGATGTAGTTGTAATTTATAGAAGTGGGTCTGAAGGGCTGTATTTGGATGTAGTTGTATTTAAGAAATATAGGAGGTGGGGGTGGCATACCCTACGGGTATAACAATAGTGTCATCTTTTGTCGCATAGCGCCGTAGGATAATAATCAGAACTCTTTGGAAAACTTCGGCTGTCCCGAGCTACTGAGGTAGCAATAGTATCATTTATCGCCACAAAGCGCTTAACGATAAGTTTCGGAATAAATGAAGGTAAATTTGAAAGCACCAACGCTTATTGCAGCTGATTACCTCAATTTACTGCACCATGGTGTAACTACAAAGGTGAGGCGGATCTCTCCCTCTCCCTCGTGCGGATGACGACACAACGGGAGCAGCCGTGACTTGTGGCTAAAGGCGGGAGTCAGGCGCGTGAATCTGCAGTCGATTGAAATAATGATGTTAGTATTGACAGGTGTGTACGTTGCTAGTGAAATTATTGTATTTCAATCTCTGTCAACGGCATAATAAGGAATGTGCCTTCAATCATCCAAGCAACGGTTCGTTAAAGGTGTTTGTGTTTGCAAACATTCCTCATTTATTGAAACTTGTGAGAAATCATTTGTTAGATTTGTCCGTAATTAGGTCAGGGATGTGTACTGCTCAATGGGGAAAAGGTGAGCAAGTAATGTTTTGGAACTACTAGTTTGTATGTCTTCTTCTGAACTCACTACTGCGCACAATTAGCAGATATCATTTAGACTTAAAGGGACCAGAGAGACAAAAATTTCGGCCTGCAGCTCAAGTACTTTCAAACCAGGTATCAAAGGCTCTTGAATGGCAGTGGCGGCCGGTAATAAGGTTGCAGTGTTGCACAACGACCAGATTAATTCATGAAAAACAATTAATACCGCGATAATATTTTTAGTATTAAAAGCTGTATGTTTCCTGTTATATGTATAGAAGTTCATAATTCTGTTCTTTAATAATTCAGGAAATCTCATGGTAAGTTACAGTATTGTGAACTGACTGAGAAAGCGAAGCGCGCCAGCCGTCTAGGAGCGCTCGTCCGCTTGGTCGTTGCCAGCCCCAAGCACCGACCAGATCTCAATAGTGAAGGGTATGGCAGAGATGCTAGACCGGGTAAGCCCTATCCCAACAGTTAACACGGCTGGGCGTTGCCAGCTCATTGCAACCAGGAAGCCGAGGCGCAGCCGGAGACATCCGAGATGCTCCGTCAACTGCCGATACTATGTTTTGCAATGTTGGGCGTACTTGTGATACTCACCCTCGTATATAACTTACATTGTTTTGTTCTCATGAAGGTTTTCATGTAGACTAACTTATATTCCATTTAATCCGATGAAAATGTGATGTCTCTGAACTGCGGCATTCGTTATGAATGAGGTACCGGTACATCCGTTTTACCGCGCAATTGAATACAGTTTTCTCCGATATCAAGCAGTCCTATCACCTCATGGGCGTTCGCAGGAGGGGGGGGGGGAGGGCACAAGGAGGCGCCGTGCCCCCCCCCCCCTGAAATTGTTTATTGTCACACCAGTTTATTTCATAAATTGAAGTTACTGATGGTTAACTGATTTACATGTAGGGATAATTTCACAGTTTTATTTAACTTAGAAATTTTGGATTATTTGAGAATATCTTCAGTTATTTAGAAAATCGGCGAACTGGATTAACATTACCATTTTAATGAACTGCTTGATTTTTATTTTTGTCGGTAGGCCTACATGGTGATACAACTACTTTTGCCTGTTAAAAATAAATGATTTATGACGATGATTAACAAAGAACTCCTATGGACAAAAACTCTTAACTAAAAAAAAATATTCCTCCCATTCATGCCATAAAGATCATGTACCCAACGGTTTAAGAGCAGCCAAATAATGAATATCACGAAGCAAGTAAGAAATGAAACGAAAATTACGCGGGGGTGTACGTCTCAATAACACCTAGTGACGAGGTAATGAAATGATCAACATATTACTCCCCCACCCTTGAAAAAATCCTGCGGGTGCCCATGTACCAACTTAACCCCCCCCCCCGCTTAATGAAAATAGCGCAACACCCAGAACAATTATCCATGAGCCGCCACTGTTGAATGGTGTGGAGGGAAAGGTTTGATGAAAAACATTGACTGAGAAGAAGCTGCTAGATGTATAAAATTAATAAATGACTGGTTTGGCTTACTTAACGCTAAAAACAAATTTGGGAGTCATTCTGAAAGCCCCCAGGGGATCACAACTTGTGGGACGTGGGTTGGTGACCACGGGACCCCAGCTGAGTCCGGCATTGCTTCCACTTACTTATGCCGGGCTCCTCTTCGTCTTCTTTCCTGTCGACCTCTCTTGGTCAACTCTTGTTCTCTTCCGACCCCGACGGTTTTCCGAGGCCTAGGGAGTCTCTTCCTTTTCCGCCTCAACTGGCCCTTGTCTCATCTTTCCTGATACCCTCCTTCTGCGAGGGGTCAGCCTTCTTTTTCTTTTCATGTTATCTCCTGCCTTCTGCTCAAGGCCCTCAAGGAGGCAGGGTGTATGTAGCCCCACCACTTCAGGTGCATCCTGGATATTGCTACACCCTCAGGGGCTTACGGCTGGTGAGTTCGGGAGTTGGCGATCCCGAGGGATTCCTGAGCTGGGTCCGTTATGTCCCCTTTTACCACTGACTTTGGGATGGGCCCTCTTTCCTATCCGCCTTTCATGGCTCTCCTTCCTTCCAAGTCCTTCAATCCTCATTATTCGTGGGTTGAGGTCATTTCTTTTCTTCCTGCCTTTATTTGCCTTATCCTTTGTTTACCATTTCTTCGTTTAGTATGTAAGTCTAGTTTGTATTAGTTATAGTTTTCATTCTCATCTCATCTTTCACTATCACCCAAACCATTAGGGGCCGATAACTTAGATGTTAGACCCCTTAAAACAACAATTATTATCATCATTCTGAAGGAAATGCATTTGGTACTGATTATGACAAGCAAATCAGTGTGCTAAATAATGGCAATGAGTTGATAACGTCCATGAAAGTTGACCGACATAAAGCCTTGCTCCCATTTCGAAAAGGAATTCTACTCAGCAACACGTATCTAGTTAACCTTTTTAGATGCTTGAAGCCGATGTACCAAGTCGAGTACATAATAACTTATCGTCTAAATCAAGATATTTTGGAGAAGAATGGGAGGCTCCAATGATCACCCATATCCTCTGGATATTAAGTAAACTGTAGATTGAGATGGTACATTTTGGACAAGCCCTCTGCTTCAGTGTTTACTTTAAATATAAATACAGAGGAGGAGGATATTGACGAAAAGTGTCTGATTAAGCCAATGGAAACAGAAACCGATAGGCCTACCTGTTTCTCGCAGACTGCGTTAGTGAATGTTGCCAAACATATTCCTGATATCGTGGATGCTCCTGACTAAGAAAAACTAGTTTCCAGTTTATTTATTGAATCAAATTACGAAACTGTGGAAATGAATATGAGTTTGTTTAAAATGACCGATCATCAGAATGAATTGTTGGATGAATTTGATGCCTCAGATTTTAAAGATGAAATGAACCATGAAGGTTTAAAATACAGTACAGGATATGTAGCACATGGATTCAGGGATAAGTACAATAATTTGCGAACATTATCTCAAGAACATTGGTTGGTTCCTCAGTTTAGGCGCTGCGACAACGCGGTCACGGTCATGTAGTCCCGTGTACTTTGTATCTCAAAAACATTAACCCAGTAATGAAGGCCCAGATTGGCTCCAGTTTATTTCAAGGGGAAATCGTTTGTATCCCTATAATGAACATATGGAAGTTTTTTTTTGTCGTGTGGTCTCCTCAGAGACCGAGTGCAGGTCTTTCTATTCGACGCCCGTGGGCGACCTGCGCGTCGGGATGAGAGATGGAATTGATGAAGGTGAATGAAATTGGAGAAGGATGTGGAAGGAAGCGGCCGTGGCCTGTCAGAAGGTACCGTCCCAGCATTTGCCTGGTGTTGAAAATGGGGAATCCACGGAAAACCATTTCAAGGACGGCCGACGGTGGGGCTCGAACCCACGCGTCTACCGAGTCAGCAGAGAGCTTGGCCCCATGACCTAACACTGCGCTTTAGCCAGCGTAGCCACTACTGTCGGTTATATGGAAGTTGAAACAACAATGGACGCTGAGTTTCATAAATTTCATGACATTTCGCTATCAAATGATATGTTTATATTCAATGAAGTAACCAGCAGGACCTTGTAAAAATTGCCTCATATTAATATTGCATATGAGGTTATTCACTGTTTAGCTCGAACCCGAGCATGTATTAGGTTGCTTGGCTTAAACAGAAAAATAAGTTTCGGCAATTTGCAGAGAAAATTGAATCGCAAAATGTGTAAATTCATCAATGTAAGAAAATAGTTGATCTCGTTATTGGACTATTAATATTATTTAGAGGTACGGCGCATTCATAATTACCAACATTATTATCAGAGTTCACAATACAAAGTATGTTGAGTGTTATAATACATTTTATTTATTAATTATGCCTTCAACTTAAGACCAGAGCCGTGTCAAATACATGTACTTCGTGCTGTGTCACCGAACGCAATGCCCCCGTTGTGACGTCATCCGCACAAGAGAGAGGGAGCGATCCGCCTCACCATTGTAGTTACACCATGTACTGCACCAACACCATTGCACTTATACAGAGGCATAATATTTTCTGATGATAAATGTTTAATGGGGCCTAAGAAACCTTTTTGCACTAATTACCCCCCCCCCGTGACTGAAATTTATAAACAGCTTAAGATGCAACTATTTTCGCAATTCTGCACCAGAACACTGGTAGGGGTAAAGTGATGCAGCCGGAACTGCCCGTCAACAATTGACTTATTAAAATACTCATACAGTTACACTACTACGGACATGAATGGTTCTAGGGCCTTAATACGTGGTTTTCAAGTTCATTTTGTCTGTTATTCTAAATGTAGGGACTAGGCAGCGTTGTCCAAAATATCAAGTGGACAGTGTTACCAGCAGGGTTTCAAAGTGTATGTAAAATTTGGTGCAATTAGGAGAAACGGTGTAGATTTGTGATGAAGGGCCTAAATGCAGGGAATGGAGTGGTCTGTCCAAAATTTAAAGTGGACAGTGACACCCGCAGGGTTCCAAAGGGTAAGTATACAAAATGTGGTTCAGATCGGTGAAACGGTGAAGATTTGTGCCAAAGGACCTAAATGAAGGGAATGGAGTGATCTGTCCGAAATTTCAAGCAGACAGTGTTACTCGTCGGGTTCCAAAGGGTAAGTATGTAACATTTTGTTCAGAACTCTGAAACGGTGTATATTTGTGCCAAAGGGCCTAAATGCAGAGAATGGAGGGGTCTGTCTAAAATTTCATGCAGACAGTGTTACTCGCAGGGTTCCAAAGGGTAAGTATACAAATTGCCGTTCAGATAGGTGAAACGGTGTAGATGTGTGCCAAAGGGCCTATATGCAGGGAATGGAGTGATCTGTCCGAAATTTCATGTAGACAGTGATACTCGCAGGGTTCCAAAGGGTAAGTATACAACTTTTGGTTCAGATTGGTGAAAGAGTGTAGATTTGTGCCAAAGGGCCTAAACGCAGGGAATGGACTGGTCTGTCATAAATTTCATGTAGGCAGTGTTACTCGCAGGTTTCCAAAGGGTAAGTATACAAATTTTGGTTCAGATCGGTGAAACGGTGTAGATTTGTATCAAAGGGCCTAAATGCAGGGAATGGACTGGTCTGTCCGAAATTTCATGCAGACTGTCTTACTCGCAGGGTTCCAAAGGGTAAGTATACTAATTTTGGTTCTGATTGGTGAAACGGTGTAGATTTGTGCCAAAGGGCCTAAATGCAAGGAATGGAGTGATCTGTCCGTAATTTCATGTAAACAGTGTTACTCGCAGGGTTCCAAAGGGTAAGTATACAAATTTTGGTTCAGATCGGGGAAAAGGTGTAGTGTTGAAACAAAGGGCCTAAATGCAGGGAATGGACTGGTCTGTCATAAATTCCACGCAGACAGTGTTACCATCAGGGTTCCAAAGGGTAAGTATACAAATTTTGGTTCAGATAGGTGAAACTGTGTACGTATCACTAACCATAACGCCAGCGCATGTGGATAGAGCTTTTCGGGAGCGCTTGTTCTACCGACTTACTGAACAAAAATCAATATTTAAGATTACCTGAGAAGTGTAGCCTAATGCTACATAGCCTAAACTATTCCTCTTGAATCTGGCTATCATATAAAAAAAGAATTTTTCGAATCAGACTGGTAGTTCCAGAGATTGACGCGTTTAAACACATAAACACACAAACTCTTCAGCTTTATTATATTAGTATAGATGAATCGTCGCGACCATATTGATGGCAAATGGAAGCTTTCAGCTATTAGGTCGTGTACTGTTCAGAAAATCGGTGGGTTGCCTACTTTTACTCCTGCGAAGCAAACGCCATCTATGCGCCGTTCTCAGAAACAGCCTGTCCGCCATCTTGTTGTAAAGGCCAGTTGGTAAACAATAGGGAGGTAGGCCTACTTGCATTTTGGGTGTTAAAACATAGAAAGTAGCCCTTCTCGTCGTTGAATTCGAGATGGTAAGCTGTGCAATTGTTGCTTGTCACACGAGGACTAACAAGGATAGAGCTGATCACAAGGAGGGTGTACGTTTCTTCAGCATACCGTCAGTGATGAAGAACCAATGCGAACTATCGAAGAAACAAAGCGAGAGACACCGAGTACTGCGGCTGAATTGAAACTGGTCATCCTAGTGTTTTATTAATCTCATGTAATTTATTTCAGGATTAGGGCATAACCCATCTCTTTTGGGTACATTCGTGTTGACCGACTGAAAAGCACTAAACTCTTGTTTACTAAGGCAACACTGAAAATATGGCTTCAAACACCACAATGTTGGTTGAAAAAGTGATGCCAGATAGCCTTAAAAGTCGTCATTTTGCCCCTAATTATAAAAAAGTTTCCCGGGGAGAAACCCAGACCCCCTATTCTTTGGGCCTATACCATGCCCCCTAACCCCCGATTGGGCACCCCCCAAAATAACATTCTATATACGCCCCTGGCCCCATGTATTTGGGTGTATGTTGAATTTGTCTGATAAAATGTGTCACTGTGGTAACTGCGATAATGTGCAGTTAGATTCCCTCCTCACTATTCCTGGAAGTGGTTTTCCGTGGTTTCCCCACTTCTACTCCAGGAAAATGCTGGGATGATTCCTAACTTAAGGCCACGCCCATCTCCTTCCTGATCCTATACCCAATGTATAAATGCAGGCACTAATACAGCCATCACAATAACACAGGTTATCACACAAATTCCACACGCACACACCCAAATGACCACGATGTCACAGCCCTTATGCAACAACAACAACAACAACAACAACAACAAAGAAGCGAGAGAGCGCTACGCTCCAGCTTTTAAACTTGCCTCCGAAGAATGTTGACCAACCCAGCACAAGGTCAAACATATTGGCCTAGGTATGGATCGTGTGGTATTTTTGAGGCAGTAGTAGGTCGGAACGCGAGGTGACCTGTTTTGGTATTGCAGGATGGTCGACGGGAACACGAGTTCTTCTTTCTTATCGGGACGCTGTAGGAATTCGCGGCAAAGTATTATTCTGAGGAGGTGTTATAAGTCATTCTATGAGTGAAAATATTATATAGTGTGTGTTAACTGGCTTGGAGACTAATCGACCGCACGAGGGCCCTAATAAAATTGGTAACAGTTCAGAAGTGGTGAACATTCTACAAAACTACTTAAATTAGCCGAAATGCCTTTATTAATGGATAATAATATTGTAGAAATGCTGTGGTAATAGATGTTTTCTCCTCCGTTGTCTATAATCCACCAACCATCCCCTTTTTAGATCATGACTTATATAGTAAAATTCCAGTTGTGTCCGCCATAATACACGTGAATTATGGTACAAATACGATATTGCCAACTCCGCGCATACGGTACTACTCATCAATAATCTTTATGCGAATCAATGAAATTTGCCACGATAGCTAGTACACTGACTTAGGAAATGTCATGGGATAGTCACCAAATAGCATGTGGGGCCTCTGGCAGCTCAACATATCGCTGAATAGCAAAGTCTCTTCCAGAACAGCCAGAGGCCCCATTCCATACCAGGAATATGCACCCCAGACCATAACAGAGACACCACTTCCCTGGACCACACCTTCGAGGCAGGCGGGATCCATCGATTCATGTGGTCTGCGCCACACCGTGCCTCCCATTGGCATGGTGCAATTGAAATCATGATTCGTCCGACCATATCACGTTACGCCATTGTTCCAGTGTCCACCCCTGGTGATTGGCGACAAATGCGCGTCGTTGTGTCGATGGCATTGGGTTAACAGTGGCACCCGTGTGCGGCGCTGGCTCCCAAACCCCATGTAACCCATGTTCCTACGGATAGTCCACCGAGAGACGCGTCTAGCACGGCCTGTGTTGAATTGAACCGTGATTTGTTACACTGTTGCCCTTCTGTCACTGTTGACAATCCACCTCAGATGTCGCCAGTCACGGTCATCGAGGGTAGCTGGACGGCCAGTGACATCCACATTCAACCATTCACCATACACCCTGGACATGGTTGACTGTGTGAAGCCGAATTCCCGCACCACTACCGAAATCGCACTTCACATCCGTCGGGCACCAACCACCATACCTCGTTCGAACAATGTCAGCTCAATATATAAACTCAGGCACTGAACAAAAATCCAACCTTTTGGTCGGATGTTTGAGGGGTAGAGTCAGGTTTGACAAATACTTCTCCACAAAAGGCATTTTTATCACTAAAAGTTGATGCTCCCACGCTTCTCACCACACCTATTTACTCCGGCTTTTACAACAATATGGCGGACGCTTTGTTTCTCGGGAGAGGCAATAGATGGCACTCGCATCGGCTCGCCCCATCCTCGACTCGTGAAACCACCTATTGGTAACTCCAGTTATCTGATGTGCCACATAGCGGTGAAAATAATAATCTTACTAAGTCGAATAATTCACCACGTGGCAACATTTTATTGATTCTTCCATGGGTGAACAGAGCGTGTTAATTTGTTCGTGTTTTTATACACATTTAATGAGTTTTACTTTATTGTCAGAATACAAAATAAGTATAAGCCCGTGGCGTTTCAGGAGTGATTCGGATGGTGAAGCGCCGATATACGCGAAAAAATTTAAAGATAATAATTTGTACGCTTCTATGAACACATCGTCCATACTGGTTTCTTTTAGGTATTTCACTAATGTTTCAAAACCGTACTCATATTTTTGTATGTCCTATCTTAGAATATCAAAGTGTAAAACATATTACACACGCCACACGTCGCTATCGAATATACGAACTGCACATGCAGCGAGCACAGTAACTGTTATACCGTAGTACAAGATTGCTTGAAATGAGAGCAATGTGGATGAGCAATCACTGTGAGAGACGACTCGTTTGCTCGCTGAATTCGAATCACGGAACTCCTATTGCCATGGTTACCGCTGACTTTCGATCCCCCTCCGGCCTTACTCAATCACCAAGGCAGGGACGCTCCCACCAGAACATTCCTGTCGCATCAGGCTAGTTGAGCAACGCGGTAGCTGGTGCATTCTTTGAATACACGGTACCAGAGATTATAATTTTCAATGCTTTTGCATGTTCTTTCCTTCCTCTTTGTCAAACACCAACAGTGATCTTCTGTTTTCTCTTAGGGGTTCAGGTCGCTTATATCTTTTATGAGTCTGTTCCAGATATATATTCTATGACCCACCTAGCGTCATATAGCAGCGAATCTCTGAAGCTCTTCAACTCTTCCTCGCGCAAGAGGAATTCCTTCTCCATCTGTCCACCAGATCTTGTTACCATCGCCAGCTATTTTTTCCTTGAGCAAGAGGACTACGTCTACTGTTTCACTCACCATGCTGCGCTAGTATCGCCTGTTATCAACTCTTTGAAGACCAGCTCAGCATGAGAAGATCATTTTTTTTGTTGTAACATTGGCAATGCTTATATGTTCTCCTTTTGTCTCCTACCCCCCACTCTTTTCCCCTTCCTTGGTCCCTCCGTGCTCCGTTGAGCAGGTCTCACTTCTCAGTCGGCAGTTGACTCGATCAGTTAAAGCTCCTCTCGAGCTAGCCTCCTCAAACCAAGAGGCATACTCTCTTCTACGCCATGTTGGCAAAGTAGTTATCGTCATACGGAACTTCGCCTTCAACATGAAATCAAGATAAGTACCATTTTAAAAGTTTTAACCTCATCTTCATGGTTTTAACTTCCACGTGCTTTTAATGATACTTTTATAGACAGTGTGAAAGTATTTATTTTGGGGCAAAAATCATTCTTCGTGGGATTTGCCATGTTGAGCTTTCGCTTGTATAAGCCAACCTTACTAAAAAAGAGCTTTTCTTAAGCTATTCAAATGAGAAATCCTCTCACTACGTGGGATATTACCTAATACCCGCTGTCTATAATTCATCAAGCTAGTTCCTCCGTTGGATTTTCTCAACCCCATTTTTCTGCTAAGGTCGTTCTGGAACCTTCGAGATCTTGTACTCTATCGGCGAGTCTTGCCGTCAAGTATTTTTCACTCACTTGTGACAATAATATTTAAAATGAGGAATCTTCCTTACAAATTTTTGCAATAGCTAACTTTCTTCCACCGCTGGAACCACTGGAATGTTTTATGGTACATTTAATTGTAAATCACAACTTTTTCAAGAAATAGACTCTCACCTATATAGTGCAATCAGTTATTTCCATAATTGCAATAACTTTCTTTCTCATAAACTTTAGTGTTTCTATAGTGAACTTTGCATCCATCTTTATAGACTACAGTGATAACCAGTGCTTGCTCCACGTTTCTACCGCGTCGCGATCGTCCGTTTATATTAAATACGGCCATGAACATTGATCCTATATCCCAATGATCTTTCCTCAACCTTCTACTAACCACCCATATTAATAAAATTGTAACTTTTCTATAAGGTGTCACTCACGAAGTGCCCTTCCAACTTTGCTAGTTTAACATTAATTAAATTCTGCATTATTGCTTGTGTGATACAAGTTTCAAATTCACATTGTTCCTTTCCTATAATCAGGGAAAACAATTCTTTAAACTCTTGAGCGAGTCATGTTCAGGTTTCACGAAATGGAAACTGTCCCATTTGGCTAGTGATTCCTGCTCAAACTTGGGAAGTCTAGAACCTTCCTTTTAACTTTCTTCAGGTTTCACAGTAAGTGACCTGCCCTCTTTTGTATAATTCTCATATAGTAATTCTGTTTAAATATAAGAAGTTGTAGGAACTTCTATCTTATTTTTCATGTTTTTATTATTGTTATATTCGAAGTTGTCACTTTCTCTAGAACATTCTCTCAAGAATTTCTTAAGGTACACTCTTTGTACTCCAATTCACGTTCAAACTTTAATTGCTTCATTGTTTATTTGTTTAAATCTTATAAAGATTTTAGAAACATGTAAGGTTTGAAACCTTGTAAATTGTCAATTGCCTGGAGCAAACGTTTAATGTTGGGAGGTCTGCGACCCCATTTGTTAAAAAGTTCAAATGAACTATGTTTGTCAAAATTATATTACATGCTTGTTAATTTCCTCAAACTTCTTTGCATTGTCAAATAAATTAAATATTTGTTTTTGGATTCATCATTTCTCTGATACAAAATTAGGCAAGATCCTGGCTTTCCTAGCTCTTCCTAGGTTTATGCCCTCGTTCATACTCAATAAAGCTTTTACTATTTGTCTGGCCAGACCATCACCCTTCCCCATAGTACTTTTATGCATGCTTGGGAGGAAATACACTAAAGCCTTTCTCTGGCAAATCGCCCAAGTCTTAGCTGCGGTTCCCGTCAGCTTCGACCAAGCTCGTACCTACTTTAGGTATCCGAGAGTTAACTTCCAGTGGCAACCGCCTTTAAGTGTGTTTAAAGTTAAACTTATTAATTTTGTGGGACTCTCCTCCTATCTTTCTATCCTTTTTCTCCAATCCAAAATCTACTTCCTTCTCTTAATCATCTTCCCTTGGTGGGTGGGTTATTCCTCAGCCAATAAACTACCCAAAGTTTGGTACCAGAAACCCGGGAGAGTCCATTTTTTATTTCTATTGTTTGTCAAGTGTCATTTGACAATACTTGGCAAATTATTAATATCTGCTTTGGATTTTTCAGCTATAACTACATCATGCAAAGCCTGTGAATGGGAAAGAGGCCGCTCCTGTCTCCTATGGTGTGTCCCGTTCTTTCTACCCATTCGCTGCTGCAAACTTGACAGCATCTCCAAGGTTCTACAGTTTCGTGAGTTGTATTTCAATTTATTCTCTTTGTCATGGCTCCTACTGAAAAAGATGAAACTCTCATTGCTAGACGTTCTTCCTATAAAGGGCAACTCACTAGATTCAGAAATTTCATCAGCAAATTAAATCCCGCCGAGTGTGATTTAGACATCTTGACACATCGCCTTAAGTTGTACGAACGGTCTTATGATTATTACGATCAAATTCAAACCGAGATTGAATCCGCTTGCCCAGAACTTCAATCGGATCGGGACGAGGTCGAACCCTTGTACTTTGAAGGGATTGCAAAGGCCCACCAACTGATCCGCAATATCTCAGAACCGGACACTAAGGTCATCAATCCGGCCCAGTTCGCACCCGCTTCAGTTCACGAGAACAAACCGAAACCGTTACTTCCTAAAATAAGCCTACCGCACTTCTCAGGCAAGGAAGGTGAATGGTATTCTTTTTATGAACTTTACTGCTCCCTAATTCATGAAAATACCGAGATCCCCGATATTCATAAATTCTACTTCCTCCGTACTTCTTTGGAATGTGAGGCCTTAGCCTTAGTGGAGTCACAGCCTTTAAGCGCAGACAATTACCACATCGCCTTTAATCTCCTTAAAGAGAGATATGGCAATTTACGCTTGAGTGTAGCTCGCCACATACGCTGTCTCTTCAACTTGCCAGCTGTCAAACCTAATGACGTCACCTCTTTAAGAGACCTCTTAGACTCTATACAGTTGAATGTCAGAGCATTATACCAACTTAAGCAGCCTGTCCAAACATGGGACACCATACTCATTCATCTGGCTACATCAAGATTCGATTTTTCAACTTTAAAGGCTTGGGAAATTGAACTCGCTCGCAAGGAAGAATTTTCCTTCGAACACTTAATCTCGTTTCTTAACAGCCGATGCCAAGTTCTTACAGCACTCGCATTTCAGTGCGAAAAGGTCGAAACGAATCGTCAGTGTCAAATTTTTGAAAAAAACCTTGCCTCTTCAAAGGGACATCAGCCCCCATCTGTCGAGAACAAGCAAACCCGTTCTTCTTTCAATCATGCAAGAGAACATATCAGGCCGCTCAACAAATCGTTAAAATGCACGCTCTGTAAAAAGCTTCACACATTGTATTCGTGCAAATCCTTTAAAGAATTGTCTGTCGAAGATCGAAGGAAGTTTGTCTTCAATAGCAAACATTGTTTCAATTGCTTGTAACCTAAGCATTCTTCTTCAAACTGCACGTCATCTAATCTCTGTTTTCATTGCAAAAAACCGCATCATTCTTTATTGCACGTTCATGATAAATCGAGGTCATCAGTACCTACCTCTTCAAGCTCCATGCAGAGCAGCTCCGAACAAACTAATGCTTCTTCCTGCATTTCTAACGCCGAAACTTTTCATAGTGCGCAAACCCTTTTGACCACTGTACAATTCGAAATCCAAGATAAATTTGGAAATTGGTTTAGAACCCGTGGTCTTCTCGATTCCGCTTCAACTCATAATTTTGTTTCGCAATCGTTGATTAAAAAACTAGGTCTTTCGTCATCGCCTACTTCTATCAATGTGACCGGCATTGACAATTTGAAAACTCAAGTCTTGCAGTCTTCAAAATTGAAAATCAGAGACGTTTGCCAAAGAAACACCAATCTTAATTTAAACTGTCTCATTCTTACCAGTATTGGCAAGGACACTCCAAGTCACTCTATTAATACTTCCGGTTTAAACATTCCCTCGCACTTAAGGTTAGCCGATCCTCAGTTTAATGCTCAAGGTCCCATTGATGTACTTTTCAGTGCCAATGTTTTTTGGAAGTGCATTCGCAAACAAACACGTAAGTTATCTTCAACCGTGGTCGCCAGAGACACCGATTTTGGTTGGGTTATTACTGGTGAAATCCAATATCCCAGTGTTCAAACCAAAGCGCAATGTAATTTCGTTACAGCTGACATAAATCCCATTTCTGAAAAAGAGAACGCTCATGTTTCAGATCTCAATATTTTTGAAAAACACTTGCCGAAACGATGTCTCATCGTGAACAACTACGCTACCTCTGTAAGTTGTTTAAATGGTTTTTCCTTCTTCCCGGCAAAATGGCAATTCAAGTTCGCCTTGCTTTGTGTCACTTCGTCTACCTTCTTATGTCATTTTTTATAGCAGGTAATTGCTTAAACTCTTTCTCGAAAACTATCTTCCCCTTGTGTAAAACCATGGCTATCAGTCTCTATCACTTTGCTGTAAGCCATGTTTCACTTCTTTCGTTATTTAGAAGGATGGCCACGGTCGGCTCCTCCCTCCTTCCTCACAATTGGAAGCCGCTTTTGAAACCGCTTGAAAATCTGAATTCCCTAACATCAAGAATAACTATTCTTATGCATAACTTCCTTCTCAATGTCCCGGCTTCACTTCCTATTTCGGAAGAATCAAGCTTTTTCCTGTCGAAAATTGTCGGATTCCGTGATCCTCTCAATTATGCGAAATGGATTTCCTACTCTGTTTCATATGGCTTTAAATTGGTTTTTCACGTCCAAGTTACGATTGACTGCATGCCGTCCAACCTGAAAATCTGCTTTAAGTTACAGCTGATTCAACTAGTGTTGTTTGTGTACTTTGAACTGCTTGTTTTTCAAACTTGTTTGTATACAAGCCCGAGGAAGGCCAAGTCACTGTTTATTTCCTGTACGCTTGCCAAAGTTCAAAGCAAGTTTCTCTTATCTCAACTCTGGCTGATTGCCAACCCTTGTCTAGTGAGTCGCTCCTGCAAGTACAGAAGCCGTTCAACTCATCACCAAAATAAACTTGTTCCGGTTAAGGACTCTTTCAACTATTTATATGCCTTATCTCGTTGTACTATGTGGGTCAAGGCCGCGCTTGATTTTGTCTTCCACTTACTCACGCTCGTATTCTACAATTGCTTCGATTCTTGTCTCGTAACATCGTCGCATATCCTTTACGCTCTTATGTATTGTACTCTGCTTACATATTTCGAAATCTTATTGTTCATTAATGAACAAACTGGTTTTTTCTCGTCGTCTCATTCGATGTGGTTTTGCATTTATACTTGTCATGTCACGTTTCTCGCTGACTTAAGTATTTTTCTGAGTAACCCCTTTGATACTTATTATGACTTAAGGTCATTGCTTATGGCTACTAGGTTGTTACCTATGGCGTTCTTGCTTTCTACTCGCATAGTTTCTTTGTTTATTTGGTATATTCCTGTCTTGAATAGATGTACTTGTTTCTATACGCTTTGTTTAAACTTGTTAATTCTCCTTTTGCATTGTATCTCAATCTTTACTAGTGCTTTATTTCCCTCAGCTTCTAGTTATTTTGTGATGGAAGATGTCGTTAATTCTCGTTATTTAACTCCGCTTTCTAATGACCCTGATGACCTCCTTCCACTCACACCTGGTCACTGTCTTACACGCACTTCTCTCTCTGCCCATCCTCCCCTTCCTAATTCTTTCAGGGATTCTGATTTACCTATTGTTTGGCGTAAACTTGAAGCCCTCCGCAATTCCTTTTGGAAGAGGTGGAACCTGGAATATTTAACTTCCTTGCAACGGAGACAGAAGTGGTTTCTTTCCAGTCCTGACATTAAGGTGGGGGACTTGGTCTTAGTTAGGGATGTTTCACCCCCCTTAGTATGGATTTCTGGTAGAGTGACCGAGTGTTATCCTGGGAGAGATGGGAGAGTCAGGGTAGTCAGAGTTTTGACCACTAATGGTCAGATCACAAGACTACTTCTCCGCAATTGCTTATTACCTTCAAATGTTTACTTGTTTTTCTTGTTCCCTGTTGGTGTTTTCCCCTCCCAGTATGGTGCATTCTTTGAATACACGGTACCAGAGATTATAATTTTCAATGCTTTTGCATGTTCTTTCCTTCCTCTTTGTCGAACACCAACAGTGATCTTCTGTTTTCTCTTAGGGGTTCAGGTCACTTATATCTTTTATGAGTCTGTTCCAGATATATATTCTATGACCCACCTAGCGTCATATAGCAGCGAATCTCTGAAGCTCTTCAACTCTTCCTCGCGCAAGAGGAATTCCTTCTCCATCTGTCCACCAGATCTTGTTACCATCGCCAGCTATTTTTTCCTTGAGCAAGAGGACTACGTCTACTGTTTCACTCACCATGCTGCGCTAGTATCGCCTGTTATCAACTCTTTGAAGACCAGCTCAGCATGAGAAGATCATTTTTTTGTTGTAACATTGGCAATGCTTATATGTTCTCCTTTTGTCTCCTACCCCCCACTCTTTTCCCCTTCCTTGGTCCCTCCGTGCTCCATTGAGCAGGTCTCACTTCTCAGTCGGCAGTTGACTCGATCAGTTAAAGCTCCTCTCGAGCTAGCCTCCTCAAACCAAGAGGCATACTCTCTTCTACGCCATGTTGGCAAAGTAGTTATCGTCATACGGAACTTCGCCTTCAACATGATATCAAGATAAGTACCATTTTAAAAGTTTTAACCTCATCTTCATGGTTTTAACTTCCACGTGCTTTTAATGATACTTTTATAGACAGTGTGAAAGTATTTATTTTGGGGCAAAAATCATTCTTCGTAGGATTTGCCATGTTGAGCTTTCGCTTGTATAAGCCAACCTTACTAAAAAGAGCTTTTCTTAAGCTATTCAAATGAGAAATCCTCTCACTACGTGGGATATTACCTAATACCCGCTGTCTATAATTCATCAAGCTAGTTCCTCCGTTGGATTTTCTCAACCCCATTTTTCTGCTAAGGTCGTTCTGGAACCTTCGAGATCTTGTACTCTATCGGCGAGTCTTGCCGTCAAGTATTTTTCACTCACTTGTGACAATAATATTTAAAATGAGGAATCTTCCTTACAAATTTTTGCAATAGCTAACTTCCTTCCACCCCTGGAACCACTGGAATGTTTTATGGTACATTTAATTGTAAATCACAACTTTTTCAAGAAATAGACTCTCACCTATATAGTGCAATCAGTTATTTCCATAATTGCAATAACTTTCTTTCTCATAAACTTTAGTGTTTCTATAGTGAACTTTGCATCCATCTTTATAGACTACAGTGATAACCAGTGCTTGCTCCACGTTTCTACCGCGTCGCGATCGTCCGTTTATATTAAATACGGCCATGAACATTGATCCTATATCCCAATGATCTTTCCTCAACCTTCTACTAACCACCCATATTAATAAAATTGTAACTTTTCTATAAGGTGTCACTCACGAAGTGCCCTTCCAACTTTGCTAGTTTAACATTAATTAAATTCTGCATTATTGCTTGTGTGATACAAGTTTCAAATTCACATTGTTCCTTTCCTATAATCAGGGAAAACAATTCTTTAAACTCTTGAGCGAGTCATGTTCAGGTTTCACGAAATGGAAACTGTCCCATTTGGCTAGTGATTCCTGCTCAAACTTGGGAAGTCTAGAACCTTCCTTTTAACTTTCTTCAGGTTTCACAGTAAGTGACCTGCCCTCTTTTGTATAATTCTCATATAGTAATTCTGTTTAAATATAAGAAGTTGTAGGAACTTCTATCTTATTTTTCATGTTTTTATTATTGTTATATTCGAAGTTGTCACTTTCTCTAGAACATTCTCTCAAGAATTTCTTAAGGTACACTCTTTGTACTCCAATTCACGTTCAAACTTTAATTGCTTCATTGTTTATTTGTTTAAATCTTATAAAGATTTTAGAAACATGTAAGGTTTGAAACCTTGTAAATTGTCAATTGCCTGGAGCAAACGTTTAATGTTGGGAGGTCTGCGACCCCATTTGTTAAAAAGTTCAAATGAACTATGTTTGTCAAAATTATATTACATGCTTGTTAATTTCCTCAAACTTCTTTGCATTGTCAAATAAATTAAATATTTGTTTTTGGATTCATCATTTCTCTGATACAAAATTAGGCAAGATCCTGGCTTTCCTAGCTCTTCCTAGGTTTATGCCCTCGTTCATACTCAATAAAGCTTTTACTATTTGTCTGGCCAGACCATCACCCTTCCCCATAGTACTTTTATGCATGCTTGGGAGGAAATACACTAAAGCCTTTCTCTGGCAAATCGCCCAAGTCTTAGCTGCGGTTCCCGTCAGCTTCGACCAAGCTCGTACCTACTTTAGGTATCCGAGAGTTAACTTCCAGTGGCAACCGCCTTTAAGTGTGTTTAAAGTTAAACTTATTAATTTTGTGGGACTCTCCTCCTATCTTTCTATCCTTTTTCTCCAATCCAAAATCTACTTCCTTCTCTTAATCATCTTCCCTTGGTGGGTGGGTTATTCCTCAGCCAATAAACTACCCAGTAGCAGATTCGCCAGCCACAACGGTGCCGGGTCGTTTGAAGGTCGATGTTCATGCCTTAATTGGTAACATCTAATGCAGTAAAAATCACGTTTAAAAATCCTAATAAATGTCAATATATATCTTTAAGTCATTACTTATTTTGTAATAAAGCAGGTGACACGGCGATTCAAACGCTTCAATGGAGAACCACCACTGGTAAAAACAAAGTTTACGGCAGCAAGTCGATGTATAAGAGGGCTACGGATATCTGTTTTATTATATTCCAAAAGATGCAAATAGCAATGTTCGAAAGAGGATTGTAATTGATAGAAACGGAGAACAGAAACTATTTAGAATACCGTTTGTGTGGACGTTGGGGGACAGTCTAGCACTTAAGGTAATAATAATAATAGACTAATAGGCCCTACTTACCTGTGCCAGAAAAGGAGCACTGGTAAAACAGGTTTGCAACATTCTGATGCACCTGCCTTACATGAACATTGAAAATGCTTAATTGTTAGCGTAGGCTACTCCTTTCAATTTCTCCTGTAACCATGTGGGGAGGAGCAGCGACGTCTGGAGCACAAGAGCATAAATTGACCAAACATTTTCATCATGGTGTACTCATCCACATAACGTAACATGTTTGACAAATGACACTTCTACCCCTTCTGTAAAATTTCTGGAGTCTATGGCAAAAAAATAAAAATTACGTTTCAAGGAAGCTTTTTATTTTACGTGACCGTTAACATGTTATCATGAGCCACTGGACCTCCTTTTTACGTGGAATCCGAACCACAGGACATGGCATTTCACTTCGAAAATCTCACATGCATTGACCGGGAATCAAACCCGGTCCATCTTGGTGAGAGGCCAACAGCTTGACCACTGCGCCACCACGCTCCCAAATTACGTTTCAAAAATTACAATTAAAAATATATAGAGAAATATAAATTATGGGTTAACATTAAAATTAAAAACATAAATAAAATTATAAATTAATTGGCATTTCAGAAATAAATATCAAATTAAAGTTATAAAAAATAAAATTAAGAAACAAGAATTAAAGTTAACATTAGGCCTAATACAAAAATAATTGTAATTTTAAATATAATACTGCCTAAAATAAATATTACAAAAGCAAAACTATAATAATAATAATAATAATAATAATAAGAATAATAATAAAATAGTACGCTAATAATAATTATAAATATACGGACATTTAATCAGAACATCGGAAAGCAAATATTAGATGGAATACTGGCATTAAGGAAGATATGAGGGAGTTACTAATAACTATTGAGTATTTGAAGAACAATAAAAGACAATATTAAGAAACTCATTATCCTTAATCTGCACAAAATCTCCGGGCCCGGAAGCAGTTCCGCCACACGCAAGTAGTTCCCGTTATTGGTTTCAGTTTATCGTGTCTTGGATCAGCTAGCCACTCAGTATCCCAGAATGCCAGTATTTGGTGGCGTAACTGAGAGCGAATACCTCTAGCTGGTACCTTCATTGTTCGAGGTGGTAGTGTGATACAAATCTTTTGCAGCTTGCCACATAAAATGTACCCAATTTATAATTGGGCAACTACAGCACAAAGTAACATGCTACGGCAACTCTCAACTCAGCCACTTTTCTTAAAAGTTGCACCTGTACATAAAGGAATGTTCCGTTAGGGCGTATATTTCTTCAATATTGTCATTTTCCTCTGATATCTGACTTGCATATTTCACTGTTCGAATGTATTTTTGAGTCTGGTTTGTGTCAGTGATCCGGTTTACGCAACTATGACATGTTACAGTTGAAAACAATGCTTCAAAACATGACAAAATGTCCAAAACCAACATCATCACAGCACAGTACTTGTTTTAGGAAAACCATGATGTAAGTTGCAACGTACTGTACCCGTTTAAACCATTAAAGCTGCTTGTGAAATTCGAAGATCAGCTGGATTGCAGAATCTTGAGGTTCCCGGCTAAATAAACCTAAAAATCCTACCAACAAGAGCTAAATGGGGGATGCACAAGTCCCACGATTATGTTTTGGTAAATTAAAAGTAGGTGGATAAACTGAATAAACAGAGAGTACGAGAAACTTACCATACTCGGTCAAATGGGCGTAACTAGTGGTTCAACTAAAGCTCAAACGCACCAAAACATAACCACCTTTTCATTAACTAAATAAATAATTCAAGACGCATTTATAAAAAACGAATAAATTAAATTTATTAAGAAAAAATCTAAAATGTAAAAAATATATATATAAATTCCACATGTGATCCGTAAAATTATTGTTGAATTATTAATAGAAAAGAAAAAAATCAACGTCCAACCGACGTTCGAAATACACAACTTCTCAAGTATAAACACACACCAGCTGTGTCCACATTCACACTCTAATCATAGTTAATTTGAAATTATAAATTCTGAACAGATACTACTGTCGACTCAATTAGTGCCTTCCTTAAGCACTCCTTCTTTCAATAAACATATGTTTCCAACAATACTGCAAATAATTAAACACTGATCTATCACAAGATCACTTCTCAATATTGTTTAACATCCTCGATGTTAACAACGAACAACGTCATGTTCCTCGAACATTCCCTCTCTCTTCTTTAAGTTGTTTAAATATTACATATAATTATGATAAAAATATTCAAATGTTAAACAAAATAAAAATTAAAAATCCCTGTAATAATATTAAACAATAATAGAAAATTATTATTATTGTTATTAAATAATAATGAGTATTAATATCTTTCAGACATTATTTAAATTCACGGATTATTTATTATCAAAATAATTGTTAATTATTAAAATTGTGTAATGCACATATTATTTCGAAAAATAATTAAATAAAATTATTATTATTCATTATAGTCAGCTGTTCATTTGGTTAACTCCGTTAAGTTATTTATTTATGTTAAGTTTCATATTTAGATATTATTTTACATATTATTTACAACGTTTATAGCAATTATCAGTCCTATTGCTTCCTCACTTCCACTTCTCTACAATTCTTACTCTCATTACAAAGCGTCAATTTATATCATGTTATCACATAACTCTTATTATTATGTATTTATCGTTTATCAAGTCAAAATATGGCTTATATGGCCGAACGATTAAGTTGAGCTCATACGCTTCTGTCATAATCTTGTATATTAATACCATAATCATTAACAAACTTATTAATTTCAATCTTTTCCCAAGTATTTTCCGCCAATTAACTTTCAATTCAACTGTAAATCGTTTCACATTAATGTACACTGATGATCTCTCTTAGATCCATGCGGTAATATTAATACATTTCTGTTGTGCGTTCACAATGCATATAATAGCTTTCTATTAACTTCAATGCCTTAAAAACATCCACTTCGTTATCTTCAAACTAATTATTCTTTCAATAATACGTGTAAATAGCGTATCATGACTTCAAAACTTGCTATTACATAATTATAGCTTCAATATTCATTTCCTTCCTAAAAGTGAACAACATTCTTTTTTATCATATAATTGAACTTCATTACATAACTTGCCTTCTTTAAATTACATCTTATTCGATGTTTACAGTGTATTTACTTCATTATTGTTGTTAAAATATTTCGTAATAAACGACTTCCTTAAACAGTGATGATGTCTTGGTTTACTAAGACTCGTTACTTAAATTTACAATAATAGTTGTTAATATTTAATAAGAATAAACATTTATCACTCCACTCTGATCGTTATTTAATTGTTGCTAATGTTTCAATCTTAAGTCAACAACAATAGTATTAAATTATAACATGTTGCAAGGGGTTTTATAGAATTCTCAATAATTCTGATATGTCGTGATAATGGATAAAATCCTTCTAAATTCAATAATTTATCCATCGATAAATTATTTAAATAAATTTAGTCAATGTTTGAATGTCTGAAGTAATTTATCATTCATGAACAAAGCTAAATAGTTCAATTTGATAATGTTTATATTTGCTACAAGCTTGACTTGAATTAAATAAATATAACTGTACTCCATTATATCGTGGTTATTCTTGAAAGATCGTCGGTCAATAAAATGAAACGTCAAGTAAATGTTTCATTCATGATGAAAATATCTTCCCCTGATCTAAATTCTTCCTGCGATAAAATTCCCAAAATTACTAATAAGTCGAAATAATACTAAAAATGTTTAATTAAAATCTTAAATTCCAAATACTGAAAATCGTCATTCTAAATGGAAAATATCCTACTCTAGGATTTAAAATCCTTAAAAGATATTTTAAAGAAATATATTAATCCATAATAAAAATATTCTAAAGTTTCCACAAAAAAAACACGAAATATCAATTACTGAAAATGTTGAAATGGTGCTGTTGCTCTACGACAATATAACTATAGCACACTACAGAACCAACATTACGAACGAAGATCACTCTCTACCTGTAGTTGAAATCTTGTAGAATAAGTGTGGTGGAAATTACTGTCGAAACCAGTAATTCCACAAGCAGAATACCTCTTCTTCTTCCTCCGGAAAACTGCATCGCTGTAATTCGAACCTGGGCCTCCCGCCTCAAACTGCCTCGCCTGGCCATGAACCAACACGCCATCGATCGCCTCTACGCTGTCGAACGAAAGTTCCCAGTTGGAAATAAGATCTTCAATTCCGCTCCACACTGGGTGAATAGTTCTCATAATGCAACAGTGTACTTCCGAATCGTAAATGTGGATAATAGCCTTGCTGTAATTATGCTTCATAGTGATGGTTAAATTACACATTGGATTGCTCGATAATCTAGCCTATCAATGCACATCATATTCCTTACGCATAGGCCTACTGGTTTAAGCTGCCATAACAATCACTTCAAATACGTAGGCATATCTTCCCCTTAACATCAAAGTATAAATCATATTGAATAGAACTTGTAACAAGAATGATAACTGTACATAGTTTGCCTTCAATATTGTTCGAGTGCCCACGCTTCGTTTCACTTTTAGCCTTGGCTGCAAACGCGCACTGTACTGGCTTGCTACGCTTCGCTCAAGTGTCTGTTCTGTTTAAAAGGAACGTTTTCCTTCGACGTTACCTTCACTTCGAAAACGACTAGAAATATTCACAATTCCACCGCAATACTTATATAGAATGCGTAAATAATGTTTCTCCTTAATATCGTTTAACTTTAGTAGCGTTATCTTGAACGTAGACTGAAATATCAGCAAGTTTGTATTCTCGTTCTTTCAACGGACATTTCTGTAAGTGCTAGGCCCGTACTCCTCGCCTGGTCGCGGTGAAGGGCTTCTCTCACTTCCCCGCTATTAATCACGCACTATAATCCTGGACCAACGTGACGCAGGTCTACACTCAACCACTGCTCGTAACAAAAGACCAAGATTCCCGTGGCGACACCACGCAAATCAGAATTCTGACTATGGCACCTCATCACTTCACGCGGTAATCCACGAGATTGCATCTTATCTTATATCTTTCTCCAAAGTCTTCAAGCTTCCTTCCGAGTATGACTAACATGCATTTCATAAATTTAGATACATTTCCATAGTTTTAATTATGCGGTTTCTCTCTTCTTTACCAAAATAGCAGTATTAATCTCCAATCAAGCTTCTCATTAGGCGCGACCTGTTTCTCCTTCTCTCGTGCCTTCAGTAATTCCATTAGCCAATCAGCGCATTTCTTCTTCATAGCTCCATGTTGCTATGAGCGGACTAGCAAAAATACGACACGGGACTGTCTAATGATGGTTTCGGTCGCCATTTTGCTGTCGTCGATTGCAATATGAAGCTTGCCTTTGTACTATGAAAATTTATCATTTTATAATCCTTCAAAAATACTGCATTCTTCTCCAGATTTCATCAAAACGTTCTCTCCGTCCTGAGCAACTTAAAATTCGAGTTCAGTACGTGATGTCATTTAAGGAGGATGGAGTTGGAAATATGCTTTTATAACCAAGCAACTCAATCTAACTTATATTTCTGGACAAAATACGAGTATGACATAACGCTTTATATACTTGAATGGTGTAAAGCACAAACAAACCAGCTCTAAAATATTAGCGACCATACAGGAAATAAGTTTGTTTCTTTATTAACACGAATTCCAAAAAGTAATCTATCCATGAAATTTTAAAAAAATAAACAGTGCATCCGGTGGTGTGAATGGTCTCCAAAAACTCTTAGACAAGTCACGCAGAATGCACAGTACCAGGTCATCCAGTACATGTTGCGGAATGTTCCTGTAGTGACTGGGATAATGTGTGCAACTGTAATTATTTCAGTTGAGGATTGAGATAGGTCAGGGACTTGAACAAGGTATGATAATGATGATGATTATGATATAACTGAAAGTTATATGTTCTAGCACGTAATTTATATTGTAGTGGTGATGATGATGATGATGATGATGATAATGATTGTTTTCAGGGTTGGAATACTGAGGTCACCTGCCCCAAGTTTCTATTGGAGGCTTATTTAACCGTACGGTACTCTAAAGTGTTCTCGTATGATTCTAACTGTCTCTCCTTCGTTGGCGAAACCTTAGCCTCACTCAATCGTCATTATAATGAGATGTAAGTTTGTTTTCTATTGAAGCTCAAATATATAGTGGATTTTCCTGAATGAGTATCCCGTTCAACGAATTATCCTACGATAATTCCACGAAGGGCCGAGTATCGTTAGTAATAAGAATGGCGTGATTAGGAAGCTCAGCAGAACCTACTCATATCGAGTTAATACACCAACACCACCATTTTGAGCCACGGTAACTTTATAAAAAACACAGATAATCTTCCGCGTAGAAATGCCTCGAGAGTACAATGATTAGGAGGACTTATTGCTGTAGGCGTAAAGAACTGGAACTTACCCAGATAACTCCAGGTGAAAACATTTTTCTCTAGCGGAGGAACCCATTTTTGAAAGCAGATGTGCAACGCAGGAAACAAGACGCCCTGACAACACAAAAATAAGAAGATTCATTTTATGCACTTTACGACAGATTAATCTATCTCAAAACTTGCTCTTTCATTTTTAAGAGGGGCGGGCAATGGTTATAAGTCCTAGACGATCACGACGTTTGTGATGATGATGATGATGATGGTGATAGTGGAGGAAAGAAAGTTGATTATTTTTCAGTGTGTTCAGATCAAAGCTGATAATATTGTCTAAATATGTACAAATGTATTAAATAACAGGCTGGATTATAGAAGTCAATAAATATTTGGAAATAAATAATAGAAGAGAAAAACGAATTATAGAAAGAGAGATAAGGTGCTAATGTGGAAGGCAGAAGGGAAAGTCAACTGGACTACTGTGATCCGAGAAGAGAAGAGAAGAAAGAAACACAGTGAAATGGAAGGCAGTTATGGTAGTGTACAATGATTTGGTAACTTTCCCGGGCATATTCTTGTGAAGTAGTATTCATAAATTATAGGCGATGTGTATTCCAATTTCTGAAAACGAATATTTCTTACAGGTCACACGCAGTGTAATTTATAACATCCATAATATTTCAGCAATTCATCTCTCAAAAGGGAAGATGCCCAATATTTAACTTCTTAAGAAAATATATTTCACTAGCACCTCTTCCTCAAGAGTTATTCTTTGGTAAATGCAATACATTGTGGTGCTCTATTTCCATTCTACAGTAGTCTGAACATAAATACAACTTGCATAGGGTGCACCGTTCAAAATACGGGTTAAAGTTAAATATTCGCAGCAAATGTATTTGCTGATAAGCGAACAATTCTGCTATCATATTCTCACTGCGATGTTCATACATTACAAAAGACTTACTCGCATGGTGAGTTAATTTCCAATTTGTTATTGTCGGTGGCCTATTGAACGAATTACGACGCAACATCTGGTATTGTAAGTTTTGTAGGGACTCAACTTTCTTGCATATCGTTCACAAATTAGAAACTATGATGCTGAATAAAATTATGCGGAATCATAAGATACTAAAAGCTACACATAATGAGGTAAACATTACGGTACTCTAATTTCAGAAAAGTTCAATACCGTACTTTAGTCTTTTACTTGTGACATCTTGATCATATACTTGGGTGTCTTTTGAATTTGTCTGAACTTGTATTTCTGTAATGACGGGGAATATGTGTGCAACTGTAATTATTTAGTTTTAGGGTTGAGACAGGAGGTCTTGGATTCGAAATAAGGTATGATTCTTGTTTTAAGAGGCGGAACAGCGAGGTCATCTGCATTTGGCAGGAGGGAGTGTGAAAAAATCCGGGGTAAAACCACTGAGGATGGCCGCTGGCAGTATCGGGATTCGAACCTCCGATCTCTGGACATGATACAGCTCTCCAATGCAGTCTTTATAAACTAAACGAGATGAAAATTAAACCGCCATCGGGACACGCACCTGAATCCCTCCTGGACAGGTGCTCACACGATTAGACTACGCTTGAGGTAGATCATTTTTCAAATTCTTTGAATTGTCTGAAGTTATGAAGCACCATACGAGTAGCGTCCAAAGCTTGCGTAGTGGTGGTCCCCCACTCTTAATAAAACATTGACAATTGTAGATTCACAGAAGTAACTCAAATACGCTTCAAAGTGCCAACCTGTAAGAGAGGCTCACTCAAAAATATAATTGGCTAAATGCAATGAGAGCTAACGTTTGATGACTTCCTATCTTCTAATGTGTTCGCTCAAACACGTGAACGTAAAGAGGTGGTGTTGGTAGTTATAAGAGGTGGAACGACAAAATTAACTGCCACAGAGCCAACTACTGTAAGTACAATCGAACCTCACCGATACCCATTTCAAGGGATGCGTCAAATATGACGAATAAGTGACAATAGGGAGTTGATATTCCATCGATCACGTCCTGGCCTCGTTCACAGAAGGAGTAACAATTTCGAAGTTTTCCAGATTATTCGTGTACTTTATTATGTGCGTTTTGCCTTATTTTACCATCACTATTAATTACTGCTGTTCAAAGGGAGCACAGGAGCGTCAAGTGCTAAGAAATAAGATTGTTTCAATTAATTATCTAGTATTTTAAATTTATCGTCAAGGATACACTAATTTTGCTATTTTTCATGTTAGTTCATGGACGTGCTGTACATGCTCATTCAACTTCTAATGTTGTGATTATAAGCATATAGAAATTATCTTTGAAGCAAAGGCGACTGAGTCTGGTAAGCATTGTTACCTCTGCCTTCTTTGTGACACACGGGCAAACTTATGTTACTAAATTTCAAATAAATATAAAAGTAAAAATTAATAATAAATATAGAAATAACAATTATAGAAACAAGTACTAAATATACATTAAATTGATAAACATACACAAAATAATAAATTGGAATTGCAGAAATAAATATCAAAATTAAAATTATAAAATTAATAAACAAGAATTAACATTAACATTATTAATAACAACAAATACATTTAAATAAATAAATACAAGAAAACAAAATGGGAAATAATAATTGAATCGTTTTCTTAAACCCCATTAGCCATTTCTTTTACCTTTTGGTTTTGTGACAAAATGACAGTTGGATAGCAACTTTGTAAGTGTGCTGTTGATGTTCCAGGGAGAGTCCCATTCGACATGCTTCCTGTGCTGGTTGAAGACTGTGAGGCACTCATTGGGCGCACTTTTCGCGAAATTGCAATCGGTCCTTAATGATGGCGTGAACACTTCCGACACTCACTCTAACCTCTGTGGCAATGACTGCTACCGTAACTCGTCGGTCTTGCATTATGAGGGTATCCACCTGCTGAACAATATCATCGGTAATGCGGTATGACGCTCCGGAGCATGCATCATCAGTCAACGACATCCGTCCTTCCCTGAATTGCTTGTGCCATGCCACGGACAGGCAGTGCTCGCCGTACACTTGTGCTATTCTTCGATGAATTACCCTTCTCCGCACCACTCCGCACTCCTTCCGCTGTCAGGAAACGCACTACACCCCTTTGCTCTTCTTTTGAAGCATCCATGTCACTGGTTTCCGCACGACTAAGTGCAGTGGACGGTCGACGCGTATGCTTGCTCGCTGTCGTCACGTGGTTGTGCGCCCGTGTCTCTCTAGCGGCGAGTTTGATACTTCAGCGCTCTAGCGACCAAGGATCATGTAAGTATAAGCGACCGCAACGTCGTCCCCAGGTCAGGACATAACGATCCAATTTGCGGTTTTCATCTTATAGTTTCCGTCACGTTTCGTTTCGAATGACCCTTATACATACGAGCAGTGGCGAACGGTGGCTATAACAATAATAATAATTACCGTATTATTATTATCGTAGGAGCAGCCTCCGTGGCTTAGGCGGCAGCACGCCGGCCTCTCACCGCTGGGCCCGTGGTTCAAATCCCGGTCACTCCATGTGAGATCTGTGCTGGACAAAACGGAGGCAGACGGGTTTTTCTCCGGGTACTCCGGTTTTCCCTGTCAAAATTTCATTCCAGCAACACTCTCCACTATCATTTCATTTCATCTGTCATTCATTTAATCATTGCCCCAGAGGAGTGCGTCAGGCCTCGGCAGCCGGCACAGTTCATATCCTCGCCGCTAGATAGGGGCTTCATTCATTCCATTCCTGACCTGGTCGGAGACTGGAAGCAGGCTGTGGATTTTCAATATTATCGTAGGAATAAGTGTTTTATATTTTATGTTAAGTCTACTTACGTACACCGCGTTGTGAATTGAAATCCCTATTACTTACGCATTCGGGCTCAATAATAATAATAATAATAATATCGTATGGCCTTGGGTGCCTGGTGCAAGCTTTGTTAATTGACACCCAGAGGGTAGCTTGCATGTCGAATTTCGTCGTTCCTTTGAACGCTATGAAAGTCAAGGAGGTTAGATAGCTAAACTCCTTGCCACGACAGCGCTTTCAAGTATAGAATGGAGGAACTTTGTGTTGGCGGAAAATCCCGAGATTAATTTTGCCATTGAACACGGCCTACTGAATTCAAATGGGTTCTTTAACATGCCAACAACGTATGACATGAGTATCGTGATTTTTGTCGCCTTCAAAAATCACTTACCATGGCCAGAGGCGAACCTGCAATCTTGGGGTTGGTAGTCCGACACTATAACCACTCACCCACCGTGGCAATCTTCGGGCTCAATTAATCTCGGCGATGACATGGTTTACCAAAAAGTAGCGAAGGGCACTGAAACAAGCTGATCCTCCCTCACCAGTAGCGGCTATTCAGGTGACGAGAGTGAAGAGCCTCTTCACTGGACATCCCCGTAAAATAAACATTTTTTTTAGCCTATTTTCAATTTTGAAAAAATAGGCTTATGAGATCACCTTTTGTCCGTGTGTGTGTGTGTGTGTGTGTGAGAGAGGTGTGTGTGTATCCCCCCCCCCTAATAAATTCTAAACGGCTGGAACGATTTCAATGAAACTCAGTAAGTTCATAGCACTATTCCGGGCGACCCCGACCGTGCCCTTGAAATTTTGTTACGTCTCACCAATCCAACATGGCGGCTGTGCGAAATATTTCACCAGCATTCAATATTTCCGAAACTATTACCGATATCACCCTGGAATATTTTACGGTGATAAAGGAAACTACTAGAAGTTCACCTAAGTAACTTTTGAAAAACTGGTAACTACAAAACCAACATGGCGGCCACGCGAATTTGCGACTTTAAAAAGAGGTTTCTCGCGATTTAACCAACCAAACGCAATAAAACTTGGTAAAGTATATTTTTATACACATTGTAATGCACCGACATCTAACTTCGTTCAATTGTTTACATAACCACAAGTTGATGGCTGTGCGAAATATTTCACCGGCATTCTATATCTCTGAAACTATTAGCGGTATCACCCTGAAATTTTGCACGGAGATAAAGGGCACTACTGGAAGTTCATCTATAAGACTTTCAAAAACCGGTTAACTACAAAACGAACATGGCGGCCAAGCGAATTTGAAAATTAAATTGACCTTTCTCGCGATTTAATGTTCCAAACGGAATGAAATCTGGTACAGGAAATGTTTATACACATTGTAATGCACTGGTATCTAATTTAGTTCAATTGTTTACATAACCTCAAAATGGCCGCTGTGCGAATTTTAAAATTAAGCTTTTATTTCTTGTGTCGTAGTCATGCGATCGAAGTGAAAGTTTGAATAATGAACCTACGCAATAATTTTCCTTTAATGGTACATGCCTCTATGGCCTATACATTTAACAATCCAACATGGCGCCTTTCCGAAATATATAGACGGCTCTGAATATCTACGAATCTATTATAGCAATCAAACTGATTTTTTTTATGTTCATAGGGGCTATGAACTTAAGTTCACCTATAGGACTTTAAATAACATGGTGATCACAAATCCAACATGGCGGCGACGTGAAGTATAAATATTCACATGGACATTTCTCGCAATTTAACCATCTGAGTGCAGTGAAATTTGGTACAGTAAATCCTTATACGAATGTTAATCCACTGGCATCTAATTTATTTCAATTGTTTCCATAACCACAAAACGGCAGCTGAGCGAAATTTTAAAATCTCCTTGTTACTTCTTGTGTCCTAATCATGCGATTGAAGTTTGAATGCTACACGTACACAATACTCATCATGTAACGGTACATAACTCTAGGACCTACATATATAAAATCCAACATGGCGACCATCCGAAATATTTAGTCGGTTCTCGATATCTACGGATCTATTACTGCAATCACACTGAAATTTTGTATGTTGATAGTGGCAATTAACATAAGTAGGATATATGAAAATAGGCTGTATAGTTCTGCACGGAACTACTTGTTTCTTATTTAAATAAAAAAAATCCATTGTCTTGGTCTACAGTCTACACTTTGTCGCAAGATGGTGCGCAAGCGAGGCAGCATGACGTCCTTGTGTTAGTTGTACTCCCTGTCGCTAGATTGTACTGCCGTAACTTGGAGGGAAATCTGCAGGAAACCACAGATTACCTGCAGGAGATGAAGTAACTTGTTATGAAAGCCGGATCTAGATCCTATAGGCTTTCATATAGCCGTGGTATGTTGGAAAAAGTATGTCTGTATGTATGTATGTGCGTGACGTTTTTGCGTTTAGCAAAGTACAGGTCGCAATTTTCTAGATATCAAGCTGAAATTTGGTACGGTGAAAGAGTTAGGGTCTGTGAGGAACCCTATTGTTGGGCGTTAAAATCGGTGCAGGGCCGGGGCTTTTTTGGGGGCTTTGAATTTCATCCTATTTTTTTGAATCGATATATCTCGGAAACGGTTGGTCGTATCGAAAACGTTAAATGTACAGGTGTAAGACCTCCGCGGTATGCAACTTTTTTACTCATAACGATTTTTTGATATCTATCACCGTTTTCTTTTTTGGGGCCCTGCATATGTCCATTGTACGTGACATTTTTGGCTTTAGCGACGTACAGGTCGCAATTTGCAGGATATCGAGCTGAAATTTGGAGCGGTGAAAGAGTTAGACCCTGTGAGAAAACCTATTGTCGGGCGTTAAAAACGGTGCAGGGCTGGATCTTTTTGGGGGGCCCTGAGTTTCGAACTTTTTTTTTTGGAATCGATATATCTCGGAAACGGTTGGTCGTATCGAAAAATGTTAAATGTACAGGTGTAAGATCTCCAAGGAATGCAACTTTGTTACTCAGAACGATTTTTTGATATCTCTCACCGTTTTCATTTTTTGGGGCCCTGAAAATGACCATTGTGCGTGACATTTTTGTGTTTAGCGAAGTGCAGGTCGCAATTTTCAAGATATCGAGCTGAAATTTGGAACGGTGAAAGAGTTGGACACTGTGAGGAAACCTATTGTCGGGCGTTTAAAACGGTGCAGATATCTTTTTGGGGGGCCCTGAATTTCAAACTTTTTTTTTGAATCTATATATCTCGGAAACGGTTCGTCGTACCGAAAAACGTTAAATCTACAGGTTTAAGATCTCCGTGGTATACATTGTTTTTATTCATGACGATTTTTTGATATCTCTCGCCGTTTTCGGTTTTTGGTTCCCTGAAGATGTACGTATGTGCGTGACGTTTTTCCGTTTAGCAAAGTTCAGGTAGCAAGTTTCAAGATATCGAACTGAAATTTGCTACGGTGAAAGGGCTGGGGCCTGTGAGGAACCCCATTGATGGGCGTTAGAATCGGTGCAGAGCCGGCCCTTTTTTGGGGCCCTGAATTTCATCCTTTTTTGGAATCGATATATCTCGAAAACGGTTGGTCGTATCGAAAAACGTTAAATGTACAGGTGTAAGATCTCCGCGATATGCACCTTTTTACTTATAACGATTTTTTGGATATTTCTCACCGTTTTCTTTTTGAGGGGCCCTGAAGGTGTACATATGTGCGTGACGTCTTTGCGTTTAGCAAAGTACAGGTCGCAATTTTCAAGGTATCGAGCTGAAAATTGGTACGGCGAAAGAGTTTGGGCTTGTAAGGAGCCCTATTGTTGGGCGTTAAAATCGTGGCAGGGCCCGACCTTTTTTGGGGCCCTGAATTTCATCCTTTTTTTTTTGAATCAATATATCTCGGAAACGGTTGGTCGTATCGAAAAAAGTTAAATACACAGTTGTATGATCTCCGCGGTATGCAACTTTTTTACGAGTAACGTTTTTTTGATATCTCTCACCGTTTTCTTTTTTGGGGCCCTGGAAATGTACGTATGTGCGTGACGTCTTTGCGTTTAGCAAAGTACAGGTCGCAATTTTCGAGATATCGACCTGAAATTTGGTACGGCGAAAATCGGTGCAGAGCCGGACCTCCTTCTGGAGCCCGGAATTTATTTATTTATTTTTGGAATCGATATATCTCGGAAACGGTTGGTCGTATCGAAAAAAGTTAAATACACAGGTGTAAGGTCTCCGCGGTATGCAATTTCTTTACCCATAACGATTTTTAGATATCTCTCACCGTTTTTTTTTGGGCCCCTGAAGATGTACGTAAGTGCATGACGTTTTTGCGTTTATCAAAGTACAGGTCGCAATTTTCAAGATATCGAGCTGGAATTTGGTACGGGGAAAGAGTTAGGGCCTGTGAGGAACCCTATTATCGGGCTTTAAAATCGGTGCAGGGCCGGGCCTTTTTGGGGCCCTGATTATCATCCTTTTTTATTGGAATCGATATATCCCGGAAACGGTTGGTCGTATCGAAACAACTTAAATGTACAGGAGTAAGATCTCAGTGATTAGCAGCTGTTTTACCCCTTATCATATTTTTATATCTCTCACCGTTTTAATGTTATTAAATGCTTTTGGTTTTTGAAAAATGGGGCCCAAATGTATATAATAATTTGTAAAAATTCAACTGATCTTCTCATTGAATTCTACGGAAAATTATCTATAACCCGTTTTCATCTTTTCAATAAGTTAAATAATGTATTTACAGCTGTAATATATTTTCCATTTCCGAGGACGACCGGCTTTCATAACCACGTGATGGTGTCAGCATTGCCTAGAATAACATTTTATAATTTTCCTACATTACCACACAATCGGGCCGAAGGCCCGAAGTGCAAGGCATGAGACTTTGCTGCCAACGAAGTTGTTGTTTGAGATTATTACCCCTCTTGCTCGCCGCTATCTTGCCGCACCTTCTCATCCAAAGCAGGTCGTGCTGCGCTTCGTCTCGTTGCCATGGTAACCTGACATGAGGTGTGACGTCCTTACCTGCCGTTAGACAGACGAGTGAAGATGTTGGTGTGTCTGCAAGGCAATACGTCAAGTTCAGTTGCTGAAAGTTTACATTGCAACTGGCTTCTTTTTCTTTCACGTTGAAGCTTTTATTTACAGTATTTTCCCAATAAATAGTATTTATTTATAACGTTACATACCCTGTTGTTGATGAAACTTGATGGGATTTTAGTGTATAATATTACCAGTGAAAGGCACGGTATTAATTTTATTAGAAATTCCCTTCAGTAGGTGGAAAGATGAAGACAAAAGGGATTTGTTAATTTGTGGGTGGCCAAAGAAATTAATAGAACTGTGCACTAAAGAAATAAAACCGGTAAGTCATATAGCCTTCATCTTAAGGGATTTTGGTTTTAACAGTTCACATAGTTGTTCAGTAGTTATATTCTTAAAAGAGAACTGTTCTGTTGGCCTTGCTTACTTTACAGTAACAAATGTGGTGTCTGGAATAAACAAGGTTTTGGGTGATTTCCAAAACATTACGCGCGGGTTGAACAAACATAAAGACAGTGAGCAAAATAATAAAGTACCAGTTACCACTTAGAACATTCGAAGGAAACACAAGCACGATATCTGACACTCTGAGGGAAAATGCAAGACTATGTGCACTTAAATATAATGTGAATGTGACTTTAAATTGACAGATTCTGAGGCTTGTGATTAGAGTTGTTCTATAAGTTTACAGGAACTCTCTGCTAGAAGTCATGACGAGACCTCTTTAAACCGTGGGAACTTAAAGGAATTATTGAAGATACTGATGTCTGAAAGCCGGCCCCGTGGTGTTGGGGTAGTGTGCCTGCCTCTCGCCCGGAGGCCCCGGGTTCGATCCCCGGCTCCGTCAGGGATTTTAAAACTGACGTGGGGTTGGAACGGGGTGCACTCAGCCTCGTGAGGACAATTGAGTAGCTGTCTGACAGTGAGACAGCGCCCCGATTACGAATACCAAGATTAACGGCCGAGGGGACCCGACGCGCTGATCACGCGTCACCCCAATATCTGCAGGCCAAATGGCTGGGCAGCGGTCGCTTGGTCGGCCTTAGTCCGTCATGGGCTGGATAGTGCCAGGGGTTGACTTTTTTTTTTTTTTGATGTCTGAAAAGCCCTTAGAACCTCAAAATTATTAAAAGAAAATTCAAAGTGTGTTTGCTGGAAATAGAGTATGGCTCTTCACCTGTTAATTCATATGCGAGCCACCACTGATCCTCAAGCAAATGGTGGGAAGAACGGAAGCTATTGAGACTCACACACACTTTATGGGAAAACATAAGCCTGGGAGGGAAAATATATTCTCACTTAATATCGCAGGCTATGTGCGCCCCATGGAAGGTTATTTTAACCGCAACGCAATAACCGAGTATAAAATGTTTTGACGCCATTTTTCAGTGTTTCCCTATTAACTTTCAGTCGGTCAACATGAATTATATTAGGTGGGAAATATGAAACTCCATCTGAAAAGTCTATATGATTGTGATTAATTCTTATTTACGCAGAATATAAGGTGTGTTAAAAGATGGCATATTTTGTTCGTCAAGCGAGCATCATCTTATCAAGGTTACTCAAATTTAAAAATATACAAGTCGAAATTACTCTACGAAACATTATTAAAACCCACAATGCTAATCACAAACAGTAGCGGCCCTCAAATGTGCGGCTGGTACTGCTGTGAAATACTAAAATGTTAAGATATATTTAATATCTGCAAGATCACAAGATTGATGAAATCACCCACAAATAGTCACCACTCTTCCTTGGGAGGGGTGGATATAAACAACAACAACAACAATAATAATAATAATAGTAATAATAATAATAATAATAATAATAATAATAATAATAACTAGCGGACCCGTGCGAGAACTCTCGCTAATGTGTTGTGTGCACCCCATGTGTACAGACTACCCGCCTGACTTAAGTGCTACGCGGTCTTTACGCGACACAGTTCTGCCAGGGGCTATCGTCTTGTTTATTTTTTAAAGCACTTTATAAACAAATATAAATATATTTCCATTGAATTTTCAAGAAATGCAAGATTTTTCTTGTACTAATAAGACGATCAAATGCAACACTAAATCTGATGTCTGTGGACTTCCTCAAAGCATTTGATTCTCTGAAAAGGACATTTATGTGGAAGAAAATGGCTAGATATGGAAAACTTGGGAAAATCATCAACCTAACCAAGAGTTTCTACGAGAACTACAAATGCCAAGTGACACACGAAGGAAAACTGACCGAACCAATTGAGGTCAAATCAGAGATGAAACAAGGGTGCATTCTCTCTCCCACCATCTTCCTCATCACCATGCATCTAGTTATGAGGAAGGTGACGTTAGGAGTTAAACCGGACTCCAATGGAAATTAATGCAACAACTGGAGGACCTATGCGGACGACGTATGTGTCATCTCCCAAAGTTTCAACAACATGGAGGAAAAATTGAAACGTATACAAGATCACGGAGCAAGAGCAGGAATGGTGGTTAACTGCAAAAAGACAAAGGAAATGCGAATGAATAGCACAATCGATTCAGAAAAGAGGCTCCAGATAAATAGAGGAGAGATTGAGATGGTGGTAGAGTTCCAATACCTAAGTAGTATAATAGCAGAGATGGTGGTGCCGGCAACGATGTCAAAAGCCTCATTCAGAAGGCGAACTTCGCATTTGTCCAACTATATGCAATATGGAAAGCACGTGATATTTCAACTAAGACCAAACTACGAATTTTCCGCACAAATGTGAAAGCAGTCCTCCTGTATGGATGCGAGACCAGGAAAGCAACCACACAGATCAACAGGATTGTTCAGGTTTTCATCAACCGTTGCCTCAGAAGATTCCATGCGGATCCAGAGACCATTACAAACGAGGAACTCTTGAAGAGGACAGGAGAGACCCACATAACACATCAGATTAAAAGGAGAAAATGGGGATGGACAGGTCACTGTCTGAGAAAAGAGGATGCCATAGAGAAAGAAGCACTTAGATGGAACCCGCAAGGAACAAGAAAAGGGGGAAGACCTAAGGTGACCTGGAAAAGAAACGTGGAGGAAGAAATGAGGGAAGAAGGCAAATACTGGGCTGATCTACAACAGATTGCCAGGAGAAGAGACCAATGGAAGATCTTTGTTGCAGCCCTTTGCTCCGAAAGGGGACACAGGGCATAAGTCAATGAGACGGTTTGGAAGATTTTGGCACAAACGGCACCTTCTACTTCCCTCTGGTTTAAGAGCTTGAGGTTTGTAAGGGGATATAGTCGAAGGTCGATATCTCGAATCGTTGGGACAGGCCACGCCAACTCTGGTGCTTCGCAAGCACCGGCCGGCACTGGCAAAAGCACCGGTGCTCCGTTGTATAAGAGGAACATGTTGTGGCAGCGCTTAACGAGGCGAGAGTCGTGTTGTTATTGTTGTTTGGTGAACGGGACTGGGCAAATCATCGCGCGTCATGCGGCGTACCGGTATGAAAACGAATAATAATAATAATGCCAATTTTGTGTACAGACAGAAATAATAGTTTTATTGCGCTCCTGATGTTGCACTAATTTTCAACATTCATTCTTTATCTTTGGCATCGCTTTGAAGCTACTAATTTGCCGATATTTGGAACAAGCGGTTTGGCAGTTGCAATCCGAAGTGTAGCTTCCAAGGAAGTATCAGACAAACTTGAACTAGTTTTTCTTTTGTTAATATTCACAATTGAAAACATTTGTTCACAAACGAACTTTGTTCAGAACATAGCAACAAATTTTAGGGCAATGGCATGAATCCTCGGGAATTCTTGTTCCTCAACGCCTTTATAAAATGAAATCAAATCACCAATGTAATGGTAAGCGGACTGTCATAATTGACTGGCACTGTAGTTTTATCAGCTCAACTTGGAGACTTCATAGGGCATCCTCTGGGTGCACCGAAAAAGGCATAATAAAAACATGAGTGCCGGTTTTACTTGTTTTATTTCTTCAAACCTATCTTCAAATTCTTTATGCAATGACTGTGACGCTTTTGTGTACCCACTGATGTTTTCATAAGTACTTAAATTCAAGGATTTTAGAGAGGGAATATTATCCCAATTTCCTTCTTTTAAAAAGCACAAGCTGCAATTTGAAACTTTCAATACGATCACACATCGTACTGATTAATTTATTTTTGCCTTGCGACGAGATATTTAAATCATTTATATATCCCGTGATGTATTTCATGAAAGCGAGCTCAGCGATCCATTGCTCATCATACACGTCTGATTGTGCTACTGCCACTACACGGGGAGGAAAGAGGGGAGGCAGGGGAAAAGCGCGCAAGCACTTAGTGCGCCTGCGTTAGGAGATCTTAAAATAATTTCGACTCATAGAAAATTCGAGTTAAGGATATATGTAGCAAAAGTGTGATACTCGTATACTGGTCTCAAAATACTGGTCGTGATGATCGTGTTGTAACATTTACATACAGGTTTATAGGGTAATCAAATAATACCTAACAACATCATAGCCTAGTGCCAACATTTATTATGTATGTTGAAGTATTAACAATTGACATACTTGCGCAACGTATTGCAGAGATGTATGTTTCGATTATCGAATCCGAAGGTTATCGTTACATCTCTCTTCTCAAAATAAAATTAATATTTCTCTACGCTGATTAGATTTACAGATTTAACATAACTACTGGTATTACAGTTCTGCCATGTCTTGTAGTATATTTGAATGATTCTAATGAGGGTGCTTTTGATGCTTCTTCCCTCTCTACGTTCGGTTCAACTGGAGATGTTCCTTTGTTGGGATCATCTGGATGTGTGGGTAGACGTCACCCTCCATAGATGTCTGTTAGTGGATCTTGAATTGACGATTGCATTCTCTCGTTTGTACTTTGATTTGATTCAACGTTTAACTCGGCCTGAATGGGTGTTTCTTTTGTTATTGTGCCTTCAATATTCGATGGTCTGATGAAACTGGTATTTCTTCGCAAAATTGTTCCATCATCTTTCTGAATCACATATGAGCGATTAGTTACTGGATGTACAATTCTCCCCGTGTGCCACTTGTTGTTTAGATCTCTGATCAAGATTTTCTCGTCATTTTGATACTGTCGTGATTCCTTGGCTCCGCGATCAGCATATTTATTCTGTTTTGACCGCTTTTCCTTAAGTTTTAGTGGTACATCGGTTTGTAGTTTGGGCTGCAGATTGTTATTAGAAAAGGAAATTGGAGTTCTTGTATTCCTTCCAAACAATCTCGAGGTTGGTATGCCTAGTTCTGGGTCTCGTGGTGTATTTCTCGACATTAGTAGGGCCAGTTGTACATTTTCTCCGCTGATGTCGCATTTCTTCACCAGTCGCTTCGCAATGTCTACGTACTTCTCAGCTAATCCGTTCGACCTTGCGAAACAAGGACTCGATGTACTAATTTGAAGTTCCATTCCTTTGAAAATTTCACAAATTCTCTGGACGAATATGTTGCGTTGTCGGCGTGAAATTCTTGTGGAACTTCATGTGTAGCAAACCAAATTTTAAGTTGATTAATTATTTCTGCTGCTGTTGTTTTGTTAATCTTTTGCACTTCGTAGTATCCACTGTAACTGTCTGTCAGAACAAGATAGCTGTTGCTTTTGTAGAAAAAGACATCTGAAGATACTATTTAAATGGTAATTTAGGTATTTTCTTCATTATGATGGTTTCCTTGACAGGTTTACGCTGCGTATGTTGGCAGGTTTTGCAGGATTCAACCAATTTGGTCACGTCCTTTGTTAGAGTTTCCCAAAATACTAACTGTCTTGATCTTCTCAGTGTTGATTGTATACCCGGATGCCCTTTATGAATAACTTGTAGAACTCTAGGTCTTTCGCTTTTTGGGACAAAAACGCGATCTCCTTTGAAAATGAGTCCATCACAATGTGATAATTCATCTCGAAAAGTGAAAAAACATCTCAATATCTGCGACACTTGAAGGATATCGTTAGGCCAACCATTGTTCATCATCTTGATTAAAGCCTGGCAAGTTGGGTCTTGGAGCGTTGATCTTTTGAAGTCTTCAGTGGCGCTTTCAGACATTAATAACACCATTAGAACTTCGAGTTCTTCTTCATCGTTTTCGTAAGAATCTTCACAATCTCTACTAAGTGTATCCGCAATCTTCAGTTCACTTCCTTTATGGTATACGATGATAGGATTGTACTCCTTGAGATCTAATAATATTCTTCTTAGTCTCGGTGGTGCATTCACAAGCGGCTTTTTCCAGATTGACTCTAAGGGTTTGTGATCCGACTCGACTGTTAATTTCTTACCCCCAAATGTAGTCATGAAATGTCTTACAGCCGTAGCGAATCGCAAGTGCCTCTTTAACAATCTGCGGGTAATTTTGTTCGGTGCTGTTTAATGATTTTGTAGCATACGCTACTGGTTGTCCTCTTTGCATTAGAACAGCTCCTAATGCCCTTGATGATGCATCAACTGATAATGTTACGTCTTCATTTACGTCATAGTACCTCAAAACAGGGGTGCTGGACACTGCTTTTTTTAGTTCTTTGAACGCCTGATCCTGTTCTGGACCCCAAATCCATGCAACATCATTCTTCAATAGTACACGCAATGGAGCTGTCAATTTTGACTGACAGGGAATACATTTTCCCAAGTAATTTATCATACCCAACAATCTCTGTAGCTCTTCTTTGTTCTTTGGTACTTTGAGTTTCTTTATCGCATCGACTTTTGTCTCATCAATTTCAAGTCCCTTGTCTGACAAAACGTGTCCTAAAAAACGAACTCTTTGTACGTTATATATGCACTTTTCTTTATTGAGTTTAAAGCCGTTTTCATGTAGTCTTCGAAGTACTATTTCAGTGGTATCCCGAGTTTCTGGTCTGTACTGGCATGAATTAATATGTCGTCCATGGCGCATTCTACATTTGGAATGTCGTGAAGTATCTCTGTCATAATTTGCTGAAATACTTCCGGAGCTGAAGAGAGTCCGAACGGAAGACGTTTGCAGGAATAACGTCCCCAAGGTGTTGCAAATGTTAAATATTCTTGTGTTCTCTCAGAAACTTTTATTTGCCAAAAACCTCGAGTGCAATCTAGGCATGTGAAGTACTTGCTACCATTCATTCTTGCGGCAATGGCTTCAATCGTGTTTAATGGTAAATGCCTTCTCTTGATATTTTTATTTACATCTGTAGGGTCGATACACAAACGAAGTTTGCCCCCTTTTTTGACGATTACAAGAGGAGATACTGCTACAGTGGGTTTCGTGACTCGTTTGATGACGTCCATTTTAACCATTTTATCAAGTTCTTGCTTAACTGTTTCCTTTATGGCCAATGGAATCGTTCTAGCTGAGCTAATCTCGAACTTTGGATTTTCTACAAGGTCTATGTCGTATTCGTAACCCTTGAAACATCCCAATCCATTAAACATCTGTTCGTTATTTAACTTCGGGTTGCTAATCTTCACGCTGTGTACTCTAATAATCAGATTTTCTTCTTCGCAAGTCTTTTTGCCGATTATTGGTTGAACTTGTACATTCACAGTCAAGAATGTTACTTCTGTTTGACGATTCTTGATCTTACATTTCAATTTCAGTTCTCCGACAACGTTGAGCCTATGTTCACTAAATGTTACCAACTTCTTTACTTTGGATGGTGTTATCTTAGCAGTGACTCCCAGTTTCTCGATTATGTGAGTCGGAAGAACGTTACATTGAGCACCGCTGTCTAGTTTAGCATGAAATGCTTTGTTTCCCACTTTTATTAATTCTTTCCAATCTTCTTGTCTTGGTGGTACTGTAACACTACCAATGTACATCATATCTATATCACGTGACGATTGGGAGGTTGCATCGTCGTCTTTAGAGCCGTGTACTGCATGAATCTCCTTTTTGGATTTGCAACAGACTTCAAAATGTCCTAACTTCCCACACAAATTACATCTTTGCTTATACGCCGGACAAGATCGCTTTCCATGTGTCATACCACATCTGTTGCAATTAAACTGATCAATATTTTTTATGTTAACTCCTTGTCTTTTCATTTTCTTGAGTGCGGCGACTGACATCTGTGATTCTGATTCGCTATTCTTACTCATGTCGATGGCTTGTTTGTGTGCCAGCTCGCTTGCTTGACACATGTCTACCGCTTTGTCATAGGTTAGGTCTGTTGTACCCAACAATCTTTCACGTAACGTATCATTATTGATGCCACTAACAATTTTGTATTTTAGCATTCGTTTCTCTAATTGACCGAAACTACACCGGGTGAGTTAGCCGTGGTGGTTACGGCATGACTGATGGCAGTCGCTCACATCCGGGAGGCGAGGAGGTTCGAATCCCCCCCGCCGGCAACCTTGAAGATGGTCTTCTGTGGTTTCCCATCTTCCTTCCAGGCAAATGCCGGGGTTGGTCCCTAACTACAGGCCACAGCCGCTACCTTCCAACTCCTCGTCCTTACATTCCTCCTTCCCTCCTTCCCTCCCCAACGGTACTTGTAGCTCACCCATTGGGTGTCCGTCTCGAAGCAGCTACAAAACTGGCGAGCCGAACATGTCCTCGGACACTCCCGGCACTAAAAGCCATACGCTAAAAAAAAAAAAAAAAAACGAAACTACATTTTCTTGCTTGAGTTTTTACGCGAATCAAAAACTGTTCAAAATTTTCGTCTGATTCTTGTAACATTTTATGAAAAACGTATGCTTCATATGTTTCATTAGCTTTAGGCACAAAATAATTGTTAAATTTGTCCATGATTACCTGCATGTTTGTTTGTTCTGCCTCAGTGAGGTTAAGTTAAATGACTGAAAAATCTCTTCGGCTTCATAACCTATTGTTGCCATAAACGTAGCGACTTGGACTTCGGGCTGTTCTTTATCCAGCTGAATTGCTTTTGAGTACCAGTTGTAAGACACTTTCCACGTTTTCCATTCCTGTGCCATATTTTTGCCAAACTCCAGGGGTTTAGGTTGTCGAATATGAAATATATGAGTTAGCCTCTGATTTTGGGCGTTTTGTTCTACGTTGGCCATTATTTTTGTTTGCTGCTTTATAATTCAGAAAAACCAATTACTTCTGACACCATGTAACGTTTACATATAGGTTTATAGGGTAATCAAATTATAACTAACAACATCATAGCCTAGTGCCAACATTTAATAAATATTATGTATGTTGAAGTATTAACAATTGACATAGTTGAGCAACGTATTGCAGAGATGTATGTTTCGATTATCGAATCTCGAATCCGAAGGTTATCGTTACACGTGTGGCCTCTCTTAAGGTATACAATGCACATACACAATTTGGTTGTAGTCTAGTATGGACGTTACATGCTGTTTGATATTGGATTTATCGGTGTACGTAAACTCATGTTGGGAACAACGTCATGTATGCGATGCTCAGAATTAATCTGAACTATTACGATCTATTATAGTGCCAATTTTGGATAAAATACATTTGTTAGTATAGATGTTACATGCAATTAAAAATTGAAACTATCAGGAAGCTTAGAATCATGTTGGCAGCACTGAGGTATATTAGCTACTCCAAGTTAATCTAACATGTCAGGTACTATACGTGTGCAAAGTTCAGAGCTGATGGCTGGCATTCTTTCTGATATATTGATATTAGGATTAAACAAATAGAGAGAACATTTATTAACAGTTGGCAGCCCTGCTGGTTCTTTCGAATATGCATAGTCATAACTGTTATGGTACTATTTATTTATCGTATGTCTTTCAGTACCGGGATGTCCGAGGACATGTTCGGCTCGCCAGAGGCTGTAGCTGCTTCAAGCGGACACCCACAGGGTGAGCTACAAGTTCCGTTCAATTTCAAGTAGTTCCACATTTCACCACCAGATGTCAATGATACCTAGTGGTGAACGTTGGAACTTTGATAGAGCGTTCCAATGAAATTTAACCTAGAAATTTAGCTTCACACAAGTTTAGTCTGTGGAAGAATCTTTTACATGCCATAAATCTATGGCATGGGACCGCCAGCTTTACTTCCCCTTCGAAGGAAGGCATACTGAAGTATTTTAACGCTCTTAAAAAATCCGACGACTTCGGCCGGGTTTGAATCCGCTATCTTGACTATCGTGGGCACAGCAGTTCAGCATGCTACCAACTATGCCACCGAAGCACATATGGAATTTGGTTGAAATCCATTTGTTAGTATGGAAGTTTTATGAGTAGGGGTCTAGGATGGGTTTAAACCAACACCGTCAGCAGTTTTCAAATTTGCTGATATCTCCCGTGCTATTTATCGGATTTGGACATATGAGGTGTCAAGTTACTCGGGGCAAAGTTCCCTTTCGTATGGCCTGTGAATTTACCCAGAATACCCAAAACTGTAAGGTCATTGACCTGAGATCTTATAAACTAATAATTGGATTTGGACGTGTGAGGTGTCATAGGCTTGGAGTGACGCCCCCTTTCTCATAGCCCGCTCATTTACCCTAAATATCCAAAACGGCAAGGTCATCGACCTGAGATTCTATAAACCAATAATCAGATTAGGACGTGTGAGGTGTCATAGGACTCAGGATGGCCAACCCTTTCCTATAACCCATGAATTTCCCCCAAGATACCCAAAACTGCAAGGTCATCGACCTGAGATTTTAGAAACCAATAATCGGATTTGGAAACGTGAGGTGTCATAGGATTCAGGATAGCTAACCATTTTCCATGAATTTACCCGGAATACCCAAAACTGCAAGGTCATCGACCTGAGATTTTCTAAAATAATAATTAGATTTGGATGTGTGAGGTATCATAGGATGCGGGATGACGCCCTATTTTCTATAGCCTACTCATTTACCCAAAATACCCAAAACTGCAAGGTCATCGACCTGAGATTTTAGAAACCAATAATCGGATTTGGACGTTTGAGGTGTCCTAGGACTCGGGGTGATGCCCCCTCTTTTTCTATAGCCCCCCCCCCCCTAATTTAACCAAAGAACCCAAAACTAAAAGGTCATCGGCTTTTAATATCTCCCTAACCAATGATCGGATTTGGACACGCAAGGTGTCAAATTACTCGCCATGACCCCCTCTCTTTTCCTATAACACTTTTATTTAACCAAAGAACCAAAAACTAAAAGGTAATCGGCTTTTTAATATCTCGCTAACCAATGATCGGATTTGGACACGCGAGGTGTTAAATTACTCGCCATGACTCCCTCTCTTTTACTATAGCCCCCTAATTTACCTAAAATACCCAAAAATAAAAGGTCATCGGATTTGTAATATTTTATGAACCAATCATCGGATTTGGACACGCGAGGTGTCAAATAACTCGGCATGACTTCCTCTCTTTTCCTAAGGCCCATGAATTTACAGAAAATACCCAAAACTAAAAGGTCATCGGCTTTTTAATATTTCGCTAACCAATGATAGAATTTGGACACGCAAGGTATCAAATAACTCGGCACGTGAGGTGTCATATGACTCGTAATCGTAGAATAGTAATCACCTATGTTCCCACGCACAAATTTGCGTCACGGCTCTATCTCTAGCCTACCGCTCTACCTTTACCACTGATGGTGATGACTAGAGAGGTGACGATGAGGGTAGTATTATTTATTTTATTAGTGATTACTTATTTATTTATCAGGGTAGCCGAGCAGGGAGTATCTTTAATTGATCGAGCAAAGATGGCTAGAGAGGGGTGGTGGAGGATAGCCGAAAAAACAACATGGTGGCCATATCTTAACTTAACTTAACCTAACCTAACCTACCCTACTAGATCATCTGCCTGGGATTTCTAAAAATACCCAATATATCGTGAACCATCGTTTAACGCTTACCCACCTCTGTTCTACCGCCGCTGAGGGGCGTGATGGCTCAGCGGTCTAGCTGTATGCCTCTCACCAAGGCGGTCCGGGTTCGATTCCCGGTCAATGCATGTGAGATTTTCGATGTGAAATGCCATGTCCTGTGGTTCGGATTCCACGTAAAAAGGAGGTCCCGTGGCTCATAATCACCAGATTCACGGTCACGTAAAACTACAATCTTCCTTCCTTCCTTTTTGTTCTACCGCTACCGCTCCACCACCACCGCTCTACATCTACCGCTCTACTACAGTACTACCGCTCTACCTTTACCCTAAATAGCCTGTGATTTAAAACAAGTAGAATCTTGCAGCGTATAACGTCACGTGATGCAAGTGTTTCAACCGAACGCAAGGTGTTAGTTAGTTATTGTTGTTTTAATGGGCGGAACTACGAGGTCATCTGCCCCTCTTAACACAGATTAAAGAATACAAATTTGGAATTGAATTTAAAATTTTGAGGTGGACACCTAAATGTAAAAGACCAAAAATTAATAAAACAAAAACAAAAAATTAAATAAAAATAAAAATAAACAAAAATTACGGAAAAACAGAATATTATCATTCAAAAAACGAACAAGTCGTTGAGTCAATGTTCACTGGAGAATTTAGATTGCTGGCCCTAACCCTCTCTCACTTAAAAAGCGAATAACGCTGTCAGCAGCCACCGCGTCATCGGCTAATATAAGTTTGAGTGTCATCTACAAACCAAGGTTTCTTCGTAAGTGAGCAAGATCCACACACTCGGTAAAAATGTGGGCCACGGTGAAAATGGCTCCACAGGTATGGATACGAGTGGGTGGATCTTATATGCAGTGTTACAAAACGCAAGCGTGCGAAACATGATTCTTGCAGAAACAAGCAAAATCTTTCAGCATACGACGTTACACGATGCAAGTGTTACAATCAAATGCGAGGTGCAGCGTTACAAAAAGCAAGCGTGCGAAACATGATTCTTTCAGACGTATGACGTTGTGTGATGCAGGTGTTTATTAACAATCGTGAGAACGCTGAATTGACTGGGGATAGAGATAAGAGTAAGAGTTAACTTTCTAGGATTTTTTAGTTTAAACATATTAAAACAAATAATTTTCTTCAGAAAAAAAAATAAAAAATACGTTTTAGACTAGGCGTGGTATTGAGATGAGAGTAGGAGTAGAGAGTTAATGATTAACCTTAAAGTATTCTAGAATTTTTGAAATCTTGGTGTGTTGTTGTTGTTGCTTCTTACAAACAAGGGCTGTGATACTTTCCAAGACCAAGACAAAAGCCACTAAATACATTGACAAAAATAACTCGTCAAATAAGCCAACACATAAACCAATGCATAAGCCAATATATAAGCCAATACATAAGCTAATAGACATAAGCCAATACATAAACCAATAAAGCCAACACATAAGCCAATTATATAAGCCAACACTTAGCCAATATAAGAGCTTATGGTAAGTCACTATCACCAGAACAGTTGTAACCTTTATACCTTGGCAGTATGCAAATCATACCGACAGGTTAGTTGCTACTATGGAGTTTACTACAACCAACAAAGGTAAGCAACGTGCACTCTAACAAGGCTACTCTTATAACTATAATAGTCGGAATGTGGATGGAATTATATTCTGGCGATGCTCAAAAGAGAGGCCATGAAGTTGTCGAGGCAATGTAAACCAGAAATGGTGAGGTTTTACGTGTGAGTGATCATCAATGTAGTGCTCCGAACGGACCACGGTTGTTGTTGACAAAAAATTATCAAAATGATAAAAAGCTAGTCCGAGAAAAAGATGTTGCTACTCAAGATAGTCCCTTGTTTGTTAAAAAGCTTTTATCTTCTCCCCTAAAAGCTATGTTTAATCCATCTTCAACGTCTGATAAGCCATCAACACTATCGAAGGAATCACAGACTATGCAAGAGGTGGTATTGCAAGAAGATCAAAAAGGACTAGATAGTAATAGTGATAATGATTATTGGGACGTGTACGGCGAACGTGGATGGGCCAACTTACCTGTATTCAGGGGTCCGGGTCACTTCCGCAGCAAAATCACCTCCAGAAGACATGTCCCAACAGAAGAGCTCCAAAAGGGGTGGAAGGACGATGGAGAAGGGGACAACACACAGGCTATTTAACAGACACCCCCCACTAACCGACAGAACTGCTGCCGGTGAAATAATGCCACAACAGTAGTAAAAGGAACAAAATAAAAGTTTAATTGTTAAAACTTCCACCAGAAAAAAGAACATGCATGCTTGCAAACAAAAAGGCAAGAATTAAATGAAATTTAATTAGTTAAAAAAAAACAAAGCTAAACAAAATTAACTTATATATATATATAGGCATAATTAAATGATAACGGGCTTGGTAATTTACACGCCAATATAATATCGATCCGACATGCAGATGTTGAGGCCACGCCAAAAAAAAAAAAAAAGGATAGAAATTAAATTAAATTTAAAAAAAAATTAAATGGGATAGAAAATAAATAAATGATATGCACGACGGCGGAAAACACAAGGACATTTACCAAAAATCACAAAATTAACATCAACAAGATTACATTTAAAAAAAAATATTAAGCTAACACACAACACGTTTGCTTTTTGAAGCCGGCGCCAATGGACTGACAACGAGACCATAATCCATCACGGCGAAACAACAGACATGGCCACACAAAACATACCAGATCGAAACTACGGCAAACAATTAATAACATAAATTTTAACATCAGCGTAAGAAAATGAACGGCGGAAAACAATTACATCTAAAAACTATTAATGCAAGTCATTTTAAAACTCGACGGATCTTACACAGTTAAAAAAAAATGACAATCCCAAGCTTGCCAAATGAAAATAAATAATAATTTAAACGTAAAACAAACTAATAAATGTGTCTCCAGAAGGTACAAAATAATAACAAACTTAATATATACAAGGAAACGTTATTAAAACGTAAAATAAATTTTAGGCCTATAAGCCAAAACACAACAGAAGATCAACATTCATACACGGCCAAAATTGGAGCTCCCAAAATACAATAATTAGATAAATTAAATTTAAAAAACGTACCTTAAAACTTCACAGCGGAGACACAATGAAAAAAAAACTAACTCATTTTAAATAAATAAAAAATGCGGCAGTATGTTGCCTTGAAAATGGCTAACACGCCCTTGCGCCGTTTCGATGTCACACGCACTCCTGTTGTATCCAGATGCGATTTACTTTGCATATTTCCTCTTCACGGCGGAACGATGAAAATTCACAGCCTGAAGAGAACAGGCAATTCCTTTTTCTCTTGAATACATATATTTCGTAGAGAATGGGGGCTAAGCCCCCATTAGCGGAGACACCTTTCACGACCAGTCGGCTAGATGTGTTTTCTTCACGATGGCTAATGGACTCCACAAAATGGCGGAGAATTTTTGCGTGTCAAATCCGAACTGTATACAAGTAAATAATATTGACCAATCACGGAGTGACACCTCAAAACAACAATGTCATAAATAAGTACATAATTTGGCGGTATCATGACTACACTAGCATTTGTTTCAAGACGAAGAATGTAATTGTCTTTCAATTATGTCATGCGTATAAAGAGTTTTATAAGGCGCAGCCCACACTACCTATCGGGAAGAAACAGGAACCACGTGCAGACTTTACAAAGTCCGACTGGCGCTACCATCTCGTGTTCAAAATGGGAAGCAAGTCACCAGGCGGTCGTTTCAAATGTCGAGATGTTACGATCCAAGGGTATATACATGTTTGAAAGCGTAGGGACGTGCACATGCACGTAACAGTCTCCCTCCCTTAAGTGTGAACACGGTTCACGAATATGCCTAGGCATAGACAGTACTCCTTAACTTGTCGATTCACCAGAGATGTTTCCCGAAGATAATGTTCACCTGTTAACTCCAATTGATGGATGAAACCGCATCGTTTTGGTTAGGAAGAATGCAGGGTCAGATTATCAGTGATGGGATAATTGATCACCTCGCAAACCACTTAGTCAACAGCATCACTGTGTCCAAAAATCTTCAGAAACGCAGTACACCAGCACCAGCAGTGCTTTCAGAGTCCGAGACACGTTAGATACATTTTCAATAAACCCAATTTAGTTCGCTTTAGACGAAGTAGGTGGAAGCAATGTGCCATATATCATTCGACGCGTGGGCAGCCATTTACAAAAATAGAAGTTAATCTAATTTCAAAAAAGGTTTACAGAATTACTAATTCTTACTACATTTTACAAAGAGAAACAAGGTTGAATTTAAATGAAGAAAATTTTTGACCATGCCCTAGATCCGTGCTTACAAAATTTCATTAACAAGTTTACCTTTTTACAGATTCGAAGTACATTACAAGATTACATGAGTTAGATGACAATACATTTCGAAGGAACTACGGTAGAGGAATGACCACTAAAATTCCCAAAGGGAACAGGAATACAAGGTTACCATGAGTTAGGTCTCCAACCGAGCCCAACTTACATGTTATCATCGCCTATGAAACATCAAAATTAGGTACACCTTTACAATTTGCCATTACAATGGGAACTTCCCAACATTTACATTTTGTATCCCACCAGAGTTTTCAAATCCAATTAAATTTAAAATTCCACAAGGAAGAGAAGCTTGAAGGCTTCAATGAAGGTTAGGGACACTCTACATTATACAAACTCAGTTTTACAAAATTTACGGTAGCATTTCCACATTAGACACCTCTCCACCTCGCTTAATGTGCGATAGATGCACTCTAGAAATTTTGTTGGCCTTAGGGTTTCGAACAAGAAGAGTAACAGGAGTCAAGAATGCCTCTACATAACATGGGCCTTTAAAACGAGGGGTTAACTTGCTTGAGATTAGATTACTGACGCCCTTGGGCTCGAAATTGCGGACGTACACAACATCACCAATTTCCAAATCAGCCGGCTTGCGACAGGCATTGTGTCGCCTGGCAAGTTGGTCATGGGATACCTTAATATTCTCTCTAGCCTTGTCGAATTTCGCCCTCATATCCTCGGGCGTGAAGCTGTCAGGAAGGAGATCGTGCAGGTTCCACAGGTTGGACAACGGAGAATTAGCCATAAAGGAAAACATTAACGAAAAAGGGGTAGCTTGCGTGCTCTCATGCACGGCGGTGTTGAAAGCAAAATTGAGCCAATGCAAATTAGAATCCCACTTGGAATGGTCGTCGTGGTGGAAAGCAATCAGAGCAGAACGGAGATTACAATTGACTCGCTCAGCAAGAGACGGGTTAGGAAAATAGGGAGTGGTGGTTACATGCGAAATAGCATAATCAAATAAGAATTGACGGAACTGATGAGATACAAAGCACTTGGCATTATCTGACACCAGATACTGACACGGCCCAAAAGACGAGAAGATGGAATTAAGACACTTTATGACGGAATTGGTCGTAGCCTGTCTGGTGGGGAAAATCCAACTAAACCGGGTGAAACCGTCAGTGCAAACAAGCGCAAATTGGTTTCCCCGACCAGAGCGAGGGAACGGTCCAACGTGGTCGATAAAAAGCCTCTCCATGGGTCTAGATGCCGGTTCAGAAGACAACAGGCCAACCTTAGTAGAAACCGGAGGTTTGCTAATATTGCATGCAGCACAATTCCTAATGAGCCTCCTGATGTCGCCATCCATACCTTGCCAAATGAAAAACCGTCTGATTTTAGCTCGGGTCTTGAATACTCCTAGGTGGCCACCAATAGGAGATTCATGATAGTAACGAAAGATTTCGGGAATGAGGATCGACGGGAGCACAATTTTAGGTAGGCGGTCATGACGAGACGAACAACACAATACACCGTCCTTCAGAGAGTAGGGCTTGATCACTTCACCAGAATTGATTCGGTCAATAAGGCTAGATAAGGAGGGGTCTTCTTTCTGGAATCGTCTCACATCCTCAAAAAGCACAGGGGAATTGCTAAGAACGGCATTGACACAATTTACAGCAGATACAAGGTTTACGGGTTCACATTCCTGAACATCCTCTTCAGCTGTTTCCTCGTACATGCGGCTTAAAGAATCAGCTACCGCATTTTCGGACCCACGAATATGTTGGACAGTGAACTGGAACGACAGAATCCTAGTTGCCCACCTAGCAATTCTACCAGTTTTGCGGGGTTTCCCTAAGACCCAGCTCAAGGCTTGGTTATCGGTCTCAAGGAGAAACTTGGTGTGCTCAAGATACATACGGAATTTTTCTAGAGCGAACAACACAGCTAAACCCTCAAGTTCGTAAATGGAATACTTCCTCTCTGCGTCCGTTAAGGTACGAGAAGCGTATGCAATGGGTTGCCTACCCATATCAGATTCCTGCAGTAGAACACAACCAACACCACGACCAGACGCATCAGTCTGCACAATGAACTGCTTCCCAAAATCCGGAATGGCTAACACAGGGGCGTTAGAGAGCGCAAGCTTAAGATCTTCGAAGGCTGCCTGCTGAGAGGGACCCCACTCAAACTTCACAGCCTTTTTGCGTAATTGATTTAGAGGAGCAGCACGGTCGGCAAAGTTACTGATAAACTTACGAAAGAAGTTCACCATACCAATGTAGCGAGCAACACCCTTGGCGTTCTTGGGTGGTTTAAAATCTCTGATGGCCTGCGTGCGAGACTGGTCCACTGAGATACCAGATTCAGAAACAATATGTCCCAAGAAGGAAATTTTGGGCTTGGCAAAGGAAACCTTGGACAATTTGACGGTAAGTCCAGCGTCACGCAACCGATCAAGAACAATTTTCAGATGATCAACGTGTTCCTCGAAGGACTCGGAATAGATCACCACATCGTCAAGGTAGTGGTACACAAACTTGAATTTAATTTCAGAAAATACCTTGTCCAGAAGTCTACTCAACACAGCGGCTCCGGTGGATAGGCCAAACGGGACACGGGCATACTCAAACAGGTTCCAGTCAGTGGAAAAAGCAGTAACATGCCTGGATTCAAGAGAGAGGGGAATTTGGAAGTAGGAAGAATTTAAATCGAGGATCGTGAACACCTTCGCGTTGCGAAACCAACTAAAACATGTGTGAAGGTCCGGCAAAGGAATGGACTGCAAAACAACTTTTTGATTAAGAGCCCTATAGTCGACCACCGGCCGAAAACCACCGTTAGGTTTTGGCACAAGAAATACAGGGGATGAGTAGGCAGAGATAGAGGGTTGGATTACACCTTCCTCTAACATCTTATCGATAATCTTACGAAGTTCAGCCATCTTGGGCGGGGCAAGGCGATACGGGCTGGAACGCACCGGCACAGAATCGGTTAGCTCAATCTTGTACTCCATCAAATGGGTTACACCCAACTTGTCAGTAAATACAGCGCCATACTCCTGACATAACCTCTTAATGGCATCCTTTTGAAGACTCGTTAAATTTTCCAGATCGAGATCCTCAATAGTCATAGGTTCAGTAACAGAATTGACAGCATGAGAAGATAAAAGCGGGTTAAATGATAATTTACTCTGTGGATTAAACTTAAACCATAAGTTGCGAGCACCAAAATCAAGAAGCATACCAACGTGTGACATGAAATTAGCTCCAATGACCACAGCACACGAAAGATTTCTGGCAACCAAAAATTTAAATTTCCAAGAAAAATGTAGAATATGAATTTTGACTGTCATACTACCCAAAATACTTAAGTTTGAACAATTTGCCGAAATAAAAGATTCATTGTTAGGGTCTAACTCAGGAAATTTGCAAACACTCTTCATAGATAAAAACCAGTCCTCGCTTATAAAGGATGCGACACTACCAGAATCAAGCAATGCAGAAACGGGCTCGTCATTAACACAAATTTCAATAAACGGGGATATTCCTTTAGCCACAGGAGAAATTCCAAAATCATTACTCACTCTAACACGATTACAATTAGGTGACGAGGACACCCGCACCATAGGATTCACACAACGTTTAGAATTAGGCTGACTTGCCACGCCATTGCTCACCGACAGGCTAGGTAGGTCAGCGACATAAGCAGAATTAGCACGTGATGAATTAGTTTTCATAGAGTTATCAAGACTATCATAGGTAGGGCGACCAGAAACTTCACAGGGTTTTCCCAAATTATTACGCACAGGAATATCCTTGGAAGTAACACCCGAATTGGTCTCCTCAACGTTCCGTCATTGGCGATACACAGCCTGGTTACTCGGACACACCTTCTTGACATGTCCCAGTCCACCGCACGAGTGGCACTTAATATTAGGTCGAGGATGAAACATAACCTTAGGTGGGGGACGAGACATCAAGGAAGGAGGGGGACAAGACATCAAGGAAGGAGAAGGAACATTAGCTACACGAAGGGAATCTGCATGCTTCACAGCCATAGCCTCTATAACGACCTGTTTCAGCTCGACAAATGACGAAGGCCTGGTACACATAGTCATGTATGACCTATATTGAGGCGAAAACCCATTCACAATTGATGACACCAACTGTCGCTCTGTTAAAGGGGATGCAAAAACCTGGGCATACACCTTAATGTCGCTGACATAGTCGCTAAGGGACTCGTCCAGCCTTTGGACACGATAAAGTAACTTATGCTCGAGAGCACTTAGGGCGCTCGCAGGGACAAAAAAAAACACAACACTTCCCTAATAAACATGGCTAAGGACATGCGGAGGTGGATAGCTTCAACAAGCTTATCGCGCAGCATACCGGATGCAACTGGATACAAAAGTTGGAAAATCTGAATTTCCGACATCCCAAAAATCGAGGCATGGTTGCCCAACTCGACCACTTGCTTTAAAAATTGTACCACTTGGGTAACGTCATCAAGGTTGAAATGCTTTAATTTAGTTAAGAAACCAGAAATAGGATGAGGAATCGACCCATAATTAACGGTAGGAGAGAACGTAGCATTAGGAATAGAGACATTGTTACCAGGGTAGCCCGCTCGCACACCCTCTACAGGCGACAAAACATTTATATTACTAGAGAAAGAACTGGGATGCAATGGGTCGGCAGGACCCAGGAAATCATTAGGTGACCTAACATGAGAAGAATGACCGTATGCAGGATTAAGTGGTATGGACGAGCCAGTGCCAGGCAACAGAGGGGCAGGCAAACTACTACTGGTAATCGATCCCAAAACCTCAGACCTAGTAAACAGAGGTGATTCACGTTCAACCCCAGAAGAACTCTCCAAATTCACAAGGTTATCGCTTAAGTCAATTAAATTGAAAACACTATTGTTGTCGGCCATTTTGGAAAACACAGAATGCAGACAGCCAATATAGAAGGAAACAAAATTTCAGGAATTACAAGGACAGTTTACACTTTCACAACAGTACCACAACCAGCAATTACCATCACCAAAGATTAGGCTGACACTCAAACACAGCCACCCTACTACACCAAATCATGCACCATGCTGTCCAGAACTGCACACGTCACCACCTGCTTGGCTCGAGAACAGGGAGCTAAATTACAAAAATAGGCACAAAACATCAGGCTACAAGCTTCCGACGGGGCTCCAGGATGCCTTCACACGCAGCATATAGGCTATCAGAACATTAAGAAATCCCATTTCCCATGCCAAGAACACATGTCAGTAGCTCACCGGGCTTCATCTTCATTGGGGATGTTGCACACCAACAGGGTAAAATACAGGAGTAAACGCCTCGTTTAGAACAGGTTACATACAGCATACCACATGGATATCCAGAGGCAAACATGAAACACAACAAACGACGAGGATTAGCTTTACACAACATCAAGTGCACTGGCCTGCCAAAATCCCACCAACAACCGTCCCATCCGCACCAGAGGGGTCCATAAAACAGCCTGCGGGTACTGGGGAGGGGATAGTTACGGAAGTGAACATGAGCTCGATCTGAGTGCATGTGCACGTCCCTACGCTTTCAAACATGTATATACCCTTGGATCGTAACATCTCGACATTTGAAACGACCGCCTGGTGACTTGCTTCCCATTTTGAACACGAGATGGTAGCGCCAGTCGGACTTTGTAAAGTCTGCACGTGGTTCCTGTTTCTCCCCGATAGGTAGTGTGGGCTGCGCCTTATGAAACTCTTTATACGCATGACATAATTGAAAGACAATTACATTCTTCGTCTTGAAACAAATACTAGTGTAGTCATGATACCACCAAATTATGTACTTATTTATGACATTGTTGTTTTGAGGTGTCACTCCGTGATTGGTCAATATTATTTACTTGTATACAGTTCGGATTTGACACGCAAAAATTCTCCGCCATTTTGTGGAGTCCATTAGCCATCGTGAAGAAAACACATCTAGCCGACTGGTCGTGAAAGGTGTCTCCGCTAATGGGGGCTTTAGCCCCCATTCTCTACGAAATATATGTATTCAAGAGAAAAAGGAATTGCCTGTTCTCTTCAGGCTGTGAATTTTCATCGTTCCGCCGTGAAGAGGAAATATGCAAAGTAAATCGCATCTGGATACAACAGGAGTGCGTGTGACATCGAAACGGCGCATGGGCGTGTTAGCCATTTTCAAGGCAACATACTGCCGCATTTTTTATTTATTTAAAATGTTTTAGTTTTTTTTATTGTGTCTCCGCTGTGAAGTTTTAAGGTACGTTTTTTAAATTTAATTTATCTAATTATTGTATTTTGGGAGCTCCAATTTTGGCCGTGTATGAATGTTGATCTTCTGTTGTGTTTTGGCTTGTAGGCCTAAAATTTATTTTACGTTTTAATAACGTTTCCTTGTATATATTAAGTTTGTTATTATTTTGTACCTTCTGGAGACACATTTATTAGTTTGTTTTACGTTTAAATTATTATTTATTTTCATTTGGCAAGCTTGGGATTGTCATTTTTTTAAAACTATGTAAGATCCGTCGAGTTTTAAAATGACTTGCATTAATAGTTTTTAGATGTAATTGTTTTCCGCCGTTCATTTTCTTACGCTGATGTTAAAATTTATTTTATTAATTGTTTGCCGTAGTTTCGATCTGGTATGTTTTGTGTGGCCATGTCTATTGTTTCGCCGTGATGGATTATGGTCTCGTTGTCAGTCCATTGGCGCCGGCCTCAAAAAGCAAACGTGTTGTGTGTTAGCTTAATATTTTTTTTAAAATGTAATCTTTTTGATGTTAATTTTGTGATTTTTGGTAAATGTCCTTGTGTTTTCCGCCGTCGTGCATATCATTTATTTATTTTCTATCCCATTTAATTTTTTTTTAAATTTAATTTAATTTCTATCCTTTTTTTTTTTTTTGGCGTGGCCTCAACATCTGCATGTCGGATCGATATTATATTGGCGTGTAAATTACCAAGCCCGTTATCATTTAATTATGCCTATATATATATAAGTTAATTTTGTTTAGCTTTGGTTTTTTTTTAACTAATTAAATTTCATTTAATTCTTGCCTTTTTGTTTGCAAGCATGCATGTTCTCTTTTCTGGTGGAAGTTTTAACAATTAAACTTTTATTTTGTTCCTTTTACTACTGTTGTGGCATTATTTCACCGGCAGCAGTTCTGTCGGTTAGTGGGGGGTGTCTGTTAAATAGCCTGTGTGTTGTCCCCTTCTCCATCGTCCTTCCACCCCTTTTGGAGCTCTTCTGTTGGGACATGTCTTCTGGAGGTGATTTTGCTGCGGAAGTGACCCGGACCCCTGAATACAGGTAAGTTGGCCCATCCACGCTCGCCGTACACGTCTCATTCTGCTACCAGAATGCGATGATAATAATGATGATAATAATGATGATGATAAGATTTATTGTAATGCTCTGTTTACACCTAAAATCATTTGTTAAATGTGTCTACTGGAACAATCCCAGTAAGCTAATCCGTCGGCTTCAGCAATTGCATGCCTATAAACAGGATGGTTATACTGGTTATGAGGAAGAACTATTTATTGGATATAGAAAATGAAATTCGTCGTGACAAAAGTATTGTGTAACGGGTCCACGTAACCGCTTAGAGTGAGTCTTAACATACATTCTAGGGATTTTACTACTACACGTACAGTCATCCTTTTAAAACTATAGCATGCAATCGTAAAGAGATAGAGAGTTGTATTCTGTGTCTATATATTGTAAAATATTTCAATTAAATTAATAAAAATATTTTATGTACGGTATATCTCTTGTTTTTCTTAATTGCTATCCTCACCTCTCACTTCTAATGCACTCGTTAACCATCGACAGTCTCCGTCAATTTTCGGATAGAGTTGCCTTAAATAATGCATTCTATTTGCTGGTTTGTGTACTAAATACCATAATAATACAGTGTCGCCAACCAATGTTGAGGTAATAGTTATGTCCGGTATGGAATTCAAACCCATGTGTTTTTAGTACTGTCTCACGAGACTAGGAATACATCGTTCCTGTTCTAAGACCAAAAACAAATTTCTTGACCAAGCCAACAATCAGACCCAGACTTTTAGTACAACAGTCAAGAGTGTTAGCCACTATGAAAGGAAATGGGATTGGAAATGAGGCTGCTGTGGCCTGTCAAAAGGTATCGTCCTAAGAGCACTTTAAGGTCTCTTTTTAGTTTTACCTCTCGAGGTTGAGTGTACATTATTTCTTGACAGAGCTAAAAATCAAACCCAAACCTTTGCGGTAAAAGGTATACAGCCTTTTCTTTCTGTAAAGTGCTCTGTTTTAGCCCTCAGAGCTGGGAATCGAGTTCAGACTTTGAGTGCAGCAGCCTATCAACGTTTGCAACGTGGTGATGTACCTATAAATCTTTTGGATCATGCTTGCAAAGTACAAGACATTTCTTATTACCATAGTGAACCTGAATTAAGGCATGTGGCTAATAAAGTAGCACCTGTATTGAAAAAAGCAAAACAACGTTTGACAGCCTGTGATGCCTCGGTGGGGAAAAGGTTGTCATCCCTGACTGTGATTAGTGCTATGAAAGGAAAGTTAATGACGAATAGACATGGATATTTAAAAACACTATCTGTATACTAGTGTAATGCGCTATTTGCTGTGAATTAAAAATACTGTATTAACCGAGTACTATTTCTCTTAAAAAAATGTAGACAGGAATTTCCCACATTGCATATTTAAAATTCCCATTTACACTTTACATATTTAAAAAGTTCATTTTAACTTTGAAAAATGTCTTAATGCCAGTGCTTAACTATTGCAGTGGCTTAGTCTTTTTGTTTCCAAACACGTAGTGGCACATGCTACACACTACAGGTAAGACTGTCTTACAAATAGAGCCTATCTACCACCACATGCCTATGACTTACATATAAAAACACATTTAGTAAAACTTACTATTTAAATTTGCTATAAGCTTTAATTTCTTTTCTCCATCGAGTTTACTATGATCGAACAACAAATGTTAAGTACTCGTGTTATCTCTCTCTCACTTTTTTACACTTTCTTTGGGAAACAAACACAACCACCATATTAATTTCCAAAGAACATCTATTTACATGCATACAACCCCAAAAGGAACGTTTAGTTATGAATTTACAAATGACAATTTTACCACGGTGGAAAAGAATATTTTACATTGACCATTTTCAATTTCAGGCATGATGAAAATAAAAACTATAAAGTTATACAGAGCTTTAAAGAGCAAAGGGCATAGTGCATTTCTCATAGTTTCCATTCTCGTTATTCAGAAAACAAAATATCAAAATCCCATATTTACAAATTACCATTCATGTCATCGCAAAACAAAATCCCATATTAACAAATTAGCATTTACAAATTACCATTCATGTCATCGCAAAAACAAAATATAGTTAGTTACTTATTGTTGTTTTAAGGGGCGGAACTACGAGGTCATCTGCCCCTCTTAACACAGATTAAAGAATACAAATTTTGAATTGAATTTAAAATTTTGAGGTGGACATGTAAATTTAAAAAGACCAAAAATTAATAAAACAAAAACAAAAAGAAATTAAATAAAAATAAAAATCATAAAAAAAAATTACGGAAAAAACAAAACGTTATCATTCAAAAACGAACAAGTCGTTGAGTCAATGTTCACTGGAAAATTTAGATTGCTGGCCCTAACCCACTCTCACGTATAAAGCGGATAACGCGATCAGCAGCCACCGCGTCATCGGCTAATATAAGTTTGAGTGTCGTCTGCAAACCAAGGTTTCTTCGTAAGTCAGCAAGATCCACACACTCGGTGAAAATGTGGGCTACGGTGAATACGGCTCCACAGGTACAACGTGGGGGGGTCTTCCCTTCTCATTAGGTACGAGTGGGTGGATCTTGTATGACCTATCCTTAGCCTACACAAAATGACGGACTCTCTCCGGGCCCGGAAGGAGCTCCGCCACACGCGAGTAGTTTCCTTGATCGCTCTCAGTTTACTGGGCAGTGGGTCAGCTAGCCACTGACTCTCCCAAAAAGCCAGAACTTGTAGGCGTAACTGAGAGCGAATATCTCTAGCGGGTACCTCCATTGGTCGAGGTGGTAGTGATACCGCCTCTTTTGCAGCTTGATCTGCTAACTCATTTCCCGCAATTCCCATGTGGCTTGGAAGCCACAGAAAGGTGATTCGAGTGTCAGCGTGGCACAGCCCGGCTAGTAGGTCGTGGATTCGCTGCACTAGGGGTTTTTGCGGGAAACATGTAGCAATTGACTGCAATGAACTCAAAGAGTCGGTACACACGAGAAAGTGTATTCGTGCATCCTGTAGTGCAAACTGCAGAGCTTCATAGATGGCAACGAGCTCCGCAGTAAACACACTACAGGCTTCTGGCAAAGAGATCTTGGTATTTGCACCATCAATAACGTAAGCACAACCCACCTTCTCGTCCACCTTCGAACCATCCGTGTATAGAATGCCAGCGTCCGGAAATTGGTGAACTATGCTGTGGAACTGCCTCCAGTAAACGGACGCATCCGTGTTCACCTTAGGACCTTGGTGAAGATCTAACCGAATTTCCGGACGCGGGACCCGCCACGGAGGCACCTCGCTAGATGTCCGTATCATACAGGGACCTACAGCTACTCCTATTTCAGTACACGAGCTATCAAGTCTAATACCAACTGGCCGAGTGGCACGAGGCCGGTTGGCGTATCCATTGTGGTTTTGGGTACCGAAGAGAGCTTGATAGGTCGGGTGTTGCGGCATTTGACGCACATTGGCAGCATATGCTAAAAGCATATGTTGGCGTCTATAATTTAAAGGTGGAACACCCGATTCGGCGAGTAGGCTGGGTATCGGGCTGGTCCGGAAGGCACCGGTAGCCAGCCTAACGCCACTATGGTGGATACTGTCCAGCATTTTCAAGGTTGCCGGCCTTGCTGAACCGTATGCCGCAGAACCATAGTCTAGCCGGGACAGGACGAGGGCTTGGTAGAACCGTAGCAGCACCGCACGGTCAGCCCCCCACGTAGTGCCACTAAGAAACATGAGCATGTTCAGTTTCCTGAGACATGTCATTTTCAATTGCCGTATATGGTGCTGCCACGTTAACTTGCTGTCAAAATGGAGCCCCAGGAAGCGATAAGTGTCAACCAACGGCAACGCAGCATCCCTGAGATGTAGTTCAGGGTGTAAATGTAGCCTCCGTAGCCGACAAAAATGGACGACGGAGGTTTTCGCTGCTGAAAAACGAAAACCCCGGTCGTGAGCCCACCTGTCGACCCGGTTGATTACTAGCTGCAATTGCCGTTCCACGACCGCCATACTTCCAGAGCTGTAATGCAGAGCTAAATCGTCTACATACGGCGATGGAACTACCGCAGACCCGGCGGCGGCAACAATGCCATTAATGGCAATCGCGAACAAGGTGACACTCAGCACTGAACCCTGAGGAACTCCATTTTCTTGGGTATAGTATTGCGATAATGTCCTACCGACCCTTACACGGAAGAGTCGGAAGGACATGAAATTCGCAATAAAAGTCGGTAAGTTACCACGGAGTCCCCACTTGTGAAGGGTGGAAAGGATCCCGTAGCGCCATGTGGTGTAGTAGGCATTCTGGAGGTCAAAGAAAACCGTGACTAGCTGCTGCTTTCGAAAAAAAAAAGCCTCCTGTATGGCGCTCTCAAATCGCACCAGATGGTCAGTGGTGGAGCTATGAGAGCGAAATCCACATTGATACTCAGACAGGAGACCTTTATCCTCCAAGAACCACACCAGTCGACGGTTGACCATCTTTTCGAGCAGCTTACATAGGCCATTTTTCAAACAAATGGGCCTATAGCTGCTTACAAACTTGGGATCCTTTCCAGCCTTGGGAATCGGTATCACGATCCCCTCTCGCCATTGAGATGGAAACTCCCCTTCAATCCATATACGATTGAAGAGGATCAACAGTTTTTTAGTACTGGATTCGCACAGATGTTTTAACATTTGATTATGTATGTTATCCGGTCCAGGAGCCGTATCCCTGCACAGTGCAAGCGCACTGCGCAGTTCCCATTCAGAGAATGGTTCATTATAGGACTCCGAAGCAGCAGTGGCAAAGGACAAGGGGTGAGTCTCTGCCTCCCGCTTCAGAGTCAGAAATGTAGGATCGTAACTCCCGGAGCAGGATACATCGGAGAAGTGCGAGCCAATGCTGTTGGCAATGGCGAGATGGTCCGTGATGATGTCTCCATTGATGGACACTCCGGGTATCGACAGTGATGTCGGGAGTCCGGAGATCCGACGAAGCTTAGTCCACACTTGAGATGAAGGAGTATGCGCAGTCATGGACGACACATACATTTCCCACGTCGTTTTCTTACTCTCCCGAATCAGATATCGGGCTCTAGCACGCATCCTTCTGAAGGTGATAAGGTTGGCCATAGTGTTTTGCCTCCGATAGCGTTTGAAAGCACGTCGACGATCTTTAATGGCTGCTGCAATCTCGGCTGTCCACCAAGGGACAAGCTTCCGGCGTGAGTTGCCGGATGAGGAAGGTATTGTTTCCTCAGCAGCAGCCAAAATACCATTCGTTACGTGAATGGTATGATCGTCGACACTCTCAAAGGTATCTTCGGCAAACACCGCACGTGCCGTGAATGTTGGCCAATCAGTCCGACGGAGAAGCCATCGACTTGGTAACTCGATGGCTCTCTGGTTCGGAAGAGTAATGATAATTGGAAAATGGTCACTATTACAAAGGTCATCGTGTGCACCCCACTGTAGCAGGGGAACTAGCGCACGACTGCACAGGGTAATATCGATACTTGAATAAGTACCGTGTGCAATAGAGAAGTGCGTAGGCTCCCCTGTGTTCAACAGACACAGGTCCAGCCGCCTGATCAGCCTCCCAAAATCTCTCCCTTTACCGCTAGTGGCAGTGGAGCCCCAGATGGTGTTGTGGGCATTAACATCTCCCAGAAGGAGGAAAGGAGGGGGGAGCTGAGAGACTAGATCCACCAGCTGGTCGTAATCCGGCTGAGAATCAGGCGGGATGTACACGTTACATACTGTTGCCATTACTGGCAACGAAGTACGAACTGCAACTGCCTCTAGCTGAGTACGCAACGGCACCTCTTCACTAAAGAGGCTAGAGTGGACGAGAGTGCAGACGCCACCAGCGGCCACAGCTCCGTCCACCCGGTCTTTAGAGAAGAGTTTGAAGTGACGCATTGTTGTCTCATGTCCAGGACGAAACCTGGATTCCTGAAGACAGACAATGGTTGCCGAAAACGAAGATATTAATTGTCGTAACTCAGCGAGATGAACAGAATAGCTATTACAGTTCCATTGTAATAGTGCCATGGTGTGGACTTAAGTAGAGGTGGGTCTTCTACTTATGCTTGACAGTTTGCCACCCTTCCCCATCTCTAGTTGGAGATGATGGGGCAGGAGAGCACACCTCAATCTCCACATCTCCGTCCGAAGACGAAGAAAATGGAGCGGGCGCTCTCTTGGGTTGCGCGCGGTCGTCGTCGGACCTCACGAGTCTCGCTCTTGGGGAAGAGCGAGAGCGGTGTCAAGGGACTTTCTCCCGGACCGAAGACTGGGTGTCTGTCCCCGACACGTCCCGAAGAGATTTCTTCTTGGATCGGCGCCGACGTGTGTTTGGGGAAGTAGATGGTCCCTTCCCCACAGACGCCGGGTCCTTATAAAACAAGGTCGCTCCTGCTGGCACCGCTCCACTGGTAGTGGTGGGAGCGGGATGGCCAGCAGATACGTGAGCAGCCCTGCCTTTAGGAGAGGAAGAGAAACGGCGCTGAACCGTTCCCCTCTCCTCCGCCGATCTATTTTCTTTTCTATAGGGGAGTTCCTCCATACGGACGGGCTTGGCTTCAGTAGGCTTCGCTCCCTTGGTGGTAGTGGGAGCGGTAAGGCCAGCAGAGACAGTAGCCACCCCGTCAGCAGGAGGGCGAGAGAGACGGCGACGAACCGTCTCCCTCTTCTCCCCTATATTTTTCGTATTAGGTGGACTGGAAGAAGGACCAGCCCTGGTCGGCAAAGTCTTCTTTCCCCCTTTAACTGGGGAAGACTTATTCGCCGACCGTTTCGGAGAAGGAGATGACTTCTTCTCCGATTGCGCCGGTTTAGATGGTTTAACCGGCGCCTTCTTTTGCTGGGCCGAAGAAGGTTGTTGTACCTCCTTCGGGCTGACATTTCTCGCTGGTACAGCGAGGGGTGATTTTAATTCTGCTGAAAATACGGGCGTCGAGGGTACTACACTCGGTAAAGATGCGGCAGGGGTGAATGAGGGCGTCGTTGCAGCTGCAAACGATACCCGAAATTCGGGGGCATTCATATCACGGTACCTCTTGCGAGCGTCGTGATATGAAAGCCTATCAAGAGTTCTTATTTCTTGAATTTTTGCTTCCTTACAGAACTCAGGGCACTGCTTCGATCGTGGAGAGTGGCTTCCTTGGCAGTTAGGACAAATCGGGGGAGGCGTACACCTCTCACCCTCATGTGTCCCCTTGCCACACTCTCTACACACGGCCTTGGCAGTGCACCTGGCGGAAACATGCCCGAATTTCTGGCATTGATAGCAGCGCATAGGTGGAGGGATGTACGGTCGAACATCGCAGTGGTACGATGTGACCTTCACCTGCTTAGGTACTACATCACCCTCAAAATGGAGAATAAAAGCGCCGGTATCGACGCTGTTCTCCCCAATCTTTCGGGTGATGCGCCTAATCTTGGTGACGCCTCTCTTCCCCAGATCCCGCAACAAATCCGCATCGCTATTTAAAATGAGGTCACGATGGAAAATAACTCCTCGGACCTCATTCAGCGTTTCGTGTTTTGAGACCTTAACGGGAATTTCGCCGAATTGCGTGCATTCCAGCAACGCTTCGGTTTGCTTCCGATCAACGGTGTGCAGCAGCAGCTGACCGTTCCGGAGCTTGGAAATCCCGTTTAGGTCCCCAAATTTCCCCTCGATTTCCTCAGAAAAAATTATTGATTTTACTAGTTTAAAATCACCCCCGTCAGTCCTCGTAGCTACCTGGTAGCGAGGAGACTTATCAGCGGGGAATCTTCTATTAAAGGCTTCATCCCAAGGCGCATAGACCTTGGGATTAGCTCGACACTCAAGAGACGGCTTTTTAAGGGTGCCACCCTGTACAGGTGTCCGTGATCGCTTTGATGGCATCCCGGACGAAATCCTCCCCGAATACTGCCCACTCCGAACGGGGGCTATCACTGTGGGCGCCACCCAGCCAAGGCAATACCTACCTGGCATAGCAGATATTGCCCGGGGTCCCAGTGCCTCGAACAGGCACTTCCCCCTCGGCATGCACAGGATTTATGCAGCTCCAGTATTCGGCCATGCAGGGACCTTCGTTGTAAGGCGGATACTACTGCAGGGTACAAGGCGCACCCACCTGACGGGATGGGGCATACCGTCTAGGCTTTCTGGCCAGATGGCCAAGCTGGTGGTCCTTCCCCTAACAGCATGCATGTTTGTTTCTATTGGTCAAACCAGAGCTGGGACCAGAAAACCAAAATCGACCTTTATAAGGCCCCCTCTAAGTCGTCTTTTACGACAGGCAGGGGATACCGTGGATGAATTCTTCCCTCCCCATCCACAGGGGGTCTGAACAAATCAAAAACTGGCAAGTTATTCGGCCATGTCGGCCCTATTAGTCGCCTCCTACGACAGGCAGGGCATACCGTGGGTGTATTCTATCCCGCACCCACACGGGGGAAACAAAATATCAAAATCCTATATTTACAAATTAGAATTTGCAAATTACCATTCACGTTGTCGCAAAAAACAAATATCAAAATCCCATATTTATAAATCAGAATTTGCAAATTGCCATTCACGTCATCACAAAAACAAAATATCAAAATCTCATATGCACAAATTAGCATTTGCGAATTACCATTTGAAAATTACCATTCACGTCATTCTGTAAAACAAAATCTCATATTTATAAATTAGCATTTGCAAATTACCATGTTCATCATCGCAAAAACAAAATTCCATATTTACAATTCATAACATTGAAAAAAAAATATGGAAACTGCTATTTACGGAAAGCTATTTCTCCAAACAAAGAAACAAAAAAATCACATGCCCTCCTCGTCATGATAGCGCCATGGCCGGCTAGTGAGCATGTCATTAGCCCACTCTCGCTTATTCTCCATCGAGGCAAGTGTGTGATTCCTCTCTTGTACAAAATACAATTATGGTTAACAGATTGTATTCTAAATTGTCTATGGGACATACATTTTCCAGTGTGTAAAACCGTTAAGCAGTTGTCTATACGTAGCGATCCAGCCCTATCCTTTTACATTTATTAACCCCTTTCTATTTTTTTGTAAGAGGTTTTAGCCTGTCTCGACAACAACCAAGCCTCTTTCTATTACGTCATATGCTACATTCATTCATTCATTCATTCATTCATTCATTCATTTATTTGCAATGGGGGGAGTGTCCCCCGGTGGCAAATTGGATACACATAACAAATAAATAATTATACATAACAATTCAATAACAATTATACAACAATTAAACTGGAGTATTTACACAAATAGTCAGTCTTTTCTTAAACACACCTATATGTTTGGGAAAAGGCTCTAATACTGCGGCAGGTAGAGAGTTCCAGTTATCAATGGCACGGTTTACAAAAGAATATTTACCATAATTTGTTCGCTGTGGTCGGCCCTTGACTTTGAAAGGATGATCGCTCCTACCCATGTAAGTGGGCTTTCCCAATCGTTTGCTAAGCTCACCCCATGCTGGTTGATTTGTATACGTGTTGTACATAGCGCAGAGTCTAGATTTCATCCTCCTAGCCTCCAGTGATTCCCACCCAAGTTTCTTTAACATACGGCTCACACTGCTCCTGGGATTAAAGTCACTGAGCACAAATCTAGCGGCCTTTCTTTGTACCATTTCCAACTCATTGATGAGCCCTACTTGATATGGATCCCAAACCGCCGAGGCATATTCCAGAATAGGTCTTACAAGTGACAAATAGCCTAATTCTTTAGCAGAGGTACTACTTCCTTTTAATACCCTCATTACAAAGTGCAGGGATTTGTAAGCTTTTGAAACTACACATCCTACATGACTACTCCATTTCATATCATTCCTTACGTGAACGCCCAAATATTTGCAAGAATCTTCTTCTACAAGTATTTCCGAGCCAATGTTATATTGAAAATCCTGCCTCCGCACTTTCCCTATTTTTAAGAGACTACATTTTCTTGTGTTTATTTTCATTTTATTTTCAATCGCCCACTTATAGACCAGGTTCAGGTCCTCTTGAAGCACTGCATTGTCTTGTGAGTCATGTATCTTTCGATATATTACACAATCATCCGCAAACAATCGACAGTCACTGCGAATCCCATTTGGTAAGTCATTTATAAACGCCAAAAATAACAAAGTTCCGATTACGCTGCCCTGAGGGATACCCGACGTTACGGTAATTTCATCCGAGAATATGCCTTCGACTTTCACTTTCTGTGAACGACCCGTCAAAAATTCTTGGATCCATAAAATTACTCTTCTATCAATCTTCGTCGAAGCTAATTTATGGAGTAGCATGTCATGCGGCACGACATCAAATGCCTTCGCAAAATCTATAACCACGGCGTCGACTGAAACTCCATGGTCTAACGATTCGCTAATGTCTTGAAAAAGTGATAGCATCTGACTCTCGCATGAGTAACCTTTCCGAAATCCATGTTGCCTATCATTAAACCATGATAATGTTTCCCACTGTTCCCTCAAGTAGTCGCAAATGAGATGCTCCATCTGTTTACAGACGATGGACGTAAGGCTAACCGGCCTGTAGTTGCCCAATTCAAGTCTGCTCCCTCCCTTAAATATTGGGACTACCGTAGCTCTTTTCCAGTCATCTGGGATTTGCGCATTGTTTATGGACACATTAAACATCACCTCCAAGTATCGTGCCACGCCCCTACCCCCTAGTATAAGTACTTCACTAACAATATTATCAGGACCCTTAGATACATTGAAACGTAGTTTTTGTATTAGCTTTACAATTGCTGACTGGTTTATTTGGAACAGGGGACCCCCTGATTCGTCGTTAAGGTCCAACACACAGCTATTGGATTTATTGAACACACAACCGTAAAAGACATTTAATTCATTAGCAATGGCCTGTTTCTCAGTAATTAATTTACCGTCACCGGACATTATCATCGACAAATTATTTGGATTTCCCTTTCTTCTCCTAACATAACTGTAAATTATTTTCCACCCATCACCTCCCGAACCAAGTAAACCTTGCATATAACTGTCATGAGTAGCCCTCTTTTTTAAGACGAGCTCTCTTGATAAGGACTTAAATTTCAACATACTCTTGTCACTATCCTGTCTTTTATTGTATAATTTCCTAATTTTCCGTTTTAGACTCCTAATTTCTCGTGTGTAATACTCAGGATCTGGGTTTTGTTTCAGCAATTTAAATGGGACAAATTTATCAACAGCGCTATTTAAAATTTTCAAAACGTTAGTCCACAGGATATTAATGTGATTTCCTTCGGATGCCCATCCTACAAATAGCTCATTCAAATACCCCTGAAACTTGCCCTGATCCGCCCTGCGATACTGGAATATGATCTTTTTTGCTACATCAGAGTCTAATTTTGTAATGTCACCATATCTAATATTTAATTCAACCCCAGAATGGTCACTAATTCCTGGTACTTTCAGACAGTTAATATACAGCTCTACAGGCCTTACGAGATAAACGTCTAAGGTATTATTGTCTCTAGTTGGGAAGTCAACTACTTGGGAAAATCCCCCCTCCCTTAAGAATTTATTTGCAGCGCTCTGAGCTTGACTACAGCTAGTTGACTCACCAGACCAGTCTACTTTGGGGAGGTTTAAATCTCCAGCAATTATTATGCTCTTTTTCATAGCATTACCCGTACAAGTTTTATCATACAGTGTTTCGAGGAGAGAAAAGATATCTTTCGGTGCTCTATACGCCCCTATCACCTGAAGAGGAAATTTATTTCCTTTATCCGAAATTTGTACACATAACATTTCATGATCCATATCAGCCCACTTTAAGAAACTAGCTATATTTTTTCGCACACAAATAAATAGCCCACCACCTCGCTTCCCCCGATCCCTTCTGTACATTTCGTAGGTCCCTTGAATTATTTCGCTACTATTTATGTCCTCATATACCCAAGATTCAGTTGCAATGACAATGTCCGGAGAATACGTCTCTACAAGATTCCAAAATTCAATTAATGTATTTCCTAAACTCTGACAATTAACCTGCAGTAATCTTAGAGTCTTACCTCCGCAGCAAATATCTCGAAATTGCTCCTTCTGTTCCCATCGGCTGGCAACCTCTGGACCTGCTCCTCCTCACAAAAGCCGGCACGAACCGATGACCCTGTCATGTAGGCTCCCTAGGTTAAAAGCACATGCTCTTACTTGCTCATACACCATGTTCCCACGCTTTTCTTTTGTCACGACATCATATGCTACGTCATTACACTTTTTAACATTTCTATTGATGTGACGTTCTCACGATTTGACAAGTGAGTTCATGTTTCTCTGACGTAATCGTAGAATAATTAACACCTACAGTACGTTCCCAAGAACGCACACACCTACGTCGCGCACGAAATTCATTATCCCCTCTCTTCTTTTTGTAACAGGTTTAATCCTGTCTCGACAACAACCACGCCTCTTTCTATTACGTCATATGATGTGACGTTCTCACGATTTTACAAGCGAGTTCATGTTTCGCTGACGTAACCGTAGAATAATAAACACTTGTTTGTTCCCACGGCACACACCTACGTCGCGCACATAGCTGTTTATTATTCTACGATTACATCAGCAAAAACATGAACTAACTTCAAAGTCAGTAGATTTACTGGCACGTTAAAGATCCCCTTCGGGGCAAAATTCTGGCACCTCGGCTTCTCTAAAAGCCAGAGTAGTTAAAAGTGACGTAAAACCATTAACATTATTATTATTATTACAGCTCATAAAGGGTCTAGGCCTACCAAGTGACCACTGTCCAGCCATTTGGCCTCCATATTATGGGGTGACGCGTGGTTAGCGCGTCGGGTCCTCTCAGCCGTTATTCTTTGTCTCCATGACTCACTGTCAGACAGCTACTCAATTGTCCTCACGAGGCTGAGTGCACCCTCACGTCAGTTTCTAAAATGCCTGATAGAGTCGGGAATCGAACACGGGGCCTGCGAGGTGTGCGAGGCAGCGCGCTACCCAAACACCACGGCTAACTGAAACTTACTCGTTATACAAAGCAACTTACCGTACCCATTCTTGGTTATTAAACGTAATAAATTGATTACTAATCGGTGAATAGTCCTTACCGAAAATGCTCCCAGCAGGAACCTGACGAACATGAGCAATGAGTAGTGGACTCGGGTTGACAATGGCGTCAGAAGAGTCATAGCAGCTGTCATCAAGAGACTGAAGCCAACCATCTTCCGGGCGCCGAACCTGATGGCCATAGCGTGTCCCACAATCTGAGTTGAGGTGTAGCCCCAGAAGTATGCCGACAGGACAAAGCCTATTAGAAGCTGGTTCCAATCAGCACGCCACTGTAACAAAGAACGGTACCTTTTGCTTGAATGGACGCTCGTACGTTTTTCGCTCCCGCACAATTACGGTACTTAATTAGTTAATTTTATTTCTCTGCTCAAAAAGTTAAAATGGACATACAGTATGGTAGCCTACATTTCTATTTGATTTTTTGCTGGCTGACTGCCTGGTGTAGTGGTAATGTTTACGCCTGATGTTCCCAAGGCAGTTGGATCGAATCATTTCAGAGTGCATAAATGAGAGAGAGCCTTTTCAATAGATCTACTGGCACTTGAATGATACTTTTCAGAGCAAAATTTCGGCCCCCATCGTCCTTAACGCTGCAATAGTTAAAACGGACGTACCGTAAATTATTATTATTATTATTATTATTATTATTATTATTTTACATCGTTATGCCCATCTGTGGAGCGCGTAGAACTTATTCTTTTTCCTCTACCAAAATTTGTTCATCTGGGCAATGAAAATCTTCCTCCGTTCTTCAATCCATGATTATTGGTCCTGGAATTCATTTTCATTTATTGTTATTGTTATTATTGTTATTATATTTTTGATTTATGACTCTGATTTGTGGATTTGATGCAGTTTTAGGTAGATTTCATTAGAAAGTTAACTATTGCAATGGGTACTGTACTCGAAATTATAAGAGTCCATGAGAAAGGAACCGACCGAGATTCGAACGGAGAGACAGAGAAAAATATGTGTATAAAATAAATCGTGATCTGAGTTATTCTTACGCACAGGAAGGTTGGCAATGTTCAAGAAAGTGTTTAACGAAATTTTAGCCTGAAGAAATATCTTTATTTGGAAGAGAAATGAGAATTTTGTATTCTGCATTATTTTAGCCAAGAGAGAATGATTGGAAATAAAGCCAGGAATATGTACAGTTTCACGGAGTTACAATAGCGAAACCTATTTTTGTCAGCGGGGCGACGTGACAAGGAGACTTGAAGGTGAGGCACGCACCAGATAATCGAAGAGGGGAGATAGCACACGACACTACAGTGATCCACGAGGAACAATAGATTTGATAACAATGAAGTAACCAATCAGGTTAATGGGAAATGATAAGAGGCTACATAATTATTATAATTATATTTTAACATTATAACAGACTGGAGTATATTAAAAATACAAGCAAGAGAAAAGAAATGTAATTGGCAAACCAGAAAATGAATTAGATTGCTACAATAGCAGATATGAGTGAATAAGTGAGTTTATGAACGAGTGTGAGGCTAGCGCGGACAATTTGAGAGGGAACTTAGGAGGCTAGCAGCGCAGGAGGAAAAGGTTTCTGACCGTATTCTACAAGTTTTCAGAAGAAGCAAGACGTATTGGAAAGTCGCTCCACAGAGTAGTATAAAATTACAACCAACAGAAGAATGAAATTACACGGGAGGAGATACCTCGTTAGCAGTAAATTACCAGAGATTTCGTGAAAGAATATTGGAAATATAAAAGAAGATTGAAAATAACTTATAAGAACTACAGGCAGAATATTAAAACGTCGAATTTGAGAAAGTATACTTGAAAATATACTCTACAAGAATTCACTGTCATAAAAGTGAAACTTCAGCAACGTATTACGAGAACGCAGAGAAAGTATTATACCGACATTATAGTATTTAAAAATCTATCAGGACATTTACAAAATGTGCTCAAACTTAAGTCGGAGGGGAGAAACTACAGTCAACTATTTTTGTGAACTGAGAATGATGTTCTAACTTCACTATGGAGGGAGGTTAAGCTACACTAACTAAGCGAAGTCCAGCGATGATCAAAACTACGCAACTATGGAACTTCACTGCATAACAAACAGCAGTAAGATTGGAGGCCAAAACAAGCTACTACATAGACGAGGATTCTAATATTTATATGGAATTCTCATCGTAAGCATATCACTACCTACAATTACCATCAGGAACTTCCAGAGAGTTGCCGATTGAAGAAAAACTATAAATGAAGCGAAAGCAGTATCTAGATCGTAGATCGCGAAGCAAGAAGATGGAGCCGTGCGTGCAGTTCATTGACATGCAGCGCGGGAGAGTAATATGTGTCATCCCAGCTGTAAACCAGTCAAGGACGGACGGCAAGTCTCACCTGCGAGGCAAGAATCAAGCGCTCCAGGAATGTAGACACGCGCATCCAGGAATGTCGGTGTGATCCCAAAGCACGTGGCCGGATACCACAGCTGTAAATGGCCACAGATTCTGTATGAAACGTTCCAGACCTAAGGTACACCAGTGATCTTTATCAACTATGTAGCTAGTATTTGTTTATGGGTTATTCCAGTGTTTGACCAACATCTGTCTATTTTATTCATAGTTCATGTTATTGTAGTTGCTGTAAATTGTTTGAAATTTAACTGTAATTTTCTTTGAGTCAACGAATTTCGTTTGTGACGTGTTTTTTTTCGAAGTTTATCGTTAGTATTTTCATATTAACTATTTCTCACTCGTGCTAGCTAGTCTTTTGATTTTTTATCTATCTAGTTTACGTCGGAGAGTGAAGTAATTTCGTTAGTGTGTTGGAAAAAGAGAAACTTTGTCATGAAAGTATTTTGATGGATATCGTTATACGAAGTATAATAATTTCGTTAGATGAACGAAACATGTGTAAGCATGAAACGTTAACTATTGTCAGGGGGGTTCGACTATTGCGTTTGAGACACTCAAGTAAAGACGAACAGAATATTGAAAAACCCAGAATTTTATCATTAAATGCACAGATTTGAAAATCTGAAGGCATATGAAAGAAAACATTGTATAAAGAGAAATAATGTTATTTTAAAGGATTATAACGAATAATTTAACACTGATAGGAATGTAAACAGAGAATGCATATATTGAAGTATAATTCTTGAAATGAAGGACAGGTGTGATGTTATAGATCAACCTATTGTTATAAAGAAGTCTTGAAATACTACAGTAAATATATTTTATATCGGAAATGATTATGAACGTGAGGTAAAGTGTATTTTTAATATTAAATAGCGAACCCGATCAGACTTAATTCAGAAAGAAACTACGATTGTGTGACAGAGTTGAATGTTAAAAGTATTATGAAGAAGTTAGATAGATAGATTTTATTAATTCCATTTCATCAAATACATGTATTCAATACAACATAACATATTTGTGTGAGAAAGAATATAAGGCTGTACTAAGAAAGTAACGATTTGTTGAACGAACAAGTAAAGAATAGCACGATGTTGTATAATCGACAGAATTGATGTACGTGGAGGAGTTGTTTCTTGAAGTTATTACAGTAGTAATAATCAGTAGGGTTACTGAATCTCTTACATCGTTGAGTGTATTTGAGATGGTGTAGAATTTTTGTGAAAGTGCTAAAAATGTATGCGAAGGTTTGTTGTTTAAAAGGAGTGTAAAGGAAACACATAAAAGTTATTCACAGAGTGTGTGAAGGTACACAGTAATTACAGCGAGGAAATAATGGAAGTACAATATGTCAGCGAAGTATTTTGAAGTTTGAATTTACATAAGAAGGAGGTCTGAATAGTGAAGATTAATGCCACGCACCTAGAAATATTTGTGTATTGTAGTCTGAGAGTCTTGCATCGTAGTTCAAATATTATCGCAGTATTATTAAACCGAAAGTGTAAATTTGAATAGTGCTGAACTTAATCGTTTGATACATATATTCACATGGATGTAACTATATAATTTCATAGACATGAAACAGAAGTATTGTGAGAACTAAAGATAAATGGTGTTAATTGGACTTTATGTAATTAAAGCAGAAGGAGTAGAAAAATCGTGCAGGTCGCGATTATGTAAATATCAGATATTTGTGTAAATAATAATAATAATCATAATTTAATAATTATAACTATTAATAATATTTAGATTTGAAACAACATTGCGAATGATAATACCGATGTATTATGTAGGAAAGATTTTTGTGTTAAAATAATTTGAATTTGAAGTGGATTTATTTGGAAGAAAAATACAGTGTTCAGAAAGTGTATTTTACATGTTACAATCTTTCAAGTAACTATTGTTCATGGATATTACGATTATTTGGTGTAGGAAAACTTACTGAAGTCGGATTTATGTCCAGCAGGGACAAAATTTGAGTTTTGTGTGTGTTTTTTTGAAGGCAAACATTTTTATTTTCATATGAGTAGGGACATAAGTGTATTGTCAGAGCCTAATAAATTTTCAATAACTTTTTAGTTTGCTTGCTCAGTTTTTTATAAGATATGCTCTTTATTCGATGCTTAATTGCGATATGATGATACTACTAGTTGGATGCAGGCAGTTTTTCGACCTTACTATACCTTATCACCCCCGAGAGCCGAGTTGCTCGATTTGCTTTGTTTGTTAGTAGCAAAAGTGCGTGAAACTAGTTAGTAGTATTGTTAGATATGTGTTATGTGAGTCAAGGGTTCCCTAGTTATCAGTCCAGTACGGAATTGTTGATTTCTTAGCCGGGTATTGACATCCCTACGATCCTTTTCCATCTGTGCGGATTCTGGACGCTAACTTCGAAGAATTCGAACACAGTACCATGATACGACTTCCGGAAATTTTCGACATACCTTCGCGATTCACATCTCCCAGACTTCAAAACCACCGTCAGTTAAAAAGTTAATGTATAATTTATGTATGTGTGACACGATAACTACCGCAATTTTGCTCCAATCACTTTGAATTTTTTACATAATATGTATCCCTTTAAAATATTGGTCGAGTTCGTTAATGAGCAATATCGGTCGGAGGGGGTGAAAATGGGGGAGGGGGGCTAAAATTGAAATATTGCTATAACTCTCCTAATATGTGAAATATCGAACCCATTCAAAGTTCATACTATGTGTCAGATAAGGGCCAAAAACGTTTGTTCGAAAAGTTTTTTGATAGCACCAACCATTGATCAAAGGGATGGAAAAACGTGGGTTTTTCGGGAAATAAAAATCATCTCTCTCTTAATAGGCACAATATCAAAACCGTATAAAATGGACAATATTCCCCTAATAATTACCTAAAAGGTTTGTCTGAAAGAATTTTTGATATGACCCACTATTACGCCAAGGGATGAGCAAAATGATTTCGGTGCCAAGTTGCCATGACAACGACACTGTTCGAGATTACAATCAGTTTTCCATCGGACTCTCTGGGAAGTGCGGCTTCGGTGGTGTAGTTGGTAGCATGCTGAGCTTCTATGCCCAAGGTCGCGGGATCAAACCCGGTTGAAGTCGTTGGATTTTTTTAAAGCGTTAAAAATCCCTCAGTATGCCTTCCTTCGGAGGGGAAGTAAAGCCGGCGGTCCCATGTGATAGATTTATGGTATGATAAAGAACCTTCCAATAATTACACTTGTGTGAAGATAAATTATAGGTTAGATTTGATTGACGCTTTTTGGTTCCAACGTTCGTCGCCAGGAGCCAACTGAGGTGGCATCTAGTAACCAAGTTCAGAAATAGTTGATTGTTGACGGTGGCGTTTGGTAGCAAAAGTTGGAACTACTTAAAATCGAATGTTTGCAGTGCTTACTTGTATTAAAAACAGTTAACACATACTAATACAGCCATCACAATTAACACTGGTTATCAGACAGATTCTACACACACCCAAAGCACACGGGGCTACATGGCCGCGTTGTCGCAGCCGTTAAACTGAGGAACCAACCATCCGTGGGAAGCGGCTTCGGTGGCGTAACTGGTAGCATGCTGAACTTTTATGCCCAAGGTCGCGGGTTCAAACCCGGCCGAAGTCGTAGGATTTTTTAAGAGCCTTAAAAATCCCTCAGTATGCCTTCCAACGTTCGTTGCCAGTTACTGGGCCATCTGGTAGCCAAGTTCACAGCTAGGTGTCGTTGACGGTAGCATTTGATAGCAAAATTAGTAACTTATACTTGAAATTGACCTTCTGCAGTCTTTACCTGTATTACAAACTAATAGAGCATCACAATTAACACCGGTTATCAGACAGATTCTACACCCCACCCAAAGTACACGGGGCTACATGACCGCGTTGTCGCAGCCCCTAAACTGAGGAACCAACCATCATCTCTGCGGGAGATAAAATTTTGCGTGAAGAAGTAACAGACCGTTAGCTAGTTACACATCCGTGTTAGACGGGGCCGCTTTTGGGTGAAACTTCGTTTTTAAGAAAACAATAAGCAAATCGTATAACTTTTGGGCATCAGGACTTTTAGAGATAATTTGACCCTGCTGAGTTCGAAAACGCCTGATGCCCACTCGAGAAATGGACCGGAAGTCCACAATTCAAGATGGCGTCCAAGATGGCGGCTTTTTCCCGAAGTTTGCTACTTTGAGCTTGCGAGCAAAATCTATTCAACATTTGGGTCGTTTTTCTTCGCAGCTATGTAGAGGAAGCATGCAGCTACCTGTTACATACTATGATTATCCTGAAACTTGGAATATTAACCCTGGAATCGTACCTGAAATCAGACCTATGGATTTTGCTTTAAAGTTACTTTTGTTTCGCTTTGATTACCGAAAAAGTACCCGGTAAACGAATATTTATGACTGCATAATACTTGTAGTCCCAACATTCAGCATTACGTTGCGTAGTCGCTTATCCCCCTGCGTCAATTAGGAACTGCAGGAGGGCGTTGAAAATGCCACCATGCGCGCGCGGCAGCCCCGGCGACCTGGTACCTGATCGATGTGGATATAATAGTCTTGAAAATGGGAGGACTTCACTTCGCGCTGAATTTTCAAGGACTGATCGGGCGTCACTTGGCTGGAAGTGGCTTAGCCGAGATGTGGCGCGACAGCGGTCTGCTAGGGGAGGGCGTCGCCGCCAAGGTACTCGACAGGAAGAGATACGACAAGGCCATGAGGGCTCACAAAATAACCTGCCAGGCGTTATGGCGCATTCTTACGCCCCAACTGATTGATTTCCTGAAAAATGACAGTACAGTAACGGCTACTGACCAGCTTTTGAGTGTAATGCAATACCCCGCGAAAGTTTTCACATTCTTTCAAGATGAAAAGATGCAATATTCTTTGGCTAACTTAATCAAGTCAAAATCAGAAGATAGTGACAACTTTCGTTACTGGTGGTCCTATATTGATATGGTTATAACGTTACTGATGTTCACTAAAGCAATAAGAGACGGCGATTGGGTTCTCTATCGCAAGTCTCTCATGGAGATTCCTCCCTACATGGCACGCTATGACCACGGCAATTACGCCCGTTCTATGGCCGTGTATATATATATATATATATGATATGAATGAATTCAGTCCAGATGTCGAGGACGCATTTTTAAAGGGAGATTTCGCTGTCTTGAGAAGCTCTAACAATTTTTGTCAAGTTGATCCAGACCAGGTACAGGAATGGATAGTTGGAGTCTGCAAGGATGAAGGAGGCATCGTAGGAATCACTCAAAATACGTCCTCACTCTAGCGGTGGGCACTTTCCTTCCATTGGCGGAGTGAAATCTCGAAGTTGGTGTGTGAAATGTATGGCGTGCGCTCTGTGGCCACTGCAGTGACCTGCTACCAGGGCACCGAAAGAAAGACAACACTGATGAAAATTCTCTCCTGCGAGTAATAGAGGCCTGCGATCTACTGAAACAGGATCAAGGCATCTGTAACATTGCAAACAAGGACCAAGCATCGAAAGAAATCGGAGAATCTCTTCTGAATGCCAAGGCGGAAGGACAGGCAGCAGTCCTGGACTTTGTCCGTAAGCGCTTTCTCATTCAGGAGACAGGACTGCCTGAATTAAGTTATTACGCCAGATTACCTAAGTGCAATGCACTTACCCTCTCAGATCTATATAATGTCAATGTCACAAAGGACACTGCGAGTGCCCTTCAGGCGGACAGACTCCTTGTTGTATACGAGGGTGGACGAGAGGTTGAACTACGCCCCATTATGAAACACGAACTACTTCCGAATCCTAAAAGCCTCAGCGAAAGGAATGGTGACCTCAGAAGCGCCAGTGATAAAAGTACTCTCACTTCTGTCATTACTTCTGGGATTGACTGCCCCGGAACCATTCCCGTCGCTAACGATACGTCTGTTTTGATTATTGATGGATAAGCACTGGTGGTTGCACTTCGAAAGCCTTCTAAGTCGCAGCCTACTTTCGGAGATTTTGCTGGCCGTTTCGCAAAGAGGATACAGTACTTGGGAAAGTCCTACACAAGGGTTGATATCGTATTTGACCGCTACAGGCCTTTTACAGTGAAATCGTCAACCCGCAAGAAAAGAGCAAAAGGTAAAACGCCAATACGACGAAAAATAGACAATATTTCTGTGTCATTACCATCAGACTGGAAGGGCTTCTTGGCTTTGCCCGAGAATAAGGTTGACCTAGCCAATTTCTTGAGCAATGAACTAATGAAGTATCCTTTTGGTGATCTGGAAGTAGTAACCACAGGGGGTTCAAAAATAAGCGAATAGTCGAATCTAGACGCCCAGGCACTCCCGTGCAGCATCTTGCCGCGTCCCATGTTGAAGGGGACACGCGCGTTGTGCTCCACGCTACCCGCAAGGACTTCCCTGTCAAAGTGATAATGGCAAGAGACACCGACATAATCCTGCTGGCCGTGCATCATTTTTACAGAATGAAATGCTCAGAGGTGAGGGCGATGGCTGGAACGGAAAATAAGAGAAAATACATTCCGGTCCACACAATTGCATCCACACTGACACCTATTCAACGGGAAAGCAATTTGGCATTCCATGAGCTCACGGGGTGTGACACCATCTCTAAGCCAGCTACTATCAGTAAAACAGCAGCATGGACTCATTGCTTGAAGCATGCTGAGCCGGACTCGGAGAGCTTCCGCTCCTGGAGTCCACAAACTCAAATGTGGAAAAGTATTTCGTGCAAATGTTCAAGGTAAGCACACATAACTTAAGTTTTCCTCGAACCCCATCGAAAATGACAGCCTCTAAGCAGAATTTTTTTTGGTATTTAGGTGCCACTAGAAACCTGTACTGCTGATGAAGGTAGGTATCTAATGTTTGGTCTTGTGGATCAAGAAGGACTTCCCCCCGACTAGTGACTCTCTGAGGCTTCGTAATTTAAGATGTCATTATCAAGTGAGTATTCGACGTACACAATACGCACAGTATTATTATTTGTGACTCATAGTAAATTAATTTGTCATGTTTCTCTGGCAGGCTTGTGTTTGAAAAAAAAAAACGCTCACATGTCCGACCCTGTCTTACCCAATCCACTGGCAACAGGATGGCAGTCGACGGGTGGGAAGTTGACTGCTGTACTTATGGCCCGAGAGCCTGTTCCAAAGAAATGCGACGATCTGATTACGTGCGGGTGTGTGACCGGATGCGCCACCGACATACGTGGTTGCAAAAAGAGGAAACTCTTATGCATAAAGACGTGTCGTTGCAAGGCCCCTTGCTAAAACAGACTTAAATTATAAACTATGTCTGTAATATAAACGTGTGAAATAAAAGTATAATTTTGCTATGTACAACAACTTTGTTCTTCGCTTCATCAGACAAACCTCCGTTCAACCTACAAATAAATCAACTTAGTAATATTTAACTTTGCATGGGTGCGGAACGTCGGCAGAGCGGCTGGCAGGGCGCCTAGCCAACCACGCGGTTGCAGTTTCATCGCCCTCCTGCAGTTACTAATTGACGCTGCGGGCTAGGCGTGTACGCATCGTAATGCTGAATGCTAGAACTACAATTAATGTACCGTCCCAAAGTTTCGATTACCGTGTACTTTTTGCGTAATCAAAGCGAAACAAAAGTAACTTTAAAACAAAATCCATAGGTCAGATTTCAGGTACGATTCCAGGGTTAAAATTCCAAGTTTCAGGATAACCATATTATGTAACAGGTAGCTGCATGCCTCGTCTTCATAGCTGCGAAGAAAAACGACCCAAATGTTGAATAGCTTTTGCTCGCGAGCTCAAAGTAGCAATCTTCGGGAAAAAGCCGCCATCTTGGACGCCATCTTGAATTGTGGACTTCCGGTCCATTTCTCGAGTGGGCATCAGGCATTTTCGAACTCAGCAGGGTCAAATTATCTTAAAAAGTTCCGATGCCCAAATGTTATACGATTTGCTCCTTGTATATCGTTTTTCAGAAAAGCGGCCAGGTCTATGTCGAAACCTTGCATAAGGACAGTGTGACCACAAGTACAAAAAAGGACCCCAAATGACGAGAAGGTTACTGTCCGCATAAGACTATAAAATGTTAAAAATAAGCATAAAAAGACGAAACACTAAGTTTATTAAGCTTCAATTTCTCACAATGATGTGTATAAAACGAGGATTGATCCTTCTACGAGAACCTCCATATTTTGCCTATTTTCGCCTATCCCCTAGTTTGCCCGGTGAAATCTACCTCCGCTTTCCGGCGTGCCGAAAGGGATTTTTTGTATAGTAAAATATATCTAGCCTACTAGTTTTGGAGCTGTAGGGTGTTTTATAGATGGTGAATACAATAGGGAACAAAAATGCTTTTGGGTGGTATCTGGAATTTTAAAACTATTTCTAGGTATATTTGCACTGCTGATTCCGAAACTACTATCCATTTCATTTTAGCAGAATTAGTCTTTTTAGATAGTAAGTTATTGTTAATTTAGGGATATTGTATTAATTCATTTCCTGGTGACGTTTGTTTATTATTTCAACACATTATACATCTCATTTTGCTGAATGGTGTGTTGATATTTATGATTACGTAGGCCTACACAAAAACAAAAGATAAACACTGGGTGCAAATACAATGACAAAGATCTTCGAGAGAAAACTTGGTGGATGGAGACAAAAATACAGTCACAAAACCTTTGGTGGACAGAGAGAAGATCATACTGCTACCCCTGCACATAAAACTGGTTTTGATGAATCAGTTTGTTAAGGCTCTTTGACTACATATTGAGCCCTTCTGAATATGAATAGGCTCATTAGATATGAAAACTTGGCTAATCTCATGTAATTGTTTTTCAGGTTTAGGAAAACACCCATTACAACAGGGTACAATCGTATTGACCGACGGAAAGGCATTAATTGCGATTGGCTACTGCCGTTATACTTGAAATACATGTAAATAGATTAATCCGTGTCAATTTATTGAATGGTACAAAGAAATTGGAAGCTACATTCTCATATGCTGGAAGAAGGTGGGCCAGACGGTTCTCAAATGCTTGGCGCCTTTGGCCATAGCTATGAAATTCCCTTGGCCTGTCACAGAGATTTGGGATTTACCAATAGACGAAGAAAAAGATCGACCATTGGTGTTATGGGAGCTTCACTTCTTAGTGTTGTTGTTCCATGGTGATACCACTCAGAGTAACACAAACTGCCAGTTCGGTAGCTTCAGATACCTCCACCGTGAGGACATCTAGCCAGAAGATGTCACCGGGACCTTCTTCAACCCCTCCTCCCAAATCTAATGCGCCAGTCAAACCATCCAAACCGACCCCATCAGAGAAGGCAACTTCTCAGGAAAGGTCTGCGAAGAAGCCTTCCCTGACTTGTTCGAGGAAGGAACCTTCAGCGCCGGTCTAAAAAGAGTACACCTCGGGATGTGTTGGTACCGGACAACCATTTCCATTTTCGAACGTGGAGAAGGCTCGACGACACCAGTCTCACTCTGCCCCAAAGAACGAGAGAGGAAGACACCGAAGAGGCTGCTGAGCCATCTAGGAGGCCATACTCTCAAAAATCTTCAACTTCGGATGGAGTTATGGCGATCGAGGTGTGCTCTCCACGCTTGTCAACTCCACATATAGATGTGGACGGATGGTACGAGACCACCCTTCTACTCAAGTACCGTACACATTATGGCACTATTACAATGGAACTGTGATAGTTTAAAGTACAAAGGAATTGGAAGCTACATCCACAGATGCTGGAAGAATGTGGGCAATTAATTACGGCAATTAATGCCATCCTTCGCGGCGACCATTGCATGTCTTCAGGAATACATATTATATCCTGGTTTTTGTTGACTAATAGTGGCCTACAGTAAGATGCCCAAAGTTAAAACAATTTGTTTCACAATATGGAGAAACATATTTTTTCCACAAATGGGAAAATAGGCTATTTTGCAAAGTGTGTGATGTGCGAGATTTAGCAGAAAAAAGTTTACAGTTGAACAACATGTGTCGTGAATAAAACATAAGCGTGGTCTGCAGCAACTTGAAGATAAAAGAAGCCGTGGTCTACAACAGGCACTTCTGGGTGAAACTTCAACATTTTCTCTTTTTTGTGAGAAACTGTGTAGCCTACAGCATTTTTATGCGCCGATATTCCACTGAACAAATCGAACCGTCCAAAGCTGCGTACATTTTTAGAAGAGGAGACCGGAAAATCAATACCAAATCCCAAAGCGTTCATCACAGCCTGTGATGAAACCCGTGAACAGCGAATCTTGTGATGAGGTGCCTAAGCGCAAATCCTCCTCCCCTCCATTCTTCCCAATGCATAACATCAGTACCGGTAGTGTAGAAATCTTCTGGAATAACTAGACTCTTTTCTCGCAGCTTTTGCAGCACATTATGATAGTTTACAGTAGATGGTAGTAGCCATTGCAATCTCAGATCTTCAATGAGGAATGTTTCCCGCCGGGAAGAAGTATACTTAGACACCCATGGTGGCACTCTTGTGATATATCGTGTCTTAAGATTCTCTATTTCTTCAAATTGTTTCTTGGCCAGATATTCTCATATTATTTCCAGCCCATATGTAAGAGTCGGTAGAACGTTAACCTGAAATATTTCATGACTGTTTGTAACGGTATTGCATGAAGATATAATGCCATGGGTCGCAGCGACTAAGGTGTATTGAGAAAGAATTCCCAGTCATCTGAATCCTTAGCCCTAAGTATTTGAAATTATTATTCACGCGAAGATGTTGACCCTTATACAGGATGTATTCCATCTCTGCTAGTTCCCCTCCTTTCCTGAAGA